>OY759171.1:63724398-64446898 GCA_963662145.1 Sturmia bella | reverse complement strand
TTAAATCACAGAAAAGTTTTGTTATATTAGAGTTTGGATTCTAACTGAATTTTTAGGCATAAGGGAATCTATGAAATTCTTAAGTGTATTATTTTATGTTGACATATGTAAAACTCATTGAAAGTCAATATTAATGAGCGCTATTGGGCATCCTTCGATCACTGAGATTTTGCAACAAACAATTTTCTCCTCATTTAAAACGGCACAATGGGGGATCGCATTGTTTTAGTAAACTTGCTAAGAATCTGTTATAAAATTTTACAGTTTTGCTAATCGTTTCCAAGGTCTATAAACATTTTCCTTTGAAACATAACTATTCAATAGCTAAAATTATATAAAACTTTTTAAAATTATAAATGTGACTAAAACGTTTAGAACATTAAATAAAAACCAAAAATTCTCTTAGACATGAGGTTCAAACCTACGCGCTCAGGGAAGACAGGAACGTTCACTTAAGCTGTTCCGCGGGAACAAATCAAGTTCTAAACATTTGTATCTGTTGTGACCTTGCTGAAATACATGAGCATATTAGAGGCAGAATAAAGGCAAATGTTCTTTGTTCATATCCTAAATTCTTTTTCTTTGAATTTTTTGTTGTACCCACGACACTTCGAAATTTCAACAGCGAGAAAAAGAGGGTCACTTTTGTAATTGCCGAATATTTTACAGAGAGGTTTTGGCATAATGATTTAATAAATTAAAAATATTCTTGTCAGAAGTGGGATTCGAACCCACGCCCTCAGAGAGGACCAGAACGCTCGTAAACACTTTGCTGGAAACAAAGCAAGTTCTTACACTTGAGTCTGGCGCCTTAGACCGCTCGGCCATCCTGACACTTATAAGTTAAGCAGTCAGTTGGTAGCGTGAGGCGAAAAATAATTCGTATGGTTTATTTTGTTGGCAGTTTATCTTTCTTTTTGGTGTTTTTGTAAAATAATATAATTTTCCTTCAATTATTAAATCTTTGCCGGCTACCATGTGTGTGTTATTGATTTCGATTTATTAGCAGGCATTGAAATATGCAAATAATTTATTTTTATGCCATATTATTGTAACAATATTGAACAATTCATTTGCTAAAATGCATTTCAATTTTATTCACATATATTTCTCTTTTCAAAAGATGTGTTTTGAATAAATAATTTTTAGTTTTTTTTTCGCCTTTTATTTTTATTACTCGTAGTAACATTTAATGTATTAAAATAAGCAATGTAAATATTTATGTATATTATCAATAGAGATAGACAGGTAAAGGGAAGGTTTTTTCAATACGTTTCTTTTTTTTACTTATTTTCATATTTATGCTTGAATAAATTACAATACATATTGACAAGTAAAGCAGGAGTCATTTTATTCTCTTCAGTTATGTTTGTACTTCTATGAATTCCAATAGGAATGCGACAACAATGGTTATTCCTACAAAACTGGTGATTTATAGATAATATTTTAAATCGAAGAAACAATTTAGATTGAAAGCAATTTTTAAAATTAAATTTTAGAGTTTACGAAGAGAGACCTTATAGTGTAAAATTTTTAACCCGAAATTTATTTACAATTTATGATACAATTTCTTTATACCATTAGGTGCCCGCTGGGGCCAGCTATAATGTAGGGTTTTTTTCCTAAAATGAACTGTTGTGTGTAGAGGTTGGTTCTCAAATTGGTTCAGTGTACACTAAAAGAATTTTGTTCACAACTTTCATGGATTCTCAGATTAACCAAATGAAAAAATGTGTTGCTTTCCAATCATCATAGGGATTTGTTGAATCAGTGAATTCTGTTTCATTACATTTAATATATAAATTTTGGTCATTAATGCTAGTGAAATATTTCATTTGTTTAATGACAAACTATCATTAAGTAAATGAAACAGTTCATTGAAAATGTATATGTATTTTTGAATTGAGTTAATGAAAAGAGATTGTTATTTTTACGATGTGAATTATAAGCTAAATAACATTCCAAAAAGTAGGTGCGAGTCGCAAGTAGACTTCAAAACCCGTTCGAAATATTAAAATATTTGACCGTATATCAAATTATTTTTCCAAATCAAATGAGAATTGAAAGCGATCATAGAAAATTTTTCGCATATTTCATAAAGTCGATCATGGAATGGGTCATAAAATATTTTTATTATTTCAATGATTTTATTGAAGGAAATTATGAAAACTACTAAAACATTTTTAATGAATTTAATTCATTTGAACTACAAAAAATCATGGGTGGCCACAATGAAAACTTTTATTGGATTAATGAAAACATATTAGTAAAATAAATTAATTAGAGATTCCTTTACTGTAATTAATCAGTGAAATCTTTGTAAGACCCTGTCATGCAGCACTTTTTATATGTAAATTTTTTCATGAAAAATTTTCATATAAAACCTAAATTATTTCACAACATAAAAGAATTCTATTCTTAAGTGTTCTTTATATAAATAAATAAAATAAATAAAATATTTCATTGTTTATTTATATATTTCCACAATATTCTTCTTTTATGTCTGCAAGTGTTATTGCAACTAGAAAAAAGAAATGTAATTAAATGCGTACATATTTTCGCAGGCATTTTAGAGCGAATGTATAAAGTAATTAACCACAAATAAATTACAAAAGAAATCTATTTTTTTTTCCAACTAATAACTTTTATCAATAGTTTTTCTCCTGTGGTTTTCACAGTCCATCTGTTCGCCGGGTCGGTCGGCGTGACACAGTCATGCGGTTGGTGCTGACGGTGACTGAAGTGGAATGAATTCTATCTAAGCTTTCGGAATATTTCATTTGCCATTAAAACAGCAACACACACAGACACGCACATAGAAATGTATGCAGCCAGCTGAGTAGTGCAAGTTAAAAAATAGTGGTCATTACCATGATGATGATAAGCAGTCATTGTCCGTGTTTAGTGTGTGTAAATAAAGAAAAAGTTATTAAAATCATTAACATCGTCATCAGTAGATGGTGGAGATGCGGCGTTTATTATTTGCTTTGCAGTAACATTTTCTAAAGAGACCAAAAAAAAAAGTAAAACAAGGTTAGATGGCTAAAAACGATCGACTGATTTTATACATCTCTTTTTTTTATTATTATTTAAACGTGTAGTTTGTGCCTCCGAACCACATTTAGAAACATTTTTTTTCCATCATCACTATTACGGCTGAAAAATAAGGTTGAATTACTTACAAGAAAAAAAGAATGATTTTATTTGTGTGCATTAAAAAAAAAAGAAAAGAAAACTGCACTGAAAACCAGTTCAGCATTGTAGTGGCTCGAATGAAGTTTTTCCTTTATGGGTCAGAATAGCAGGAATATTGCAATGCAGTAGATAGATTAATGCAAAACTTAAAATCACTTAAGTATGTATAAGCCAACACCAAATTGTTGTTGATTTCAGTGGAAAATTGATTACAGAACACAAAACAATTTAACTATTTGCTTCAGTACGTCTCACACAGTATGTTTTAGCGCATGTGTTTTGAAGTTTGAGGAGGAATCGCATGAAATTCTTTACGACGTTTCTTTGCTCAGAAATGTATAAGTATATTTACATGTGACTTTGTATCTGTCTGCACGCTGTCAAAAATTAAATTAAAATTATTGTTTTCGTCAGCAGACTCGAAATACCTTGAAACACTGTTCAAAACTGCACTCTTTAGTCCGGTAGTTTTAGGAAAATACTGAGATCATTGCCTCCGACGATCAAACAGAGCTGACTACGAATTTATTTTTGCACATCGTCAGAAGTTTCTATCATCATTAAATTTCTCTCAACTAGAACCACGCAAAAATCCAAAACGTTTCACTATCATGCATTCATTCACACAAATGAACTTTAAATCTTTTTATTTTTGCACACTAACTTTTTCCAATAACACGAAAGTTATTTCTTTTTCTCATCCATTTTATCTTGCATAAAAAATCAATGCCTATAAACAAATCAACAACTATTTTTCAAAGAATATTTACTTTGTTCGGCAAATAAATCTTCAGCAATTTGCAATACAAACAAACAACAGCTTGTTTAACAGCACCCAATTAGCGAAAGTTGTATGAAAACTGCTGAAAAAAAAGAAGGCAAAAACTGAAAAACCGGATTGAAATTTGAATTTATTTTATAATCGTCTAGTACAAGTATAAAATTTCTTTATGGCCAAATTACAAGCTGAGGACTACGTTGTGAAAAACAGTGTGTAGGCTCTGATTGGCTTCTGTCAAACTACCAAACTTAAACATGTTGCATACGACCGTGATTTACGGCCGTCTTAGATTAATCTTTCGAAATTGCGGTGTGTGCAAGTCTTTTTGAAAATTCCAAGATAGATGTTTAATTTTGGAAAACTAGTATTTTTATTTTTTATTTTTTCTTTCATGTTTAAATGAACTTCTTGTTATTGAGAAACATAAACTAGGAAAAACCATATGTAAGGTAATTTGTTTGTTTGGCATCACATCCTGTAGATAGTGTAGATATTAGCCATACGGTGGTAGTTCATGAGTTGTACCGAGTTAAGGGTGGACATATTTGTTGTAACAACATTCAGTGGAATGTTCTCTGAATGTAAAAGTAGAACTGTTAAACAAAAATGTATTACATTTAACATAATGCTAATGTAATTCTTTTAAAAATCTATTTAGTCTTTAAAAAAAGCGAGGCTAAACAATGACCTGTCGTGACGTACATATGTATGTTCAAAATTGATTTTTTCAAATGCCAAGTTTCAGCTTTTCCCAAGATATAAAATTGGTACATAAAAACTATGCTCCAAATGCTGCAATTAAGAGAACTAACGGGTACTGGTGTTAAATACGACCAGATTTTCAAAATAACTAAAGTAAGGTTATGTTTATCTGCAGCTTTCTTATATATGAACATATATATCTTTAATTTAGCTACGGTTTTACACTCGTTTTACTGCTTTTGACAGCTTAACAGTTAATTTAGCTGTCATATACATATCTATTTGCTAAAGTTGTTGTTGCCGCTGTCTTTCTTCCTGTGGGTCATATGATAATTTAATGTTTTCTTTTATTTATTGTATGTATGGATGTGTGTGTGTGTGTGTGTGTGTGTTGTGTATTTCATTGTGGTTTTGGAAATGTTTAAATTTGCCCATACGAAATTGTACTTTAAGTTGTTATAACTGGTGGGGAATCGGATGGAAATGTGGTGGTAGCATGTAATTTTTGCACTTGCGGTTATTGTTTGATTATCTCAATCTTATGCATGTGAAAGTGAGTTGAGTATCTATAAGCGAAAAATATGAGTTGCAATAAGATGGTGTGGGTTTCGTTGTGCAATTTAATAATATGTCGTTAAAGTTGTAATGCACTAATCGCTTTGTCGCTAGTTGAAAGACTGGCCAGGAGAAATGAACACCAACTACATGTTGTTGTTATTCAACATATGACCCACTGCTGACGGGTCACGTTTTCATTACTGCCACCTAAAGACGTCGGCCATCAAAAAAGCTTGTGGAATGAAATGCAAATTATGATTGTATCAAACAAGTTTCCATTTGTCCATGACCACCAAAGGTGGGACAGCCTCATGAGTTTGTCATAAAATTATGACATCTTTAATTTCGCTTTATACAGGCCTTCTCCCCAAATTTTTTGCAGCAAGGGCACTGAATTATGTTTGTGAAGATAAATTTTAAAATTTTTAACCAAGGGCACAAACCTTCAAAGTTAACAGACCTCTGTTAATGTGATAACATGGCTCTGTTAAGCCCAAAAATTCAAATTTTTATAAAAAAATACATTTGAAAACTAAAATTTAGAAAAAAAATTATTGTTCATTAACACCAACTAATATTTTCAAATTGAATTTTATTGAAACGGAGTCACAAAAGTGTCAAACGAAATCGCAAATAAGGAAATTTAAAAAAAGGACTTTGGTCCTTTTTCTCGAAAACGGTAGGAGATGGGCGAAAAAAAATTTTTGGATATCGTTTTAGAGCCCATCTCATATAATGTCCAATAGTCAAAATGTTTGAAAGTACGTTTTTGTGGGAAATATAAGCATTTTTAAAAAAATCGACCCCTGAAATTTCAAAAAGGACTTTGGTCCTTTTCTCGAAAACGGTAGGTCGGTTTGTAGTCTTCTTCTCTAAATATTTTCGTTTTCAAATTTTGTACACACTTAAGATTTTAGAAAATACAGTAGAAACAAGTCGTGCACCGCGGGGGGTTTTCTACGCAGCTCTATGGTATTCTATTTTTGGGCTTAACAGAGCCATCTTATCACACTAACAGAGGTCTGTTAGCTTTGAAGGTTTGTGTCCGTGGTTAAACATTTTCACCGGTATTCATAAAAAATAAAACATTGTTGAAACACATTTTACAAGAAATTTTTCATATAAACTTTTTTCTAAAATGTATTTGAGCAACGTTTTATTTTTTATGAATACCGGTGTTTTAATTTATCTTCACACACATCACTGAATTATAATTTTATTGGGAAACATTTAACAGCATGTGTATACGGCAATAAAAGCAAAGTCTTTTAGTACCCTCCTCGTTATCTCTATCCAAATGTATATGGCTTTTATTTCAACCCCTAAAACTGGATCTCCTGGCAAGCCACCTCTTCACTGTGTGTTTTAGTATTTCATTTTGGTCTTAGAAATCTGAACTTTTAATTTGTTAAGAAAATCCATTAATAACATGAAATGAAGAAACTTTTACTGCACAATAAAACGAAAAAAAATTGTATTGCGAAAGCCATATTAAAAGGAGATACTATCCCTTTGCCCTCCCCCTCCACAAGCTTATGTTACTTTATACCCCAATTAAATGTTAAGTCTCAATGAGAACGATGTCATGTCATCAGATGACGTATTATTCATGTACGACTAAATAAAATATAAATGCAAACAT
Source organism: Sturmia bella (assembly GCA_963662145.1). Classification (NCBI taxonomy): domain Eukaryota; kingdom Metazoa; phylum Arthropoda; class Insecta; order Diptera; family Tachinidae; genus Sturmia; species Sturmia bella. The sequence goes on along the minus strand of OY759171.1, from coordinate 64,440,020 downwards.
AAATTCCAGCAAGGTCCTGTACGAAACCCTTTAAGCATCTAAAAGGATAATACGTACTAAAAATTGTAAGCGACATCATAATAACGATGATGATGAAGAGAAATAGTTTGTTTATGATGTTGAAAATATCTTGATGACAAAAACTTTAAAGCAAAATAATAAAGTTGTCAGAAAATTTTACAATGCCAACATTAAAAGAGTTTATTGTGGCATGTGGTAGTTGTGGTACATAATAAAAAACCGAAAATCTGCAACAAGAATAAAATACTCTTTGAATAAAATGCTACTCAATTTAAAGTAGAAAAATTATATTTTATTTATTTGCTTCTTGTTCCATATATATTTTTTTTTAGGCAAGCAAATAATTGTATTATTAATTTTAGCACAAGTTAGTTTTCTGGAAAAGTTCGCTTATGTGCAAATTTGCTCAAGGCAGTAGTCTGCGAAATTCTTAATTTATCAAAGTTCTAATTTTCATACTTCCATATTTTTCCTTGGAATTCTTCACTTTTTCACTTCTGCATATGAAATCAATTTTCCCTACTATTTGAAGAAATTCGCAAAAATAATTGAATTTTAAGAAAAGTTTGTGCAAATATACTCTACAGCTATATAATTTATTATAGTCAGTTCTAAAATGTTTCAATTTCATCTCTCAAGCTCCCTAATCTTTGACATATCCTTTCAACTACTAAACAAAAAAAAAAAAAAACAATATTTCTTTTACTTTCAATACCCAACCAAATTTAACTACTAAAACCCAAATGGCTCTTGAGCTGAAATTTTTTTTCTTTTATTGATTACAATTTGCCATTATGTTTTACAACGAACTTTTTCTTATTGTTACCTACACCACTTGTTAAACACTTGAAAATTTTTAATTAAAATTTCTCACAATTTGTTCGACAAAAGTTGTGGAATTCCTGCACGAAACGGTTTTAACTGCACTTCAGTTTTACAGAATTATTTTACAAATTAACTTGATCTTTCGATAACAATTTACAAGACAATTAAAGGTAAAATTCAGGCAAAAAATACGTCAGTCTTTTGTTAGGTAGCAACAATAAAGCGCTTGTATAGATTTCATTAAAAGTAAATATGTGCGGGAGAAACCAGCCAGACAAATCAAACCCTAGAAGGTACTAAAACACCATAAACGAGCTGCAATAATTTACAAATTTCTATGGTTAAACTAAAATCAGTTTTTTTTTTCTTCTTTTAAGTAAAAGGGCAAGTCAAGAACAATATTTTGCTCTTACTTACGAAACATTTCGTTTTATAGACATTAGTTTTGTTTGTGTAAGAAAGCAGGGAATTTCGAAGGACATTCTTGTACAGAAACAATGTGTATGTACGCATGTATGTGTGCTCAGGTAAAAATATCTTTTATGGTAAACTCCATGCCCTGAAAAAAGAACACAAATTTTAAATTGTTTTAACAACCGGAAAAACATTAAAACCACTTTAAAGTATTCCTTCTTCCTCATGTATTTTTTGTTTTCAATTTCCATTACTACAATAGAAGAGCCACGTTAAGGAAAAAGGTTTTCATTTCATGTCTCAACATGCTTAAGAATGCTGTAACATGTTTTTAATTTTGTTGCTGAAGATGTTTCCAGTACTTAAGAAGATTTTGTTGGTGAAAGTTCAGAACAAAAATCCTCAAAAACATTTTAAAACAACACATGTAACTGCGTTTAGGAAAACAACAGAGAAAACTCAAGCTGCTTTGAATAATAAAAAATAAATTCCATGAACATGATGAATATTTAAATAGCATGACACATGGTGGGAATTTCAACTCTAAAATTTAAAGGAATTTATAGTTTTTATATTAAAAGTTAATAAATTAATAAGAGAATATAAAAAAAAGTATTTTGTCAGAAGTGGGATTCGAACCCACGCCCTCAGAGAGGACCAGAACGCTCGTTAAGAACTCTGCTGAACAGAGCAAGTTATCACACTTGAGTCTGGCGCCTTAGACCGCTCGGCCATCCTGACATGCGAGTGCTGTGTGCTCACAGCATATTGCAAGAAAAATTTGGAAAAGTTTAAAGAAATTAGAATTAAAAAAATTTAATAGATAAAAAAGAGAAGAAGGATTTTTTTTTGTTTAAAAAATTAATTTCGTTGTTGCTTTTTCTGCCACTTCATTTTGTACTTGAAATAAATGTGCTTCCGTATTTCGTTGCTGTTTGTCTTATAAAACATTTTTCAAATATTTCTCTAAAATTCATTAAATAATTTTACAAGTAAAACAATCACTTGAGCATGACCACATTCGTTGTTTTGTTTCACAACATGCTTTTATCATCATCATCATCAAATTGTTGTTACCAAGAGGCTGACACACATAACAAATGCTCTAAATAAAACTTTCTATATAGAACTCATTCAGCACCAAGAAAAAAAAATAATTAAAGTTGTCATCAACTTTATTAGTTTAGCTCTAATAAACAAGTCGGCATTTTCGAATTTTCTTGCGCCTCCCTTTCCCCCTGAATCCTCAATGACTTTTAAACCAAAAGATCACGTGCGGCAACAGATAAATGCAACTTTATTGTTGAAGTTAGTATGCTGTTGTTGACACCGATGATGAGTATCGTCTCTAAATTCAACATTTGTTAATATAATTAACAATTTGTCGCAAAATACATATACATATATGTGTATGGAATGGTTTGTGAAAAACAGTACATTCAATATCCGTACTTCCTTTTCAATGGAATATTCGAAAACACTTGTTGTGCTTAGATTTTATTTCGCTTTGATTTTTTAATAGCAAATTTTATAAAATATTCGAAACATGTAATAACAATAATTGTCATTAGTAAAGGGTTTGTGCAATCAATTTTGTTTAACAACGTCAGTGGCGAAAGACAATAAAATAGTACAGGAAATGCACACGCACACACACACACACACCTCTTCAGGGAGGAGAGAAGGAACAATTTATTTGGTGTCTATACCCTAAAACTAATGAAGAGTGGGAGAGCAGCATTTTGAGTTGGAAATTTGTATGTATGTGCTGTTGTTGTTCCTTTAAATTATGGTATTTACTTTGATGTGCAATATCGTTTTGTTTTATTGTCTGGTATTGTTTTAGTTTGTCGCAATAAAACTTGTAGAGGTGAAATTTATTCAATAATTTTTCATTTATAAAAAATAAAATTAATTATTTTATCGGGCTTTTAGCTCGATATGACTTCTTCGGAATAGAGAAAGAGTTTTTGTGGTAATTGCAGTGATCAACATTTTTTTAAAGAAGATTACTACAATTTTACCACAGAAAAAACTCTTTCCCAATTTTGAGGAAGTAAAATAGAACATAAATCCGGTAAAATAATTAACAATTGTAAGTCGTAAAGTTTGACTATACAGTTAAAATAAAATTTATTTCCTTTTCTTAAAAAAAAAATTTGGGTGGGTAGAACATTTTTTATAATCAGTTAAAAAAATTATTCGATTAAAATTATTCGATTAAAAATTTGTTGAAATAAATTATTATTTAAATAATGTTTTCTAACCAGATCACAAATTTAAGCCTGCTTTCTTATTTATTTTGTGACAATATATGCTGGTATTTGGTTGGTGGACCCCAAATCGTCTGCTGACTTGAAAAGCTTTTTTGCTATAAGCGCAAAATATGAAAAAATATTCGTTTTATGATATTCGAACAAAAATTATTTCTATTATTATATGCGAAATAATTTCTATTTAAACTAAATTTAAATTTTTATAAAAAGTTGTTCCTGCTTTCGCTTCTGGCAACACAAGTCTATTCGAATAAAAAACTACGCAGTGATTTTTAGCTAATATCTTCGAAAAAATCTTTTTATTAAAAAAAAATATATTTATATTAAAAAAAGAAAATGTTTGCTCTTGCTAAATTAAGTGGATAAAATTTTATTCGTTCTTAAGTATGCGTATTCATATACGTTTTTTAAACTGAGAAACTGTTGAAATAAAATCTGGATGCACTCAAGCATTTTTTCGCTTTTACCTTTATTCTTCTTAATAATTATATGATTTCTTTAATTTCAAGCTTAAGGTTTATTATGTTTTATTTTGAGGATGTTTTTAGATGAAAAGAAAAATTGAAAATAAAAATAACAAACAATTGCCTCTAGCCCGAAACGAAAGAAATCATATTATCATAAATTAAATTTTTTTTCATACAAACTTAATGTAATAAAAAAAATCACATGCTCGTGTATTCGAAAAATGTTTGCTCCACATAAAAATTGTTCAAATAAAATTGAAACAAAAATAATTTAAGTACAATAAAACATTTTTGAGCCAAAAATTTGGTTGAATAAATATTAATTGAGTAAAAACTTAATCGAACAAAAAATTAATCGAACAACAAAAATAATCGAATAAAAAATTAATCAAAAAGGAGTACTTTAAAACATTCTTTGCACATTAGGTTCCAAAATGTACATTGCTTAAAAATTTTTTCAAAGTTTTTTTGCAATAGATGCAACGTAAGTAAAGAACTCAATCTGTTCAAAGTACAAAACAGTCTTAATTTAACAAAAATCATAAATCCCACTCAAATTTATAATTGCCTCAAGAATTGCATGCTGTATTGCAATATTTTTTTGAAACACATTTTCGCCGGTGCTACCGTTTATAAAATATTATTTACTTTTAATAAAGCTCTTATTACTGCCATAGAATGAGTATTTGATGTGATGATATCATTAAATTAAAAATCAACAATGTCTGGTGGCGCAAAATTACAAAAACAAATTTTAAAGTAAAGAAAAATACAGGAAACATTAAAAACGAGACAAAAATTGAAATGCAATATGACAGTGTAAATTACACACTTGTATTATTCTCTGCTCAAACAGACTTGGCACCAACCAAGTCTTTTACATTTTGCTTTTTGTCAAACGAGAGAGAGAAAAAAGCTGGAAAAAAGAACAAACAGATGGTTATTTTGTAATAAAATTTTCAGTATTTTGCTTACTGCAAGTTACAAAAAAGCAAAAATAAAAAGTTAAAAATCGTTCCTTTTGTTTATTTTCACCAAGTTCTGGTGAATGGCATAAACATAAAAATTGCTGTATTCCTGTATGAACTGAAACACATAAAATGTGTAGCAGCGAAAAAAAGGACTAATACAAATTTTTCTCAGTTTGGCAGCATCAAGCAACGTTTAAGCCAGGCAGCCAAACTTTTTGTATTGAGATTTAATTTTTCTTTTTTTTTTTTACAGTGAAACATGTAACAACCAGTGTCCGTACATATATTTTTTATTTTTAGTTTTTTTTCTTTATATCGTGTGGTTAAACCCACAGTTTTATGGGGATTTACATATCCAATACAGTAAAAAATAATGTCTCCATTTTGGTCAAACAACCCCCTTTTCTTTTTTGTTATTTTAAAATATTGTCTTCGTATGTTTGACATTTGAATCCTCCTTTCCGGTTTATGGGATTTTTATAGTCTCTTTAATTTTTGTGAAGTTGTCCTTGTTACTGGCATGTTTTTTTTCGCTTCTTTGTTGAGTCATGTTTGAAAACAGCCAGTTAGTGGCTGATTACATGTAAAAGAGTTATATTCTCATTTGAATCATATGTTACTTAAGCGCGAATGACACTGATTTTAATTTTGTTTTCCAGACATTAAATGGTGTTAAATTTGTGTTCTTTTTTCCAACATAACGTAGACAAATACATGCGAATGAAAACATGGAAAACAAACTATTGGTGTTCTTGGTACTACAGAAATTCTGCTGAATATTTTTAAGGGCAGGCGTTATACTTTCTGTAGATGATATGAAGGGGTTTCGGCTAATCACAGGAGTATTGTTCTTTACCACGGGCCTTAGCACACAGAACAAATTTCAAGTACAATTAAAATGTGTTTCAATTAAAAAATAACTAATTTAAAAATTCGAATAATGCCCAATGATCAAAATAATTAAACGTTTTATAACATCAATAAATTTTGTAATCAAATCAAACAAAATATCCATCATTTTAATAGGAGATAAATTTTTTTCTGCGTTAGTGCCCAGAGAACAGTTGGGCAAACGAATTTATTACTAACTATTCCAATTTGGTATACGTGAAACTGCTTTGGCTAAACCCCAGCTCCAAATTTACTTTACTTGTTTTTTTTAAAACTATTGATAACTACAATTTGCTACAATAAAGCCTTTCTTAGTGTTGGGAGTAATGCTGGTGAAGTATTGAGTATTATTTGTACTCGTCTTGAATGCTCAACACACAAAAGTAGTTACTCAATGCTTTCAGAGTTGCACCTTTTAGCCAAATTCAATGAAAAATTCACAATCTAAATAAAACTGTATGTGAAAATCAAGTTTGATAAATGTTGCAACACTGTTTGAAATGTTTGTTTCTTCAACTTTTTTCCTTCCTCTTCCGGTGCATATGGGTAATAAATGGTTTATTATGTAGTAATTTTTCAAACTCTCAGTTGGGTATTCTAAGAATTTTTCTGTTGCTTGTGAGAAAGTGACACTCATTCATATTTGATAAACTTTCTCTGCATAAAAAATTATGGGACAAAGCAGAAGTCATGAACAAATTTGTGCAATATTCGTGGGTGGCTGATATTTGTCATTTGCTCACTCTTGATAATATAAATTTTTTTCTTTCAGCTTTCTTTTGAACAATCCGCTTGTCCAGCTGTCTGTAACCTGCCAATGTTCAGCATATAAAATGACCAGTATTAATGCCAAGAAAAACATTGTTTCATTCATTTCATTTTAATGTGCCAAAAAAGAAAAAGAACAGTGAAAACCCTGCTTATTTGTTAGAAATTTCTTTTACACAAATTTTCTATGGCGACCCCATGTGGATTTTTCGGATCTAAAAATTATTCTTTAAGATATTTTACTGTTGTCAAATTGTTTTGTCAAATGATTAATGAGTTTTTCTTTAAATAAGTGAATGGACAGACCCAGACCTCAAAATAAATTTGAAGCTTTGCCATTAATTCAGTGCTGCCAAGTTGGTAGTCGCTTGTTTAACATGTGGGAAAAGATAATTCTTATTATATACATACATACATATGTATGTGTGTATATAGCCGAGCAAAATTTAAAAAATAAACAATCTGTTTTCACGATTTTACTGCTTTGGTCTAATGTATGTACATACTTTTTTTTGTTTGGTTTGCCCAGTGTCAGTGTTAGTTTTATTTTTAAATTTAGATTTTTCCAAATCATTTAGCTTTTGCTGTAATCATAAAATTTTCACTACAATGGACACTATTTTTTTTTGTCCACGTAATTTTGGGCAACAAAACCAAAAAATTACCATAATTTAAAAATTAAAATCCTTTTTTTCTCTCTCGCAACAGCCTGATAACAATGTCAAATATAAAAATCAAGGCAAAAATACTATTATTTTCACTTAATGTGCCATTTAACAAATTTTATTGCCTGTCTGTCTGTCTTGCACTAAAAAAAAAAAATAAAAAAAAACTTAAAAATCCTCGTAACAAACAAAAAGCAGACATCATACATTGAACTCTAAAAAAAAACTCTAGTCATAAATACTTTCTAAAAATGAAATTGAGTTTTTAAGCAGACTTTAGTACGAGTATTCTAAAAGTAAATAAAATAAAAGTGGCAAAAGCAAGAGGAAAACAAAAATCCTTATTCATATCCACACATACACTCTCTCCTTTTGCCTGTCAATGTCATGCAGATGTCTGTCTGTTCGTCTATCTATTCATAAACGAAAATTAAATACTCTTCTCCTACATTTTACTTTTAATATGCAGCCAAACACACAGACAAGTGTCATATGTCAAATGTTTCAAATAAACAGCAACACGAAGAAGGTAAAAGGAAAGAGAATTGGTATTTAATAAATATTTAAGGGGGTTCATAGCCATGAGATGAAAAAAAAACACAGATTTCTATCAGGAGGCGAATCCTAACGGCCTGTCTGATCGAATAAACCGTCGAGTAAAAATACGGCAAAAACAAAAGCAAAAGCTATTGTTTTCCATGATGTACTTCCAAAGAAGGGCTGCGATCGTTTTGTATATGAGCAGTTTGTTTTGAGTTAACAGCTGGGAATCTCTATCTAGCAGCCCGAATAGTTGTCTGAATCTGTTGTTCAATTGAATGAAATAATTAACAATATGGTGTGCAATTTTGAGGCAATATTTTTTATAATCAGAACTTGCAATTTTGTAAAAAATTTAAATGAAATCTTTTTGGATTCCGGAGTTTATTTACTTATGTGTCTTTTTCTATGAACGAACCTCCCTAATGTTTTCTTTGAAAAACTAACAACACATGTTGTTGTTCAAAAACAAACCAAAAAAGAAAGGAATCTGGTTTCGCTCTCTTATCTTTGTATTCATTACAAAATTTCCAATACCCCTGCTGGCTGCACAAAACCTCTTCTATTCATCCTGGTTTGTTGCCAGAACTTTTTAACATTTGCTGCTTAAATTTATGCCATTTTTTTATTTTTATATTCAGTCAAGTGTGCGATTATTTTATTGTATAAAAATAAAAATTATTATGTGTTTTTAGGATTATTGTTACTGCTGTTGATGTTGGTTGGCTGGCTGGTTGGTTGGTTGGTGTCATACGTTTGGCAGCCAGTTTGTAGTTTATGACATGTTTTGACTGTTTTTTATTTATGGCATCACATTTAATCACTTCAAGTGCGCAAACTGATTTGAAAGGAAAAGTTTTTTTTTATTAATTCAGGAATACTGGGATACAGAATTTAGTTCTCTAAATTAATTTTTGTTTAAAAGTTTTTAGCTGAAATGTGAAGAGAAATTAAATTTTCTTTTAAGAATCCATTAAATGTGTTTGTACTTAATACTTTGAAATTGTTAAAAATAGCATCATTAATAGTCAATTAAATACTACTGCCATCATTTATTTTTTATTTGCAATTTGTGGGTGGATGCAAAACTGCACATTATTTTCTCAGCTCTTTCATTAAGCTGCTTAAAAAATGTTTTAGTCTTAAAATAAGAAGGCAATAGAAACAAGTATAAGTTTCACAATCTGCAAAATGTCACTGGCACACTCGTTGCCTTGTACTTTAAAATGGCAGTACTATACAAACACTTCTATTAAATATCTTTTTTTTTTTACTTGGCATTTGTTTTATTCATGTCCCATGAAGTAAGAAACATCTTTGGCACGACCGTCCCTTCCCCCACTCATCCATACGTTCCCATCCATTCGTTGAGTGAGGCCGCGCATTATTATTTGTTCTATTTTTACGCACTCTACTGCTACGCTGAAATGGCAATTCAGCGACATTGTTGTGTGCGACTAAATGTCGAAGCAACTACTAAAACAATTTAAAAATAGAAAAATCTATAAAAATTCACTATTTGAATATTGAAAAGAATTTGAAAACACAGTTTAACAAGTGCATTTGTATTGATGTGTGCATTTAACATTTGCAATTTTCAAGTATCCTTGTATAATAATATTCGAGTAAAATTTCAATTTGTCTTCAATTTTGCCATCGTTTCAAAAATTTGAATTTAATTAAGTCACGTGATCAGAGCACAACGTGTAAAAACTCTGCCTCCTTAAAATATTCAGTTCTCTAGACTAAACTCAAAGGCATTGCACACGAAATAGCTGAGGTCGAAAGCACTTAAACAAGTCAACTTGCTTAAACAGCATTTTCGCAAAAACGAAAAAAGAAAACATCTCTATAATGCAGAGTACATTGGGTAAATTTTTAGAGCCTTACACCTCTTATGAGGGTCACGTATTTCAACTACGAAAAACCATTGAGCAACAAAAACAAAAAAAAAAGACTTGCTTTGTTCTTGAATTTTTCACTCAATGCCTTTGTTCACCTAAATTCCCTAAAACATGCAAAATATGCTTAAAAATTGATTATTTATAACCTCTGCAGATGATAACGACAAGTAGTTGGCCATAAATTGTCTGCTGTGCGCTTGCAAGGCCCACAACACTAGACATGGCAAATAAAATTTGCATACTTAATTTCCTTTTCTTGACGGCAGTTAACAAATTACTTATACCGTCAATTATAAAAAAAAAAAAAAGTATGCAATGAAACAAATAAAAAAATTCTTTTTGATTAAAAAATCTTTAACCAGAATTTTCTATAGAAAAACTGATCATCTGAACTCCGGAAAACTGGAGAAAAATTGTTCCTTATTCAGCTCGCTCTGTTGAGTTAATGATTAAAACACAGTTTTAAAAATTAAGAAATTTAGGAGAATTTTCTTGGTCCCTTTTCCGCACACACAGAAGAAGACTGCAAGGTAAAATTAACATGACAACATGTTGTTCATATAATGCAAGGTGGGCCAAAAGAAATCACCCTATTAGAAGTTGCTCTTATTTTCGCAAATAGTTGCCAATGTCATATAAGTTTTTACATTTGTGAACTAGACAGCTGTAGAATACAAGTGAATAAGCCATGGAGCGATACTCTCTCCAAGAACGCCGAATAATTGTGTCTATGACGAAGTAGACCACAATTGTAATGAGCGATGAGGCTCATTTCCACCTCAGCGTGTACATGCACAAGCAAAACTATCGCTTCTGGGGCAACGAAAATCCACGAGTGATGCACGAGGAGCCATGACACCCGCTCAAAGTGACTGCATGGTGCGCTGTTTACGCTGGATGAGTCATCAAGCCATTTTTTTCGAGGACGCTGCTGGTCAACCGACAAAGTTCTATGGGTTTTTTCTGCCGCAATTGAACGAATTAGGTCTGTAGGACCTTGTTGCGTTGCAAGTTTTTGTCCTCATGCCAAAAGTTATCGAAAAATCGATGACAAAATATGGAAAAATTTTTGTCCTTGCAAATGGAACCTTTCTAGTGGGTAGTGGCGGCTGATTTGTGGTGATGAAGTTGTGGTTAGAGTCAGGAAAAATAGGATGATGATGTGTTCGGAAAAAAGCTCGAGTAGAAAATTATCCAGGGTCAGCCTACACCAGGCTCCAAAAAAGTGTCAAAGAGCAAAAGTTAACAACACTGTTTTTTTCAAAACTATCTTTTCACTATCACACTGTGTTGTCCCTGAATATTCCCCTCAAGCATTTTGATTTTTTTGCTTTGCTGCAAATATTAGAACCAGCACGATTTTGTCAACTGTATACGAACGAAATACAACGAATCTCCTCTCAGCCATTCTCTTAATTTCAAAAACACTTTCAACTCCTCAAATTCATTTAATTTTTACGAGACCCTCTTTATTATTATTATTATTTCCACCCCCAGAAATTTTAAGAAACCTTATTTAATTTATTTTTGCTTTAGTGGTTTATTATTATTTTCTTTTGTAATATCCTTCATCCTGGAAGCAGCAAAATTTCGCCAAACCAAATATTTTGTTACATGCATTCCCGCCAGCAGAAGACAAGGATTTCGTTTTCGTTTTGGACGGAAAACTAAAATAATAAATACTTGAGTTAATGAATAAAAGTATAAAGTTATTTTTAACCGCAATTTCTTTTTTTTTATCATGATTCTTTTTTTTTTTTTTTTGTACTTTAGTTCAGCTTGAATGAGCAAAGTTTGCTTTATAGTATGTTTAATATGAAAGGTTGTTGAGCATAAAACTCAAGAAAACTTCATGTTTCTTTATAAAGTTTTAAGTTTGTTTTCTAAGCCATCATCTTCTAAGGTTTCAGTTTGGTAGTTTAGTTTAGTATTTGCGGTTTATTTTAAGTTGCAGACATCAGATTAACGTTCTAGCGCCAAAGTATCAAACGAAGTTGCTAAAGAAGTCGTTTATAAAGTTTTCTTAGCTGCCAGTTATTGAAGATAAAATTATATTATGCCAAAAGATTGAAAGGATATGCGTGTAGTTTTGCAGTTTCAATACAATAAATTTTCAACACCTTGTATCAGGCAACTAATATTATAAAATTGCTTATAACCAAGGTGCCTTAAAGTATGCTGCTTATTCATTTATTAGACAAATTAAGAGATTATAAGTTTAGGGTTAAGGGGCTTAAGTCTGCAATCTAGTTCAATGAGGCAGCAAAGTAAAAAGAGCATAACATTATATAATGCACAGCCTTAAAGTATGCTCTACTTCTAAGCCTGAAAGTATAGAAAATCAAGTAACTTTTTTTTTAAAGAAAATTTAGATGTTTACTTGTTCGAAAAGTGTTTTTGCTTAATTTTTTTTTTTTCAACAAATACAAAACTTTAGAGCTTTTTGCTTGTCTGCAGAAACATACAGAGCCTTGGGCAGGAATCGAACCTGCTGCATAGGGGTATCTTAGAGTGGGCCACTAATTCATCCATTGATGCACTTACAGATCTTTGTCGTACAGTGTACTAGAGAAATTCGGAGACTACAATCTTGTCCGTGGCCTTTTCATCCTTAATAGTTCATTTGTAACGACACTCGTGCTCGAGGCTCAGCAATAATCCTCCCCCCTGGGTGTTCAACCTGATTGTGTGTCATGATGGTATTGATCGTATTAAATTAGAGTCTCAGCGATAATTCTCCCATTAAGTGTTCAACCTGGTTGTGTGGATTTGTTCTGTATAATTTTTTATTTCATCCGTAACTCTGTTGTGATTCAATTCAATACATTTCTATTTTTGATTAAATACATTTTTATTTTTAACACATTTTTATTTATCATTTTGCTTCTTATGAATCTAAAAATGCATTATAAAATCATTATAAAATGAATTATAAAGGAATTATTTCTTGTTGGTATTATTTTCAAATAAATGAAAAACTAAATAAATAAAATTATTTACTTCATGTTCAAAGTAAAGAACTATAAACGAAAAGAACTACACGGTTCATTGAGCTAAATTTGAACGATTTAGCAAAAAGAACCGTGTACTACAACCGCTTACTTCCGCATTTTTCCATTTATTACCTGCTTGAACATGAAGAGGTGGCTTTTTTTTGGAGTTTTTTGTATTGCTTTGTATCTGCTCTGCCATCATAAATAATAGCTGACAATGTACCTCCCTGGATTTGACCAAAATACACCTTTTCTTTGTATCTTTTTCACATATATTATTATATTTTTCATTGTATAATTTCGCATATTCAATAAATTTGCTGTCAGGGGGCTTAAAATGGTTTAAACTTAAAAATGAAAGCAACATTCAAAAGGTCCTGCTGCAGTTTGTCATGTGTTGTTGGGTGTGTTTGTTTCTATTCATTTTCCCATACATTTATATCCTTAAGGGTTTTGCATTTTAAAATTTTGCTTTACTTTACCTCTTTTCATTTGGAATATTGATATCTGGGGAATTTTATAAACGCATGTGCGACTAAAACTTTTTAAATTTAAAAACTAAGTTTCTTAAGCATAAACGCTTTGCTTGGCTTTAGTTTTAAATACAGAAAATTTTAATGTTTTGATTTCTTGAAACCAAAACAAATTTTATTCACAAAACCTTCAGTTTAAAGATAAGATTATTTTGTTTTTTCTTAAATCATTGATTTGGGAACTTGCTTTCATTGACTTTCATAAGGTTTTTGAACTCTGATAAGTATGCTTCATTAATAGGATTATTACTCGCCCTCAAGTATGCAAGATTATAATTACCCACACGTGCATAATTTAAATTGCTTCAAATAATTGAGTTATTTTATTGTTTAAATTAGTTTCTTAAGGATTAAATATCTTTTATTTTTCCAGAAAGTTTCTTTGAACAATTTTATTTCATTTCGAGCATAACCTTAAGAAAATTATGTATGAAGTGAAAAAAAAACTAAAGCATACTTTATTGCACAATGAAACTATTGCCATCTCTCTGGCTATAAATACAGTTTCTTTCTTTCATTATTTCTTTTATTTTTTTATTGTAAGAACTGTTAAGATATTGAGGACACACTTACTCGCAATCAGACACGACATATGATATTAACAGTTGCTGCAAGACTATCATAATTACAAATTTGAAAAATTTACACAATAAATTTTTATAAATATTAGAAACAATAGAACATTTCATAAACACTAGAAACTTTTGATAAGTATTAGGAACTGTTTAGTTTAAAGGAATATAATTTTAGTGGCATATAATTTTAAAATGACACAGTGAAGGTTGTATGTCGACTGGAGTTTCACGATGTCAAAAAGTTTTTGGTTTTTCTACCCAAAAAACAAACATCTTTCTCAATGAGGCAGTACTTTACGAGCTAAATCCCGATAAAGTAGTTTCCAAAGAAAGCTTTTCATTAAAATTTTTTAACTTTTTGTAAAAAAAATTGACATGATACAGTTTTTTAGAGAACTCTTTTGCACAAAAGTTATTTTAAAAGGTATTAGTTTAAAAATAATATTTTTAAAAAAATTAATTTTTTTTGTTAAGACGCTCTTTCATCTAATGAGTTATATAGCGTTTGTATGTGCTGTTTTTTCTTTTGCTATTATTTTGTTATACTTTTCTCTTACTTATTCGAGTGCGTTTTTTTGAATTTTGTTGAAAAGAAATTATAAAATCTCTGCCTTAAGAATCTTTGGCTATGAAAAGCTTTTTAGTTACTTCAAGGCTCGTTAAGAGATACAAGTAAATCTTTTTCTAAAGCTGCTGCATTATATTAAGAATGTAAAGATATTAAATTTAAGATGTGAGTCATATAGCTCAGGAGCTTGTATATAATATTAAATGAAGCATACTTAAAGGCATATGAAATTTAGTTGCTAAAAAATTTAATTTACTAAAAGCTTATCAAACAATGTTTTATGAGTATTTGAGTGAATTAAATTTCTATAAACAAAAAACTGTTTTTGTCCTTAGCAAACATATATCAATATCCTTTTTGTGTGACCCACCTTGAGGCTTGTAAACCGTGTGGCTTGCTGGTTTAATTAAAATTACAATGTTGCATTCATTTTGCAAGTGCGGTTTTCTTTTCATATTTACCATCATTATTAATTATCATTTTCAATTGACCACATATTTTTTTCCACCGAATTAAATTTACCATATAAATTAATACTCTTAAGTCCTTTTATAAAAATCCTATTAAAACACAATAATTTTCCCCTCTGATCTATTGCTTTGTTTGTAAATTTCTGAATTGTTTTTTCATTCTGTGTGTTTCTGCAAACAACCTGTTTGTTCATGTTTCAACTTATTTTGTAGCTTTATATTTAATTCCATTTTTAGCTCTCAGTTCAAATGTTGTGTATTTGTCTACCAAATAAAAAAGAGAAATATTAATTTGCAATTATTTTAATTGCTATACAGCTGCCTGCACAGTTTTCAAGCTCAAACTGTGGCAATGAAATATGGAATAAATAAATAAATTTTTCAACAAACCATATAAAAATTGTATACACATAAAAGAGAAAAATATTACACAATATTAATGGAGTGAGATATTTTTTGTTTGCTTTTACTGCAAACTATTGAAAAGCATTATATATTTTTGCAATAAAAGCAGCTCCTAAAAATATGCAAACTTTTTTTGCTGCTCCTCCACAATGTGCTCTGAAGTTTTACACAAAAGTATTGTGGAATAGAATGTTTTTTTCCGAATTGAGTGTTTGGTTAGTTTCTTTTGAATAGTTTACTACATGTTAATTTGTTAAAAGGACCATAAAATGGGCAGCCAGCCTATTGAAAAGGGCGGAAAAAGAAGAAACATTTTTTTCTTTCGAAAGTAAAATACAATGTTGAACAAATATAATGAACCATAGGAAATTTGTTGATTAGTTATTTGATTTTTATGGGTTTCAGCTCGTTTGAAAATAATTTAAGAGAAATTAATACTTTTCTTTTTCTGTATAAATTTTTTGGGATTTACATGTCAGCGATTTTAGATTTTGAAAAAAAAAAAAATAAAACAGGCAAGCATACTCGTATACAGTCTGATGATGTATTTTTCTTAATAAAAAAGCCAAATTTAATTAACTTCAAAGTAGTCGCGTCTGCGATGTCAATTAGATTTTCATATATGTATAAAGATCCCCGGTAAAAAGTTCCTCACTAAAAGCAAAATCTATTATCTTCCAGTTTTGCTCTTAATCCCTTTAAAATTGTCTACAATAATCGTAATTCCTTTAAAATTTTGACTTATAAATTATCTTTATTATACAACTACATACATTGAAGTGCACATTTTTACCGTTCTTAAACACTTTGCTTAAATCTATATTACCACTTTCTCTTTTTGCATATTATCGACAAAGCGATCGACTGTAGTTTCCACTACCTTGCCACTGTGTTTGGCCATTTTCCAAAAATATACTGCCACATCAGCTAAGAAGTTTTTCATTAAGTCCTTCAAGCCATTGTCCTCTAATACTTTTTGATATTCATCGTCGTTAAGGCCAGTTTCGTCATGTTGATTCGAAAACAAACTGGTTTTGTCAATCTTAAATGTAAAATTTTTTCTTTACAAAAACAAATCTCTTCCCCAGTATCCTTTCAGAACATACCTTATTTAAAGAATCATAATACAGCTCATCTTTTTTATCTAAATTTTTTTCCTGTTTGGCTTCAGCCAATTTCAGCACAAACGTTTCTATATCCTGGTAACGTTGACAATTCGGTTTCAATGAGGTTTTCACTTTGTTGAAGAAATTTATTTGATTGGCAAATATGTTATTGAGGAAATCTTCGGTTTCTTTACGCATTTGCTTTTCAAACTCTTCCCTGGTTTCATTCGAAATAAGAGGGGAGGGAGGCGGTCTTAAAACGGCCGCCAGTGTGAACTGTCAAAAAGTTGTTGGAATTTCATATATAATCTTTTCACAAAGTTTTGTTTGTTAACTCACTTGAATAGCACAAAATATGGTTATAATTTTCAAGAAGTTAGTGCACTCCATTTTAAATATTTTGTTTTATCTGCTATTTTGTAGTAAATTCTTTTTGAGTCTTTCTTATTAAACCGTCTGCGCTAGACTAATCTCTTTCAGAAAATGTACGCCTACTTTTTGTCCGCTTTACAATTATTATCTGGTTTTGAAAGGAGGTCAGTTCTAAAAGTTTATTTAGTTGAAGGCGTAATACTTCCTGGCTGCACCATAATTCTGCTCTCATAGCTTCTCATATTGTATCTTCTTCTCTTGACTCATTCCTTAATTCTTGCCCCTTCTCTATTTTACATTTACGTGTTTAACCCTTTGCCTTTCCGTATTTCCGTTTCAAAATACTGCTTTTTGTGCTAGGATTTGGAATTTAACATTCCTCTTCCTCAATTCGTGTTTTATTTACATGGCTTTTGCTCTCTCCTCTTCAATCGCTGTCCCTTCTTATCTATTTTTTCTTCTTTTTCCTATTTTTTGGTCTTCCCTCAATTTTAATTCACTTCATTGCTTTCTCTTCTCTTTGCTTCACTGCCCTTAACTTCTCTATTTCTTTTCTCGTTTCCTCTCCTCTCTTCTCGTCTCCTATTTTTTTTTCTTTTTTCTTTTTTCTATTCTCTTCTTTTGTTTAATCTTCTCTTTACGTGAACTTTTTCTTTTCTTCCTTTTTCTTGTCTTTTCTTTCCGTCTTTCCCTTTTTACATCTTCATCATTTTTAAACTTTTTTACTTTTCTATTATCTTCTTATTTTTTATTATCAATTCTTCTTTTATTTTTTCCTCTTTCTTTTTTGGTTCTTATACCTTATCTTATCGTCTTATACTCTCTACTCTTATCTTCTTTTCTTTTCTTCCCTTCAATTCCCTTCTCTTCTATTCTCTCCTCTTTTATTCCCTTCTCTCACTTGCCTTCCCTTCTCTACTGTTATCTCTTCTTCTTTATTTTCCTATTTTCGCTCCACTTGACTTCTCTTTCTTCTTTTCTCTTCTATTTTTCTTCCTTTCCCTTCCCCCTTTTTTCTTTTTGTCCTGTGTGCCATTCCATTGGCTTTTGCATTTTCTTTTTACCTTAACCCTTTTCTTCTCTGCTCTTATGACCTATTAGTTTTTTCATATCTCCCATGAAAGTATAACATTTCTTTTAATAATGCCCTCGTTTTGTCTGACATCTGCTCTCCCATGATAATTATTTTAAGTGTCTTGAATTTACCTCGTTATCACATGAAGGTCAATTTTATAACGAATGTTTGAATTATTTTCTTAAGTAAAAGTAGAATAGAATTGAACTTCTCTTCTTGATTGATAAAGTCGTTTGTTGTTTGTTTTTGTCATAAATTAAATAATTATTTGTTTCGTCTATTTATAAAACGTAATGCAGCTCATAATCATGTCTTTAACTAAGATTTCTTTCCCCTCGACCTCTCTCTACATTTGCGTTGTTCAACTAGAGTTCTTTATTAGCCTGATGCCAGGATATTTGTTTCTTAAAAAAAAATAAATAAATACATAAAGAGAAAATAAATTATTTGATAATAAATTGAACACAATAAAAATGAACACACTTCTTTATGCCCCTTTTTACCATTTTCTATTGGGAATTCCATCAGATGCTTTTGTGCGTCTACAAAAAGTTTAAGTCTGCCGGCACTGTGTGCATTTTCTGGTTGACTGTTTCTTTCTTCAGAAAATTTTATGCAAAGCTGACAATTATATATGCTAATAAATATTAAAATTCTTACAAAAAATTTAGAGCCTTTTAAAATGAAGAAGTATTTAGCTAAATTGATTTTCATTCTAATAATAAAGATCACATAATTAAAGAATGCTTTTAATAGTAGTCAATAGTGAATCAAGCAAAAGAATGCCTAATAAAAAACCGATATTTATTATTTCTAATTTGTGTGTCAGATCGAAAGGGTGATATTCTTCAAAAATGTACTCAATTTGCTTGACATTTAAACTGCTTTGTTGCTTATTTTTGTACAATTTACAAAGTTCTTTTTTTAATTTGTACAAACTTTTTTTGTACTTAGGGCCACTTTTACAATAAATATATTTAAAAAAATTGTTTTTTGATTCCACAAATAGTGTGTCATCACTCTACTTTCATTAGCCTCGCTAACCAACCCCAAGTAGTTCACATTTGTTGTACATAACCGCAACCTTGTTTAGAATTTGGCAGAATAGTTAAACATTTGTGTGACATCCAACACAGAGTGGAAAACTGACCACCTACAACGCATTTTGCTACCCGGAAATTTGTGTGTTTTTTTTTGTGTAGTTTGGTTTACATACAAAAACGCCTAAGAGTAGGCTACCCTTTTTAATACTATTATAACGCTTAAATGGCCTTATGTTGTGTAAAATATACTTGTGTCTCTTGCGACCACAACAAACATTTGCGCCAACAAAAGCTTTACATCACCATTATTTCCCCCACCTAAAGGTTTAACCGAGCATTCTATTAACGTTGCTGCAACATGCGCTTGTTCGCAAGAAGGAAGTGGTGGCAAGAAACAGCAGTTGCAACAGAAACCTTCAACACGAAAAACTTATCTAACCGCTAGTCATTTGTGGCATTATTTAATGACACTTTAAATGCAAAAATCTCCAAATATACCTATGTAGTTTGGCTGAACTTTAATCTCGTTAAAACACCATAGAGCCGTGGAAGGCTCATGAGATAGATGGCTGTTGGCCTTCAAATGGAAAATTCGGATTTCATCTACTTTCTCCAGTCTCTGCTTTTCGTTTGCGGCTTGCTTGCGTTCTATTCAAACGGAAAACCTACAAAGTTGTCAGCCAGTACATCTGGCCCTTAAAACTTTTATGCATAAAAATTGAATACAAAAGTTTTCTTCGCATTAAAATTTCATTTGGATTTTAAACACAACCTGGTAAAATTTACCATTAAATTTTACGACTCAAAAGGGTTAAAAGGAAAAAAAGTAGCACGTGTGTTTAAAATTCATAAAAACAAAAAAGGAAAAACCTTTTCTCTCACCTATGCAAGCAAGGCAACAAGAAACAAAAAAGAAAGAAATGAGAGAACTTTTAAATGCCAGCAGGCTTTTATGTGATAATCACAAAATCCGTTTATATTGTAGCCATCACATACGATGACAAAATAAATTACACACACGCATGCACGCGAACATGACTGCATGAGCCCAGCGACAATTCAATATGCCAAATAAGTATGCAATGCAATTTGCGGGGGTTATTATTATTGCATTGCATATGCAAAGGGGTTAAAAAGAGAGTGGCTGCGAGGGAGCAGATTTAGTTGAGTCTTTGCAACCATGTAGATGATGGTAACGACATCGTTATTGCGAGCACATTTAAGCGTGCGTGTGTATAATTAAATCATGAGCCTTTGCATACTTAAAGGGGTCAGATTAAAAATGAACAATTTAATTGCATACTTAAATACGAGTGTATGTGCGTTTAATCGTGTGCTATTGATCTTGAAAGGCGAAAAAAAACCCAGAATGAAAATGACATTAAAAATGGAAAGCGGTTTAAATTTGAAATGTATTCCACTAAGTTTTGTGGAGAGAAAAACTATCGAAATAAATTTAAATGGGAAATAATACCAGTGAAAAATAACACAGTGTGACAGACAATTTTATAATCATGTAATTTCCGCATAACAGAAGACGTAGAAGGGAGAAAGGTGATGCTTATTTAGTGTGGGGTTTAGTTGTACCTGAGGAGATTTCACTTTAATATATCATTTATTTAAGTTAGTTTCATTCTAAGCAGACATCTACTTCTCGCACAATTAAGTCCGGATGTTCTTCCCGGTGGCGGTTTTTTAAACTGGTTTATCTGATTCTAAAACTTTACTTTGATTTCGAAATATTTCATAAACTGATGGTACTATACATTTTCAAGATGGTTTTGTAGACGGCGCCGTTTCTCAAAACCTACAACTGTTGTATTACAAGTAAAGTTCGTACGTAGAAAAATTTATTATTTTATTTTTTGTTTTGATTAGAGAACCGAAATGCTATAAGTTTTTCTAATAAAAATATAATAATAAATACTACATATTTATACGTTTTTGGGCACAAAAAATATTAATTATTTTGTAGTTTAGACAAGGCAGCAACCGTGTTTTAATAATTATCAATAATGTCAAGATAGTTTACGAATAGATTGCACTGCATGCTTCCCGAAAATTTTACTACAGCATGATCATTTTCAATACCATAATTTCAGCAGCTACAGTGTAAGCGTAGCGAGGAAAGTGTTTTAATGTTTCTAACTCTTTCTTTATAAAATGAAATTAAAAACACTTCCTTTTTAACAATCTTTTGTCTCATAAATTTTCTATTTATTTCTTCACTTTGTACTTAATAATGTTTTTTTTTTTACTAATTACAGGTAAGACTCTTTGCAAAAAACTATTCCTGCTCATTAAAGTAAGTCGTTTGACATAAAATTAATTTATTTTATATCTTTTGATTTTAGTTTTTCTATTTGCCGTTGTTTTTATTGCCTTAACACTCCATTCTATATGATTTCGCAACCCATCTACAATTGAAACCTTTTGAAATGAACAAAAAAGAAATCCTTTTATATTCGTTTTATAAATTACTCTCAGACACAGGATTTTACATTTGTGTTTGCTTATTTGTGTTTATGTTTCCCCTTACCCCTGTTTACATTTCAATAAATACCGATTGTAGAGGAAAAGCACTAACATGTACACCCTCCAACTTATTTCCGACTTCCGTTTAAAATATGCATTAGAAATGTTGCTCCTTTGTTACTAAAGGGAGTAGAAAATTTCGCTATTTTATATACATTTCATTTTCCGTTTCGACATTTTTCGTTTGACTCTATTTCGTGACCAACTATTTAACCAAATCACTTCATTTAATTTAAATTTTTTGTTGTATAGTTTTTTTTTGGCGTTTATTTATGAATTTGGTCAACGTTGTCACAGCATCATCAGCAGCCGTAGCAACACATTACGTTTTGAAATATTGTGCCATTTTAAATAAACGCGAACATTAGCAAAAATGTTTTACACAATATTTTATGGGTCCCAGTTTACTGCATTCGCCATGGAATGAACAAATCTCAACTGTGAATGTTCTGAAACAAATAATGCTTATTATATGGTAAATTTACACTTTGTCTCTTTGTTGGCTGGCCACAACAAAGAGTTAATTATACTCGTCGCTATTTGGAAAGAACTTGCATTTTATAAATGAAAGAAAATTTCTACAGGAAAGTTTTCAGAAAATGTTGTATTATTCGTGTTACAGTGTTTTATTCCTTTCGAAAATTAAACTCAATTGGTATCGTAGTCGTATAAAAATCCACAAAAAATAGCCAGCATCAAATTATCAACCATGTTACAGACATCAAATGCATTCGAAAACGGAGTTCAATCCGTATCGTAGTGTTTGAAGGTCAATTCCGTTCGAAAACGGAGTTCTATATTTTGGTATGAAATAAATTTTTACGCTGTTCTTTCATGTCAAGTGCAAAGTATGCTATTTTTTGTAACAATTTTCTTATTTAACATTAAAAAATACAAACAATTTTCAAAAGCCTAAAAATATGCAACACTGTGTAAGCTAAGCACTTATCTGAATATATCTTTAGCATGAAATCACTTTAATGATTTATTTGCACCTGTGGCAAGAAAATTAAATTTTTTCTAAAAGGCAGCCACGGAATCGGAATTTTCTTTAGAAAGGTTTTATGAATGAAAAATTTGTTCAAAAAGATTTTTCAGTAAAAGAAAGTTTATCACTGGTGCACGAGTGTTGTATTTCGTTCGCAAATGAAACTCAATTCGTATCGCAATGGTATAGAAATCCACCAAAAAAATTCAGCATATACGTTCCGTTTGAGAATCGAGCTCATATATATTCCATATTTTGAAATGAAACGATATTTTACGTAACTTTTTGAAGGCAAGTATAAAGTGTGCTACTATTTTTAGTGCAAGTTATAATAATTTTCTTATCTAGCAGCATACAAAACAAAATTAGCATGGAAAGACTAAAACTATTTCAAAAGCCAAAAAGTATGCAACACTATATTAACTAATGGCGATTTCTCTACTGGCAAAGAGCTTTAATAGCCTAGCGAGACTAAAGCCAAAAGAAAAGATTGTCAAAGCTTTGTCAAAATAAAATGGCTAATAAACACTATGCACATTAAAATTTTTTATGTAAAACAATGTTGAAAATTTGACACTAACGGCATAAGCCGCTTATGCTGTCACAGCTTTAGCATTTAATTATTTTTATCAATCAAATCGTAATATATATTAATAAAATTGAATTTTTGCTAGAGGACAATTACGGAATCGAAAGTAATCCGAACGGATTGATTTCGAATTCGAAATTTTCCATAGAAAAGTTTTATAAATGAAAAATTTCTCAAGAAAGCTTTTTTGAATCAATTCTTCTGTTTTTTTTTTTTTGCTTTACTTTTTGTAAATATAGAAAAAAATGTGAAATATTTTTCAAAAATGAGCTTAATTATTTATATGCTATAAGAGCCAATTGATATGCATTTTTATAAGTCTAAGGTTTTTTCGAGTCTGCTGATGAGTTGATTAGCAGTAACGAAGTGTCTGCGTTATATAGACGGCTGAAAAAGACAGAAAACATTACTGAGGTCTATTCTTGGACCTAACATAACCAAATAGTTTTCTTTCACCTGTAGCTCAAAGAAATTTATTTTATATCTATATTTATTATTGAAAAAACTTTCATAATACAAACATTTCTAACGTTTTCATTTTTTCCTAAGTGTTCTTTAATTTCAAAAAGTATTTGTCTGTTTTGTCATGGTATGTATTGACAGCTACAAAATACCCACATTCGCACAATTGTGGTGTGTAGTTGACAATTATTTGTGGCAACCAGCAAACAGTGTTTGTCATCTTAACCAAACAGAGGAACGAATGCGTCAGAGTGGACCAGCCAAGCTATTCTCTCATTTTCATATCACTACCTTAGAAGTGGAATGAAAATGAGTGCTTTTTGTAAAATGTTCTAAATGAACTGCCGTTTCCGTTTATATTTTACACTGCAATTCACTCAGACATTTGTACAGCCAACATACAAATAGGCGTCATTGTATGGCTTGTTAAACCTTTCAGTATCGCTTTGCTGTTTATCTGTTTGCAACATTTGTTTGTCTTTGTAGTTTTCCCTTTTTATTTAATTTAAATTCTTTACAGTTTATATTTATTTAAATAAACATTCGTTTGCTGCAAACACATTTATAGTTTTTACATATTTTTAAATGTTTGCTTGGCTGCTGTGGTGTTGTTGTCTTGTAGGCATTGTATGTATTTTGATTACCATTTGTTATGCATTCATTCAATATTCATTACTGACTAATAGGATTGTTGTTGGATATTCGATAAGCATAGGCTTAGTGAAAAATATTTCTTGAAATTGTTTACTGTGGTGCAGAAGTATTTTTATGTACTTTTTTATTATATAAATGCCATAAAAAACTATTTTCCTATAAATGCAGAAGCTTCAGTTTCATTCTCTAACAAAAAACTAATAAAATCTTTAATTGAAAGCTAAAAATCGTAATTTCTTTTCTAATCTAGCCATGCCATTTTTCCCAGTGCAATTTGTAAAAATTTTTGAAATTAAATAATCTTAGAAAGAAAAATGTTCAGTACAGGTTGTCTGGTAGCAAATTTATATTTTCAAACTTAAATAATAATCGACACAAATTTGAAATTTCGGATTTTATTTTTTAAAGAGTATGTCACTCAGACATCTGTCGTCTGTCAAGTGGAAACGGAGTCTTGTGTTCTGTGCCACACGTTGCAGTAAACTTACTTCAATTGCACTAACTTTTCGGCTGTTATTATAAACCATCTCTTTGAGGTGACCCCCTAAAAAAAATGTATGGTAAGATCGGGATATCGAAACTCTGGTGTGTGTATAAACGCCCCATCATGTTGAACCCAGGTGTAGTTGAAAATATAAAATATCCACCTGACACCCTGTGCCTAAAAGTATGCAACATTATATAAATTATGTGTTGCTATTACCGCAATATCACTATTTAAGCGTTGTCGAACTATGGAGCACCAAAAGCTAAATCCTTCGAAATGAAAATTATGTGGTCGAACCCATTTCGGTCGGAATCTGTGACAGGATTGAAAATATTTTGTATAGACTGGTTTATTTTTAAGAAACCTTTTCAATAGAACATTATATTATTCTATCAAAAATATACAGTTTTTCTTTTATTTTTCTAACCAAGACTTTTTTTTGTTTTGAAACTCTCTCTATAAAAACTGTATTTATTTTTCTATTGCTGTTGCTGTTAGAAATATTTAATTTTATTTTTATAATTTTTTGTTTGTTTTCTTTCAAGCAAAAAGTAAACAGTTTTCTTTTGTTGCTGTAAAAATCTTTTATATTTTTTTTTAAGAAAAACTGTTGTTTACTGTTAATGAGTTCAGTAATTTGTGAACAGCCTGAAATTTATATGTGTATAAATTTCAAGTTTATAAGTTGCATGTGTAAGCAATTAATTCCTTACGGCTTAACAATCTCTTTGATTTATTTGCTCAAAATATATCTGCTGTAATGTGCCTATTTTTGCCTGCTGCAATAATTAGCTTGTTTATAGGGCTTTAACTCCTTAAGGCATGCTGTTTTTATTTGTAATGAAGTTGAGCTATTGAGGGATTCTAATCAAAGCCTCTTCGTGTTTTAAATGGAATGAAAACTAAATTGGCTGCCAATAATTTTATAAAAAAGAACTTAATTAATAAGAATTTAAATTTAAACCTTCTCAATATATTTTTTTGAAATGTAAAGCCAATCTTAAGTTTTGTTTTTTGTTTAGAAAAATTATTATTATTTTTTTTTAATAAAGGCAAATACGTTTAGTTTTAATAGCAAACAATGTAAAATAATTCTGGCTCTGCAGTGTTACGCCACATATAAATAATTAATTCGATTGCTCCAAAGAATGTGTTATTACTTAGAAGCCTTAAAATGTACCACATAATCGTTTGGTTTTTAAAACTTTACTTCTTCTTTCGCTTGCAAAAGTGAAACATTTTTCATCACTTGACCCATTTCGTTATTTCTTGGCTTCGTTCAAGCCTGCTTGTAATGAACTCTTAAGTGGCCTTAAAGAATGCAAACACTTGTCTAAAACAATAATATACCTACATAGTTTGTGGAATGTTCCAGGATCAAATTCAACACTAATGTAATGTGTGCAAATATGCTGCAAATTTCATGTTTGTTGTTTGAAAGTATAAAACCACTTTCATAACTGAAATCTAATATACTGTGAACTTAAAGAAAATATTATTGGCAATTAGTTGAGCCTTCAGCCATCATAAAATCAAAGTTATTTAATTAGTCCCTTAGGCCTAAACATATGCTTTACTTCTCTGTCATCTCTTCTAAGAGGCTTGTGCATAATTAGAAATTATATTTCTTCAAACTGTCTTCCAAATCAAACATTCTTATAAATATTTATTTTTATACCAACTTCACTGTAAAATCAAAACCAAAAGCAAGTTTCAACACCTTAAGCAAACATTTAAACCACATCTTGAGCAGGAAACCAAAAGTATTTTGTTATGTTTACTTTGAATAAAATACAATAACGCACGTGTTTCGAATTATAAAACATAAAACACAAAACTGTTTTAAACAAACACTTTATTCCTTTTTTTTCAAACTCTTACCCCTTTTCATTAAACACTTAAACCATTATGTTGCCTGCTTAAAATGAAATCCTGTATGCAGCATACATTGCAGGGATTTCGTTTTGATATTTTCACTCTACTTGGTTTGTTTTTATTTTCATTTCAACTCTTTATTTTATGCATAAACGTGCACACTCTCGTTTCTCTAGTATTAAAATCATTCATGTGAGCTTGTTTTCTTGACTTGTACGAGTACTTATTTCGAAAAGATTTTAAATAAATTTATGATTTCTTGAGAACAATATGTTGTTCATTTTTCTTTATGGGAAATAATTTCGAAATAAAATGAAAGCAACAAAACACACTTGACAGTCTTTTGTTTCGTATATTCTGTCAAAGACATGTGAAAAATAAAGCATATTTTAAGGATGCGGAACAAGCATTTAAATGCTAAAAATGAAGTATGAAGCATGTGTTAAGGAGACCACCGTTTTCGAAAATTATTTCATTGCTCAAGTAAGTTTTTGCATTTTAGCAAATTCATACCTTCTTCGCGGGTCTACTTTGCGTCGCAATATTCGTTTCTAAGTTCTAGTAATTTTTTTCTGCAGACTACACCTTTTATTACCCTTTGCTGGCAATTTGTCAAAAGTATTTCCTTTTACAGTATTTGATGACTATTAGCCTCTTAATGTTCTTCTTTTTTTTTACTTTTATTACATCCCAATTTGTTTCCGTTTCCTTTGAAATATCTGTCTATAATATTTTTTATTTTTATTTTCTTTGTAATATACCAGCGAATAAACTGAGTCATTTAATGGTGTGTGTGTGTATTCCTAGCTTATAAAAGATAAAAAGCGAAATTGTATCTTCCATATTCTCTAAAAACTTATCTTGTGTTTAAATAAAATCAGTTAAATACCTGGCTGTTTTGTTTAACAACCCCAACATAAAGGCAAACTTTTATGTAAAAATTATATTTTTGTCACTGTTTTGCAAAAAGAAAAGTTACTTCAGTCAGACCGTCAGTCAGACCGCCAGACTTTCAGTGAAAAAGTATGGAGAAGAAGAAAAACTTTATTTATATTTGCTTGCAGCTAAATAACGAGAAAATTACTGTAGGAAAACAAAAAACTTTTACTGTCGTCATAAGACAAGCAGAAAAAAAGATTATTTCACTGCTTCGCTTTAATACTTTGTCGTTGTGTGTGTGTGGGGGGAGTTAATAACTTTGTGGCTTTTATGAAAAAAAAAAAACAAAATTATGGAATTTATGCTTTAAGAAGATTTTGTGTCTTTTCCTTCAAACTTCCCCAAAATAAGTTTAGAGTCTCAGGTAGTTCTTAAGCGTCATAATGTTAAAATATATTTCATAAACAGCAAAGTAAATAAGTGTATAAAATTCTGAAGATTTCAAATGAAAACTTTTTAAATTTGTCATACTCGTTGTCAATAGTTGAAGTGCTGGAAATGAAAGAAATAAAATGGTCAACAATTTAATAAATATTTTTTTCATCATATAAGTATGCTTTAGTTTTTTACAATTACAATTTTAATTACAATAATATTTTACTTGATATATTTAATAAATAATTTCGGCATGTGACGGAACAAAAACAAATTTTGTAATAGTTTGAAACCGATTTCGGCGCTGATGAGCGTCGTAGTGGGCATGAAACAGCTAACTTTACTTTTCAGCTGACGTTATGTAACGAATTTAGATATTTTAGTGATTCAAATATAATTTTTAAATGCTCACAAAAAGATACCGAATATAATATTTTTATGTTTGAAGGATATGCTTTACTAAAAAGATCCATTGCCTCCAAAATGTATGCTTCAGTTTTTGCAAATTTAAATAACTCTAAATTGTATTGCCTTTAATCCATATTAATTCGTTTTTTCCCATTTTCAACTGACTATAATTAATTTGAAAGCTCTTATCCATCTCTCAAACCACTTCCTTTAAATATTTACTTTGATCTCAACTCTCAACTTTGCTAATTTCCTTAATTTTCAAAGGTTTCTGACGTCTGTTTGCCTAGACTTAATACTTTTTCCAAAACAAACCCATCTTGCGACCTAAAATAAACAATTAAATGAATTAAATTCCATTAAGAGAATAATCACTTAAAATTTTCTACAAATAACATGGAATTATAATCATTATTGTGGTTGTTGTTTTCGTTGTGGCAGTTGTCGTTGGCGTTGTCGTTGTTTTTGCTGTTTGTTATCATTTAATAAAATGATTTAAAATCTTTGCTTAATAACAATGACAACACTAACTACTAGTACTACTTCTACTCGTTTGCCGACAGAAAAGAGAAAATTACACTTCCCACACCAACAAAAACTCAAAGAAAATTGCAGTCACAATTAAAATATTAAGTATTATGGTCGGGCGGAAAATAATAATACGAGGGCTTGCAGAGAAAAAAATAAGTTGGGAATGGTTGATGGTTCTTTGAAAAAAATAGTAATTGTAAATAATTTTTAAAACAAAAAATAAAGAGAGAAATCTTCAAAAAAAAAAAAAAAAACCAAGAGATTGACACATATCTAAGTCAGGGCCGGCCTGCATGAGACCAACTATAGGTTATCTGGAATATATCAAGTGATTGTTCTGTATTTTTAACAAGTGGATTACTAAAGGGTTATTGTTTGGCAATAATAACCCCCAGTTGAAAAGTAGTTAAATGATTGATTTTAAGGTAGAAAGCGAATGATTGTCATTTGTATGCCTTCGCAAGGACTTCGAACACCTTAAGATATGCTTTGCCGGTAGTATTTTTCCCCCTGGGTGCTTAGTGGACTTCTAATGATGTTTTGCTTTCTTAAATTTTGTATAGAGCCATATTTTACAGAA
Source organism: Sturmia bella (assembly GCA_963662145.1). Lineage (NCBI taxonomy): Eukaryota > Metazoa > Arthropoda > Insecta > Diptera > Tachinidae > Sturmia > Sturmia bella. Next base: position 64,410,715 of record OY759171.1, on the reverse strand, counting down.
ACATTTGCACATAAAATATTTTTATATTCTCAAAAAAAAAAAAAAAAGTGAAAATTTCACAGCTTTCCAGATATAAGAAAATTGTGCTTAAAATATAAAATAAAAAAATGGCAAGAAAATTTATTTATATATTATTTTCTGTTAAATATATGTATATTTAAACTTTTTAAAGTAAAAACATTTTTCTATAATCTTGTCGTTTGATATTTTTGTCCGCGATATTTTGGCTGGTGTGTAAATTTTTACAAAGTCTCTCTCGTGTTTCTTTAATAATGTACACATAAATTTCCTTAATGGGTTGTGTATAATGCTAATGTAAATGAAATGCTGTATGTGTGAATACTGTATGTAGTTTTTTGATAAACGTACATTTGATGTGACTAAAGTGTAATTACAAGCCAGCAGCAAAAATATCAAGTATCACCCGTATCTATACCATTTACAAATATGAAAACAAAATTTCTAAAATTTATGCAGCATAATATAACATAACTGAATAACAACAGATTTCGCATCAGTTTTCATTTTCATATTTCCTATTAAATTAACTTACGCGTTGACTTTTTGTTTTTCAGGAACGGCTCAAAACAAAATATATCTGAAATCATTAACGATATTCGCTATGGTGGGCAGCAAATTTTGCAAGTAGTGCAGCTGAGCAAATGCATCGTTCTTTAATTTACATTTAAACTATCGCTTTAATGGCCATTATTTGACTATCCGTCAATATATTCACAGGTTCTAGCCTTCCCATTTCATTAACCTGCGAATATATTAAATATTAAAACGATAATTTAAAAGTAAATTAAAGTACTATGCATTTGCTCAGCTGCACCACTTGCAAAACTTGCTGCTCACCATAGTGAATGCCATTAATGGCCATTAGAGCGATCCCAGTATAGTGGATTAGATTACAAACAATTTAAGATTGCAAAAATAGTATTAATATCTAGTTACTCAACACATGGTGAACTGCGTATTATATGGAGGCAGGGCATGCATTAAAAAATTAATAAAAAAAAAAATTATTTGCTTGCCTCGATTCATCTTAACATAAGGAATTTGTAGGGGGTTTGAACTTAGCCTTATTAAGGCTTAAATACATAAACCTAATCAGATCAAGTTCAGCCCCTACTCGATTTTTTATGTTAGTATCAATTAAAGATAGAAAATTTCAATTTAAATCTGTTTTCTATTATGTATTTACTACTTTGCCTACATAAAATTATTAATACTTGTATTGTCAATAGTTTATATGTCGAAATGTGATATTTCATAATATCAACGTAACTTTTTTCTTGAATACTATGAACGTAATAGAATGAAAAAGAAATTGATATAAAAAATATTTGTTCCATGATTGATTTGTTTCGTTGCAGAAACTAGATTGTTCATTCGTGCAGTGAACAACATTTAAGGATGCCTTTTCATTACGCGAATGAATGTATTTAAAAATTTTACTTTCCTTTAACCCTGTTATAATTTATAAGTTTATATTTTTTTTTTATATTGGCCTTGCATTAATAATTATGCAAATTGCAGTCGCGTTCATTTACATTTTTTACCCTGTAAATAATTTTCCGTCTGCGAGCTTTTCTTTTTAACGTACTGCAGAGCGAAAAAGAAATAAAAAAGGAAAGAGGCTTGAAGGTGTCAGTCACCATTAACAAAAGCGACGAAAAAAGGATAAAGATTTAAATTTTTCTTTAAGAAAATACTAATATAAAATGAAAAAGGGGTTGAGCAAAACCAAATATTGAAATTTTCAAAAATTTAATATATTTCTTTGAACCTTTTCCTTAATCGGCATGCTTGCAGGACTATAAAAATTTCAAATAAAGTTTTATACTTTTACTTTTACTGGATATTATAATTAAATATGCTACGTGTGTTGAACAAACGGAAACCTGCTAACATGTGTCTTAAAGTCAACTATTGATTACTTTGATCTTAAGCCCATAGAGGTTTTATGTTCACAAAAGATTCGCTTGCACTAAAAATCCTTGGCTTCCTTTAAAGTTACTAGTGGATTTTTCCCAGTTTTATTTACGTTTATGTTTTTCTACTTTTTTTTTATTCTTTTTAAGTTGCATTTTATGTTTCAAATTTGTTAAATTTTCCATGTTAGCAAGTGATTATCCTACTTAAGTTTCTTTTTTGAGCACATTTAACATTTTTACATAATCGTATTAAGCAAAAACTAGAACTAAATATGATGATTGCAAAGTTCAGCGTACAATAGCAACAGCTTGTGTTTCGTTTCATTATCCTTTTTCTATGTTCTGTGAGTTTTATATTCGGCCTTATTTTTTAACAGCGATATATTAAATTTCTAAATAATACGAGTACAACAAGTTGTATACAAAATTTTCTAACATCAAATTCTGCAAGGAGCCAACAAACTAGTTTTTCTTTTGTTTGAAATAAAGCAACTTATTCAGTCGGTACTCGCCGACAAGACAAAATTGGAACACAACAAGAAACACCATTAAACACAGCAAAATTAGATTCTTCATTATTGTGCGCGCTAAAGCAAATACAGATATAATAAATTTTTGGAAGCAGTTGTAATCAGTACTAAGAAATTTCTAATTTCACAACAAGTGTTAAAGAAATACATAATTCCATAATAATAATTTCCGATGCTTTGAAGTATATTTTGAGTGGAACGGTGTCGATGTGTGTCTGGCTGTGAAAATAACGCTTTTGAGAAAACTACTTTTACAAAATCGATTCCAGTGTCTGCTGCTTAAAGTTAGAGAAATATCTGCGATATATACAAAATAAGCAATTTCTTTTTTTTTTCATTTTTGCTGCGTCTGAACGCAGCTTGGCTGCTAATTTTTCATTGAAATTTTTTTTGGTAAATTGCTTTTTCTGTTATTTTTTATACGATTTTTTAAATTAGTTTTATCATTTTTATTTGTTAATTTTATATAAAAATTCTTTTAGTTATAAATTTAGTTTTGTAAACACTTTGTTTCTCTTAAAATTTTTTAAAATTAAATATTTTTGAATAATTGTAGAACCTCAAGCTTGAAAAAATATTTAGCATTTTCTTTTTTAATTTTTTAAAATGAGAATTTTTTTTAATGAAAACTAAGTTGAATAAAATTTTTGATTAAAACACTAATTTCTGCAGCTTCAGATTGTTTTTCACAAAATATTTATTAACAATATTATTCAATATTTCGCTAGTAGTTTGTTATCATCTTCAGGATAATATTTGTAATTATTTTGAAAAAAAAGAAGTTGCTAGAAAACTGTTAGCGAAATATTGAATAATATTATTAATCATCTTTTTATAAAAAGCGATCTGAAGCTGCAAAAATTGGTGTTTCAAAAACTTGGTAGATCTAATAAAAATTATATATTTTTGGTTAAAAAAAATTATTTTTATTATTTGGGTTTTTCCGACCTCTTTTTTATTTTATATATTTTTTTTCTTCTTGAGCTAACGGCCTTTTATTAAAATTATTTAATTTTAATAAAATACCTTTATTTAGCTCAAGAAAATAAATATATAAAAAAAAGTATTTTAATGATAAGTTTTTTTACGAAAATTAACCTGAATAAAATTTTTTAGTTACAAAAAAAATTATATAAATTTTTTTAAATTAAAAATTTTATTCAATTAAATATATTAAAAAAGGTTTAATTTTAAAAAATTAAAAAAAATGTATATATATATTTTTTTCAAAGATTTTGCTATTAAATATATTTTTTATAAAAAATTGTGTTTCCTAAAAAATTTCCTAAACAATTTGTATCTACTAAATAAACAGCTGGCTGTAGGGTATTGCCAAAAAGAAAACAAGTTGCCACCATTTGAGTTGCTCGTAAATGTGTTGACATGAAAATACCAGCATGATGTTGAAAATTAAAGTGTTCATAAAAACATAATAGGGAACATATTTTGTTTTTTTTTTTTTTTTTTCTTAATATACTTACACTATAATTTCTTGCTGCCAAGACAACTTTATTGTGCTGCTGTTCGAAGGACTCATACCTTTGTTGTCCTTTAATGTAACAGGATGTTCATTCTTTTTAAGCAGCATAAAAAAGCTGTATAAAAATTTGATTGTTATTGTTATTACTGTGCAATAAATATTTATTAAATATTATGTTTGAAGGTACTGGAAAAATAAGAAAAAAAAAATTTTTTTGATTTTGGGAATTTTTTTTTTAGGGAATTTTTTTTTTGGAATTAGTCTTGTAACTGTAAAAAATCCATACTGAGTATTCTCTTGAGTAGTCCTGTGAGTGTCATAGTATTTAGAAACTAAAATTTGTATTCCATTTGCACCGTGTGCTTTTCCATTATTATTGTGCAATAAATTTATTTTTCAACTTTATTATTTATTTTTTTTTTGAACAATATTTTCCATATACATACATGCATAAAGTTGTCACAAAAACATGTAAAAGTCATAATTAATCTAAAAATGCATGTTGATATGCAAATGAGCAAAAAAAGAAAGAAAGAAAAAAAAACCAACATCACATGCTAAAAAATGCACAATTATATAAATACACATGTTTCCACAGCTTTAATTAGCAGGTGTGGCAAAAATCTGTGTTATTTTCTTGTCTTATCTTAGACATATTTTTTTTATTATAAGCAGATAAACGGTAGACCAGCTTTCTTATACTCATTTGCTTTTTGCCGAATTTCAAGCAGCTGCGAAGAACATACCCTTTACAATACCACAATAGAAGTATAAACTTCGCACTCTACAAGGCTTGCAATTATACTTTTGTTTTAGTCCAAATGCTAGTTGTTTTTTGTTTAGTTTTTCTTTTTAATTTGTTTTTTTTTTTCATATTTATTTATTTTTTTCATATCTTTCAACTCGTAACACATTTACAATAGACCTGATGAAATTTATCATACAAAAAAAAAAAAAGATTTTTTTTTAGATGAGATTGTTGTTTTAATCTGCATACAATAGATTTATATTTCTGCCGCAATATTTATATGATATAATACTAAACGAAAGCAGAGTTTTTGCTGAATTCTTTTGTTATTGTATTCGCGTATTCTTGTGTTCTACTGCAAATGTTCCTCTGTAAGCAATATCGACCACTAAACCGCGGGGAAAATGTTTAATAATAGATGGTTTTATTTAGAATTTAAGAATATCTGATGATGGGTTTGTAGATTAAGGTTGATTTTGTGTTCGTTGCTATTCTTGTGTATAGTATAGTGCTTAGTTGTTTTATTTTTTTTTTTGTGCATTATACTTGCACCAGTTAAAATTACAGTGGCAAGCAAATAGTTTTCTATCAAACAAGTGGAGATTGAACTCTAGTATATTTATTTCCTGTTCACAGACGAGCGACTTGCCTAGAAAATTTGTACAAAAAGCGCTTGAATATGGAGTACGCTTTGAGTCAAAAAAGAGCTGGCACAATAGCGATGCCAAAATACTATTAATGAATCGCAATTTGGGAATAGTGGATGGCTTGAAGCACAAACTTGAAATTTCGCAGCCGCTTGGTGGCGTGGCATCTGATATTGAAACAAATAATGTTTCTATCTGTGATGTTTCCGCAGATACAAAATCAGTCTGGGACTGGTTTCTTAAAATCGCAACAATTAATGGCACTTGCAGGGTGGTAGGGCATGAGGAGTCTCTACCTCCATCTTTTTCTCAGAGTCTTCCCAAAACATATTGTGGATATTAGATAAAGCGCTTGTGAAGAATTCTAAAATTCTTTGCAAAATTGCACTTTAGAGTTCTTAGCTCCTTCTGTCCACAAATCAACCGCTGGAAAAATGTCCATATCAAGTGCCGAAACGCCCAATGGGTTAAATAAATTTTTGTTTCCCATATTGTGAAGTGAGGTATGCATTTGTGCTTACCAGGATAAGATCGTATTCTATATTCTAAACTTCTTTGCAAAATTGCACTTTAGAACTATTAGCTGCCGCTAGAAAAATTTCCACGTCAAGTCACGAATCCCCCAATGGGTTAATTAAATTTTTGTTTTCAACATTTAATACAGTCATATGTATATAGTTGATTGGCAAAATGCATATTTGAGGTCGTCTATAATTCTCAGCAACAACTCAATTTGTCTACAATATGAAAAAAAAAAACAAAAACAAATTATTTTGTTGCTTGCTTAGGTATAAAAAAACCAACATTCAAACTAAAAAAAATCCAAAGAACTGGAGCACATTTTGCATTGTTTATCTAATTTGCATCGCACAGTTGCTGCCCCTCTTGCCAAGTTGTTTAAACAAGGTTCATTGTTCTACTCGAACAAAAAATCGATAAGTTGTTCAACCACAGTTTTTTCATTTAAATGCTTAAGCTGTTTTTTTTACAGAGAAATAAACTCTTTTGGTTATTATCTTTTGTTAAATTTTCAATTGAGGTATGTTTAATTGACCTCTTTAAAGTGAGTTTTGTGTGGTAAGATTTTTTAGGAACAAGAGGTGACATTTGTGTGTGCGAACTTGCTCCAAAAATTATTAAAAAGTTCTAGAACTTTTTATGGACAAACTAACTAGCGACCATGAAAAATGCGGCTGTTTAAGTCACGCAAATTTCAAAGTACAGGGTGTACGGCAGAAATTTATACTATTTTGTTATTTCCTCACTTTAGTAAACATTCGTTTCGACGATTCATATTTGGCAGTCAGGCACCAAAACGTACGGCAAGTTCGATTGAAACACTAATGCTGCTCAAGAAACACTATGCTTTGTGCTCAAGAAACACTATGGGTCTTCAGAGAGCAATATTGGCCACAATGTTGCACCGAGAATTAAAAAGATACTTTGTCAGAAGTGGGATTCGAACCCACGCCCTCAGAGAGGACCAGAACACTCGAGAATACTTTGCTGAAGCAAAGCAAGTCGTTACACTTGAGTCTGGCGCCTTAGACCGCTCGGCCATCCTGACATGTGTTGGCTACGTCGCAAATATCTGATTCAAAGGCAGCGTCATATTTTTGAGCAAACCACATTATTAAACAAACTGATGATCTAGGTACTCAATTCAATAAACCAAATCGGATTGTGTTCTTTCGAAAAAAAAAAATAAAATATTTTTCATTCTAAAGCAATTCTAGCAGATTATGGGTGGTATTATGATTTAGTACTTAAAATTGCATTAGAATATATGACATAAAAAAACGTTTTGTCAGAAGTGGGATTCGAACCCACGCCCTCAGAGAGGACCAGAACGCTCGAGAATACTTTGTTGAGGCAAAGCAAGTTGTTACACTTGAGTCTGGCGCCTTAGACCGCTCGGCCATCCTGACATATATGTATGTTGCTTGTCGATTTCTTTTCTCGAAAAAAGTGTGCATATATCTTAAAATTTTTTTTTCCTAAAATTCAAGTTTTAATAGTTTAGCAAGGCTTAGATCGAAAGAAAAGTTATGAATAAAAAAAAAAAAAAATAATGAAAACCACACTCATGTACATATTATTGTGCAAAGCAATGTTGAAAATGTTGCAGCTATTGCAGAAAAAAACGGCATGAGTTGCAACGCAGTGAAAAGCAAAATGAATGCTAAATATTATTAGTTCAATTACTTACCACATCTGGCTTAATTCTCCGCATAGAAAATTTAAATATATTTTTAATTTAATAGAGCAAAATTATTTAGTGTAATACATGGCTTGCAAGAAATATTATAAAGGACTGTGTCACCACCGAACCCAACGTGGGATTCGAACCCAACGCACGAAACACGTTACTAAATAAAAGCACAGCAAGTTCTCACACCTGAAGTCTGACGGTTTTGACCGCTCGGCCATCCTGGCTATTGTCGACTAAAATAACAATTCTAAACAATCAGTCATTATTGAAACAACGAAAACTGAAATTTGTTACTTATTTTTAGTGCTTAAAATGTTCTGCTTGAAGCTCATTTCAAATTTATTTTATTTCGCATTCATGTGCCCAATAGTCATTAACTTTCTTAGCAATTAATTATTGTTTTCTATTTTAATGTCTGCAATTTTTTTTTTTTTTTTTGATGTGATTATCACATTTTAAGCATTAATAATCTTTTTTGTCTACATAATTTATCATTAGATGTTTATTATATTTTTCTTCTTTTTCGTCTTTCGTTTTCTTAAAAGTACTTGCAATTTTGTGAGCCAACAGTAAAGCATTTTATTAGCAATTTTAGATTACAACATCTTTTCGTTTTAATACACAATCGCAAACACAAATTTAATTTTAATACATTCGTGATTTGCGTGACTTGCAAAGCTAGAAAATGTTCAAACAAAGTTATAAATAAATAAAACATAATTAAAAAATAAATTAAATGCCTTTTAAAAATTTAATGTAAACAAGGAAATGCTTGAAAAAATTCTGAAATTGATACCAGCAGTTTTTTTTTTTGTCTTTGAAAACTTTGCCGAGTTTTACAAAAATGCCCTTTTATTTGGTACAAATAATATTTAAAGAGTTACATACTACCATTTGCTTGAAATTGTGTTATATGGAAATGATAGTGATATAGACCCTAAATGTTCCAGTAGACGGCCTTCAGATTTTAGCGAAACCGGTATGACCATGTGGGGGGGGGATGACTTTAAGTTCTTAGTACCTGCATATTAGCAAAAAAATTTAAAAGAATATGAATAAAAACGGTACACCAAAACCAAAGTGCCTTTATTCAACTGCATGGAAACACACTCAACAATTAATAAGATTTAAGGCACACCAACAGCAGTGTTTGTTTGGTGGTACAGTTTCGCTTAACAGGCCTTGATTTGTTCTACTAGACATTTCAGTATTTTATTATTACATGTCAGGATGGCCGAGCGGTCTAAGGCGCCAGACTCAAGTGTAAGAACTTGCTCTGTTTCATCGGAGTTGCGTGTACGAGCATTCTGGTCCTCTCTGAGGGCGTGGGTTCGAATCCCACTTCTGACAAATAATTTTTAAATGTGTTAGTGTTATTTATGCTGGAATATTTATAAATTACGTGAATAATATTTTATTACAAGTCTTTAGTAGAAAGCTAAAAAATTTATAAATTACGTGAATAATATTTAATTATAAGTCTGTAGTAGAAAGCTAAAAAACCGTTCAGTACAGTGGTACGAGCATTTTTATGCAAGTCGGATTGTTCTCTTTTGATGTCCAGCTTCTCGTTTCTCTGGCTAGTGACACCACACGTTTTCATATGATTTGCGTTCTTCCTTGAAATTTTAGTTTTTACGGTTTTCAACTGCAAATGAAATGATACATATTTTGTTTTATTTACTCTAAAAACAAAAAGTTAAAAAAAATTTTTTTTTTTGTTAATATTATGCAAGTCACATATTGAAGGTTTCACTGTATGCTGAACAGCAATTTCATTTTGTTTGCCAATGAAAATGTTTCACGCAGTTAGCATGTGTCAGGATGGCCGAGCGGTCTAAGGCGCCAGACTCAAGTGTAACGACTTGCTTTGCTTCAGCAAAGTGTTCTCGAGCGTTCTGGTCCTCTCTGAGGGCGTGGGTTCGAATCCCACTTCTGACAATTTTTTTTTTATTTTTTAATTTTAAGATAATGTTTTTCTCTTTTTTTCAATTTGAAGTTGAAAAAAATAGTCTGTCCTACTTTATGTTAGTCACCATTTAACAAAAGTAGTTGTTTGCTTGTTGAGCAACGTGTTACTCATCTTTCTGCAGTCAATGACATTTGAATTAAATATTAGCTTTAATGAAAAATATATTTTAATTAAGCCTGAATGTGTTTTGTTTTTGAGCGCAAATAAAACTTAACAAAAGCGCGAGTTTTGCATTTTTAATTAAATTAGCGGACATGCAAATGACAAGTTATTGAATTAAAAAATAAAAATTATTGCTCTATATGGGTAACTGAAAATATACGTACGTACATGCATGCATATACATACATATTAGTAAATGTAAGTCATTAAAAAATAATAAAGTCATGAAAATGGAAACAAATAATATTATTGTATGTTAAAATATTTGTAATGGCAAATTTATATGGAATATTTTCTAAATTCGTTTCTTTTATTTAATTCTATGTACTTGACCTTAATGACAATTGGAAATACACTAAGCCAAAGCGTTTCGCTTCGTTACTTGTGATGTCTAAAAATGTTTCAACATTAATCAAAGATGTTCTGTATCAAGTTCTACATCAATTATGTAATAAAAAATGCATGTGATAGAAACACATGGATCCCCCGCCCGAATAAAAATACCATCGATTTTTCGTTATCTTTGAAGTGCAAATAAGATTAACAATAAATTAATAAAAAAGAAAAACCTCATTGATTTTTATATCGATTTGTTTTCGGTCATATGAATAAGTTTATTTATTCTTTTCTTTTGTGAATAAAAATATAAAGTGTGTTTTTTTTGGTCTTGGAGGAGTGGCATCTAAACGCAATTCACTGCCAGAACAAAGTCAAGTTCATTGAAAATCACTGGACTGGCACTACCGAATTGAATTGACAGAATCGGCACATGCTGGTCAAACAACTACTTTTTATTTATTTATTTGGACTTATGTATACATATATGTATGTATTTTATGGTGCCTTATACAGCTGAACGTAAGTGGTGGAAAGAAGAATTTGTGTTAATAAAAATAACTTTTGTTTAAAACTTGTTTAAAACATTAAGTAAAAGTGAATACCCTTTCAAATAATCCAGTCTAATATACTTGATTAGTCACTGGTAATCTTCAAGATGAAGGTTCTCTGATTTTATATGTTCACAATTTCGGCTCGTTTTTATAACAACAGCTACAACTTTACCTCAGTGAGTAAATCAAAATCCAGGACTGTTTGCAAGATGTGAGATGTGAGAAAATGATCAGTTTTTGGCAAAAATGACAACGAAGCCCAAAATCTTTGGTGGGCCCATAAAATAAAACTGCATAATTTGGAGCAAAACTGTGGAACACGTATCTTGTTTTTAATCTCTTATGACGTAGCGACGTAGTCTGTATATGGTTATGTTAATTCGTGCGCTTAAATCAAACTATAATTTCTGTTTAACTAGCGCTTCAAAAATTTGATGATCTCATATTTTAATTTATTTAATTTAATTTTAATTATTTCTACGTATTCCATTCTGGTCAAGTGACGATACCACCCCCACACATGTTTGCGTAACAGATTGAATGCTATTTACGGCTTAGATAGTTCACTTCTATAAAACTCTTTATCTACGTAATAGTGGAAATAAATTATTATATTTTATGTTCGAAAATATTTTTAAAACATTTTTCTGTTCTTCTTGCTGTTTGTGTTGGGTAATCTATTTTCCATTCAGTTTTTGGTGTCGCTTCTTTTGCACAGTTCATGACAGATTTTCTTTGTCATCTACGTTTTTTTTTAAAGCATTATTTCATTTTATTCTCTTTCTATTCTAGCGATTATTTGTAGCATGTCATGGTGTTTTCCGCTTACGAAGAACAATTGCCGGCAAAAAAAAAAATAGAAAAGGAACTGTTTCCTAGAGGTCTCTTCCTTCTACTTTGTTTTTGTTGTCTTTAAGCTCTCTAATGATAGAAAAGTGACAACAAAATAATTTTCTATGTTTCTCTGGCCCTGGCATTAAATGCCAGCATTGAATTCTTTTTAAATCCTTGATATAAATACTTTAGTTGCAGTTTTTTTATATGCTTTTCTCTAAGATTTATTTCTGTTTTGTCTTCGTGCTTTAAAGTTTAATGAGATTTTTCTTTTGAAACTATTTTTAACTTTCTTGGCTTCTTTATTTATTGTTTTTTTTTTACCCAGTTGAAGTAGGGTCATTTATGAAATGCATACACATATGTATGTATATAAAAGAAGTGTGCTGGCAATTCATTGAGCTTCCACACTCCTTGTAGAAAAAGTGTAATGTTTCATAAAAGCTAATAATCTGCAATGTGTGAGAAGATAAATACCCAGAGTTAAATATTTTTAACTTAACGCTGTATGAGGACAAATATATTCCGCGTAGTTCTAGAATACTCGGTAAAGTAGCTGCATTCTATTTACATACATACACACATTATGAAAAATACATAAGACTAAAAAAGTTTAAAATTTTTTTTCTTCAAAATATTTACTTCCACTTAGAACTGCCACTGGCACACATACATATGTACATATATCACTAAATCACTATCATACTCTCAGTTTTCTTTACGTTATAGTTCCACTGATTTCCTCTGATTCAAAATTTCGAAATTTTGTTGAAACATTTTAAGATATACATAATTTTTCCAGCTTTGTCATAAACTACATGGTGGAAAGCTTCTAAATATAACTTTTGGCCAAAAAATCAGAGTTAAACCAAAACTTTTCTGTGATTTAATTGCAGTTTAAACTTGACTATATAGTATGTTAGTGAACTATTTATTAGTAATTGTTTTTAGAAATAGAAATTTTGCAACGTTGCAAAACTATGAAACAACTGATGTTTTGCTCTGACTGATGACTGAAGTTTATATGCTAAATTGTATTGGTTTAAATGTGGTTTAAGTATTCACTGGTTTAAAGACTTGCTAGCTTAAACCTGAGTTTTTAGGCATAAGTTAAAAAGAAGGTCATGTTGTGGTGAAATATTAAGTATCTTGAAATTATTAAAAAGGCTCTAAAGCTAAATAAATCTATATAAAAGCAGTCTTCCAGCAGACTCCCAAAGGAATCATTTTATTTTTACCTTAAAGTGAGTAGATAAGTGTTAAACTAAAGCAACTTAATAAATTTGTTTACCTAAAGTGACTTTTTTCTGATTGATTGATTGATTTATTTCCAAAATATTACAAAGTTTAAATTTAAATTTCCAATAAATAAAAAAGAACATAAAGCAAATAGCCACACAGTACTACTGCGCAGTATTATAAACTTTGGATTGGATATATCCAATGTCCTAATTCGCCTATGATAAAACAAAAGGTCTGCACCGTCGAAGATCAGACCACCATCTCTAAGATTCAAGAGATCTACAGGCGAGAAGTAGTTCCTAACGCGAACGGTCTCTAAACCAGCTGCCAAAGAAAAGCATCGATGATTCAATGGGTTGTGAAAAGATCGTGCACCTTCCAAGAACTTAATCGTATTTCCGATCATGAAAACGTCAATACGTCCAAAGTCAACACCGTTGTAAATGGACCTAATCGTAATCTCCCATCCATACCAAAATAGGGTTTAAGGCCAAGACAAGATACCAAAATTATCCTCTCCCATATCCTAAGCCTCTCCATCTGGGCCGATGAAATTTCACTTTTTTCTGTCTATACGTGCATATGCATGTATGTATGTATATGTGTATGAAACTTAAAGTCTTGGCGCAATTAAATAAATTTTCAACATTTTCTAATAAAAGAAAACTGTATTTTATTATGCACGTAACCATATTTATTCTGTTTCTTTTCCATTGCTGGTGTCATTAACGCCATCATAATCCAATTACGGTTTTCAACAATTTTTAACATACAGATAATATGACAGTTTAAAATGACTCTTAGACAACCATAAATAATTTTTACTTTTAGCTTTCCTTTATGTGCATTGTCAGCACTTTAATACTTTTTATTGAAAAAAATACAACCCGCCCAACTTTACGACACAAATCCAAACATTTGTACACATGTAATATAAACCTGTGTTGAAAATTTACTTTAAAGTTTTTGATTTAAAGAGCTCAAGTAACAACTTTGTTCTGCATAACTTTTGGAAAGCAGAAACCCTTAATAAAATTGTGAATATTTTCCTCATAAATTCATTTAAAGTTTTTATGGTCTTTATGGCTGTAAAAATGTTTAGAAAAATTTGTAATCTCTTGCTTTGACAGTTTTATAATTAAATATTTTCTCTTTAATTTCTTTGCAGGTATGTACATACATACATAAATATTTGGGCCGCCTAGTGAGGAAATAAACTATTTTGTAAGTTCTTATATTAATCACATGTGTGCTGTACAACGTTCATCAATTTGAACTGAATTTTAATTGTTTTGCGTAATTAATTCTAATTTAGTTCTCTGCAGTAGTGTTAATATTGGCTGTAGCTGATTTCACATTAATTTCTATTGCGATTTTCATTCTTTCGTGGTACCACATTGATTGTAGATTTCGTCAAGATTTTTCTAGAACAGTTCGAACATTACATTATTGCGTGTTTCTTTTTTTAACGCTTGTAAAACAAACAGCGAACACAAAATTTTACTTTTGCCACCGTCTTTATTTCTAAGTTCAATATGTTAACCATTTTTCTCTTGGAAAATACTTTCGACAGTTGACATGCAACAATTGTTCTTAATGCACACACACACACACACACTAATGCACGCACGCACACAATCAGATGAAGATAAATCGAAAAATATTGTATATATATATTTTTTTTAAATAAAATCGTTCATTGATTGCTTTATGGCTGCCACAGGATGAATGAATATATTCAATCTATTGATTGAAAAGACAAGCAAGTGTTGTGCTGAAGATGTATATTTTCACGATGTATTTTTGTATGTGTCTGTTTTATGTGTACCCTGCAGCTAAATTTTATGCTGTGTTGGGTCAATTGCAAAGCGCGAGGCTGAAGGTTGGAATCCAGTTGAAAGATTCGAAAAGCTGTGTGCAATGCAAAAAATAAGCAAATATGAAAAAGAACCAACTGGTATAAAATATATTAGTTTAGAACTAGTGTGTCACTACATGAAAATGTAACAACAACGATAATTTGTCGCTATGGTATATGAAAAATTGGTGTATGAAAAATTGGTATATGAGAAATTGAATTGCCCAGGAGATTAGCTAATCCTCTAGCATAACAAAACTTTTCTATGATTTAATTGCAGTTCCCTATTACCTTTGTCTGCAGGGCATTTAAGCACGTAAATGTTATTGACTATTATATCCTTATAGCTGTATGTGTAACTACATGCATGCCATGTTATATTATTGTGATTATTCATTGTTAGTTTTATAATCTGTATAATATCATGCGGGTTTGGTAATTCCTGATAGATTTTGGTTTTGTGTTTGCCTTAGAATACATGTACATATATTTTTCATTCCGTTGTTGTATCTGCGAAAGGAGTTTTGCAATAAATAGAATTTCTGTCAGCATTTAGTAATAACGTTTTGTTTACTACTTTAATGCTGTGTACAGGGGAGAAGTGAAGTGATTAAATTTTTGGAATATTTATTTGTTGAATGTTTTCAAATCTGTACTGGAAACGAAGAAATGCAAAATTATTTTTGGTAAAAATAATCACTAAAGGAATTTTTTTTAAGCAACTTTATTAAAGAAAAGAGGTATTTTCTTGTATAAAATATTTTTATGGAATATTTTACTGCTTTTCTGTAGAGAAATTTTGAACCTGAAAATTTTGACCTGGTAGTCGTGAAACAGCCATGGTATGTACCCCAGCCAGTAAGTCTTCAACTTTACTTTTCTTAACTTCTTATCTTATCTATCAAAAAAAAAAAAAAAATTCTTTCTCAATTTTGAGGAGTACAAATCAAACTCAAGCCCGGTACAGTTATTAAGTTTTTCAATTTATAATTGAAATTGAGGAAAATTTGTATGTATGTGTTGAAAACTGTAGTAAGCAACATTTTTACCAAAGACAGTAAAAGTTAGTTTGAAGACATACTGGCTGGGGCACAACCATAGTTGTTTCACGTTCACTACTTTTTAAATGTAATTGTGCAAACGAACGACCAGTTTCGTGTTTTCCATTAGACATTTTTGCAAATTTTCACGCCTTATTCCATAAACACTGACCTAAACTTAAAAATTTTTCCAAACAACTTTACTTTATTCCGAAATTACAAGAACTTGAAATGAACTATATTAAAATAATTTTTTCCGAAATTACAAGAGCAAGGATGAAATAAGCTACATCGTCTTTTCTCTATGTGTACTTAGTATATACTTTCTTCTAAGTCTAAAGGCATGTTAAACATCATCCCCTGTACGTTTGGTTTGGTTGAGTTTTACTCATCTCAGCATTGCTCCCATCTCCATTTGAACTCTATGTATGTATAAATTTTTTCTTTTTATTTTTTCTCAATAATATTTAATTAATTATGTTCAAGCATCATTTAAATGATAAATTGCTTTGTATTTTGATTTCACAAATTATTTGTTGCAGGATGTGTTACAATATTGCAATTAATTAGATAAAATCTTTGGTTTAACTCACAGCAATTGTGTTGCCTAAGAACAATTGAATTTTATAAATTAAAATACCATGAAAGTTATTTATTAGTTGCTTGTTAAAACTAATTGATTATGGCTCTCAAAGCAAATCATTTTCCAAACTTCCAAGATAAAGTGTTAATATTGGCAGGTAAAGGAAGAAATAAAATAGACTCAAGCATCTCCAATGAAATTATTTCAAATACACAACTTAAATATATTTAAATGTATATAAATTTCTTATCTTCTATTTTCACAAATTCTTTAAACTGAAGCAGAAATGCAAAATTAATCAATTTAATGTAATTTGTTGCTTGTGGAGGAAAATGGGAAGTCTTTAGGCTCAATTCGTGTTTTTTTTTGTCTCTATTTTATTATTTTCTTAGCAGGCAGATACTTCATTAAATTAAAATCTCTTTTTGTTCTTCATACACAATGGCGATGTTGTGACAGATTCTGAAACAAATTAATTGTTTCACTTACTTTTGCTTTTTTGTCTCAAAGAAACGAAATGAATTTAGAAATATGGCTGAGAAGCAAGAGTACCAATTAAACCGGGTTTTTGTATTGTCTTTCGTAGTGCAAAAAGTAGATAAAGAAAAATTAATTAATAACTTCTTTTCCCTCTTCTCTAATAAACAAGAAGAAAATCCTAAACCCAGGAGGCTTAAATGAAAAATGAAAATCGCAGAATTGGAAATAATCAGTAGTATTTGAAAAAAAAAGTACTTCACTGAAGGTTTCTAGCGGCAGCGGACTTTTTTCCTCCCTACAGAATATTAATATTGTTCAAATGCCAAATCAGCAAAAACCAAAACGGGAATAAAATCAAATGATTTTCCCTTCAGTTCTCTTATAGGACATTTATTCCTTGCTTTTTCCTTAATGTTTGTCCAACAACCTCCTTAACCTCAACTGCTTAACTATAATTGAATTTTGTTCTTAGAGCAGAGGTTTTTCTTTTTTTTAATGATTTATCTAAAAAATAGTCTTATCAGCTTTTTTCCATAATTGTAACTTAAACCACATGCATCGCAAAGACTTTTTAATAGAGTTCTTATAAATGCAATAAATTGTGCCCAAAAAAAAGAAAAAGCTTAACAAGATTTATGGCCTGTACATAAATTTCTTTGAAATGCAAATATGTTAAGGAATAAAAATTGTAGAATACTTTTAATGTCACAAAAATTTTATATAAAATTTTAAAAAATTTAGCAAACTTCCAAAAATGATAAAAGACAAGACTACAAAAATATGAATAATTATAAAAATTGTGTAGAAAAATTTTCACTTCAGATTTTTTTTCTTTTTTAATTTAAGTGCAGCACATATTTTCCGTTTAATTATAATAATGCTCGTTAAGTTGTTTTGTGTCTGAGAAGGTATAAGTCAAATCCTTTTGGCTGGTCCCTTAAATAAGAAAATGGTAAATATTAAACCATTATGCAATCAGTGATATTATGTTGAATATACTGTAAAACGCAATTAAAATATAAATAAATGTGTTTAAATTTATACCATTTGTAATGCTTCATGTTTTCACAGTTCATTTCAGTGGAAAAATGCAAAAACAAAGAAAATAAAAATATTGTTTTGCAAGAAAATATATTTTTTATTTTATTAGTACCTTTTCTTGGGAAGAGAATAAATGTAAAGCGTGGGCTGCTAAATAAGTGTTTTAAGGAAGCCTTTACTTTATATAATGCTATTGTTGCAAGTTCTTATATCAAAAATAAAACAATATGGTGTAGTTTTTTTGTACTCGTAATATAGAATTCTCGAGGAGCGCAAATCAACTAGTTGCATTTGTATACAGTTGCATACTAGTTGCACACTCGTAATTTTTGTACCAGTTGTTCTTGGTGGAAAAACAAATGTTTTTTTTATCTGTAATGCATTTCATTTGGGATTTCCTTTTTGTAATACAATTCTTTTGCCTTTATTCTGTAAAGTCTATCATGCTGCAGTATTCGAACCGCAACCTCAGTCATTACAAAAATCAAAACATGGGGAACAGCAAATAGTTTATTTATTTATTTACATAAAAAGTCTACATAATACTTCTTACAGATTTTTATAAATCAATTGCAATAAACTGTGTACTTTATCAGAAAAAATATTATTGGCTGCTTCTTATATTTCAGGTTTATAGAACAAAAAAAAAAGAAATATTTATCATCGAAAAACACTTGATTGTTTTTCAAAATATTGTCCATGAAGATTTTTGCATGCATTTGAACCAATTGCGAAAGCGCATTTGCTGCTCTGATTGAGGTATTTCCAAAACATTCATTCTAAATGCAGTAACCGCTTTATCAATTCAGAGGAAGTAAACCTGAAACTCACACCCTTTAAAAAAATTAATGAGCCCACTCATCTTCTCGAGAAATTTCATAAATGGAGTGTTTTTAAAAGTCATTTTGTGGGACTAAAAAAATTATTACAGACATCCCAGGTACCAGAGGTCTTAGCCAACCCTCCGCACCACCATTTCCATATGGTCAGTACTTCCCAGAAGTCCTAATTTTCCCACAAGACCCACTCATCTTCTCCACAATTGTCGTCTGTTATAAAAATAGCGCTGTTAACTCGTTAACAGTGCTCTGCTAACTTCAAAATGTGGCTTTGCTAAAAATTGTGGTTTGAGTCCCGGAACTTAAATACGTATTTATCTTCACATACAATTTGCTATGCTAGTTTTGCAGAGTTTTATTTATGAGTGGAGTAAAATTTGTTCAACGATTTTTTAAATCAATTATCTGTTAGTGTTGATTTTTTTTAAACTCACTGGCAAGCCCTCGCATTTTTGTGTTTTGTTTATTTTTTTTTAAATTTCCTTTCTATACAAAAGTAATTGAGAAGTTTGCATTCTTTTTCCACTCTATTGCTTTCCGTTTTTTATTTTGTTACTGTTTCTTCTCTCTATTTTTTCCTCTTTCTTAATCAAACATCTGGAAGTTTATTTTGTATTACTGTTTATATTACAAAACAAAACTTTATAAAAAAAGAGAACTAAAACGAATTTTCAATTCAAATAAGATTAAAAGTTAAGAATTTAACAGAATTATATAACTTCAGTTATAAAGCAGTTTAATCAAGTGTTTCATCACACAGAATTTTCTGCATCACATTGCAATTATTCTATGGATCAACATTTTGTTAAACATTAATTTTACTTTTCAGTCGAACTTTTATAATTTACAAATGTTTTCTTCTTTTTTTAAATCAAATGATTGTGCGAATACGCCAAAGCTCTTGAGATTCGTGAAAATCTTCAAGAAAAACTAGTTTTAATCCATCTTACTGAATGAATTGCTGCTGTTGTTAAGCATCTTCTTACCTTTTGTAATCGTAATGCTAAAAATTTTATTGCTGTTAAATCGTTAAAAAAGAGTTAATGCTTTTCTACACAGCGTCAGTTAAGAGTTCTACATTTTCATTACACGAGAGAGAAGAGTTCACTTAAACCTGGAATGAAATGAGCACAACATTAACTTGTTTGGCAGCGTGCAGAAAAAGGCTGATGTCTGTGTGCTTGTATGTGTGTGAGCCTGTGCTAGCTGCTTTTAAGGGGAGTTTGGGTTTAATTTAATTTTATAACAAGTTTTTTTATATTCTTTATGCAACCTGACAACATTGTTGATGTTTATTTTCGTAAACAGCACAAATATGCTCAAATTTATTTTGTACTTTATTAAATAAACATGTTATAATGACAATGACAAGCTCAAATTAGGCACGTATAATAGTTAAATAAAAGGGAAATTAAAGTAATCAAAATCCCTTTAAAAAAATTCTTTTCTTTTTCAGACTTTAATGCTGGTATTTATAAAAAAAAAATTAAATATTTATTAAAATACATTTTTTATATGAAAATTGAAATGAAAATTTTTGCTAAAATATATCCCAACGATAAAGTTTTGTATTCCATTTGTTCTGCCCCTCCAGCGTTTGAACCACAAAACTTTTTGTTTTCAATGATTAGAAACACTCATACGCCTCCGATGCTGGTTCGTTGATTTTCTTCAGCGAAAACTTTTAACCATCGCCGCCAACCAACAAATTCTTATAATTTATTTTAGGAAAATAAATTGTGATAAATCAATGGAAAATATTTCTCCCTCTTTTAATCTTACTTTGTCTTTTTCTACTGTTTTCTTTATTTTTTGCTCACTTTAATTGACTTGCAATGGCTCTTGCCAACTGAAATGCCTGTTGTAACATTTGCTGAGGCAGCAGCAAAAGCTAATGCAAACTTTTTCAATCAATTTGAGGGCAAAAGAAGCTTTTTATGCAATGACTAAATGGCCAAAACGTGCTAAATTGGCCAAGCCAACCATGTGGTTGGAATAATAAATACATATTTGATGTAAAATAAAAAGAAATGTGTCAAGGCAGCGCTATAAAAGCAAGAGGCAATGAGGATAACAATTTCATAGGTTTTCCTAATAAGAATTTAAGCGAAAGAAATTTAAAGTCGCAAGTAATTATGGGCCTGCATGTGAACACAAAACATTTCCGAATTCTGCCGTAATTTGCGTAGTACCAGCCCAATTCAACTCAAGCCTTCAAAAATATATCGTGTTTATTTTTGTAACATATATTTCTGTAAATTTTTTACATTTCAGTGAGTGCCGAGTCCACAGTCGATTAATCGATATCGTCCGCTTGCTTACTTACATATGTACGTGTCCTTTGATTTTTTCTTTTATTATTGGATTCAAGAATCAAACATTTTTGTTCAATATTTTCTTTTCTTTTGCAAAACGGATTCGAAAACGATTCTCTCAGGAGGGTTTTCAACGATTCTACCAAGCTAATTTAATTTAGCTTAAAAACACCAGAAATCCATTTAACATATTTTTTGCCAATAAATATTTCAAAATCCTCTTCACAGAAAGCAAAACACTTTGTGGGCACGTGTGGCGTATGATTGTTATCAGTTTCCTTGTAAATGTAAGCAATTCCAGAAAGTTCAAAGGAGTAAATAATTTTAATGGAGCAACAAAACAATATTGAACTTATTATACATTAGGGTGGGTCGATTTAGCAATTAATATATGTTTTTCATTAACTTTTATTTAAGTTATAACATTACTAATTACTAAACTCTCTAATGATAGTGTTTTCAATAATGTTAAGAGTTTAGATTTGATATTTTCTACTCAGATATGCTTAAATCATTTTCAGTTGAGTTTAAAAAAACCAGTAACATTATGATCTAGAGAAAAATTTAAAAAAAAAATTCCATGAAAAAAATTGTTGTATGATAAAATCAAACCTTAGAAAAATCCAGTCTAAAACAATCGATCTTGTTCAATAGTTTTTGTCATAAGGAAAAAAAGTTCCAGTTCCGACTTTCGATTTAAAATTTTTTTGTATTCCTGTATGGGAACTCCCTTAATTGAATCCATGCCATGCCTCGGATTCAATGTGCTCGCAAAAAATATTGGGTAGAAAAAATTATTGGGGGTTAGTCATACATTTGACTCCACTACGGTAAGCCTTAGGCTGATTAGTCCCACACTGACCCGCGTACCATGCCTCCTTAAGAGAACTCCCATGCAAAAGTACTAAAAATTGGAATTTAGATGCCTAAAAAAAGATTTTCTTGATATGTCTCACGCCAAAACCTATTGAAAAATCAATCGACAAATTTTTGTCCCTACAAATTGTCTCGGTCTAATGTACATTCATACATATACATACATACATATATGTATGTTAACTGCAAATTTACATCTCCTGTTTTAGACTTTGCAACAAAATTTATTTACGTTTCATTGACTTTTTCTCTTAATAAAATGTTAGTTGTTATTGTCTGCATGAATAACTGCTCCTAGAAAATTCCTTATTTTCTATTGTGTTTGCTTTAAAAATGTTTTTATTTTTATCAGAAATTTGTTTCTATTTGGTTTTCATAGAAGCTCGTTTCTTTGAACTCTAGCTTTATTTTCAAATGAAAATACACGTTTGAATGTAACAAATAATGTGCCTTTTTTTTTGCTCAATGTATACAAACTTATTTTGTTGTCAAGAGCAAAATTTCAAAACTCTTGGAGTAAAAACAAGAAATAGGGTCCTTTAAACAAACACATACATACATGCACATAAATTATGAAAATCTTGAAAATAAAATGTTCATATTTATGGTTTAGTGTCAGTATTATTTTTGCTTTATTTGTCTTGTTGAGAATTGCTTCGAAAGGATATTGTATTTCCAGCAAATTGCAAACATTTCGAATATTTCTATTAAGGATATAATGCACTTGACATTTCTTGCAACCAAGTTCAAAGCGTCATGCTTGTTCAACTGTGAAGTGGCAAGGCTGCATTGGCCAGATGAAGTCTAAGATGCTTAATAAGCGCCGTATAAAGCAGAAACTAAATAAAATTTAAACAAATAAAATATTTTCCTTAATTTTTTTCTTCTTTTTGTTGCTTAAGTGCAATAAGTGAAGTGTTTGCAAGAAATTTTATTAATGTTTGCTATAAATTATTTGCAAACAAAAAAAGAAAAACAAGGAAAAGAGTTTGTTATACGTGTGAATGTACATACATGTGGTACTTATGTATAACTTTGAGAAGAGCATGAGCAATTGATTATTGAACAAGTGATAATATGAGCATAAATGGTGGTCGAAACTAAACGCACGATGCTGATGGTAGATAAAATGAAAAGTTTGGAGAGAAACGGTCATGTTATGTACCCCAGCCAGTAAGTCTTCAACTTTACTTTTCTTGCCTTCGTTAAAAATGTTGATCACTTCAGTTTTGTCACAAAACAAATTTTTTTTTTCAATTGTGTGGAAGTAAAATTGAATTTAAGCCTGATAAAATTATTTATAAATTAGCATTGTGGTTGGGCCACCCTTTAAAATACTCTTTATTGAAATGAAATTACATTACGTTCTTTGGAATAAAAGAACTGAAAACAATTTGCTAAAAATATTTCAGCACAAATTTTTATCCGTTTCAAATTTGACTACACTTTCTTTTTTCCGTCTGTCTGTCTGTCTGTTCACTGTTCTTAACTCAATGTTTGCACCATAAATTTCAATTCAAGTAAAATAAATTCTTTTTATTTTTTTTTAGAGAAAAATTTTCATGATCTTGGCATCTTTCAACCCGCTACTTAAAGTTTCGTTTTTCTAATTTTTTATTATAAAAAAAATTTCTTACCTGGAACAGTTGTTATGCATCTTCCAAGGATTTGTTGGAGGTTTTGCCTTTTCATCATCCTTTCATTGCAAGCATTTCTCTTTATTTTTTTCATTTTTTAATATTCTTACTTCCTTTGAAGCCTTTAAGTAGACAGTTTTAAGCGCCGGAAATCTGTCTGACTCATGTGCAAACAATTTAGTTTTACAACATTTGTGTGCCCTTAAAAATGCCGTTCTGCTTTTTACAAACAAATTTTCTCTCTTCAATTCTAAGCCATATCATTACTTCTTACTTCATGCTCTATGCTTTTCTTTAAAAATTCTTTTGTAAACAAAAGAATACTTTTTAGGAAATAAATGAAAATAAATCGAGGAGCAAAAAATTATTCCAGAGAAAATGAAAATAATTTTATTAAACTGTCTTAAAAAAATACAATATTCTTCAATTCTATTTGCAAGCATCATAAAAAGAACATACTTTTAAAAAAAATTTTTTTTTGCTTCAGTTACTCATAATAAAAAAAAAAAAAATACTTACAACATACAAATTTCAGTTGTATTTAGTTTTTCTTGTACTTTTTCTTTAGCCTGGAGAGTATTTGTTGTCAATTTCCGTTTTTTTTTTCTGACAACGAGCATCCTGTGTCCTTGCCTCGTATTTATTTAAGTTTATGGTCCTTTTCTATGGCAAAGTTTATACTCCCCCTTTTACTTCTTCCTTACTTATTTGTTACTTTCACTTTTTGGCCTTAAAATATTTGTTCTTTGTTGTTACTTTTTGTTTAAGTTTTTGCAGAGACTTTTTCAGCCAATTAACTTTAATTGAAATTTGTGTTTGAGCCAGCAGCGTGTTCTTTTCCTTACAATAAGTTTTAACAGTATATATAAAAATATAAGTTTCGTGATTTCTTTTTCAATTTCTGCAAGTTAATTTCTTGCAACTATATTTTTGCTTTCAGTTGGTCACATTATTTTTCACAGGTATTAGTATTTTCCTTGATGCTAATCAACTCATCAGTAGACTCGAAAAATTCTTTTAACAATTGGTGAGTTGATTCGCATGAACGAAATGTCGGCGGCATATAGACGACTGAAAAAGACAGACAACATTAAGGTCTATTATTAGACCTAAAATAATTTGTTGTATTATTTTTATTGTTACTACTTTGTATTCTTTGCATTTATACCGACATTTTGTTTATTAAAATATCGTTTTCAGACATAAATTGTTTTCTTGCTTAAATTTACTTTCACTTAACGTAAAGTTACAAGCATTTTTACTTATTGCAGTTTTATTTTAATTTTTTTATCACATCTTTGTCATCATTAAATTTTTACAGTTCGCTTAATTTCCATTTTGTGACATCTTATTGCTCTTAGTACTTCCTAAAATACATTGTCTGGTTGCTGTTAAATTGTATAACCTCTTGCAATCTTATCTCTAATACTTGCATTTTATTTTCAACGGCACGAAAACATGACAACGCATTTAAATGCAAAACTGGACAATGATTTTCTTCAAAACTGTCTACTTACTTTTTTTTCCTACTAATTTTTCCTTCTCAATAAGAGTGCTTGTAACATCTGTGAAGGATTTAATTGGCTGTTGATATTCTCAAGAGGCATGAGTAAGAAAAAAAAGGCATTATGAAGAAAAGCATAGATTTCTAAGCAAAAATTTTAATATTCATAAATGAAATAAAATTGCCTTTAGATTGAAATTAAATTTTCGTCCGAAGATTTCGTGCCAAACAAAATATTAATTAGTGGCTGAGCTAAAAAAAAAAAGCTGGGTTCTTATTTTTGTGTATCACTGTGGGCTTCACAATTTTTTGTAATGGCTTTGCTTTTTTTGTAGCGTGGACATTTTGCAAGTTGTTTAAGGTTTGTGACTTCGCTTCGTTTCAACTTGTGTGCAATAAACACGTTACTGCTTATGCTACTAGTTTCTTATAACTACAGCAGGGGGCGCCGTTCACTTAACGGAAGTACTCTCTGTTATTTTTTAACATGGGCTCCAGCAGAGAAATATTAAATTGACAACAGTCCACATGCAGCTGTTATTGAAAGAATAATAAGGGGGTATGTGTTCCTTCAAATGCGCCTTAGTAAAATAGTTAACTCTACTTAAATCTAAAAAAACAGTTGGAGCTGAAACTGCATTTAAAAAAAATGTGTGTAATTTAAATGCAATTTTAGCTTGACTGTAAAAAATTAGAAATAGAAATTTGGCAACGTTCCAAAATCTGTCTAACCGCCATTTTCACGTTGTATGATTAAGACTGAACGTTAAAGTCCAGGTTAATTTTTAATCGTACATTGTGAAAAGAGCTGTAAGAGACTGAAGTTTAAACATTAAATTCTCTTCCTTTAAATATGGTTTAAGTATTCACAGGTTTAAAGATTTATTAGTTTAAACATAAATTACACCAAACTCAAAGATTAACTTGCACTTGATTTTTTGGGCAATATGTAAGTGTCATTTCAAAGATGAATATGTTTCTCACGAATACTGTAAATGCTTAATGCTACGATTTGTTGACGACTGTTATTGTTAAAAATAAACTGCGCCAGTTTTAACCACTACACTGTGAACTATTTTACGAGATATATTACTTGAGCTGCCCGTCATTAAGAACAGCTCACTTGGTGCTTATTGGTCCCATTGTGCTATTTAAATATATTTGATATGCTTTTCTCGTTGTAAAACATTTTGCCAAATAACACCCATAAATATGTGTATATACAGATTTTTATACTTTTTTTTTTTGGATTTACCGATTATAAAATAAATATTGAAAATAAATAAATTAATTGTTTAAAATTATTTTTATAAAAAAAAACCAAAGATCAAGAGCTTGAATAATTAATTTAACGATTATAAAATAATTTTATTACTTTCGAAGTAGTACCTAAGAGAAATCACCCTATTGGAAGTTGCTTTTATTTTTCAAAATGGCTGTCAATTTCAAATCTGTTTTTACACTTGTGAACTAGACAGCTGTAGAATACAAGTGAACAAGCCATGGAGCGATACACTCCCCAAGAATGCGGGATAATCGTGTCTATGACGAAAATCATAATGGAGTTTCTCGATAGAAATGAATCAAACAAATTCTCAGAAAACTTAATTTGTTAAATGTCTACAGCTTTTTTTCTTTGTTTAAAAAGAAATTATGTACAACTGTGCAATCAGCTACCTTTTGTGTCCAGAGAAAAAGAAATGTTTGTCTCTTAAAACTTAAGAAAAAAAAATGTTAAATCACCAAATATCTTCAATAGAGCATAACTCCTGCTCATTAGAAATCATCAAATAGATTTTCCAACGTTTCACTGACCGAATTTCTAATGAAAACCGCCTTCCCGTTTGCTATCATAAACAGCCAACTTGTAAACAATATTTATTGCCAAAGATTAAACAATCTTGATTTATTATTTTCAAAAATGTATTAACAAAATCGTATGCTTGCTTACTGGTTCACCAATCGTAATTATATTTTTAATATTCCTCTTCTGGTGGTATGCAGGGTTCTTTCTCCTCAGTTTCTCCGCCTCCTCCCACCATAGCCAAGAGATCTGATAAAGTTTTATTGTTGAGAAAGTTATTTACAAACGGCAGTACTACGGTGTTGGTAACGAAAGCCACATTGTTGGTATTTTCATTGATCGCCAACATCAACCATTCCTCAATTACACGATTGAGTTTTTTATTCAATATTCTTATATGCGATAGACCTTCAATTTCCGATTTCACTGCTCCCAACGAAACATAGACACTCAATTCCTTTACTCTCAATTTACCACTCTTGACGGCCAAATTGTATTTGATTACCCCCCAAACGGTTAAATCTTTTAGAGAAAATTTAGCAGCACCCTTTCTTATTAGACCAGTGTCCCCTCGTGCGGAACTAACATTATAATTGGTTTTCAAATACACATTATTCCAGTTGAATTTAAAAGTCAAGCGACTGAGCAGAGCTTGTACTCGTAAAGTCACAATATCGAAATCATTTAAACCATATAAACGAAAATCATCAACTTCACCATAAGCCTGCAGGACATCGGTGTCTATAGAGATGTTGGCATGCTCAGTTTTATAGGGAGCCATTGGTGGCAAACCATGCTCGGGAAAACCACAAGGCATTCTTTCTCTGAAAGCTTCTATAGCATCACGAAATTGGCCTGATATGGAGGCCTGCATTTCTAGAAATGATTTCATCTTACATTACATTTTACATTCTCTGCTAGTGAAATGTTTACTTACGTCCTCGCACCAATGGCACTAAAGCCAGAACAGCCAAAAAACACTTGATTTTCATTGCAGCTCCCGAATTGACATACAGAATGTCGACTAAACGAAGGTTCTGCAGACTATTTCCACTGTTGTGTGCCAATGAACAAATTTCACCAAGAATGTTGAAAATTATCTTAAAAAGCAATAATTTTAATCTTGAATATATATATATAAAAGTGTTCAGCGTTATAAAAGTTGTTATCACCATTGATCAATAGATAATTTAAAGTAACGAGGGTAGTTGATTACTTAGTTAAAACAGAATGTCTCCAGCGAGACATTTTATTTTTATATGGCTGTAGGCGGCTCATTTCGCAAAATTGCAAGTAAACTGCCCAGCCAGGCTTAGAAATCAAGAACTCTATTCTAAATTGTGTGACAAAACGAGTCAAAATGGACCTCATAAACGAAATATTTCTAGAAAATCTCTTTTGCCATGTAAGCAGGAAACTGATTTTATCTAGCACGGCCCTTAAGAAGGGACAAAGCTATCTGCTTTATCTTTCAAAAGCCCACTTTAGCTGCTAGAACTTTTTTTCCCTTTTTTTGGTACAAAATCTTTTGCGGCTATATTGTAATAGTGCAAAGGGCAATATACACTGAAAGAAATTACATTTATAGTTCTACTGAATTTATTTCATTAAGATTTTTCGAATAATGAAAACTTTCATTGCGGCATTGAACTTTCGTAGATCTAATGCATTAATTTCATTAAAAACTCTTTATTAATATTCATAACTTCGTTGAAAGTCCCTATTGGACTTATGAAAAAATTATATTAAATCAATGAACAGAATCTTTCACTGAGTTTTCAATTCTCATTTTATTTATAATGAAAACTGGGCAAATGAAATAAATCATTAGCCTAATCACCAAGATTCACATACTTAATTATTATTATTTATTTATAAATTTATTTATTTAAATTTAAGGGTTCAAATTTAATTAGTTCAATGGATACCAACTTTGATTGACAACTAATGCAGGTTTTTTTTCATTAAATTGACGCCCAAATTAATTGAACTAATTCTTTCAGTGCATCGGTTTAAATTTGCACCACTCGTTATTTCGAAACTGGCAATATTTAAGGCATTCTATCACAAAGTTCCGTATATTATCGCTATGTTACACAAGAATACACCATGGGCTTTGGTCAATTACTTGGCTCTTTCGGAGGTTCCTAGAGATTAACTACATAGTTTGATGGATACATTTATGAGCAAACATTTTTGTATGGGATATCCTACGGTATTAGGTTAGCTTGATTGGAGGGGCCAGTACAGGCTTGTTATGGCCTGCGTGTATTTAATATGGGCTAATAATGCAAATAAAACAAGTATTGCTGGCCAAGGTTACATTTTATGTCTCTCTCTAAGGATGACCATGTGATAGTTTTTGCACATTTGTGGAATTTTTCATCTTTCTGTTTGACTTGACACCCCCGATGGAAGACAGTTCTTGACCTTGCTTGAAAATTGCATGTTGTAGAGCTGAGGATCTCTCGACCAAACACAGTTCTGCAAACACAATTTTGTATCAATAATCTGTTGCCTGGCTCACGATGTTGTTTCGTTAACATGTTAATCATCAGAAAACTGATAACTAAAGTGATGAAGTATTCTAAGAACAATATGTTGGAGCTCATTAATACGAATAGTAAATGAACTTGGGCAAAGAAAGATCATGAAGTTTCTACAAAAAAACTTCTGCAACTCCCATATGACAGCGAATGTTCATGAGACGACATCGTGAGCCAGAGAGTTATTATTGTCTATGACGTGGCGATGACTAAACTTTTGATGAAAAATGAATTAAAAAATTAATTAAATAAAAAAACATTTCGTATTTATACATAGTTTTTCTTTTAACTTACTAATAAATGTTAAAAAAAAATTTTTTTTCGAAAAACTTCAAAACTAAAAACATTCCCGAAGAAGATACCCATTCTAATATCAAAATATTGAATTTAATAAATATTTATAAAAAAAAACAAGCAACCTTAAGGCTCGAACTATTAAAATACTAAACAACAAAGGTTGAAAAATTAGCATTAAGAATATAATACGTAATATTACTCTTAATATTTATTTTTTAATTTATTACTGTGTACCAACTCTAAAGTGAGTGAGCTCCCATCTCCTCTGGCACGCACTTAATCTTCTCGCCGTCAACACTATTTCCGGCGGCACCATTTATAATGTCATTCAGATTGTATTGATTCAAAAAGAAATTAATTTTCGGCAATATAATGGCTTCTATTTTATCTGCAATAGACTCGGCGAATGCGTTGACGAAAGCCGGTGCTACTTCTTCCAAATCCGTGTTCATGTTTTTATTTATTGGACCGTCACCCAGAAACCCTTCAATATTCGACACAGCACTTTCAAGATGGGGAATTATCTTTAAGCTCTTCAATTTGATTCTAGAGTCCAACACATTGATGCCATATTTTGCGGTAACAGACAAAAGTAAACCTTGCACAGCAAAATTTGCCTTGCCGGCACCATTCAGTTTGACAGTCCAACCAGATTCTGCCAATTCAGTTTTCAAATCGTACAGAGTATCAAGCTCAATATTTTTAAAAAGTAAACTGAAGGTAAATTTTCTTTTTATGGGACTATTTTTTGCATCCAAAACGTCATAACTATTTAAACCGCTTAAAGTGAAATTTTCCATGGAACCCACAATTTGTAGTGATGGTATGTTGACATCTAATTCTTTGTGACTAATGAAAAGTGGTGCCAAGGGGCCAATGCCCAATAATGGAAAGCCGCAGGGCATGTCGTCACGTAAATTTTCCAAAAAGCTTACAAAATTATTGGAAATGGAATATGTGTCTGCCAAATGAAAGAACATGTTGATAAATAAAACTAATAAGTATTGAAAAAAGTGAAATCCACCCACCTTTTTTAGCAGCCGCAGCGAAAGCCACTATGGCTAAAAAGTATATCGAAATCTTCATAGTGTGCTCGTTATTGCCGCAATCAGAGTACTACTGGCGGAAATCTTCACAATAGTGCTTTTATAACAGGCAAAAAAACAAATTAAAAAATTAAAAAACGGAAAAAAGTAGCAAATCGATAAGAAGTACTTCGTTATAGAGATAAAGCAACTGAACTATTAACTACGAATCACTTTCCTTTAATCTTAAAGCAATCACTTGATCTAAAGGGTATTCCATTAGGAGCTTGCAGTTTTTATAAGTTGTCAAATTAAATGTCACATATTCAGGGTCGATATCCACTCATCCATATCGAATATGGATGAGTATATTTCTTTGACAACAACGTTGGCTACACCATCACTTCCAACGGCCATCGCTATAGTTCTACGATTAGCAATTTCTTTTGGCCTAAATTGTTTGACCGGGACACCGCCACGGTCTGAACAGCAAAATGCCACATACCACGCAGTTTATGTGACATTGGAATGATTTAGGGGCATGCTCACTTCAGGTGGCCACCAAGATCGTGCGATTTGATCCCGTAAGACATTTTCTTGTAGGATTTTCTCAAGCCTCAGGTACATGTGAATAAGCCATAAACTACAGCGGTCCTTACCCATGCCATCGGGCAAATTCAGCCTGACCTATGCGCCAAATTCATGAAAAACTGGTTATCTCGAGTGCTCTCCAGTAAAAATATCAATAAATAGTTCCCCGTCTTGAAAATGCCTAGTCGAATATTGAAGATGTTTTGTTTTTTTTGGTAACGGACCAATAAATAAAAAAATTGAACTCGGAAACAGTAGTAGTACCTGCTTTCGTCAAAGCACTTGTAGAATCCGTTGCAGATATGAACGATTTTATATTCCTTTTATAATGTCATCGAAAATTCTTGCAAACCAATTAACATTTTCTCTATCTTACTCAAACTTCTTTGTTTTATTTAAGCCGAAAGTTAGCCAGCGCTCAATGAAAGACCCTTTAACAGAAAATGTGTTTTAAATCTTCTTTTTTGGTGTTATCCGATAGAGGGAATTTTTGTTCTTCAAGTAACTATAAATTTTTAATTCTCTTTAATAAATTAAACAAGAAATTATTGAAAATCATAACTTTAAACTACAAACTTTTTACTCCTCAGTTTTACTGGGCAAAATATCAATATTTTATGGATGGCTGTAACGCCTCTGATGACTTTGATTTCTTACGGAAATGTATTGATAAGTTAATAAAAGCAACTATGTATGTCTTTTTGGCTGCCGAGTCGCTATTTTATGTATGGCTGTAATGTCTATGATGATTTTGATTTCTTACGGAAATGTATTGATAAACTTGCGAATAAGAACTGGCCATATGGCTAAAAGCCTGATGCTCTTGATGGAGTTCCGACTACCATTTATGGTGCAAGGACTGTAACTGCAAGTTGTCTAGGGCAGTACACCTTCAGGTGGGACTACATAGACCGGTATCGTCTTCAGCAAGAGTTTCATAAATTCTATCCAACGCCACGTAAGCCTGTGCTGGCAGAGGCTGGCTTAAATTAAATTCCACATTTACTGCTGCGCCTAGTCGGAAAAATATGCATATATGTAACAATTTAATTTTTTATTTCATTTAAATTGCGTTTTTATTTTTCAATTTTTTTTTTTTTTTTTTTTTTTTTTTGAATGACGAAATTCAAAATTGTTTATACAAAACCGCTTAAGATAAGAAATCCTCAAGTAACAACTACTTTTCTATATTCTTGGTTTTTGTGTTTATAAAAAAAAAAATAATTTCTACAAAGACCACTTGCAAGAAAAGAATAATAATGATGATAAATACTCTCCCAGATATTAATCTCAAGATAATAGTGTTGCAAACTGTTGTTAGTGGTAACCATTTCAAAAAACTTTATCAGTGTTATAGATTGCTTTGTTTTTAAAAGATTGCACCGCAAAACATCTTCAAATTATTGAATATTGTTTTTAATAAGTATTTTTCTGCACTGTCAATAAATGATTTTCTGATTTAGAAAAAATTTACTTATTTTTCTTTTCTTATTAATAAGGGCATGGCAACTGCAATTTTTCTTTTTGTTTTTTTTTTTTTTTTTGTCAAAATTGCCAGTTTTTTGCACAAACCAATTCGAAATATGGTCGAAGCAATCAACCTTGAACCCACCCCAGATAAAATATAATCTATGTAGGTTGCACTCACAACTCTTGATTGGAGCATTGAACCCCAAATGAAAGCGTCAACGCACTTTGTTAACAACAGTATCGCTAAAGTTAATGGTTAAAAACAACGCTCGAGAAATCAGATTAAAAATTCTAGGTTAAAAGTTGTTAAAGTTAAAGTTGTCTGTAAGATAAACTTGAGTGTAGTAAATCAGTGAACCATTTATCATTGTTTTTAGAAATAGAAATTTGGCAATGTTGCAAAAAATGTCAGCTGGGTGCTGCTGACCAACGTGGTGGTCGTGAAATAGCCTTGGTGAGTACCCCAGCCAGTAAGCCTTCAACTTTACTTTTCTTGTCTGTTTTAAAAATCTTGATCACTCCAATTTTATCGCAAAAAAATCTTTCTCAATTTTGAGGAAGTAAAAATAGAACTGGAAAGCCCCATAAAATTGTTAACAATTGTAAAACATTTTATTTACGAGAGCTGTATTCCTAAAAAATAATGGAATAAGTTGAACAAGTTTGAAACAGCCTTTCAAGGTTTTTTGAGTCTACTGGCAAGTTGCGTGATGGCTGAAAAGCTAGACAGAATTTTTTTTTTTGTTGTAATGATATTCTTGGTTTTGCGCAATTTTACAGTTTTAGCATTAAAAGCGCCAGGAACAAATAATTTTTTAATTAAATTAAGGATCCTACAATTCAGTTTATTGGTTTTTTTTTGTATATTTATTTCATATAAACTTTGGCTGCCAAGTGAAGTCAGCTCATATTTAGTTTTTTTTACTATAGCCCCAATCCGAAATCAGGAGACCGTGTGCATACTATTTATCCCTATTTTTTTATTCGAAATACCGCCTGCATATCGTTGATGCTAACCACCCAAACATCCAACTACTTATTCCAAAATTCCCATGAACAAACCGAGAATTAGAAATGTTCAAACAAACCTTTAAACATTCTTTTACGATTTTTCGAGTCTACTGATGAGTTGATTACCGTCAACGAAATGTCGGCGGCATATAGACGGCTGAAAAAGACAGACAGCTCTATTAAGCTCTATTTTTAGACCTAAAATAATATATTTAATATTTCGTTATTTTGACCCATTTTTCCTTATATTTTATATATTTATTTGAGCTTAAGGTCTTTTGTAATTTGAGTATTTATTTTTGTCAATATTTCGCTCTCCTTCGGATAGCTTCTTCAGGACAATATTAATATTGTCCTGAAGAAGCTATCCGAAGGAGAGCGAAATATTGACAAAAATAAATACTCAAATTACAAAAGACCTTAAGCTCAAATAAACATATAAAACTAAAATAATATATTTTATAGTGTTTGTAAGCAGCAGCTCTTAGTCATCCTTCTCTTCATTACTGACTGTCGATATTTAAGCCATTGTTCTAATTTCAATAATATCTTTATCGATTTCGCAACTAGTGCAACAAAGAAACTTTTAAAGAGCATATTTTGTTAAATCAGCTTTTATAACATTCTTATTAACGAAGCCAAGAAAGACCTTAAGACACCCCGGTCATCGATAGTTTGATATAAAATTCCAACCGGGCATCATTCACTTCCCATTCTTTGTTTCAACGCACAGCTGAAGGATTATCAAAAGATTAGATCGACTCCTTGGATAGTGATTATAAATTAAAACTGCATATCTCTGTCTGATAACAAATTAAACACATGTATGTGCTTCAAAGTGAATTATAGCAAAACTTTGCACTACCGAGTTGTAGTAAAAAAAAAAAAAAAAAATAACAAGATTTTCTTTCTGCCATAAACGAATATAAACGACTTTCAAAAACCTGATAAACTCACTCTAACTATTGTCAACTATGCGGTATAAAAAGCCTATATTGGCTACTTATTGAAACAGTTGCAGAGTAGTACTTGCCGAATATTCACATTTGTAATGCGTCGTTTCTTAGTCGTTCTGGCTTTTGCCAGTGTAGCACTGAGCGGCTTTAATTTATTGTCTGCCAGTGAAATTGGTGAAGCGCTAGTGGAAGAGCAAGCTGATGCTTACGTTTTGGACTCAGATGAAAGTGAAGAGGAAGAAGGAGATTTCGATTTAAAAGACGTTATTAGCTGCACAAGTAATATTTTTGAAATCAATTAAATTTTTATAGTTTGCTAATCAATGATGTATTTGAAGATCAAAAAGGCTTGATTGCATCTTGGATTGGCCTGGCGCAGTTGCAAAAATTGATCAAACAGATGCCTTGCGGTTGGGAAAAATATGGCATACCTCCATTGGCTCCCTACAAGCTTTCTCACGGAGAACTTGACTTTAAATGGGATATATTTGAGTAAATAGGCTTGAAAACAAACTGCTACATATTTTAATATCTGATTATTTTAGGACCTTCAATAAATTTTACCTCATAAGAGTTGACGGCTTAGATAATATACGTGTCGAAAAACTTGTAGTGAACGTGTTTTTGAAAAAGATTAAATTCGATATCACCTTCCCGAAAATTACAATTTACGGCGACAAATTCGAGACCAATACCACACTTGATGCTTTACGAGAGTTGGGTGTTTTTATTCAATACGTTGGCGATGGCTCTTTCCATTTTGATTTGAAGAATTTACGTATTGCTGGCAGCATGAAAGGCAAAATACCCCTGATCTATGGCTCCGCAAAAATTGTCTCTCTGAAGACAAAAGTGACGTTGGAAAAGCTTACCTCTGATATTACGGGCTTGGCCGGTAGCCACAAAGCCAATCAATTTTTAAATAAACAAATTGAAAAATTTGTTGAAAACGCCATTAACAGCAACACTCAGGAGATTTCTGATATGGTTGAGAACGAAGTGAAAGGTAGAGTGAATCCTCTGCTAAAGGGCAAAGATTTCTGGTCGCTTTTGAATTTCATACTCACCGGCAGCGATGATGATGGCGATGCAATCGTATCAAATTGTGAGCCACCAGTTGAGACATCGTATACATTTTAATTGGTTAAATAGAAAATTAAGTTTTTATGAAAATACATTTTTGTTAAAAACTATTTTTTCTTTCTTAGTTTTTAGTTATCAAATAAACAAATGCTCTACATATGTATTTGTAGAAATTATAAAATAAATTTAAAAACGGTGGTGTTCATCAGTTCATGCGAAATGAATAATGTTGCTGGTCTACCGAGCAGTACTCTGTACATACGTATTGCGAAATGCATCTGGGAAGCTAGAATATGTTTTTCCAAAATGTCCTCAAATGAATAAGTGAGATGGACTAATAAAATATATAATTTAAAATTTATAAAATGCTTCCAGTGATAAGGCGTCAACAAAAGAAAATTCTTCTTTGTTAACAACTTTATCGGGACTTATGTAGTTCGATTTTACTCATCTAGAATTGAGAAAGATTTATTTGCGCTAAAATTGTAGTGATCAAATTATTTTTCAATAACTGGGAACAGTATTCAGATCACGACCGTTATTTATGATGCGCTTCATATCGGAACTGGGAAAATATGTTATGAGGAGGTGCAAAGGGGGAGTAGTGTTTGTATAAGTTCGATTTGAAGATTTTTATATTGTAACTGGCGGGCAATTTGTTCCATAGACGAACCGTACGGCTGAACATCGATTTCTCTCTATAATGTGTTGTACGATTTACCCAGGGTCGTAGAAACCCTAAAAATAAAATTTTCTGTTACAAATCCCTGCATAACCGAGATATAGCGATAACTGGCTCTTAGAAAATTTCAATCATAATTGAAGTGTTTTGTGAACGCTTGATGAGAGCAGCCGTGTTTTTTTGTGATCCGTTGTATAAGTTGTGGATCCGTAATAGGTGAACATGTGTTTAGTCACTGGCAACAAAAGTTTTGTGTTGAATGCTTATTTGACAGAAATATCTACAGTATACAATCTTTCAATATCTTAAACAAGCGTTTAAACAACATGAAATATTTTTTTTTATAAATAAATTCGTAATAGGTCTTGTCGGGGTTTTGGTGTTTTTAGTCTCTGTTTACCGTCTATTGAACAATTTGCGTTAACAGTTATTGACTGGATAGTGTAGATGGCATGTACGAGTGCCATCTTCATTAAAACATATTTGAAACCTTAATATTAGTATATTCTGGAGTTAGAAGGATCGAATAAAAATAAATATCATATTTAAAACTAATATTTCAGAACTTACATTTAACTTTCTTCTTTCTTTCTTTCCAGGTAAGTGTGTTATCGCTTTCATATGCCCAGTAACATGTAAGTCATTGTAATAAATCTTCAACAAATTTGCGATAAGGCTGATCAAAATATTATCACAGGTTTTAGCAAATCATGACTCTAGTTATAAATTTCTTTAAAAAAATTATTTTGCCGATACAATAAAAAAATTTCATAAATCTATATTAAAAATACATAATCGGCTTAAGAAGAAAGAAAGAAACGAAACGAGAACTGACTTAAAAGCCTTCAATTTACATAAATCCCTAAACATTCGGCGACACACCAACTATTCCTTTCCATCAGCATCATCGTCGTCATCGTCATCAATGCAACTTTCCAACGCATAATCGTTATGAGATTAAATTTACTGCACACGAAACCCCTTCAGCACACGAACGGCAGACAGCAGCAGGACATCTTAATTCTAACACTTTTCTAAACCAAACATTATTTCGAGTCTGTTTGGAATTTTCAACTCTCAATCGCACTCGTATGGTTTATTTCAATCAATAATACTACAGGCAGCCTTCAGCAAAAGGATGTCGTAACGATTTGCACGTTTGTTTGTGTGCTTGTTCGTTGTTGGCTGTCTGCATGCGTGTATGTTTAACTAACTAAACTCTAACACGAGCCTTTAAAGACCCAGCAGGACAACAACGGGTGGTCTCTGCCTTGAACAGATTTGTGACTACTTTAAATTCTATCGCTCTGGCTCTTTCGTTCGCTCTGTGCTCGTTGCATGCTGCTGCATGCAGTCAAGGGCAGTTGCTACAATAAAGTGCTGATGTTAACAGTGTTAATTTTGTTAAACAAAAAACTGTATGCAATTTTTTGTTTTTAGTTTTGCTTTGTTTGTTGGTGCATTGTTGTGCAACACTTTACTTTCGAATTAGCAGCATACGAGTGGTGCGAACAAAACACAACACATAGTTTTAAATTTTTAAAATATTCCATTTTAAGTTTATTTTTTTTTTGCAGCCGACAGCTGTTGACTGATGGAATTTTCAGATTTTAATAATTAGTCTATAAAAATATAAAAAAATTAAAAAAAAACAAATTTGTTTTTTTTTTGTTTGTTAGAAATAATTTCTAAACAATAAAAAATATTTCTTAAGCCATATTTTTTCTTTACTAAAGGATTCGTTTTGGCTCATTTAATTTGCAATTTATGACTGATGATGTCTGATTGTGTTTTTTTCTGCTACGAAAAAATCTTTTGTTTTCACTCAAAATTGATTTAAAGAAATGTGCCACTCTTTTCTTGCCAGTTTTATTCTTAAAAAAAAATTAAAAAAAAAATATATCTTCTATAAAGTATCCTGCGGCTTTTTACTTAAATTGAATGAAGTGACAAAATCTACAAGAGTATGGATTTTCTTTATACAAAATAAAAAGAGACTGCTTTAAAATTTATGCAACTTGAAAAACATGCCAAAATTTCTCAACAATCTTTTAACAAGGACAAGGCCAGTATAATAACAGTTTTGTTTGTTTATTTATATGTTTTCATTTCATTGTTTTCTTTAAACAATTTGAGTTTTATGAGCCATTAATGTCATTTACCAAAACCTATAAAATTTAATGACTTTCTTTTTTAGTGGCAATTGTTGCAACAAAATAAAAACGAAAGTGCTTCATTTTGAAATTTTAAACACATTTCAATTATGAAAATATATTTACCCCATTAGTTTTGTATAGAATTTTAAATGCACTAAAATGTATGTGCTTAAGAATATTTTCAGCAACCACAATATTTGTCACTACACTTTGAAAAGTTTCTTTAGAAAATTTGTCGCTTTTTTTCTTGAACGAGAAGAAAGAAAATGTATTTCAAAACATCTTGAGTTTGCATACTTAAACAACATCACAGCTTCTTACAGGAGGGGTTTATTTTCTTCAAATCTCTTTCAAAATGTTGGTAGGTGTTTATGTGACCCGCTTTATTTAACCTCAATCTTTTACCAACCCTTTTCTTTTAAGTAACCTGACAGAATAATTTGCTCATTTTAAATTGAAATGAAACATTTATAAAATATTTAGTTGCTGCAATTAGTTAAGAGATTTTTTTTTGTTTGCAATTAAAAGTTGGTTGGTTTTTTGTGTCATAAGAAAAAGTAAGAGCGAAATGAAAAAAGAACATCTTTTTTTTTAATTTTAGAGAAGTAAATATTTAATTTTTGTAAAACCCTAAAATCTCACATTTCTCAATCCTAGAATTAAGGTTTGAGAAATCCTAAATAATATGCCGAATTCTGAAATTGTTGTGGTTGTGTAAACTTAATTTTGAAAAAATTAATTTCAAATGTTTCTGATTTATTTTTGTGGAACCATTATCCATCCCTGTATGAGGCTGTACGCATATATACTGAATTCAGATCGCAAGATTTAGTTTTGATATTTTTTTATGAATTAATTAATTAATTTTTTAGTTCGGGATTTTGTAGTGCGGAAATTTGTAATTCAGGACTTTTTAATACTCGATTTCGTAATTCGAGACCTGGAGTGCGGACTATTGCTGTATTCGTAGTATGTATATATACATATGTATATGTGTATGCATATAGCCATCATCACGTTATGCATTTTAAGTATGCGCAGGATATTTTTCCGGATTTTTGACGACAACCTGAAGTCTTCCTCCTTACGCCCAGTACGTTTTCATTTTCTGATATCGATTTTGCGTCTCCTCAACTCTTGATGGTGACGGTTATCTAATATTTAAATGAGCATGTTCATAAACATTAAAATTAATTTGAAACTCATTTCAAATACATTTTATTTTGTTTTTGATTAAAATACCCAAAACGTTTTGAAAAACTTTTTATAGCTGGCAGCCTGTTTGATCTTCACTGTGTCAATGCACTCCTCATGTGCTGCTCTTGTTTTCCCCTTTTATTGATCAAGTCAAGTAGAAATAAATTAAAAAAAAATTACTCATTTCATAATTGTTTGTGAGTTGTAAGAAAACCTTTTTCTTCTCTCTCTCTCTCTCTCTCTCTCTTTCTCGCTCCCTCTCAAGTAATTTGTACAATTTTACTCCTTACTTCTCTATCATTGGAAATTAAATTTGACAGTTCCTTTTCTCCCGTAAACAAAATTCACTTACAGAAGGGCAAATTGTTAAATGAAACTTTAAATGAACAAATGAAAACTTTCGTTTTTCCTTGAGAACGATTTCTTTTTTCATGTACATATGTATGTGCGTAAATAGAGCGCAAATAATAGAAAAGGATACAAATTGATGCGCAATTTTTCATTCAAATTTTTTTCAAGCAACAACACAACAAAACAGCAATCCTTTTGTTCTTGTTGCAAAGCGCTCATGTAATGCAAGGCATTGTCTACCCTTGATTCTAAAATTATGCAGTTGATAAGTAGAAGAAATGTACGCAAGTCTTTTTTATTCTTCATTCTTTTTATGCCAAGTTGCAGTTATTCACTGAAGTGGAAAATTTGATTAATTTGCGCATTTTGTTAGTCTTAAGAAGAAAAAAAAGGTAGAACAAAAATTTCCACAACGTAAATTGATACAAAGCAGAATAATAGTTTTTATGGCCTGGTATAATAAACGGCCTCCGCTGCAAAGCAGGCTTACAATGCCATGAAATACATATGTATGTATATACTCATAAACATACATACATATGTATGTATATTGAGGAAAATTTCGCAGAGTGAGGCACATTTGACTCCCACAAATTTATTAAGTTATAATTTATTTAAAACCAAATGTAAAAAGATCGTAAATAAAATTGAAAAATCTTTTTTTTTTTTTTTTGCTATTGGAAGATTAATTTTTCTTTTAAATCTCTTAAAAGAAATCTTCAAATTGATAAACTTTAGGCAAATTCTTCTATTATATACATATGTATGTACATATGTATGTACACCTACAAAAATGTATCGTGAGTTGTCCAGCTAACTACATATAACTTGAAAACTACTGCACCAAACAGGGTACTTGCTGGCACAAATTTGCTTATAATAACTACGCGTGAAAGTGTGTCAAAGTGCGTGAGTACAATAACCCCACACACACACACATACATCTCTAGTACAAACGTATCACGTGTATACCCTGCCGGCAACTCAGTTAACTAATAATGAATTACAAGCTAACTTTTTTACAACTGGTGGTGGTTGACACTTAGATTATTTTCAATGGAGATGACTGACTATTTTAACATTACGATGTCCTAGGAGGTAGTCAATTGTCCGACGCTGCATTACTTTTCAACTAACTTCAAGTTAACTACTTCAAAGTCAGTACATACAGAAAAAAATGTACAAATCAAGGCTGATTTTACATTTTTTGGTGGTAATAGTTACTTATATTTTATTAAATTAAATTTCATCACACTTTTTTTTTTTTTTTGTTAGCCTCTGGTGGGATTTGAACCACTTAGCCTCAAGACTGCTGAGCAGCCACCTTAACCCATTCAGCCATCGCTACATTTAAAACGAATGCGACAATAGGCAATTTAATTCAAGAGTTATTTACCGTGTATGTGTGTATGTTAGTATTTGAATTTTGAGTGAACTCTGCGCTACGTTTCGATTGTATTGTAGCTAATTTGAAGCTAGTCCATAAAAGTTAACGTGAAGTTAATTATTTTGGTAGTCGACTACCAATTTGCTGGCAGGGTAGTGACTGGATAACAAGTAGGTACAAGCAAGACCAACAAAGCTTGCTCTTCATTAAAAACATGCCGTTGTGTTCATCACATACAAGATTTTTCAGTCATGGGTACATCTGCACCAACCAGAAGCTAAAGTTGAACGATTTTCAAGAGTCTAATGCTGATAGATATGGTTTCAGTAACTAAGTCTTAAATCGACGTACGGCAGTCTGAAAATTTTAGCTGACTTCAATAAAACACAAGTTGCGTCACACTCATAATGCCCCCCAATATATTCTTCGTTATATTGTCAAGCTTATAGAATAATGCTTAAACGCTAATTTCGTTCGTCTTCTGTAGAAAGGCCCTAACTTGTATTTTTCTCAAGTTTGGTTTTCTTGCATATTTGGATAAATTGAGGGATCTGACATTAAAATATGTAAAAAATCCGAATTTAAAAAAATTTCAAGTTAAGGTGTTTCTACCTGAGAGCAACGATGTACAGAGATAATTAATTTACATAAATGTAAAAACACACACACAATTACTCAATATAAACAATTTAAATATTAGCATATAAAACTAACAAATAGAGATCATTAAAACTAAGAGACAGAGAGAGAGTAATATAACAATACAGTAATGGAAAATGAGATTTGTATTTCGGTATCAAACACCACGTGGCCATTACTCCACTCTCTTGTTGACCTTTATTTTGGCCAATATGAATTTAAACAACTGAAAGGGTAAAATCCTCTAAAATCGGCTTTCTCCAATGGTCGGCAATTTCGAATTGAAATCCAAACAAATAAGAAAGTGTATGGCTTAAGATAAAAAAAGAAAGAAATACCATTACGTTGGACATATGGCCTTCTTTCTCCCACAAATCTTCAATTTATGTAAATTATTGTAAGTTTTTAACAGTTATTCTATACTGTTTTTAATCTCAACCTCTTAAACTGCCTGTTTTCTGAGAGATTTTTTATCGAGTGGACAAATTATGTCTGCAATTTGCAGATATAATTGAGAGTCAAATATGTTTCAAAAGTGTATAAGAAGAGAAGTGTTCCTTAAAAATTGTTTTAATGCTGTCAAATTTTGGTTTTTTTTTCATTTTTTCCTAAAAATTAAATAATAATAAAGGAAGCAGGATTTTTGACTTTCTTTTTTCACATAAAGGCTCTTTTTCACATCTACAAATGTTTTTTAGTACGGTAATTAAATTTTGTATGTCAGAAAAGAAAAATAATTTTGTTAATAAACCGAACATCGATTTAATTAAAAATTTCTATCTGAACAGGGTATAAGAAAATTTCGTAACTTGGGGTAAGCGATGGCCGACACTGATATGGAAAATTAAAATTTGATAACAACTCGTGATTTTAAAAACCAAATTTTTCACTTCCTCTGCACAATAATAAATCAGGTACATATGTATGTATAAATTACAAGAGAAACATACAAATTACTGCAATATTATGTGTATGTAGGGGAGCAGACAAAGTGTCTTTCCTTGTCTTGGAAGCAGGTATCACGTTTTATTTTTTTTCTACTTAATTTTCTTGTAGTGAAATGATTTCAAAAAAAGTATGATTGTACCAACTTTTCCATCACTGAGGCAGACATAAATATAATAACATCAAGAGTTTACAAATCCATTGAGAGTAATACAGAAATAAGTTCATGGGATTGCATCATTCATTTCCATACAAGCTTGTTAATTAATACATACTACAGATGTGTTGCGAACCAACATAAACAGTTTGTTGTTCCCAGAGATTAAAAGAGCGGGAGAAAAGTAAACATATGCTAAATAGCAGCAACACTGATACAGGTGTAATTTCTTTTTAATTGGATAATCGTGCTCTATCTTGAGTATAATACAAAAATTTGTTGATGCTAATACGACTTGAAACCCGCAATGTTTGCTCGCTCTTCTGTTATTAACAAAATTTCA
Source organism: Sturmia bella (assembly GCA_963662145.1). NCBI lineage: Eukaryota > Metazoa > Arthropoda > Insecta > Diptera > Tachinidae > Sturmia > Sturmia bella. The sequence continues at coordinate 64,367,245 of OY759171.1, read as the reverse complement.
GCTCTTTGCCATTGCATAAACAACCCAGCAAGCACAGGCTTAATTTTTAGTTCACTTAAAATTAATGGCTAAAACTTGTCTATCTAAGAACTATTCTTATGAAATTTGTATGTAGGTAGGAGCATAGGCTGCAAGCTGTGCACAAAGTGATTGAAGCGATATCTTCATTCCCACCAAAACTTGCCGAACTTGGTAATTTGTTATCAATTAATTCACTAGAAAATATTTTCACAAGATCATATAATTTTTTACACCATTGAAAATGTTTGAAATAAAATCATATTTTTTAATTTATAATTTTAATTGGCGTTAAATTTCATGTGTAGTTATGAAATCTATATACAGATCCTTTAATCATAATTTGAAAATATAGTATTGTGAGACCTTTTAACCCTTTTATTAGGGGTATGTATTTATTCACTACTATAAATCAAAATTTATGACACAAAATTTGAAAGATTTTTTGCGGTTTCATTAGTGGTGCAAATACGGGCAATAAAATTGTAAGTTATCACACTGCCATAAAAAAGCGCGAGCACGAAATTAAATTTAGAAAAAAAAAACGGATAAGAATTTTAGTGCCTATAACAATGAGAAGCAATAACAAATTAGTTAGAAAACCGTTTAACGCCATACACCATAAGTGCTGTCATAAATCATAAAATTTTATGATCTGAAACTGTTTTGTTACATGCATATGTATGTACATATGTGCAAACTTAATATCTCTTGCTTAGTCTATATGTAGCAAATTTATTTAACATTAATAATCTATAAATTTTCAAAGGTGTTAATAAATGTTTCGTTGATGGAAAATTTTATCACGCTTTCCTTTTTGATAAAAACGTTTCTGTACATATTTATGGTTTATACCCTGAGCAGCATACTAAAACTGTGTGAATTTTAATTTTTGTTTTAAGTTTCGTTACCAGAAATTTGGTATTTTTATAACGATTTGGGAAGTACATAAATAAACTGTAAGGCAGAAATTTTTTTCTCGGCAAATATTTCTTCTGCGTGCGGCTCTCAAATTCCAATTGCTAATTAAACTATTGAAACTATTTTAAGATTTCTACATTTAGAAAGTAGAAAAAATTTATTAATAATTCTTTTAAGAGCGGTACAGTAAAACTTCTTCCTGTTGGTAAATTTTAATGTAATGAAATTTAAGGATTTGTTTTCTTGCCTTGTTAAAATTTCAAATTTTAATTTTCTCGTATCAGGGAAATTTTTTCAGCCGTATTAGGGAAATTTTTTCAGCTTTGTTATCAATTGATATCAGTGGAGGGAAGGTAAAAAGCCAGCCTTCAATGAGAAAAAGCAAGGATCTACAACAGCAAACACATAAAAATTACCGGTGCATTCCTGCTTTGTTGAAATCTTGTCAACTAGTGAGACAAATTTGATGTTTTTTATCTTATATTGTTTCATTTAGGGTTTCCCTTGCTACTATTTATACAAGAAATAAGTAATACAATATGTTATGTTTGTTGGTACTAGTAAATGAGTTAAACTATCACAAAAACACGTTTGTAGTTGTATTCATTTACATGTCAGACAGCAGTATAAAAACACAAGTATGTAGAATGCTTTTGGGGTTTTCAAAGAGCATTTTGGTAATAAAATTTTTGCCTTAGTAGCAACTCTAGTTGTGAAATAACGAAGAGAATAAGAAAATAACCGAACAACTAGATCTGGATAGCCTGATCTATTAAGTAAAATCACTAAAACAGCTGATCGTTTCTTATTAGCATACTGATGTCAAAAGTTTGTTTATAAGGCGCACAACGTGCTCTTTTTCTAAGAATTGCAGCAAGTGATTTTGCAGTTTTTATTAAAGAAAAAAAAAGTAATAAATTCTATTTTATGTAAGCCACCATAAATTTATTTTTACAAGTGTGTAATATGGTTCCGATTTTTTTTTCGTATGCACTCACAAACCATTTTTAAAAAACGTATATATTTTTATGTTCTGCTAGTGATTGTAGCAATTAAATATGCCTTGGTGCTCATCAGCGATTTGCATACATTCTATTTATTGTTAAAGAAAAAATTTATTTAACATCCTGCAAACGGTAGTTCTCTCAAAAACTGTTTTTTATAATTAGTGGCAGTTTCTAATAAAGACTATTGCAAATTATACGAATTTATGTCCAAAATAACTTTACGGTGTGAAGGGCAACATCTCACAATAATGTGAATAAAAAATTGCGTTCAAGATCTTAAGGAAATTCGTTGGCAAGAAAGCAGAAGAAATTCTATTAAACTATTTTTCAATTGATTTCAGCTTTAGCATTTCCCTTGATTGGTTATTTTAAACATTATGTTTTAGTTTGTAATAAAACAAAAAATTATTGCAATTACTTTCTTTTTGCGGTTGTACATATATACTTATTTCTCTATTGTTAGGTCAGTTTTATGGCTTGTTTCACTATTTCTTATATTTACATACGCTCGCCTAATTACATTGACTCCGAAAATAACACTTCAGATTTCATTATAACTTTAAATGTAATTATGCCCATTTAAGGAAATGTTCGAGGTCGTGAAATCGGGCAATAGTCTTTTAAAATACTAACAAAAAAGTTGTCGTTAACGTAGAAATTACAAAATGCCCAGGCGACTTTACCTTCATACGCTTGTGATACTTATGATAAGATCGCTTATCTTTTATCAACACACGACATTTGTCAAGTTCTCAGCTTTCGTCACTTCATAAAAATGTATTTAAAAGCACAGTCTTCCCTTAGCGAACTTATATGTACATACGTGTGTATGTATTGTATGTAGGTATTGTTTGTATGTATGTATGTGCGTATGAATACTTCTATCTAGATTCTAGAATATTACAATTCACTAATGGCAAACCTTTTGATTATAGCATTTATTTTATAATTAACAACCAGTATTACAAATCAAACCAAAATAACATTTTAGAGCAATTTAATTTCTATTATTCGAACTTTTTCTTATATAATTATTTCTGAAATAAGTTTATTAGGCTCAAGTTCTTTCTATATTATCTTTGTGATTGATATTAATTAAATTAGATAAAAATTGATTAAATTGATATTAGAGCAATTTTAACATAAATGTAGTCCTGAACTTGAGTATAAGTTCGCCTTTCTGTTGCGCGTGCTATGTATTACAAATTATATTCAGTAAAGATTTGTAATTTGAGAACCAGTTTAATATCAAATCATTGTAATCAAAACTCATTACTCTGTGTTTGCTGGGTTATTGATAATTTGTTCACTCAATAAAAGAACTGAGTGGGAAAGAGAGCTGATATATTCTTTATCTAACAGAAGAGCAGACAGTGTGGTTTTTAAGCAGTGTTACCAACAACAGATTTACACTCGACATGTGCCAGAATATAAATTAAAACTTACTCGTAAAATCTAATAAAAATTTAATTTCTGAACAGAAATTTCTCGCAGGAAACATATAAATAAAAATTAGTTTAAAGAAAATTAATATTAAACACACACTACCTATTTAAAGTAATTTAAATATACTTAATTACTGAGTTAGACTAATAGAAGCGTTAAAAAAATCAAAATTTCAAAAAAAACTTAAAAAGAAAGCAAATTGTAATTAAAACACTTTAAAATTTAAAATGTAGAAAGAAAAATTTGCCATTCCTCTGACAACAAGGTACAAAAAAAATTATTAGTTAACAAGGGATGTAGATAAAAATTATAAAAAACCAAGAATATGCTGTGTTCGAAATGAAAACATTTTTTTCTGATTTTACTACAACAAAATTGCCCACTAACTCTGGCAACACTGGCCTTAAGAAATACAATAGCTTTCTTATCATACACAACACACGCACGTGTATGGTGTTTCGGTTTCTCTTGATCCAAGCTTTTAAAAGCAGCCACATACCGAAAGTTCATTTCAGTATTTAACGTGATACAATTTTGGTGGTACAGAGTTCGTTTAGTGTCTTTCTGAGCGGTTTAAAATACGATTAATTTTGCAAAAAAATTTAAAAAAAGAAGAAAGACAATGTGTGGAATATTTGCAATTTTCTCGAACGATGGTGAACCAATTAAGCCGACAGTTTATCACGGCAGTAAACACAGTTTGCGTGAAATTGGCTACAGGCAAAGTGGCAGGCAACGGCATCGGGGTCCCGACGACACAGGTGTATGTTATATGCCCGAACAGGGAGTAGTGATGATTCACGAACGTTTAGAAATTGTGGGTGTTCACACGGGTCATCAGCCTTTGTATTCGGAAAACAAAAATATTGTATTAGTTGCTAACGGCGAGATTTACAATTATTTGGAACTGTCGGCTGAAATTTCCAAAACTCGTGGCCACTACAAACCCAAAAGCGACTGCAATGTTATAATCGAGTTGTACGAAGAATATGGAGAAAAATTATTGGAGCATATAACAGGCATGTTTGCTTTTGTTTTGTATGACAAACAGGCTAAAACAATTCTAATGGCTCGTGATCCTTTCGGCATTATTCCCATGTATATTGGCGAGGATGAGCACAAAAATATATGGGTGGCTTCCGAAATGAAATGCCTTGTGGAATTTTGTCCGAAAGTGGAAGCATTTACACCGGGAGAACTGCGTTTTGGCAAGGCCGATAATTTGGTGCGGAAAAGATTTTTTGAGGAGAAATGGCAAACGGAGGTGCCAACCACAAGTGCAGACCTGGACTTGTTGAGAACTACCCTTGAAAATGCAGTGCGATCACATTTGATATGTGATGTATCATTCGGAGCCTTGTTATCGGGAGGCGTGGACAGCAGCTTGGTAGCTGCAATTGCCACAAAAATACGTCGCGAACGTGATCCCAATTTCAGACTCACCACTTTTTCAGTTGGTTTGCGTGGTGCTCCAGACTTTAAAGCCGCTCGACTGGTAGCTGACTATATAAACAGCGATCATACTGAGGTTGTTTTTGAGATACCAGATGCTCTGGATTGTATACGAGATATCATCTTCCATTTGGAGACATACGATGTAACCACTGTACGTTGCAGTTTGCCTATGCTGCTTTTGACGCGTTACATCAAAAGTACGGGCATCAAAATGATTCTGTCGGGCGAAGGAGCTGATGAGATATTCGGCGGCTATCTATATTTTTTCGCGGCTCCCAATTATAGAGAATTTCATGAAGAATTAGTTAAACGAGTGTCACAACTCTGCAACTCTGACTGTTTGCGAGCCAACAAAGTATCTTTGGCCAAGGGAATTGAATTGCGTGTGCCGTTCTTGGATACAGCGTTTGTAAATTATGTGATGTCTATAAGGCCTGAAGATAAAATTCCTGGCGATCTAAACTGCTTTGGGGGCGAAAAGAAGCACCGCATAGAAAAGTACATTCTGAGAGAAGCATTTGCCAATGGATATCTGCCCGACGAAGTGCTTTGGCGGCAAAAAGAACAATTTTCCGATGGTGTTGGCTATGATTGGATCGACAGCATTCGCCAGGTAGCTACAGATCACATTACCGATGAACAGTTTGAACAGGCTGCAGCAAAATTCCCCATAAATACACCGACCACCAAAGAAGCTTACTACTACCGGTGTATATTTACGGAAATGTTTCCAGGAGATAATGCCGCGAAAACAGTCAAACGATGGGTACCACGCCAGGACTGGGGCTGTCCGGAAGATCCATCCGGGCGAGCACAAGCCGTGCATCAAGTTCAGCATTAAAAAAATATTAGTAATGTAATTTTTAAGTTTCCGTTTATTTTTCTTCCATCCATATGTAGGACTCATTTTATATACACATCATCTGCAATGAATTATGTATGTATATGTATCTGGTTAAATAATTCTGAAAAATCTCTACTTTTATATAAAATAAAATTTATACAAGTGTGACAATGAAAATATTTATTTGACTTTATTACTTCATTTGAGTCATTAGCTGGACTCAAACTTAGATTTTTAATAAGACATAAAATCACTTCAGTCCACCCTGAAGCTGGGAAAGAGCCGTTTCGTATCCACATTACTTCTCGTTAGCACCATATGGTAATTGTGTATTGTAGGCATATTTTATCTGTGACGTGAAGCTCTAAAGACCAAACATTGTTTGTGAAGTTTTGATCAAAGCGGACTTGTTTTTGCGATGTAATAGGTGAACGCGTGCTGTGCTTTTTTATTGACATATTTGAAAAACAAAATATTCCACATTTATTAAACGTTTATTTGGCAAATTATTTATGAATATTTGCCAACTGAAATCTTAATAAACATGATATATTTTTAAAAATAACTACGTCAAAGTATACACTCGTAATAGGTCTTATCGTGGTTATTGTGTCGTCTTTTTTTTTTTTTTTTTTTTTTTTTGGTATAGTCAAAGTTTTGCTTTTGGTGTATACACTGGACAGCAGTTAATCCTGACTTACTCAGGTTTGCCAAAATAAATTTTCCGATTTTATTATAATTTTTTTTTTTTTTTTTTTCTAAATCAAATGTTTGCAAACACTCGTCATTTTCGATTTTTCAACCACCAATTCCTCTTTTCTAATTCCAGTACAAAGCAATGCATGTATAGGGGTCATCCTCTGAGTACTGGGCACCATCTAAAAAAAATTTAAAGCTGGGGAACAGCTGATCTGTGCCTATTGTGTTATAAAGACTAAAGTCAAAGCTGGAAAGCAGCTGATTCGAAACCACAATTTGATATTTTTAGGCCTATTATAGCTGTGGGTTGTAATTGAAGCAGCTAAAATTAAAATTTTTCTAATTCTTGCTTTAGATTTCGTCAGTGCTTTCTGTTATTTTGCTAACAATTAAGCCCCATAAAGATTTTTCTAGCAAATCTCGCTGAAACCCCATTTTGTCATCTTAAGAGACAGTTAAACTGGTAACTGCCCTGCCAAAAATTGCTAAACTTTTTAAGAAATGTTCGCATCAATATTTGCCGAAGAAAGTGTGGCCACTATTTTTTGTTGACAGGTTGGCTTGCACTCGTAGCTCAACCACACATACATACATATATATAAAAGTTAAACTTTAATACCAATTTTTTTAAGTATTTGGAATGTATTTTGCCTTTCAGTTCCCAGCTGCCAAGATATAAATAATATTGCCTTCTCTCAGGTGTATCGAAGCGTAAACGTAACTAAATCGTTTGTTTTCTCAAATTTAAATTTAATGTTCTCCTACAAATATTATAAACAACTTTGTATTGATTACCATTATTGACAAATGATATTTATTGCAAACATTTGGATAATTAGTGTCACTAAAAATCTTTAATCTCTTAAATGGAAAAAAAACCAAATAAAAACATATGGAAATTGCGTCGTAAAACAAAATTTAAATCATTAATGAAAACGTAAGCAACATTTTTAGCACAGTCGTTTAATTTGTTTCTTTCTTTGCTTGTTTTTGCACTCACGAATTCAAACACACAAACTTTAGTTGCCACCACCATCATCATCACCATTGCCACCATAATCTACCACCACTTTCAATGACATCCTTTTGAACGTATCGTCATCGTCATCATCAATGTCATCATTGAATATCCACACCATTCCCATTATTTGGAGTGCAGCCGCGATTTGAAGCGAAATACATGTGTGCATAGTGTGATATGACGATACTGAACACATGTTGAACGGATGTGGGGAGAGCAAGAGTCGCTTGTTAGTGAAAAACAAGAAAATATTTCTATGCAAAAAAAAGGTCATTAAAGCATTGAAATTTACTACTGCAAAATATGAGCAATATAAAGAGGTATTAAGCGAAATTTTAATGCGCTTTTTGATTAACCACCAACTTGAATCTAATGCGGGCTCAAGTCAGCTGTAGTATAATGATTCAAATTGAAAAGACTTCAATTCGGGCGAATTTTGCAGCAGCTCGACTGGCACTTCTAGTCGATATTAGATATTTTTCTATGTTCAAGGTGGCTTGTGAATATGATTATCCCATCCAAATATATACTTAATCAATTAAATTTAACGTCAAAAATTACTGCTATGGACAGTGACGTATTTCAATTTTTTTTTTTTTTTTTTTTTTGCCAAGCCTACCGCTTACACTTTATAGTGGACTATTTCGAGGAACGGCTGCCAAAAATCCACAACTTTTGAATGAATGGAAAATGTACTTAGTAGGTGTATGTTCAACCGTTAATTTTTTTTCTACAAAATCTAACAGCCTACATAAGCGATATTAGTTAGGTAGATAGGCCGCCGGGCAGTGAAATTAAAGATTAATTCAAGTAGCAACTTCAAAAGATACCGACAGAGGGAGAGAGAGCGAGAGACAAGAAGAAGGAGTTCAGGACAATCGTACATTACAGTCGTTTAAAAATCAAAATTTTCTAAGGAAATTATGGTTATAAAAATAAGTTCGTGGTTTCATTGCGATATCGTTGAAATAGAGTGGGTGTCCCAGAAGCTATAGTTTTGCCTGTTCACGTACCCGCTGAGGTGGCAAAGAGCCTCATCTCTCATTATGATGTTGGCCGAAAAGTCGTCCACTTTGTCATAGACACGATTATTCCGCGTTCTTGGGAGTGTCAAGTTCACAATAGTAATTTTTGACATTGGCCGCCATTTGCAAAAATAAGAGCAACTGATTTCTTTTGGGCCACCTTAAACATCGAAAACCATTAAAAAAATATTTTTCGCTGCCATTTTCGTAAAAAATGGCTGTGCCTGACCATTTTGCTGTAGCTTTCACTCAGCTCAGAAAGAAAAAAATAATAATCACACTTAACCTTATTTTGCTATTTTTTGTTTATTTACTTGATGATTGATAAAAAAAAAGGCTAAAAACTTCTTTCAGGAGCAGTTGAGTGTTAAAAACATTTTGCAGTTTGCTCTTGGCAAAAATTATTATATTCTTTTTAATTGGAAAGTGTTTGAGCAAATGAGGGAGACAGAAGCAGGCGGAATGCTTTTTTTCCATAAAAATATCAACTTAAAATCGTTTTCCCAAGAATCAAATTCTCAAACAGGTCTTTTTTATGTACATATGTATATTTTTAAATTTCTGTGTAATATGAAAACACTATTTTCTCTTTTGTGAATTTAATGCAAGAACCCTGCTAAAGTCCTTGTAACAGGATTTTGCTGTAACCCTTTTGTTGGCAAAAAAAAAAAAACAATGATATTCAAATCTGTTTGCTTTCGGTAGTTTAATCCTTAATAATGACTGATTAACCTTTGACAGCTGTCAATCATAATATAAATGAATATACATACAAAATTTCATTGACATTGCGGTTGAGGTTCAACAGCTCTTTTTAAACATCAACCAGCAGTTTTTCTCACCATTGAGGATAATTTATTGATTGTGTTTTATCTTGTCTGCATTTGGTGGTTCTCTTTCCAAACTATTCATTTGGGTGAGAATAAAAAACACTAAAGCAAAAACTTACATACATATGTATATGTTTTACAATAGCATTTTTTTTAATTACAATACACATTTGCTCTTAGTTTGGTCTGTTATTGTAACATCTAGACTCTTTAGAGTAAATTAAGGATATATTTTTGGAGTTCTAAGACATAAGTTTACAAAGGATAATTTATTTTGCATTGAGTGGTCATTTTTGCAAATAATTTTCAAACTAAAACTGTCGAATAATCAGTGCAAATTCATTTTCAAATTTTTGCTTTAACTAGTAAATCATTAAATCAGTATATTTAAGCGATGAAAATTTTTCTTTTAAACTTCAGTCAGTATATTTTTTTTTTTTGTTTGAAGAAACAAACACAAAACTGCCTTCGGCAGGAATCGAACCTGCGACCTCGGCGACTCTTAGTAGGACACTCTAGCAATTCATCCATAGAGGCGCTCAAATAATATCAGTTCATATAATATCAGCTGTTTGATATATTTTGCAGCGTTGCCAAATTTCTATTTCTAAAAGCAAGCCACAATAAATGGTTCGCTGATTTACTGCAGTCGAGCTTAAGCTACAATTAAATCACACAAACGTTTTCTTAAACTAGAGTTTTAGCTCTAACTGATTTTCTGGGATCTAGAGATGAAAAGCTTTGTATAATTTAAGGTTTTAAATACACTTCCCTCTGCGTTTATATCAGTAATTACTACTACTGCCCCTATTCCTTTATACTAATAAATTTAAATAATTATGAAAGTATGAAAAAGTTGAATATTTTACAATTGAATTAAATTGAAAAGCAACTCTAGCACAGTGCTAGAGTTTCCAATCTTTGGTTTTAATTTAACACTGTCTGTTTTGTTTTCGTGCGAACACATATTTTTCGTTATCTGTTGACATTTTTAGTGTATTTTTGTTGACAAGCATGTGACATAAAAACTAAAAAAAAAAAAAAAAAATTATTATCATATGGCAAGATATTGATCGTTTGTTTATATTGTGAAAACCAAAATATAAGTAAACAAATTAGCTGGGAAAAAACGAAATTCAAATACATATAAAACAAAGCAACAACAAACTCATGTCTCATTGTAATACACATCAACATTAGAAACTGTTTATTCCCCTCTTATTTTGTATTCCTGTGTTATTGAGGGGTCATTGTTGCAGGCTTAAAAGTCAAGATAAGAAAGGGTTGATGGTGCCTGCTCTTTGCTGCTTTCTTTATTTCTTGATTAAATCTAAAATGTAACAAAAATCTATTTACATATACATAAATAAAAAGCAAAGGTGAAAACATTTTGTAACACAATATTTATTTGAGTTGGATTAAAAACTGTTGGCAAATGGAAGCATCTCGTTCATTTTTTTTTGTATACAGAAAAAAGGGCTGAAGCTTTTTACAATTCAATTTTTTATTTCAAATAGAACGAGGAAACACAATGCTTTCAACTATTTTAAAAAGTTCAAAATTATTTTAAAAAAAAGTAGCGTTGTTGAAGGCTATATCCTTTATTTTGAAAAGCGAAATGTAGCTACAGACGTGACAAGAAAACGTGTGATAGGTGCTAGCTATCATTATAATTATTCCCTTCAAATCCATAAAAAGTTTCCAACAGTTTTGAAAACAACTCAGCTGAGTTTTTGCTATCCTTTTTTTAAGAAATTTAATTTAAAATTATATAATAAATAAAATTCACATAAAAAGTTGTAAAATATGCTCCTTAAGAAGTGTGCAAAATTTTGCTTAAGTTTAAACAAGTCCTTGTCTTCGTTCCATATATCCTTTTTTTTTATTATTTTTGGCTTCACTTCACTGGACACAGTATCAAAAAGTTTTTTCTCTTATTTGAATTAATAGCGGCAGTCAGTAATTACACCCTCTTGAGCTTGCCGCAATTATACAAAAATTAGTACAAGGACAAAGATACACAATTCTTCCAAATATTATTTTCTTAAATTTATTTATTTTTTTTTTTTTTGTCTGAATCGTATCGAAGTACAGTAAAAAATTTTAAATTATCGGCTGCCGCAAATGACTGCATAAACATCTGTGCTGCATGTTCTTTTTTATTTATTGGTGCCTCCAATAATGACTAAATTGTATTAAAGGGTTATGGACTACGCTCCTTAAGATCTGTAGAAGGACTTGATTTTCTTTCATATATCCTTTTTTTGGGGAAATTTCCTTTTTAGCCTCCATTACACTTAGAGTGCAACAAAAACTTTCAAATTAGTCTAAAATCATAATGTTAAGCTTTGAAAAAAAATTCCTAAAATTGGTTGCATGCACCTGCCTGCTTTCTGTATATGCTTTTTACAAGAAACTTTAATTATCAATTAAATAATCATCGAAATGCTGTAAAAGGTGGTAAAATATTACAATTTAATTTCGTGTTGAGTATTAATTAAAATATAAACAACAACCTGCACTCCTCTTATATATCCTTTATTTTTAATATTGAGTCAATCGCCAAACAACATCTGTATAAAATTTAATTTAAATATGTTTATTTCTTTAATTTTCTAAAACTTATTTAAAATACGGCTGGTTCAATGCACTGATTATCCTTAATGCAATTGGAAACAGGCCTCCTTACTTTCTTTTATCAATAGTATTTGAAAAATTCCTATCAAACACAGTTGTCGCCAGCTGTTTGGAGTTGCTTTACTAATACATATGTATGTTGTTCTTATTGCAAAGCCAAAATAAAAGCATCAGTGAATTTTTTGGCATGTCTTTCTACAACAATTCACTTCCCCCAAACATTTTGTTTTGCTTTCTACTCCCGCCTTAAAACACACACACATACACAAATGAAAAATAAAGCAAACTTTAGGATAATTTTGAGGGCGAGGCAGCAGAAGATAACAGAGATCAACCATATGAACTCCATATTACCATAAATATAATAGAAAAATAATTTTGTGCTTTGTTTTCTTATTTAAGAATTAATAAAAAAAAAAAAAATCCTGTGCCTGCAACTCCTTAACACGATGACATGATTTTGAACTTAGATAAGGTTGAAAACACACCACCAAACGCACCTTCACATATTTTTCCTTAATGCTGTTTTCCAAACTACATTTTTATATTTATATCTAAGGCTTTTGTACATGTTTTGCTGATAACATCGTTGTAGGCATTTTAATATTGACTGGGGAATGACGGTAGTCCTTAAAAGGAGTGTGCTTCTTAAGTGTTTGTATTCTTTCTTCATTTCTTTGCCTACGCAACGTGTTTTAATTTTCTTTAGTGATTTTTGTTCTCAATCGTTTTCGATAAAAGCTGTATGGGTGTGTTTTTTGTGAAGGTGGCTGTCACTGGTGCCACTTACATTAAACTAGGACTCCTCTTTGAACTACTTAAAGTGCTGTCAATGAAGGCAGGAAAACAACGTTATCAATTTCTGAAGCAAGCGAGAAGCTGTATTTGCTTGGTTATTCAAAAACCTTGTTTTATTTATAATAAACAGGTTTTATTATCAATTTCTCAATGTTTTCTTGAGCGGTAAGGAGAAATTTTTTTTAAAAGTATTTGCTATTGGCAAGTGTGTTGTAGATTTTATAAAATTGTTTGAGTCCAGAAAACTTTACCAACTTTTTGTGAAACTATTCTGTTTTCGATCAATTTATTCAAGTTATTGTTTTTATGCGATCTCGGCAAATTTTCTACTGAAAAACTTTTTAGTCGAGACAAGTTTTTTTTGCTCGCAAAATTTTATATATCTTTGAATATTGGCACTAAAACTTTTTTTTTGTCATCGTGGATTTCTTTTTAGAAATTTTGCCAAATCAAGTTTTACGATAATTTTTTTTTTGTATCGTCGTTATTGTCTTCTCAGAAATTTTTTTCCGTTAAATTTTCTAAAGAAAAACAGTTTCCGGCAACGCTGATATTTTATTAGAAATTTTTCTTAACCAAACTTTTTTTAATTGTACAATTTTCTTTAGAATTCATTTTTATGTCCTCCAACATTTTCATTCATATGAGATATGTTGTGTCGGTTATAAAATTGTATAATTAAAATGCAAAAACTCTCCTTTTATTAAATTCTAATTTATTATACAATATTTTATGCAAATTTCTGATAATAAAAAAACTATATTCTGAGAAACTTGAAAAAAGTCAAATCATTTACAATTAATATATTATTACTGAGAAAAGAAATATTTTTTTGAATTCTTGAAAATATCCCTCAGTTTTTCTCTAAGCAAAAAGTAAACAGATGTCAACTTTAACTGCATTACAACGAAGAATAGGAAAAAAAACAGCCCCCTTTATTCCGCCAGGACGAAACATCAAAATTGACATGTTTACGTTTTAGACACAAACTCAAGTAATTTTTCCATTTTAATCTCAAATTGATTTGCATTTTTAATCTCATAAGGATACAAATGATCATGTAAAAGCAAGAAAAATGTTTAGTTTCCTTAAAAAAAAAAGAACAAGAACAAGAACGTTATGAATGACTCGAGAATATCTTGTTGCGGCTTTGCGGTGCTGTTGAGGTTTTCAAAGATTTTTCTTTTGAAAAATTTAATAATAATATTATACCCTAGTTTATTTAATTTCCTTTTCGATTTTTTTTTTCTTTTGAGGAAAACGTTCCTGAAAAACCATTTAGTTTTTTTTCGAATTTTGATGAAATTAAAATTTCAAAAAATATATTCCCGATTTTATTTCTTGAATTGAAAAAATTAAAAAACAAAAAAAAATTAAAAAAATTAAAATTTGTTGAGTTAAGTAACGTTTAAAACTCGTTTTTCAAATTTGTGTAAGAAATGTTATTACTTTACTGGAAATGTAAAGAAAATGTGAAGAAAAATATAAAGAAAACTAAACTTATTCACTACTCCTTCTTCCAAATTGCTTTCATAATGTATTTTTTTTAAAGTACGTTTTTTTTAAAAAGAAACTGTTTTATATTTTCATTTTTGGTTTTTATTTTGCTAAATGGGAACTATTTGGTGTATATTTTAAAATTTACCTAATTTGCTTCATTAAACACTGTTCAAAGTGGCACAATTTATGAACCGTGTGTTTTGTGTTATTTTATGCCGTTTTCGTTTCTTTTTCCTCTTTATCTTTCTAATAACCACTTTAGCAATTTGTCGTTGTGCCGTTTCTTTCTTTCTTTCAGTCCTTTTATGTGTGCCTTACAAAATTCCTTGACCATAGAAATTAGACTGGCTGCCTAAATTTTCCCTGGCTGTTTCTTCTCGTCTACACTGTCAAATGAGGCCAGTAGTTCTTTTGAGCAGACACTCACTGCACCTTTCACTTTCAATGACTCTATTTAAAAGTTTCTTTCTGTCCACATTAAACTATTCCTCTTTTTAGATTACATTGGGGGGGTTTTTTTTATTAGCATTGATGTTCAAAAAAGAATATTCACTTTAGAATTAAAAAAAAAAAAACAGTTCATGTTGTGTGATTAAGACTGCTCTCCTTCCTTTTTAGGTTTCCAGTAAAGTTACAGGTCTTAAATCGTTATTTTTGCAGATTAAAGGATGTCATGTTTTGCCCCGAGGCTATTTGTTTCTATTTATGACATGCTGATTTTGTTGGTTTTTGGTGACAGAATTTTTAGTTACTTACTTATATGTATATGAAAGTATGTACATTATAGTATTAATATTATACGGGATTTTTAGTGACAAGCTAAGTATATGCCATGTTGTTTAATGGGACCTCTTAAAATAAGTTACTATTTTAAAAAATATTATTTTAAAAATGGAACTTTTTTTTAGAAAGATACTTCTTTTTTTTTTGGTTTCCTTTCTTAAAAATGGCCTTTTTTAAAGAAGGTACCTTGTTGAAAGTACTTTTTAATAATGATAATTTGTTTGGAAAGCTTCCCAAAAAATGCGGGTTTCAAAATGCAATTTTTTACGAGGCGGAGTTTTAAATATTTAAAATTATTTTTTGGGAAGTAATAATTTCTTAAATATACTTTTTGTAACATAAACTCTTTATTTTCTAGTTTTAGAAAAGTAAAGAAAAATTGTTTGGAAGAGGGCTTTTTTGAAGTAGCTTCTTTCCTTAATAGTGTTTTGGATATCGCTGCTGGAAACTCTAAAGCTAAAATTAGCAGTCGTTAGTCAAATAAGCGCTAGAAAAAATTTTGAAGCATTAACTTAACTTTATAGGTAAACTATATGATTTACAACTGCTAATTAATTTACAATTAAAATTAAATACAGACAGATCAGGTAGTAGGATGGTTAAGCGCTGACGCTTAAAAACAACAGTATGCAGTTAGTTATAACCTGGGTTCGAAGCAATTTGAGTGCTGATGAACATCGTGGTGGACGTGAAACAGCCTTGGTATGTACCCCAGCCGATAAGTCTTCAGCTTTACTTTTTAGTCTTCCTTCATAATGTTGAAGTTTTATTACAAAAAGAGTTCTCTCAACTCTGAGGAAGTGAAAATCGATTTCAAACCCGATCAAATAATTGACAGTTGTAAATCATATAGTTCGATCATAAAGTTAAATTAATACTTTTATTTCTCGACACTTTTTCCCCAACTCATCAAGAGAGTAAATTATTGGAAACAAAAGTGGTGTTGGTTTTCAACCGATATATTCTATTAAAATTCTTGCCAACTTTTTAACATCTTTCTATTTAAAGAGAGAGCCGTCATTTAGTTTTTAGACAAGACTCATTACATTTGATTTTTTACTTATAAATCATCATCCCGGGGAAAAAGGGATTTTTTTCTTTCTTTTTTTTGTAACACATACTCAACCACAAACAAGATCATCTCAATATTTTTTTTTTTTTATGTAACTCTAACTGACATAATTGTGTTATTTTGCCTTTGAAAGTGATTGATGATGTTGGAAATCGGTGCTGATCTTTAAATCTTTGCAAAGATGTTTAGTTCTTTTTATGTGGCCATCAAGTGTAAGTAATTTGTTAAAATCGTTTACAATTCTTAATAGATTTTCCTGGAGATTCTTTTAGTATGTAGCGACTTAAAAGAAATATCTTTTTTTATTCCTTCAGCTCTGAAATTGATAGTAATTTAATGACATTTAAAGAATCTCTTTTTGGTTTTTATTTGGTAAAGCATTTGGTGGAACAAAATCATGGTTGTCCTTTATTCTCATCATGTCGTCTGTAACAAAATGTTTCCAATGAAACATGAATGGAAGAAAGTTTCTGTGGTAGATCTCTAATCTCTCGACTGCTGCTTGATCTACAGTTTGTTTTTCTTTTTTAAGATTTAATGTCTTATTTTAATTTTTTTTAAGTGCAAAAAAATGTAGTTCTTCCGTTAATTGCTTGGGATTTGTTTGTTACGGTTGCTTAAGCATTTAACAAAAATATCAATTACAGCGATTGTGAAGAAATAGTGAAAATGTTTAATTGTTCTTAACCATCACGTATGTATATGTATAAATAAATACATACATTCATCAGTGTTAATGCTTGTTCATAAAAAGAATACTGTTATTCCCATTCTTTTGCAATAAAAAAAAGCACCCAATTTTTTATTACTGGAGAAAAACGTTTGAGTTAAAGCAGCTTTTTTTAATTAATTTCTATGCTGCTGCTGGGAGAGTGTACCGTACTAGAGTTTATAGACTTATATGTATATGTACTGGAATGTTGAGAAACGGCTTCTTATCGTGGTTGTAAGGAAGGTTATTGGAGATGGGTCTTATATTTTAATAGAAACAAGTCAGGTGTAACTTCGAAGCCTTTAGTGGAATCTTAATCAATTATTGTGTTAGCAAAAACCTCGAAGAAGAGCCATTTAAATCCCTCTTTTTTTTTTTGCTGCTCAATGGAACCTCTGCCATTTGAAAGGTGATTGAAAAAATATATATTTATATTATAAAAATTAGCAATTTAAGAAAAATACAATAGAAAGTGCTTTGTTATGAAAAGGCCTTTAAATAAAAGGATCTTTAAAAATGCACCTTGTGAAAAAGTACTACATATGTACATAAATAAAAAAAAATTTCTTTTAAAAACATTTCTTTTCAATAAAGTTTTCTTTTAAAAAAATAACTTTTTTTAAATATACTTTTTGACAAAAAAAAGTACCTTTTCAAGAAAGTACCTTTGCAAAAAAGTACTCTTTTAAAAAAAAGTACTCTTTTAAAAAAAGTACCTGTTCAAATAAACAGCTTTTTTAAAAAGTACGTTTTTTCAAATATTAAGCGTTTTTGAAAAGTATTTTTTTTTAATTTTTTTTAAAAAACCACTTATTTAAAAAAAAAGTATGTTTTTAAATAAAGTACCTGTACCTTATAGTACAAGCAAACATAAGTTAAAAAGTTAGCACTTAGTTCTGTAAAGAAGTTTTTTTATTTCTTAAGTTTTGTTTGGTTGAGCTGATACGCTTTTGTTTTTTTTTCCTCCTGCTGGCATCTCCCTTTAACCGGATAAAACGCCCTCCCCCAATTATGCTTTTGTTAAATTTTGCACTCTTGTAAATCTACGAAATTCAATTTATTATAAACAAATACAAGAGTTTTGATGTAAATTCTGCTCAGCTATCACTACTTTACCAGTGTCAATGACATTTTGGCAGCTCTTAAACATGAAGGGTTTAACAAAAGACTCGAAAAAGTAAACAGTATCCTTGTAAAATGCTCAACAGCAAATAATCAAGAGTAGCCCATATGTGACTGGCTTGATACCTGTGCCTTGGATTTGTTAAGCAAATTGAAAAGCTATGCGGAGAGGGAGGGGTTAAAAACTTTGCACCAGCAAAAAGAGGCAGTTTAGTAGAGATGTCAAGAAAGATGTCCTGTGAAGAGCACTTTATTCGAAGGCGAAAATAAATTGCAGCATTATTTTCTTTACCTTCTGCTTTAGCAGCTTTTCTTGTTTAATAGAGCACTTTACACAACTACGCCGCACTTTTCTTTTGTAGCTTCTAAACATTTCCTTTGCTGCCAAAAATGGAAGAAAAAAATTTCCTCAAGGGTGAGAAGATGTCAAAGGATGTTAGAAGATATACATATATATATTTTTTTGTATAACATCGTCATTTTGTGTTTTAACTTCCTGTTTCAGTTAAAAGGTGGAGCTGGTACATTTTGTTGCTTTTTTTTTGTATTTTTCTGCTGAAAAATATAAAGTGCTGCAATTGTTACAATTGTTTGCTGAATCTTGTCAAGCCTTTTTATGTCGCTAAAAGGACTATCAAGCCAAGTTGAGTGGCATATTTGTTTTATAATTTGTTTAAGCAAACTCTTTCTGCCGACTCTTTAAAGTTTGTGTATTATAACTAGTCAAACAATATTCAAAATATTTCGTGTAACTTTAATGGGCATAATAATGTCATTTACATTAGAAAAGGATTGCTAAATTACATTTTTTCTATATATGTATGTGTATGTGTTCTGCTTAAGCCATAAATTCTGTGTGTTTTACTTGCAAGCTGTGCGGAAAATTACTGCTTGCTTTACCTGCTGTTTCATGCACAAATGATTCCTCAGAATTGACAAGAATTGTGTGTAGGAAAATCGTCGTGATCAAGATTTTTTAGAGCAGACAAGAAAAGTAAAGTTGAAGACTTATTGGCTGGGGAACATATCAGCACTCACATTGCGACCCGAACTCATAATTAATTTTATGCTGCGTTTAGGCCTAAATTTAATCTATTGATCAACATTACATTTTTTTTATCATTTCTAAGGTCCCAAAATAATATAATTGTTGAAAGTAAATTGTTCTTCGAACCTGTTTTTTGATTTGCTTACTTGGCTTGATGTATTTATGCTGCACATGGTTGAGCCGCAAAATTATGCGCAGTAATTTCTCATTGTTGTTATTGCTTTGTGCAGTTTTTTTTTTTATTATTTATTTCATACTTTGCAATCAACCCTTTTCAAATTGAATGCTTATGTTTTTAATTTGCTTAAAATTTACCGCCTTTTTTAAGAAAAAAAAAGTACAAGTACTTTTTTCAACCCTTTTCCTTTTTTAAATACATTTGAAAAGTCCTTAAAAAGTGACCACTTTGACAATAAAAAAAATAATATGCCTATTAGGAAGAAGAAAAAAACATATGAAATCCTTTAAACAAAACCAGCAACTTGAAAGTGTTAAGTGGTTAAGCATGCGCGTTTAATTAAAAATGCACAAAACTTTTAATAAATTATTGTTACGGGCACGCGACCAACATGACACCACAACTTTTTCAAATGGTTGTGCAGTTGCCAGCCTGTCAGCCGGCCGTCATCTTCTGGTCAGTCGAAAAGTCCGATTAAACTGCTCATTTCAAGCACAAGAAAAAAAGAAACGAATTATAAAAAATTAAGATGAAAACTTGACCAGTCATTTGGAAGCAAAAGTGCAGCAACTTGTGCAGCTTGTGTTTTTTCAACCAAAAAATTTCTTCATCTCGCACAATTTTATGAACAATCCGATAAATAAGGGACCAACTTTAACAGCCGGGCACATCAACTTCAAAACGCATAACGGCCTGTTTGTTTGCCAGTCACAAACAACCTTTCAATAAATCCCGCATAATTTGTAAAAAAACAAATACTTGCCAAACGTTATAAAAATATTGGAAATTGTGCTTGACTGTCCGTTAATGTGGTGTAAAGCAGGATAAATTCATGTGATACCATTATTATAAATTAATAATGTTGAATTTACTCAAGCAGAACATGTGTTCAAACATTATAGTAATTTTGAGGTTAAACAATATTTTTGTTGTTGACAACTATTGGCCAAAAACTAAATCCTATTGTTTTTGCAAAAACAAATACGTGAAGGACACACTTCATTAACTACCCTTATCAATTTAGCAGAGCATTAAATGGATATAAAAATATATGTATGTACATGCATATGCTAGAGCTCAGTGGCTGTTATATGGTTGTACTCTAGGAAATGCTGGTTGAGAAAGAGGACTCGAAACAATTTTTCATACTGAAATAATATTCTTTAGATTCATTCTAAAAATCACAACCTTTCAGATGCAGACGTATCTTTGTTGGCACTTACAAATGAGGAGAAATACCTGTTGTTTAAACCCTCAAAAAGCCATCCAAAGTGTTGAATACCCAAATGAAGGATACTGGGTGCCATTGAGTAATGGAGTAGGAGTAGAATTCATCGGGCACTAGTGAATATTAGGGGGATCAATCGATTTGTGAGAAAAAAATTGTGCACTTGATTTCCGATAGCTTCCGGCAGGAGACATGAATAGTGTTGCTATAAAATATCAAAAAATCATTTTCAACGCAACCAAAAATGACAGGGCAGTCAATTGTGTGATAATTTTTTCTCACCATTTTTTTTTTTTTTTTTTTTTTTTTTTTTTTTTTTTTTTGAACACACCGACCCCGTGCCACTCCTACTCAATGACACCAATACAAAAAAATGGATATCAGATACCACGAAAATGCAACTTTTTTTGCTCATGCCAAAAGCTATCAGAAAATCGATGCCAGAATATCGATTGCTAAATCAATACACCCTAGTATATATTGTTGCTTTCTCTCCAATTGTTTTTTTTTTTTAGGTATTTCTGTAGTTGTAAATGAGGGAATAGCACAAACTTCGAAAATAACATTTCAATTTTGTTTATTTTACCACTGTAAAATATTAAATATTAAATTCATTTAGGTCCAAGAATGAACCTTTTTAAAAAATATTTGCTGTCTTTTTCAGTTGTTTATATGTCGACTACATTTCGTTGGTGCTAATCAACTCATCAGTAGACTTGAAAAATTTGTTTGAAACTTAACTACTTATTCCATAATTCCCATGAACAAATTATTGATTAATTAATTATAGCACCATCGAAATGTCGTCGGCATATAGACAGCTGAAAAAGACAGCAAATATTTTTTAAAAAGGTTAATTTTTGCAACTAAATTAATACATTTCACTTGGCTCTTAAAGCAAATAAATAATTAAGTTCATAATTAAATATTAAAGATATTTCATTTCAAAAGTATTCTTGAGATTTGAAGTACTTTAGAAGATACAGATAATTCTTTTAGGCTGACTTCAACCTCAGCTTTACCATGAGCTATACTAGCTTTGGAAAAAATGTTTGTTAAAAATGTCAACTTTCTCAGCATCAGTTAGAAATTGATTGCGATTCCTTATGTGGTAACATCGAATGTTGAAGCCAAAATGCATTTTTATAAAAATACTCACCGGCCATTCTTAAGGTGAAGTTACATAGCCCGCTTTAGACGCGTCCACGCTTTTCATGCTTTTTATACGTTTTATGCGTTCTATGCGTTTCATACTACAAGTTACATACAACGCTTCGTATGCGCCATATTTCTTTGTTTTGATAAGCTGTTGTGCAAATATTTTTAACATACAAAACAAATAACAAAATATTAACAAAATGGAACTGCTCATGCAGCTGCTCTTTTATTTTTGTTCTGATAGAGCAGCAAGGTTTTATTATATAAAAGCTCGTGGTTTTTAACTGCATTTATTAGCTTCTCTTCCATATCGCTTGTTTTAATATATTGAAAATATTTGTAAACATAACAGTGATGATACTCAGTACGCAAACGCAATCGATAAATTGAATCAAAATTTTGTTAATGAAAAAAGTGTTGAAAAAAACAATTACAATTTGTCTTACTCGTGATAATGTTTATAAAATTTGTAACAAAACTTTTCTTTTTTATTAAAAACGTTTTTTTTGCAAAAGATTTTATACATTATTTTACGATATAAAAGGTATTTATCGATAACGTTGAGAGTAGGCACATCATTGGTTAATAAAACCAGATGACATTTTCTCATGACGCATGTGACGCATATAAAAGTAGAAAGTAGGTCTACTTTATGCGTTCTACGCGTCTTCGCGTTCTATGCTTTGTGCTCTGTAACTTGTCACATACAAATGCACTAATCCTACTTTTTTGACAACCGCGTGAAAAGCGTCGACGCGTAGAAAGCGTGCTGTGTAACTTCAGCTTTAAAATAAGAAATACATAAATATTCTTTTAAGTTCTCTTTGCTAAGCAAAAATTTTCTCTTGAAAAAAATGAGTCTCAGATAAAAAACTTAAAGAAAAATCTTATTGAAGAAGAGAGTTTTGTAGAGAGTTCATTAATACTGAGTTGCCTTCAATGTTATGGTAGTTTTTTAGTCCTTCTATTTTTGTCACATTCAATGGCGCCGCAGCTGATACTTCAAAAAAAAAAAAAATAACCTTCATAATAATGAAAGGATTGGCACGCTATAAAAATCATTACGATAGTTAAAGCAGGCAATTACAAAATTGTTTATATTAATTTTCTTCAATTGCTTAGAAAAAGCAATTCTGCCTGAAACTAATGGCTGTAAAAAATTACAGAAATATGCTTTTCAATGCTGTAAAGTAAAAATATTGTAATTATTTTGGCAAACATACCAATCACATGCCCAAACATGACTTTCGTCCTACAAAACTCTTACAACACTTTATTATAACGATTTTTCAACACTCTCCTAAACAAACACGCATCGAAGTTCACACATGTCCAAGTTAATTATACTAACATATTATTTATTAAAAAAAATATTTTTTGTTTATTTTATTTTAATTTTTATTTTGTACTTAATGTTAAAATTTCTTATTACTAAAATTCATTATTATTCTAAAGTTTATTATTTATTAAAGCCATCTCAGGGACCCGCTTGTTAGGCTGGTGTGTGATCAGGCTGATCTTAATTGTTATTCTTGACTGACTTTTAATTTGAACTTTTAATTAACAAGAAGCATAATTTTGTCTGCAGTCACGTTGCATTTTTAATAAGAAAAATGCAATCACGTTGTCAAAGCTAAAAACAACGGTTTAGTGTTACAATTTAAAATTTATTAGAATAATTTTCGTTCACACTGCGTCAGCATAAAATATGCTTAAATCGTGGGAAAGTAAATAAATTTGAAAAATAAAAATTAAGGAATGTGACATCATACCTTAACTCCTCCCCCTGTAAGATCAATCGTCCCGATTGTTAAAATGTGGGTAATTCATTAGTACT
This sequence comes from Sturmia bella, assembly GCA_963662145.1. Lineage (NCBI taxonomy): Eukaryota > Metazoa > Arthropoda > Insecta > Diptera > Tachinidae > Sturmia > Sturmia bella. Next base: position 64,343,906 of record OY759171.1, on the reverse strand, counting down.
ACAGAATCTTTTATTAGATTCTTCAAAATCTGACTTTTCAGCCGTAGAGGTATTTTGTTCTTTCCCATTTTCAAATTTTGTTGTAATATTTATGTCAGAATTAGATTTGGATTTTAGTTTAATAAAAATTAAGCAAATTGCGATAACTAATAAAGTAGATAAACCGATATTTGTCGAAAACATTAGGTATCCCTTAGTTGATATCGAACTTATTTCATCTATGTTATTAACTTGAATATTTTTCATCATTTCCAAAGATAGGACTTCTTCAACAATTGATTTATTGGATGATAGCTGTAGTACAGCTGGGAGTGCTTTCAAGTGGGAAACTTCTTTTGAAGTGAATGTTCGATTTTCAATTTTAATTGTTTCATTGTGAAATTGAATTAAGTATGTTCCTGATAATTGATATGTTTTGTTTTCAACTATTTCCAAAAATCCATTAAATTGATTTAAAAGTATTGTTCCTTCATTTATTTCTTGTATTGTAGGAACATGTTCATTGTTTATAAATGTGCAATTATGATTCTTGCTTTTTAATAGTAGCGGTATACAAATTGTTTCACTTATGTCTATTAAATTTTCATTATTACAAATACATAAATCATTAAATTGATTACAATTACTTTTCATTTCAAAGATTTTATCCTTACATCTAATTAGATTTTCTGAATTGATTTTTATAATTTTTTGATTTTGTTTGACTGGCTTAATTAATATTTTTTCACAATTTGTTTTATTAATTGCAGGTAAATTTATTATATAGATTAAAGATGAATAGTCTGTAGCTATTTTAACTGTAGCAAAACCTAAAGCTTCTTCTAAATTATTGTATGGAAATTCTTCAAGATCCAAAAATTGTTTGGCTTCATTGATCTCTTTTTCAGAAAGTATAAATGAATTAATTACTCCTACTTTTGCCCATTGTAATGCGTATTCTATATTAATAACATCTGTTTTAACAATATTTATTCTGTTTCTAATAGAGTCTTCTATAACCCTTTGAGTTTCCTCTAAGGTCTGAATTGTTTTTAGAATATGATTAGTAGTATTCGTCAATAAGTTGATTCTGTCAATAAAATTTTCATTAATAATTTTCTGTCTTTCATTATTTATAAGTAATCCGTTTATTTTACTGACTACAATATTATGATCTTCGTGGTCGGGTGTACCAGCTATCCATTTCCAAGCTGTGCCAATAATGTCAATTGAGCGTTTAATTCTTGGTTTCATTCGTTTAATCTGATTTCTAATTTGTTCTATATCATGAAGCAAAAATGGTAGCGATGTACTATTTACTAATACTCTCCTTTGAATTTCGTTGTTCAAATAATTGATTGTTCGTTCATATTCGTCAAGTTCTAAAATATGAATAAGTTTAAAGTTTCCGTTCTGTAATCTTGCTTGTCCTTGGTGTATTGAAATCAGTTGTGAGTTTGTATAGTCTAGTATCTGGACTTCTGTTTTGTATGTCTCAAACAATATAAACAAAAATATTAAAAGCTTCATTTTCTATAAAGGAAGAAAAAAATAATTGTGTACAAAAAGTTAAAAATCATTTTATGAATTAAGTTCTAATATTATCTTTGTGTATTATTCTATCGCGAAAATTAATTATAACCTTATTTCCTAAGTCTTCTTTTACCTTTTGTTTTTTGAATCGTGGCAAAAGTTTATTTCTTTGTCCTATAATCTTCTCATATATTACCTCGCCTGGTTGATACGTTTTTATTTGGCTTAGATTATTTCTTGATATCATATTTTCTTGAGCCTTTTTTAATATATCTACTAAATTGTGTGGAATTTTGTTAAAAAGTATATCTACTGGTTTATTTTGTATAACTGAATGTATTGTATTATTATATTGTTGGGCTGCCCTATAAAAAATCTCAGTGGCATCTATTACATTAAATTCTTCCTTGATGCATCTAGCTATTTCAATTAACGTAGAATGGACTCTTTCGACTTGACCATTCGTTGTGCTATGCCGCGGTGTACAATAATAAACTTCAATTTGCAAACGTTGCATTAATGATTTAAATTGAGCAGTTAAAAATCCTGGTTCGTTATCGAGTGTAATTTTTTTGGCATTAGGAAAGTTTTGAAGAACATCTAAAACTTTTTCTCCTATGTTTGTTTTATCTTCTATATTTTTTATAACTAGAAATTTAGAATAAGCATCGACACATGTAATAAATTTAAGACCTTCAGCGTAAAAAATATCTAAATTAAGGAACTCCCCCTCTTTCTTAGGAATTGGAGCCTCTCCAATTGGAACCTTTTGTGGGTGTCTGTTATATTTATTTCTATTGCAAATTGAACAGTGTTTGATAAATTCTTTAAAATGTTTTATCATTTTCGGCCAGTAGTACTGTTTATATATTTGTTTGTAATTTTCCTTACAGTTTCTATGAGCTCGTGAATGGGTGTTTTGAATTATATTTTGTTGGTCGTTAACATTTGTGATGTCTAGTGGAAATATTTTAGTATATACAAATTTGTTTGTAAAAACTCCTTTTATAGTTTCCTTAAAATCGTATAGATCTTCTGCTGTACAATGAATGCAGGTAACTAAATTTGGTTTAATAAACTCTAAAAGAATTGTTTTAAGATTTTCTCTTGTGTCATATTCGATAATATGTCTTGTTCTTCCAAAAGTTATGATCATTTCATGAATTGTAAAATTTGCTTTGCACAAAAGTATTTGTTGCTTGAATTCATTTAAAGGTTTTGAGATTTCTGGAATATTGAAATTGTCACTACTTTCTGTAGAATGTTGGGTACTATGAAGAGATTCTTCATCTGAAATATTGTTTAAATATTGACGTGAAAGAGCATCTGCTACTATATTGTGAACACCTGGTTTATAAATCATTTTTGGTGAAAATTCTTCAATAAATGATCGCCATCTTTTTATTTTTGCATTAGGATTTCGTGTAGAAACTGCGAATGTTAATGGTTGATGATCTGTATGGATTTCAAGATTTGAACTACCATATAAATAATTTCTTAAATTCTTTAACGCCCATACGATAGCGTAAAGTTCTTTTTCATTGGTTGCGTAGTTTTTTTCTGTTGCATTAAGTGTCTTTGATATAAAAGTTATTGGTTTACCATCCTGACTTAGCACAGCACCTACTGCATCATTGGAGGCATCAGTGGTAAGGATGAACTTTTTATTAAAATCAGGCTGAGTTAATTCAATCTGTTCGGATAATAATTTTTTTAACCTGTCAAAAGTGATTATACCCTCTTCATCCAATTTAATTTCAATCTTCTTTGACATATACTGTGATACTTTACCATTCTCACCGGCTAAATATTTGGACAATGGTTTTGCTACTTGAGCATAATTTTTTATAAATTTTCGGTAGTATCCTATCATTCCTAGGAAACTCCTCAGTTGTCTTAAGGTTTTAGGTAATGGGTAGTTATTTATTGTTTCTAGTTTGTTTGGATCAGTTTTTATAACATTATGGCCTACAACATAACCAAGAAATTCTACTTCTTTAGAGTAAAATTTTGATTTTTCTAATGAAATTTTCATATTTGATTCTTTTAATCTATCAATTATCAATTTTAAGTGTTTAAAATGTTCCTCTAGTGTTTTTGAATACACTATTATATCGTCTATATAAACATGACATATTTTTCCAATAAAATCGCGTAAAATGTTATCCATAGCTCGTTGAAAAATACTTGGACTATTTTTGAGACCGAAAGGTAATCTTAAAAATTCATATTTTCCGTTGTTCACAGAAAATGCGGTCTTCTCAATATCTTCTTCCTTCATAAGGATCTGGTGAAAACCTGATTCCAGATCGATGGTTGAAAAATATTTTGCTGTACCCAGATTGGACAATATAACATTACAATCTGGTATGGGGTATTTATCGCATATTGTGTTTTCATTTAATTTTTTATAGTCAATTACCATACGCAATTTTTGCGTACCATCTTCTTTTATTCCTTTTTTCGGAACTACCCATATTGGGGAGTTGTAAGGACTTTTACTTGGGCGAATTATTTCGTCCTGTAGTAGTTTTTTTATTTCATTGTTAACAAAGCTATTTGCAGAAAGTGGGTATGGATATTGCTTGCTCCATATTGGCGCTTCAGCAATTGTTCGGATTTCTGCTCTTATGTCCGTTCTAAACGGTAAATTCATATTTATATCTGAATGCAATTTTTCAATATTTTGTATAATATTTTTCCTTAAATCTTTCAATGATTTTTCACTTTCATCACTGAATCTTAACACATCTTCATTTTTTATTTTATTAACAACACTTGTTTTAAAATGCTTATTTCTTGTTTCTGTATCTTCACTTGAGTTTCCTGACTCCATTTTTATAATTTTCTCGCAGTGTTTACCGCAAGTTAATGTTCCTTTTTCAAAATCTAAAATAATGTTAGCTCTTTTCATAAAATTATAACCTATAAGAAGGTCTGATTCTAAATTCTCAATTTCGTAAAACCTTTCATTAAAACCAAAAATGCTGGCTTCATAAAAATATTTAATGATGGTAAAACCATTAATGGTTCTTACCCTCTTCTTAACGACTAATTCCTGCCTATTCGTTAGAACACCAGGGCTGCAGTAGCAACTTGTTGCACCGCTATCAATTAAAATTTTATATTTTCTTCCTGTGGTGGCTGCCTTAATAATGTAGGGCAGTCCGTTCCTTGATCTAAAAAAGAATTTTCATTTAGGTTGTTGATTCGCTGAAATTTTTGATGTGGTTGGTGGCTTATTTGGCCACTATTATCTGATTGTCGCTTAAGACCGTTTTGATAGTTGTTGAAGGGCCTTGTATTTTGAAAACTATTAAAAACTCTGTTTTGTTGAAAATTGTTTTTGTAATTTGGTTGCCTTTCCTGCCTAAATTTAAAAGTCGAACTTCCCAGTTCCATTGGCTCTGGTTTTGTACTTAATCTATTTGCATTTTCATGAGGGCGATAGTCCCTATTATTACGGTTAGGAAAACGTAGAACATTATTTCCTCGATTGATATGATTATTAATTATCGGTTTATTGAAGTGTAGAGCAAAGTTAGCTCTAACTTTATTTGCTTCCAGCTCCTGTGCCTTTGCCAAAGCATCCGGTAGACTGTTGGGAGAGATGGAGAATAGGATATCTGCCAAGGGCGCATTTAGTCCTGTCATAAAAACTCTTAGAGCATACTGTCTATTTCTATTGTTAAGTTCCTTTGTTATGTTCGAGTTTGTTCCGTAAGTCATGATTGTTTTGTTTGTCAAGTCTGTCAATTTTTTATTTACCTCGTTGTAATATGTCATTATTGACTGTGGACCCTGTCGCATTATACTCAACTCCTGTTCTATAATATGTAGCGGGCGTTTGTCCGCATAAGCGAAGTCAAGGCGACTAATAATGGCTTCAAAATTTAAGACTGTCCCATGATTAGTTAGGGTATCATTGGCGTCATTAACAATTTTATTTCTCAAAATGGTCAAAGCCGAGAAATAACGTTTGCTACCTTTCGCATATATTTTCATGGAATTCGTAGCTGCCTCTCTCCAGCTAACGTAAGAGTTTTTGCCATCGAATGTTGGCAATGATTTGATTACATCTAATGGTTCGTCGCATCGTACTGCCACATTAATTTTCTCTTCTTCAAATTCACCTACTGTATCAGAATTTGTCAATGCTCCTAAGCTTCTAGTTAATTCCTCTATACTAGCTACCAAAGGAGCAGTATGTGCTTCTATTAGAAGTTTTATTTGGTCTGACGTGGCCATTTTATTTCCTGAACTTGTTTCCAATCTATTGAACAAATCCGACAAGCTTTTTATTTCTGAATCCAGCTTGAATTCAACTATTTTAAATTATTTTTCAATAAGATTTATCTATACAAAAATCGAATAAAGCCAAAACTTTTGAATAAATGTTTTCAAAAAAAACATTCACGAATTTTTAAAAACAGTAAATAGCCACAGAAATTATTAAACTTATTTTAATTTCTTTTTTTATCAAAATTTATATTAAATTTTATTGTCTTCAAGTATAATCATAACATAATAATTCTCCTTTTGTTAACTAAGGCTTTTAAAGGTAAACTTTATTCTTTCGTTTTTTTTTGTTTTTTACTTTAATAAAATTATATATTCATTTTATTAATTAAGGCTTAAGGGTAAAATTAAAAATTTTTTGTTACTATGCTCTTCTTTTCAAATATAGAAAATTAATTCAACTGTTTTATTTTTATATTTCAAAATTTCAACTTTCAATTAATTATTTTCTTTAAAATTTCACTTTATTATTTTCTTTCACAATTTAAATTGATTAAAAATTACTTACAACTATACGTTGTTGTCTTCTGGAATGATGAATTATGATGGGAATCCTTGTTGTCTTCTGTAATGATGAATTATGATGGGAATCGTTGTTGTCTTCTCTAATGATGAATTTATGATGGGAATCGGCTGAAGTTGCTTTTGAAATGTTTTTTTATATTATTTTTTAAAAGAGTTCTTATCTTTGTTTTTCAATAAAATTCAGTTTTTTCTTTTGTTGAAAAAGTTTTCATATTTCTAATTTTTAATGTTTTTGTTTTTTTTTATTATTATTTTCTTTTAACAATGATACTTATAAATTTTTAAAGTTTTTGTTTTTTATTTTTTCTCCTTTTACCAAGGATACTTATTTTTAATTTGTTAAAGTTTTTTTTTATTTTTTCTCCTTTTACCAAGGATACTTATTTTTAATTTGTTAAAGTTTTTGTTTTTTATTTTTTCTCCTTTTTATAAGGATACTTATTTGTTAAAGTTTTTGTTTTTATTTTTTCTCCCTTTTATAAGGATACTTATTTTTAATTTGGCTGCTTTCTTCCTTAAAAATATCCTTACTTGTTTTTTTCAGGATTTAGCTTTTTAAGGATCCCGGCGTTGAGCCCCCAGTTAATTATACTAACATATTATTTATTAAAAAAAATATTTTTTGTTTATTTTATTTTAATTTTTATTTTGTACTTAATGTTAAAATTTCTTATTACTAAAATTCATTATTATTCTAAAGTTTATTATTTATTAAAGCCATCTCAGGGACCCGCTTGTTAGGCTGGTGTGTGATCAGGCTGATCTTAATTGTTATTCTTGACTGACTTTTAATTTGAACTTTTAATTAACAAGAAGCATAATTTTGTCTGCAGTCACGTTGCATTTTTAATAAGAAAAATGCAATCACGTTGTCAAAGCTAAAAACAACGGTTTAGTGTTACAATTTAAAATTTATTAGAATAATTTTCGTTCACACTGCGTCAGCATAAAATATGCTTAAATCGTGGGAAAGTAAATAAATTTGAAAAATAAAAATTAAGGAATGTGACATCATACCTTAACTTCCATGCACTGGAATTCTGCCACAACCCCATGCGGAATACATACATACATATGCTTATTGCAATAACACACAAAAAAAAGTATTAATAAGCGTTTCGTCGCAATAAATGTAACATTGTGTTGTTATCCTTTTTGCTTAGCATATTTTTTTTTATTCAAATGGTTTTTTCTTCTTCTTTGTTTTACATATTTTTTTTTCCAAATCCGCCATTATTATATGTATGCGTATTAATTGAAGTGTCATATAAAATTGTTATGTTTATGATTTTGTCCCTGCCAGGATTTGTCAGTGAGAAGGGTAAATATTTTGGTATAATTTTTAGGGATTAAATTTCAGCAAGAGCTGCCAAAATGCTGTGCATTAAAGTAAATCTTTTTAATGGAGGATTAAGGCACTGCTCACAAATATTAACAATATGTTTTTGGAATCAAACATCAAATCGAACTCAACAATTGATATTGTAATATCAAACAAAATAAAAAAAGCCAAGTGTTATGGATGGTATAGTAGACGAAATAGCCAGGCAAGTGTCTATAAGTCACCAGTTTTGCTGGCATTGCCAACGGTGTGTGTGCTTTATCTACTCGCATCTGGTCTTATGTCACTGGTGGGGTTTCAACGAAAAGCCCTTAATCAATGTAAATTAAAAAAAACTATTGTAAGGAATTTACCATGTCAACCATACTGGTGGCAATGTCTACAGAGGAACACTACTATCATTGCCGTCGTGAGGCTCCATTAGAATCATCTAGTTGCAACTTCTGATAGTGGCTCATTTTCAGTAATAATTGCTATGGTAAATATCGATAGGTAGATAATGCATAACTAAAGTTTTTTCACTGCCATTAGGACACTTGCGAGATATTTTGTTTTTCTTATTGATAGTGCTAGTGACCTTGTCAGTAGTACTGGTGACCCTGTCAATAGTAAATCACTGCAAATTTTTTACTAACATTTCCTTTAGGACATTTGTAAGAAATATTTTTTTTTTGTTTATTATGGTGGCGACCATCTCAGTAGTACTGGTGACCCTGTCAGTAGTGAGTCACTATAGTCTTTTTGCTGACATTTCCCTTAGGTCATTTGTAAGAAGTATATTTTTCTTGTTTATAGCGCTAATGACTTTGTCAGTAATACTGGTGACCTTGTTAATAGTACTGGTGACCCTGACAACACTGAATTTAGTGGGCAAAAGTTCACTTTTATTAGTGTTGCATTATAAGTCAGCCACTCAGTATTTGAAAGAATTTCGTACTTATTGGTCCATAACTCAATTCCACTTGGCTATAGCGGATTAAGCTTGAAATGGATATTATTGCGAAAAATGCAATAAAATTGCAAGAGCATAGGTTATTTCTGGAAAAGTTTTCCCTACAAATGTTTAACATTATTGTAGGAAAAGTTTGCTCAATTAAAAATGTTGATGTCTATGATATTTTTTCTGAGAATAATTTTACAACATACATGTGCAGATATTTTGCTCATAAATGCCACCAAAATTTAAAAAAAAAATAACTTAAAATACTTCCCATTTGTTTTTTTTTTTTTTTTGTTGTACTATTTCCGTAAATTTTATGCACAAATTTTAATGCTTAAATTGAAATGTGCTTTGCAAGGCACTGAAGAAAGAAAAACCTGTCTCAGGCATAAAAATAACTTTCCAGTTTATTATCCACGTGGTATGAATGGATGATACACGACACGCGTCATATTTTAATTATGACAGACGTCAGTTGACATAAACACACATATGAATGGCGAATGAAAAAAAAAACAAAAAAAGTATTCACTGACCACATGTTACAACGGATTAAATTTTTGTTTTTCTTTGCCGGACTATTTGCTTCAAATGCAAGTGGTGTCGTTTCACAAAACAAGGGGTAACTCCGTTTCAAGTTACAAAATCCCTTTTAAGGAGACTTTAGAATTCATAGTTTGCCTTTCTGTTTGCGTGCATGTGTGTGTGTGTACTTGTGTTTGTATTTCTGTTACGCTTAAAGGATAATCAATGCTTAGTTGGGAACACAAACGATGTGTGTTAATGATGACAACCCCTTTTTGTTTAAAAGCAGAATGGTGCAACGTGTTCATGGTTATTAAATGCTGATGAATTTGTTGCACTTTTTAAGGGGGCCTCGATGTAATGACAGTGGTCAGTCAGTCTGTATGTTTAACGCAAACGGCAGCCAGTCAACAATTGCAATACTATTGTAAAACTTATTTTTGAAAAGAAACTCCTGCTGGGTTGATGGTACAGTACAGATTCGTTGCACTTTAACAATGGCAAAACTAATAGCCAGAAAGGCAATTGTTTTTTTTTTAAATTTTTGTTTAAAAAAATTTCAAATGAAGTCATCAACAACTAACTGATTTGTTAGGAGTCGTTGAACAGCTGTCGGTCGGCTTATAAATTAATAAAAATAGAAAGAAAATGTGCTTGCAGCATTCGCTTAAAACACAGCTGTTGGTAACAAAGCAAATCTGCTGCTGAATTTGTTTTAATTTTTCACCAAATTATTGAAGTTTTTTGGTTTTTCCAAAATTTTAGATAAAAATCGGACAAAAATCGGCGTCCGGATGTTGAATATTTCTCCATTTCACAAAGCCAAAACCCTTGAAGCAAAAATAAAACACAAATCAAAAGTAAAAATAAGTTTTGCTAGAAAGTTGATCCCCATACCAGAAATAAAAAACGCACATAGTTGAGCATTTGTTTTAATCTTTTGATCAAAACATGCCACATACCAACCACCTCAATTTACAGCATCAAAAACACATCAGCACCTTTTATCACACACTAATCAGACGACTCAGCATCGTCTGACGTTGTTCTTGTTTGTTTCCTGTTTTATAAATACTATATGTATATACATGTTGAAAGGTCAAATTTTTAAACCCTTCCGTTTGGCAGCAGATTAACCAAATAAAAATAAAGATGAAAAGCTTTTCACTACAAGCTCAAATAATTTCCCTTTTAACTGATGATGGACACATGATGAAACGTCCTGTTTGCGAACACAAAAGCAAACCAAAACAGATGCATAAACCAGCATCCTTTTTAGTTTTGCTCGACGTAAAAAAAACAAGTTGAATTTAAAACAATAAAAAATTTTCTAGCCTTTCAGTAAGCTGGGAAACGAATTGTATTCGTATGGGAGAGACTCTGAATGAAATGTTTGTTTAAGCTGCAAAAAAAGGGTTTGTTTTTATTTCTACAGATAATGAGAATAAATTGTATTCAAAATGCAATTCAATTTGAAACTAAAATGGCTTAATTAGTATTTGAAAGAGAAAATAATGATAAATACATTGCAGTACAAATGACATGTCAGTGAAAACATTTACATACATTTTTCAGAGCACACTAAAAAAATATACGCTGGTATTGTTGAAACTTAATTTTGTAGGAAAAAAAATGTATTAATGTTTTATTTATTTATCACTATAAAAATTATGCTTTCGACAGTGTTATCAAGTTTGAAATCAGTGATATACTCAAATTGGCTTGCAAACCACTTTAAAGGCATGTTCACATTAAACCGATAATTCTCGAAAAAGGCGTGACCACTTCATTTGTGCAGGTATTATGTTTTGAGAAAGTAATCACACATAAATTCTTACAAACAAGAAGACAGCAGCATCAGAAAAAACAAAAATCTGAACACTAGTTCTACGTCTACTCCACTAAAAAAACGGGACCACTACTTTTTTGCTACATTTTGTTATATTTGGAAATTTTATACACTTAAACATTAAAATAAGCACATGCAGACGCACAGACACAAGAACAATTAAAAGCAACAAAGAAATATATTTTAATATTAAATTTTAAAAAAAACCTTTCCTTGAATTCTTGTTTGTAAGACGAGTAAGTACAACATTTTAAAGCATATTTTGATTTTAACTCGCTGTTTGTATGTAAGCTTAAACAGCTGTATGCTTTAAATATATGTACTTGTCATTATTAGTACAAACAAAACTGTGTGAAATGAGCAAATACTTCTCTGATCTTACAAACAAATAGCAGGAACTAACAACATGTTAAGTCAAAATGGTTTGCTTACTGTTCGTTCAAATAGAACTGTCGCTCAGAATATTTCTGCTTTGTTTCTTTTCGTTTTGGCTAAAGTTGCTAACACATGCCTTTCCTAAATTAATAGCCTTCATGAAAGTAGTGGTCACGTTTTTTCGACATATGTGTGTGAATGGGACCGTACGTTTATTATTGTTTTCGGGTTTATAAATATCTATGAGCATTTTTATTTGTTTAGGTACCTGCTTTTGCTCAAACTAAAGGCCTACAAAAAAGTAGTGGTCACACTTTTCTCTTATTATTATTACAAATTTTATTATTATTATTATTTATAAAACACACTTTAATTTTAAAATTAAGTTTCCATCTCAAAGACATCAAAATGCATCAAACAATGGCCAAGAAACAAATATTTACACCTGTGGCCTTCCTTGAACACGTCATAAAGTACAACAAACCCAACAGCATTTTTTTCAAACTGACATAATTATCCTTAAAATGCCACAATTTTATGCAACAGCTATTTAAAGTAATTTATTAAACAAGCAATAACATTAAAATGATGGCACAAATGGAACAGCAGACTTAATACTCGATATACGTTTAAATGTAGGTTTTTTTTTGCAAATGCAGTAAAAAGGACTTTCGCTCTTTTTGTTGTTTTAAATTGTAAACAGTTTTTCTTTTGTATGGCAATAGAAAGGAAAAAAGCGTGAATCCTTCGGAGACTGCATGCAGGAAAATAGCGCGTGTCTTTAGAATAAACAAACACACAATTATGCCAGCACTTGCAGGCAAGCAAGAAACATTTATATAAAAAATTTCACAACAACATTCAAAGGCATCCAATACAATATGCAACATTTTTTATGTAATTTTTTGCTGTTGTTGTCTTGAGAAAATGTGTGTAATTATTTCTAAACACAACAATATTTTAAGAGAAGTCTGTTAGACGGAAGAAGGCGGAAAGGCGTTTAAAACTGTTTGGTAGAGGTGTGAGTGTGAGCGCGTGTGGGGGTCATGATGCGGTCGGTATTCTTTCATTTAGTTCACGTTTTTATTTTACTTTTCTATTTTAAATTACACCTGTGCTTGAGAGAATTGTTGGCATATTTTAATAATTCAATTGGGCTTGGTATAAAAAATAAGCAGGAATTTTTTGCGTTGTATTTTTCTTATCATTCAATATTAAACTTCAGATTATATAATTTAATTTGTATGTTAGTTAGTTAGTCCTAAGTTGGCATCAAGTATGTATCTGCTTCACATGGTTAGAAAACCCTCAAAATCCCCCCCCCCCCTTCCCTCCACCTGTGCCTAACAGCGTTAGCGCCTAACATTACATTTTCATACAAAATCCACATCGAAAGATTTGTCAAAAATTTCTCAAAATCAATTTGGGTAGATGATAATGTCAGATCATTTATTTAACAATTAGTAATAATTTTATAAGACTTAAGTTCGATTTTACTACTTTAAAATTGAGAAAATTTTATTTTATATATAGTGGCTCTGCATGCCGCTGCATGCAATATCTACTTAGAATTCACAGTACACAAAATGTAATTCAAATTTCTCTATTTCAGTAGGCCATATAAAATAAAAACCTTAACATTTTTTTAATATCTATAAAAAAAAATATTTTTCTTATTTCTTTGCAGGTATGTGACCAAATTTTCATTTAGTTTTTTACTGCCTTTCCCTAATCTAATCTTTACAAATACTTTTATAAATTTTTATTTAATATTAATGCTTTTCCCCGAATAACAGATTGTTATCTCACTACTTTACTCCTGATTCTGTTAATTCTGAAATACTAATTTCTTGGAATTTTTTTTTCGTTCATTTGTTTACCAATAGAATAAAAAAAAAACCAAGTAAAAGTACTGTATTCGGCTGGGTCGAATCTTAAATACTCTTCACAAAAGTCATGTTGATATGAGTAGATCTGCTATGTGTCAACTTGAGCTATTGATCGATATCTAAATCAAAAGTTCTCTTAATTCGTTTACAAAATAAACCGCTTCAAACTTCAATTGATTCGCGCTATATTTCGGCCACAAACATATATGAGCACCGACTTCATAAATCTGTATTTCTGCCTCAAGTTACGTTTTTGCCACACATTGTGTAGATATATGTACATACATAAATGCACCCGTATCGGTAAAACAATTTTTTTTTAGCCTAAATTGGTTTGTTGTTGAACAAATGTTTTAGCTCGCTTTAAAGCTGAACTTTGTGAAAACCCCGCGGTACGCTGTGGACCGATATCGGAAAAAATGTCCAGTACAAATAATCGTCTTTTATTACCAGATTCACATTTTGGCATGAAAAACTGCTTTAGCTGGCTTTTTCATACTTTTTCAAAATGGAGGAGAACAAATTTCTAGACACTTTGACAGCTTTTAAATGTTTTAAATAACCTTATTAGTTTATTTAATTCTAACTCGCTCTTAGTATTTTACACAGCATGACAACATTAAAATTTTTAATATTTATTATCTAGTTTTTTTTATTTACATTTCTGAAAGCTATTTTAAGTAAATAAAATGGTTTTATCAGAATTTTTGTTTTAGTAACGAATTCATTTAAATTTAATATAAAATATATAAAAAACAAAAAGACTAAAACCCTTGTAACAGGTGTAAGACAATAAACAGAATTTAGTTTTTTAAACGGTTGCTGCTTGGAGATTGTATTGTACATATGTATTCCATTGTTATTTGAAGTGAAAAAATAAATAACAAAAATTATAGCAAAAATATTTTTTTGGTATTTTGCAGCTGTTCATATATCAATATTTCGTGGGGGCCAAAGAATTTGAAAAGTTTTAAGAAACTTATTATTTATTATTTTACTTTAATTTTCATTATTTTTTTCAACAAATGATGAAAATTTATGAAATCAAATGTCAAAAAAAAAAAACAAAAATCTGAAACTCGGTTTTGTAAAAAAAAGTCATGAGTTTTATGCCATTCGCAAACTGGTTTAGTCTACAACAACTCTACACAAAATTTTTGATACAACACGGCCTGTGTTTAGAAATTTGCTCACCACTTGATTTTACTGATACCAAACCAAACAAAAGTTAGTACAGCTCCATCATTTCTATCATTATATTATATACATATTTTATTTTAAGACATTTTCTGAAAAGCAAAAAGGGTTTAATTTCTTAGTTAACTTTTTAATTAATTAAAAAATTGTTTCTGCTTCATTCGCGAATATCCTTTTTTCTCGATTTTTCGCTTCTCATTTGTTACGCCACGAATTCGGTTTCTATTCTCTTAAGCATGTTGATAAAACGTTGCATCATTTTACAGCATCATCATCTTCTCAACAACCAAGAAAAAAATGTCGTGTGTCATTTGCAGGGAAAATTATACCTGCCACCACAAACCCCTTTTACGGAAATGTGCACCCAAAATTTCAAATCCTTGTGATTGTTGCTTCGTCTGGCAAAACGAAAAAGGGATGTACGAACTAATAATATTGTCATGTTGTTCTCAATTTGTTACGCTACATGAAATTATGACTAGTAAAATTTTAAATGCATTTTGCATTTTTCTTTTACCATAAGAACTTCATGCTAACATACTCGTACACGCTTAAGCCTTTCACGAGTGATTTAGAAAGGACTAAAAAGAGGCGTTTATGGCAAAAATAATCATCTATTTATGGCGAAATAAATATTCAATAAAAACAGTTTCTTCTTTTTCAACTGTAAAATAATATTTTAATCGAAAATTCTTAAAAAATATTTTAGTGCTTCCAAGCAGCTGTTTTTTTTTTAATATACATATTTTCCCCCTTTTTCTTTCTTGTTCAAAATTATTGTGCATTTCTACGTTGCCTTTAAAAGTCTAGTGCTTTTCTTTAAGAAAACTTAAAACTTTCTTCTAGCATTCAACCTTTTAAATTAAATTTTTTTTCTCTATATTTGCTTTATTTTTTCAAGGCATTTTAATCTTTTAAAATGTACTATTTTCAAAAATATTTGCCATCCTCTTGTTTCCCGCTGCATGTTGTTTGTGGTGGCACATTTACTTATTCCCATTTTGTTGTTACTATTTATTGCCTGACTGCCTCACAATCAACATCTCACATTTTGTTTTCTTAGTATCGATTATTTGTCCCAAATACACCGAACATTTCTATATTTGCCAAAGACAAGTAAAGTAAAAAGGAAATTCTTTAAATCTTCTCTCACGGAACAGCATGGATGGCCGGAAAACAGTCTATTGTCTGCCTGTTGTGGTCAGCAAAAAAAGAAGATTTGCATATATTTTAAAAATTGGGGAAAAAATAAACAAATATTTGTATTGCAGATCAAACATTTTCGCAAATGAGTTTTGTACCTGGATGGCTATTGAAGCACATGGATGTTGCAAAATGGAGAAAGCAAGAAAATTGTGAGAAGCACTTCCATTTTCTCGAATGTGTCTTTACAGTATAAAAAAGTAAAATAACTTAAAGGTGATATTTTGTTAAGGTTTTGTCTTTAAATTATTTGTTAACTATATTCATTCGAATATTTTTTTTCTCGATATTTCGTTCTTCTTTGCGAAGCTTCTTTAGGATAGAAATTCCGAATTTCGAAAATTTTTTCTGAATAAAAGTTCTTTATCAATAGATTGATTATTTTCTCTAATTTATTTGTTACTTGTAGATTTTCTTCAAAAAATTCTGCATAGTTTTTCTGTTTAAAATTTTTGTGTTGCCGCTTCACTTCTGTATAGAAAATTTTTTATTTTACAGTACCAAGAAACCTCGATATCAGGTAGTCGCATAACACCAACAAACACTTCATGTATTTTGTTGGTAGACATCTTTAACTTCAGTCACTCATTTGTTCGCGTATGTGTGTTTGTGTTGTATATTTTGACAGTTGTTCAGGTTAAAAGCAGTAGTCAGCTGAGCATCGAGGTACCTTGTACAGAAGGCTTTTGTTAGGCATAAAGATTCGTTTTGTTATTGATGAGCAGTACAGAACATTTTTGCTATATAGATAAATTATCTTTTAGTTATCGATTAATTCTATATGCAAAAAGCAAAAATTTTTCCCTCGAATTTTTTGTCGCGGATAAATTTTTATTTAGAATATAAAGTTTTGCCATCTTACTTAAAAGAAGAAAATAACTATGAAAAAACTATAAGCGCTTGTGTGTTGTCAAAACAATTTTCTTAAAAATTTTTGTTATTAATTCTTATTGCAAATTTTCCTTATTTTTTGTGACTTCACAAAAAATAAGGATAACAAAAATCAAAAATTTGATCATCGTTATCTATGATAAAAATCTGAAATGACTGTTTGGTTAGTTCTTTCAGTTATGTTTTTAACACGATTGTAATCTTCTGTGAAATAATATCCGTTATTTTAACAGCATGAAGTGTTTGATAACATATACATGTTATTTAAGTAGCATAACATAGTTATGTTTTGAGGGAGAATGTTAATAAAATGTTCATGTTGAAAGGGTGGTGCAATTTTTGACACTGTGATTCTTCAAATAATTAAATTTATTAAGAAAATTAAAATTTCAAAACAAAGTGAATTCATTTTTAAAGGCGAAACAATTTTAACAGTTGAATATACTCTCTTGTCACAACTCGAGAGAAGCTGCTCTCATATAAACTTTATATGTATGTATGTGCGAAACCCAGGTCAATAATTATTACAATATACTATATCTTATAATGAGAACCAGTATCAATACAAATTTCTATGGAAAATTTCAGTTACATACATATGTATGTGTTTCATATGGCAATGTTCTGGTATCGACTGCTTTTCTATAGAAAATAGTTGTGATTTATATGGGTTTTCAATAGAAAAGTCTTGTTACCTATAAATTTTTTGTAAAAAAATTAAAGTAGACCCTTTACTTATATTTTATTTTATTTTGCATTTATTTTTCTTAAGAACTAGTAATGAGAGCATAAAAAATGTTACGGTTCTAGTACTGTAAATCCTTCCGTTTTTTCATCCCTCTCTCTCTCTCTCTCTCTCTCTCTCTCTCTCTCTCTTTTAACTTCCTTAAAAGCATATAAATATCGGAAATATTTATATGGTTTTTATATACAATATTCTAAAATATAATATTTTCCATGTATCTATAAATAATTGTTTGTAATAAAAATATATGGAAAAGGCATTCAGAAATGTTGTTGAACTGGTTGGCATTAAAACACATATTTTCAATTTAGTTTTCGTTCTTGTGCATTCAAATGCAGCAAACCATAAGAAAACAAATTTATTTTTTGGGTGTTTAAAAATGTAAAATATATGCGTGTTAACAAAAGAAACTTATTGCTAATAATTAATAAACTAAATTGCAACAAATATTATATTCTTCGAACATTATTTAAATACTACAAGTATTTAAGTCATACTGGGGCTGGAAATATTAAAAAAGTGCTTCGAATTCTACTTATCTTTGTTTTACCCATAATTGCTTTCATTTCCCAATAATGTAGATTTTTCAATAAACACATTTTTATGAATGAAAATTTCAATTGTAAACATCAGGTCATAAAATCTTTGTGTTATTTTTTTTTTTTTGTACTGAACTTGAAACGTATAGTACATGATGCATGTAATGGAATTTGAGTATAAACAAATCGAGAAGACTTGATGTTCTATGCCATAAACAAATAATAAACATTTAATGCACACACAAAAAAATAAAAACAAAGAAATTTTCATTTATATTAAATTACTTTTTAGTAATTTTCTTTTGATATTTTAAGATCAAGGAGTATGTCGAGATTTTGTTATTCCATGCTGTTTATTTACCCAACGTTTTAATTGATTTAAAAATTTAAGTAATTTCAAGAAAAACTATTTTAATTTATACTGAAAACTTTACTTAATATTTACTGTTGTTAAACGCTTTGCTAACAGTGATAGAAGTATTTTTATTTTTAACAATCATTTATCTGTTAAAAATGTACTCATAAATTTAAACATGGATTTCCCATTTGCATGGAAATGCAAAAAACAAATAAATTATTCATCCTTTGATAAAGTGAAAACCATACGAAAACCATTATCAAAGCATCCCATCAATTCGCAGTTATTTTATGTAAATTTCATTCACTCGTTTATTGTTCAATAAAAAAAGTGACAAATAGTTAATTCATGTTGAAACCAATGTAGGGAACGGAAGGACAGATATCGAAACAGTGAAAACTATTATGAAACACTCTGGGCTTTGTACTCAATTGGGAGCAGTGTCGAAACAAATTTTTTGTCTTCTTTCCGGGTCTTTTGTTAAGACTTTGAGGCAAGTTAAAGCATAATATTCTTTCTGTTTTTTTTTCCCAATTTTCAAATGTTGAATTTGCTTAAATTTAATTTATTTATTTGCAAGAAGCAAAAACTAATGAATTCCCTTTTTGTGTAGCATACTGTAAGGCTTTAAAAACAATGTGCAACTTCAGCATAAAATTTAGGCCATAAATGTCTGAGTCAATTTTAATACTCGATTCAATTCTTATACGTATAGTTTATTCCATAGACGATACTTTCCAAAATAACTGGAGTAGTCAAACGTCAAAACAGACAAAACGTGTTTTATAACTTTTATCAGTTTTGGTATTTTTGTTGTTGTTTTTTTGTTTTAGTTTTACTACGTCTATAATGAATTTTTCATACAGTTTTTGTGAGTAAAGCAAAACAAAAGAATAATATTTGTATATAAGCCAAGAAGTATGCATTATAAATAAAGTGGGGAGTATTAAAACGAACAATAACTACATATTTGCTGGCAACAGCCTTAGATAAAGCATTTTTGCTAACAAATAATTTTCCATAAACAATAAAACTTTTTCGCTATCGATAATTTTCTATAAAAAAGTTTTGTTATCGAAAAATGTTTTGTAGACAATTGTGCTTATCGAAAAATCTTTGCAAGAAACATTTCTTATTGACAAATTTTCTATTAAATTTTTTTGTTATCGATGATTTTCTATACAAAATTTTGTTATCGAATAATATTGTGGACAATTGTGGTTATCAATAAATCTTTGCAGAACAAAAATTTTATCCATCAATTTTCTATTAAAATTTTTTGTTATCATTAATTTGTCATAAAAATTTTATTACCGAAAAATGTTTTGTAGACAATTGTGTTTAACGAAAAATGTTTGCAAGAAACATTTCTTATTGATAAATTTTCTATTAAAATTTTTTGCTATCGATAATTTTCTTTTATCGAAAAATCTTTGTAGCAAAACATTTTTATCGATAAAAAGGTTTAATATTTAATTGTGGTTATAGATAAATTTTTGTAGAAAACAGTTTTTATAAGTAAATTTCTTATCAAAATTTCTGGTTCTTGGTAAATTTTCTACAGCAAATTTTTGTTTCCATGTAAAATTTCTCGTATTAAAAATAGTTCTCTGACGAAATTTTTATTACCGGCTGATCTCTTTTGCAAAACTTGCGTTATCGATTAATTTCCTATATAAAATGTTCATTGCAAAAATATTATTTATGAAAAATTTTTGCTACAGACAGATATTTAATTAAAAAAAAAAAAAACATTTGTTAAGCAAAATTTAATAGAAAAAATTTGTTATCCATAAATTTTGAAACTTTTCACATCGTATTGAGCCTCAAATGTTTCCTACTGTTAATTCATATTTTTATTTTAAATCCTTAACTCCTGCTGATGTGAAACAAATTTTAATTTTTTGCTTTTTCTGCCAAAAAAAAGTTCGCCATAATAAACTCTAAGTGTTCTCTTAGTTATGCAAATATTTCTAAACTTCTCCTATTAGCATCCTGATAATAATGGTATTCGTTGCCATAAAAATATTAAGTATACTTTGAGGAAAAATGTATCTTGATTCCCTTCTTACCTAATTTTCAACTGGTTGATGCAAAAATTTTTGTTTTCATTTAAATATGCACATTTGGAGCAAATATTTGCTTGAAAGCGAAGCAAAACAAACTTGAAAAAACAACAAAAGAATATATACATTTTCATATTGAAATTTTGGAATTGCAAGTTTGTAAAGTATACTTGCAGGGGTTGTAAGATACCACTCGTTTTGTGTACAATTATATACGAAATGCACATTCATATAACTTTTACAATTTGCTTATGAAATATTCATAGAAACAACATTTGGTATCGTTCGCAAAAGTAGGTTAATAAGATTACAGTCAGTTTCTTATTTTCAAGTATTGTTTGAAAATTAACCTTAAATCATGAAACGAGTTATAAATTATTCAAATTATTTGTGCTTCTTATTTTCCAATGGCAAAAACTTTGTTTGGCCTGCTTGTTTTTCAATGAATTGATTAAGGGCAAAATATTTGGAAAACTCGGAATCATAATAACTTTTTATTTCTTTAGTTTTATACCACACTCTGCCAAAAAAAAATTATTTTTACTTCATTTTTCACTCTCCAAACGCCGTAATACATGATTATCTGGGAAACATATTTTAAATATGACATATTGAAATGGAACACGAAGAGCTCAATGTCTTACTTAAACAACCCCAAGAAATTTTTACAAATGAAAGCAAATGACAACTACTCAATAACAAAATTTTAGCAGCAGAACTCCTACAGCCAACAGAGTCAGACAAGCAGACAGACGATGAAAAAAGTAAGCGGTTCATTGCAGTATATTTTTGTATACGACAACAAAAAAAAAAAATACATTATAATAATTTTATTTTCTTGTCTGTTGAATTATTAAATTGACTTTATTGATTCAAATTTAGCTTAAACTGAAAATGACTTGCCAAAGAAAAGAATAAAAGAAATAAGCGTATTTAGTTTCGGAGCCGGAGAAAAATCATTTTAAGAAAATGGTTAAAGGGCACAAACAACAGTCAGACAAGTAAAGTGGTGTGTATGTTGTGTATGTATATTTAATAAAGGCATTACATTATCATATACAAAGTCTGCGAACAAGTTCTTAAATTTTACTTTGCATGTTTTTAGGCGATTAAATCCGATATCTTGTTTATTTTGTTGTCTTGGCTAAATATTCCATTACCTGTTTTATTTTCTCTCCTTTTATTACGGTCGTGCACTGAAATTTGTGCTCATTTGGATCTTTTTAAGTTTTAGGCCTTCAAGGTATGCTGTATATTTTTTAAGTAGGCTAACAAGTTTTCCAGCTTGTGTGTTTTCATGAAGAATATTAAAATAAATATTTAAACAATTTTAATTTATTATTTAAATTGAAATGTAATAGGTAGGAGCAAAACGGCTAGGAAAAGTGGCTTTCATTTTAAGTAAATCCAAAAAAAAACTGTTTTAAAAATACATTAAAAAATCACCTTTCGAAAAATAATGTTTGAAAATCTGAATCTGTTTTTAGTAATACAAAGCTGCAGGCAGTCACTTTACCAATTCATCCATCGAAGTCCTCCGAAAAGTATTTTTGCAAATACTTTTAAAAAGAAGTGGCTCTTCAAAATAGCGCTTTTGAAAAATACTACATTATAAAAAGTATTTTTTCAAAAAAGTCCCCTTAAAACGAAATACCGTGCAAAAATTATATTCCAGAAAAGTATACTTAAAAAAAGTACCCTCACAAAAAACTGCCTTTAAAATAGCCCCTAAAAGAAGAACCCTC
The DNA here is from genome assembly GCA_963662145.1 of Sturmia bella. Lineage (NCBI taxonomy): Eukaryota > Metazoa > Arthropoda > Insecta > Diptera > Tachinidae > Sturmia > Sturmia bella. Next base: position 64,321,906 of record OY759171.1, on the reverse strand, counting down.
AAAAAAAAAGTATCTATTCAAAAATAATACCATTTAAAAAAAGTACTTTCAATATTGAAAAAAAGAATTCTAATAATACATTTTCAACCTAAGTACTGTGGGAAAAGTACCTTTTAAAGAAATACCTTTAAAGTACCTAAAAAAAATTTTTTCCAAACAAAAAAAACATATTGTAAAAAAGTATCTTGAAAAAAAGTACTTGTTACAAAAAGTGCCTTTTAAAAAATTATCTTTAAAAAAATTATCTTTTAAAAAAGTACACTTTTTAAAAACTGCCTTTTTAAAAAATAATCTCTAAAAAATACCTTTAATAAATGCCATTGTAAAAAAGTACCTTCTAGAAAACCGTGTTATAAAAAAGTATGTTTAAAAAATTTATTATTTGTTTTTTTTAACTTAGACCAGTACTCAGGAGATGACCGCTATTTTCAAAAAAAACTACTGCTGAATAAGTGGCTCTTACAAAAAGTACTCTTCGAAAAAGTTTTAAAAAAAAAATACTATTTTCTATTAAGTTCCTTTAACGAAAATATGTATCTCTAAAAAAAAGTAACTTTTAAAAATTTATTTTAGAAGGTGTCTTTTGGAATAAAAATTTGTTAAAAGGCAATTTATTGCAAAGGTACTTATTTGAACGGTATATAGGTTTTCAAATGTAGTTTTTGAAAAGGTATTTTTGGTATGAGGTAATTTAAATACCTATGTGCTTCTTAAAACTAAAATATTATATAACAGGGGGTTTCAAAAAGAGTACATTTTAAACATCTGCCTTTGAAAAAGTAAGTTTCCTCCTTAAAAAATACATTTTACACAAAGTACATTTAAAAAGTGACCGTTAAGAAATTTACTTTCTAAAAATTTACTTTCTAAAAAACTGCGCCTTTTAAAGGCAGTACTTTTTAAAAGAGGCATCTCTTGAAAAAGTACCTTTTTAGAAAAGCTAACTCCTTAAAAAATTATCCTTTAGCCAAACTTAAGCAACCTTAATACATAGAACAGCTTTTAAATTAAGACAAAAAAAGAACTTTTCGAAAAGTATACCTTTACAAAATTGAGATATCGTAAGAAGACGCTTGAATAGAATTTTTTTTTTAGAAGACCTGAAACAAAGAAAACCTTATTTGAGAATTTTTGTTACTTACAAATCATTCTTCGAGTGTGCTGTACTTTTGCTGCATTTTTATTTAAATTTTTTAAATCATTTAACACGACATATTCTCTTTTACTTTATTCATTTAAGTCACCCCCTGAAATGACAGCATCTGGTGAATAATTGAATGTTCATTGAAAAAATTCGCCATCAAAACAAAAAATAATAATAATAAAAAATCCATTATTCACATGTTATTTGTTAAAAGTTAACGATATCTTTTTTTTTCAGTTGTTGTATTTATAAATATTTTTTGTTTTAAAACAGTCCGACCAGACTGTTTTGTTTTTTTTTTTTTTTTAATCAGCAGTGACGTACTTTGGCTGTCATATTTGAGACTTGAAAATTTAAATGCAAAAAAAAAAAGTTCAAATTATATACATACATAAATTATTTACACTTGCAGATATAATTAAAAACCAAAAATACCACAATCTTGAGTCTGGAAAATTTTTGAAAAAGAAAACGCAGGTTTCAACAGCACATTAGAACCCTTTTAGAGAATACAATTAGTGTTAAGGGAAGTTGGTGACAGAAATTAAACCACCCTCATTAGTCAGAAAGCTTTCAAATGTTACACAATATCAGAGTGTCGCTTGCAGATGCTTTGTTTCGGTGACTGGTGAACGAAAATCTAAGTGTTACGTTCGAAACCTTTGTTTGCTCTGCGAGCAAACTGCGAGTCCAGGTTAGACGAAATGGATGCTGATGTGACATTTTTCACATTTCACTGCATATTTTAATTACAATTGTGCATGTTCTATACGCCTTTATGTATGTACATATTTGAACATTTAATATTTTTAATTAAAAACGGGTGATGTTATGTATGATAACAAATTTTACAAAGCACAATGTACAATGACTCATATTGTCGCTTTCTGTCAATTCGACAAGTCAAGTGGAACGAAAGATTTATGTACTATGTGCATATATTTATAAATTTGGATGTCATAAAAATGTGATGACGGATTAAGATTGCAATCTGTTACTGTTTACGAGCACTCAAACAATGAGTGCTAACAATGCTATAAGAAGCGAAGAATGAAAAAAGAAATTAAAACCGAAAAAAAAGTCGATAAACTGAAAACATTTTTCAATTGTTAATCATTTTATAGGTTTTCAGTTCGATTTTTAGTTTCTTAAAATTGATAAATATTTTTTTGTGATAAAATTGGAGTGCTCAACATTTTTAAAGTAGAATGGCTAAGCGGTGCTGCTTAAAAACAGTATACAATTGGTCATGGTCGGAGTTCGAAGCAAACTTGCCTGCTGATGAGCGACGTGGCAGTCGTGTAACAGCCGTGGTACATAACCCAGCCAATAGCTGTTTTACTTTTCTTGTTTTCTTTAAAACTGCTGCGAACTAAAGCCCGATAAAGTAATTAAATTTTTTTTTGAGACATTGAAAAAAACTGCCTTTTGAAAAATGTACCTTAAATTTTTACAGCTGAAACTTTTAGCAAAAAATATTTAACAAAAACCCGTTTCTGTTTGTTAATTTAGAAAAAAAAAATTAAAAAATTTATTAAGTCAAAAACAACCTAAAATAATTCATACAAAACTTTTTCACCCATATTCATAAAAACTATTGAAGGCTTATTACACGTTTGTTTGACAAATATTCCGTGGAAATACATCAAATAAGAGCTTAATAAACTTACAATAATTATTATGAATATGGCCTTTTATTTTTTGTTTAACCATCTTCGGATCTTTAGAAATCATCATCGCATAACTCCACTTTAAATATAAAGAAAACACAAAATGAAAAATCTGTTCGTTTAAATAAACACAATTTTCCAAGAACTGAAAGTGTTACAATAATGCACTTAAAATATGTAAAATATTTCTACTCCCTCCCCATCCACCCCTCGCCCGCTTTTGCTACCACCCACTTTTGTTTTGGAGTAGATTCGCCAAAAGCCGCAGACCAAATGAAATTTCGGCGCACTCATTTCGCATAGTTTCTGAAAAAGTGTAAAGTGAAAAGAAATTATTTTAGTATACCATAATATTTTGCATACATGATGTCATAAAATTGTCAAACACGTTGTGTGCAGTTGCTCAACTGAAGAAATGGAAATAATTTTTTGTATGAAATATTTTTTTTTTGGCAACAACGAAGCTAAACTACGCAAAGAAAGAAGAGTTGTGGTGTAAAGTGTCTGTCAGTTTATTTAAATAGAAAATTAAGAGAAAAACGACGGAAATCAAAAAAGTTGTTTCTGTCCTGCAGTGGATGTGTGTGACAGAAATTGTCATCAATCTTTGTTGACAAAATAGCAAAAAAAAAAAAATTGCACAGAGAAACAGAACACACTGGTACTTTTGAAATGTGTGTTAGACACGAACTAGACAAAATATTGAATTATAATTTTTTTTTATTATTTTAATATTTCTGGCAATTAGTTCAACCGTTTTTTTTTTTTTTTTTTTATTGAATAACACAATTTACATATTAAAAATTTTGTTGAATCACTTGAGATGAATGAAATGAACGAAAGACAGAAATTTAAATATGACTAATTCTTCGTTTTGCGAACTGGCAGCCTGTAAATATTATTTCTGTGTCTGTTAAAGGGGAGAAAAAAACTTGTAATGCAGTCAGTAAGTCATTTGCTTAAAAATAAATGATCTCATTAATGAATCCATAATATTTTTTTCTCTTTTGTTTTAGCGCACAAAAAATCATGACACGTTAAAAGAAACAGTTATAAATCAATAATGAAAATATTTAAATTTTATCCACACGATTCAATTTATTTGCGCAGTTAAACTGTTGTTTTTGTTAAATGTGCAAAGAAATTAAATCATTTTGATCTGTAACATGGCAAATCAAAATTAATAGCGTTCTGACGTCTTGGTCGACCGCCTTAGAATTGCGCTTTTAAAACAATTGCACTTTGAGTTTTCTGTTAAGTATTTAACCTTTTTCAACTTTTTCAATTTGCAAAGATCATTGAAGCAGGGGCATGCACTGCAAGTAACGTAAATTTGTAAAACGATTTTTTCAAATGAAATTCTTACAAGTTTGCAAACTGTGCTTGTTTTTAAAGATATTTTCTCTTAAAAACATAAAAAAGGTACCGGAGGCAAAAGATATTTTTTCAGTAATTCTTTTAAGGCGCTTTTTAAAAAGCAAGTTGTTTCATCTGGTACTTTGTAAAAGATCGTTTTTGAAGAAGTACTTCTTTCATGTTGTACTCTTTTCGAAATGTAGTCATTTTACACAGTACTTTTTAAATGAGTACTTGTTCTAAAGGCCGCGATTCACTATCCTATTCAAACGTACGATTCATTCAATGAAAATTGCTAGCTAAATCTGATAGAATTCTGTCCTACTTTAAAAAGTCGCCTCAAAATGGCCGCACTATTATACTTTTGTAAACAACTTCAAAAAGACAACCCTGATCGCATAGAATTAGATAAGTTTTTGAAAATTTTCAAAAGATTAGCAAATCGGACAGACTTGTCAAAAAGTCTTTCACACACATACACTTTTAGTCATTTTTAACAGATCGTACGATTCAGTAGGATAGTGAATCACGGCCTTAAGAGACATTTGTTTTTAAAGGCTACTTCTTAAAATATCCTTCTCTTAACATGCATCATTTTAAAATGAAAACTCAAAAAGTCATTAATAGTTAATAAATATTTTGTTTTTTCGAATCTTCTTAATTTTGGGGGAACAGTTATTTACTTACGCACCCGTATTCAAAATGAAAAGTAACGAACGACAAAAAAAGTCTTGAATAATAAATACCGTTTTCTTGTGAATTTTCTTCATATTTTGTGGCAATACTTATTTACTTTTGCCTGGGCTTTCTATTTTTGTTAGCAATTCAAAAGAATTGCCTTAAAAGGAGCTGCAGGAAAAGCTGTTGCAGAGGGTGGCCACTTAAGGGTTTTGTATTTGGCTGCCAGGCAATTTAAGCTGATTGCATTAGAAAACTCTTTCAAACGGTTACAAATTTCGCTTAATTTCTAGCAACCCTCTTTAATTGACTAATTCCTTTTCAAACTGACCACACAGCCGCCCACTAATTATGGTTCATGTGACACTAAACAATATTTGTTGTTATCAGTGCCAATTAACAAAATTAGCACTTAACCTCTGCAAACAATACTGTTGAAAAATAATTTTAAATATCAAATTTCAACTTAATTTTTTTCGAACACTGTAAACAAACACATGCCCTAATTTATCAAAGGGGTGTTATTCATGACACCCTCTGTTTTTCGTTTATGTTCAAGCAAATATCAGACATGTGCGGCAACAGCCTTGCCCGAGAAACTGCGTGAGAGTTCAAGGGTGTAATTTGGTGCACAAAATATTTATGACTATGCTTAGTAATTACGTACGGCATATTTTATATGTTTAATTGAGACAGACAAAACAAATTGCAGTTAGTTGGCTTTAATTTAAATTTGCCAAAAAGAAAAAAAAAATAATCAAAATAAGTAACCACCGCTTGTGGATGGTTGCAATAAATAAACTGCTTTTAATGAACCCTTTTTGTGCTTTTTTGAGATTAAAATCGTCTTTTTTTTTCAACGCTACTTGAGAAATTCATTACAATGCAGAATCTAAAGCATACTGCGGGGTGACAACTTGTTTCATTTATCAACAGCATACTTTTAGGTGTTATAAGTCGGCTTGAGTCATTGCCTTTATTTGGCAAAATAATAACACCAGTCACTGAATTTTATCAAAAGTTTTATCAAAAAAGACACATAAGCAAAAAATATGCTTCCTGTGGAAGTCCTGTGAATATAAATGGTAGCTTGAAGTAATTTTCACCCTCTATTTGTAAAAACTAAGTTGTGATTATTATTTTGGCTGAGAGGTGTGTCACGTTCATATGCCAGTGCAGTTTGACACACTTGCTTAAAGTTTAATCGAGATTTAGACATCATATAAAAGAAATGTTGCCTTCTTTTTTGCGACTCCTTGTACCGGTAGAATTGCCGCACGTATAAGATTTATTTAGAAAATCCTTCCCCCTTTTGAGTGTGAACGCTTAACAAAGATAAATCTTTTTTCGTTTGCCTGTTTTGTTTGTAACAGTTGCATTTGTAATTCTTAAATGTATTCTAATGCTAATGAAGTAATTCTATGGCCATTGTACTACAAGCAATGAAATCAAAATGCATTTGCTTCTCTTTTAGACCATAAAAACTTCTTAATGGTGTTTGGGGTGTGTGTGTGGGAAGACCTGTGTTTGTGTACATAAGCGCCGTAATGGTACAGTTATCCTAAGGTTATTCTTCTGTTAAGGAAAAATAGTGGTGGAGTGGTGGTTTATTGGTCAAAGTGGCAGTTTTATTTAATTTCATGCTATTTCCGGCTTTATTTTACACAAAAAATGAAACAAAAATCTTCTCCAGAAATAAGTTTATTGATTGAAATGAAAACAATTCGAAACCAAATTGAACTTAAATTATATTAATATAAAAATAAAATCCTGCACCCCGAATTTTTGTTGCAAATTAATATAATATTTCAACCCCTCGCACAGTTCGCTCTTTTTACAAATTGAATTTAATATTAAAACATCTTTTATTTTATTTATCGGCTTCACTGCTGATGCGAAAAAAATGTTTAAAGTTTTTGATTAAAATCTTTTTAATAAATAAATTTACACAATTTTAATCTTTTGCAATTATTTGAAATCGATTGAAATATGTTCCTTATCAATATTAAATATATCAAGCAGACAGGAAAATAATTTACTCATCAATCTATTCACGCTGCAACACAGTGCTTCGTTTCTTGTGCCAGGAATAGAGCGTAATAAACTTGATTCATAATACTTGAGGACATTGTAGAACCTTAACATTAGAAACTAAAGTTTCTGATCTCTTTCTGTCGTTTTATCCTTTAGTAAGAAATCCTTTTAGAAGAAATTTTATTAAAACTGTTGTAGCAAAATATTCGTTAGTTAAAAAAAAAAAATATATCCTTTATTACATCCTTAGAAGAAATTTTATTAAAACTGTTGTAGAAAAATATTCTTTAGTTAAAAAAAAAAAAAAAAAAAAAAATTAACAGAGATTACTTGAAGAATTTTGTAGGTCCTCACATATCCTTTTTCTTTCAAAAGGTTATTTATGCAAATAAAATTTTCAAAATAGTGCTAAATTTTTTAATAAGTTACGAAAATTGTAGTATAAGGACCTGTTCATGCTTAAGGACTCGTTCTTAAAAAATCTTTCCAAATTCTATTTTTTTAAATGGAATAGTATGCTCCAGTTTTGGGAAAAATTTTACCATGATTGCTTAAGTGGTTCTTAACATCACCGCATATCCTTTAAAAAAATTTTTTTTTGATTCTAGAAACTTGTGAAAGCGAATGTTAAACTTAATGAGAAACTAAAAAAATATGTTTTAAAGCCTTATCCTAATTTTCTTAACGATTTTTTTTAGCCAAAAATCCCTCTAACTTGGGTAAATATTTTTGGAATGCAAACAAAATGTGTAAAACAATAAAATTAATTGAAAACTAAATTTCACACTAATATCCCCGCTTGTTTTTTTATGCCGCCATATATATTTTTTTTTTTGCACAGAAACGTTTAGTTAGTAAACATGCTTAGAACCACTTTAAGCTCGATAATAATTTAAGGGTATTTGCTGTAAAGTCCTAAGTATGGCTTAGCATTGATTTTCTTAAGGACTTTTTAGGCCACAATCCCTTCAACTTGTTTAAGCATTTTTGAAAGGTAAATAAAATGTGTAGACAGTCGTAGAACAATGTAATTTAATTGGAAAAACAATTTCACACTAATATCCACAGTTGTTTTTTTAGGCCTCTATATATCCTTTTTTTGCAAAGAAATGTTAAGTTAGTAAACACGCTTAAAACCACTCTAAGCTCGATAATAATCTCAGAGTACTTGCGCCTGGCTTAACATTAATTTTCCTAAAAATGTTTTATACTAAAATCAGTCAAACTTTGAAAAAAATATGAAATGGTTGTAGAACAATCTTATTTAGCTTGCGAGAAAATTTCACAATAATTCCTTTAAGGACTTTTTTTCAAAAAAAAAAATAAAAAATTGTAGTTCACAAACATTTCCAAAATAATGTTAAGCTTGCCAAAAAAAATCACAGTGTGAAGATAAATATAATAATTTCATACCGGCCTTCCTTTAGCAAAAATCAATGCTACGCATGGAATATAGGAAATTAGTATTGAAAAGGCGATTACATACATATATTAATTTCTTCAAGTTATGAAAACGACTTTGAGACCGATTTTTTTCCTTTGACTTGGCTCAAAACTGCTTTGAGCGCAGTTAGTTCTAGTATAAAACTTCCCTTCTCGCATCCCGCATAAAGCTCAACAAGAACGATTGTACTGTGCACTGTGAATCACCCTGAAGATATGTGAAAATGATAAATTGTGTTTAATTTAACACTCAACTCCCCTAACCGAATTATTATTAACCAAATACTGTTGCTGTTGCAAATGAGGCTGATGATAATTATGCCAAAAGTGCAAACAATATTATGGCTTTGCTCCAACATTAAACACATTCATGCATACAGCATATAAGTGCGATTTCAATGCGAGTATCGAGCATCAACCACTCACCCTGCAACATTTAGCAGCCAACATGAATTTTGTTGTTCAAAATATCTGTTTAAATATTAATTTATTTTTGTACTTTAAAAGCTGTAGTTTTTTTTCATGTTGTTATATATAGAAATTTAATTGGTTTATGTATTTTTTTTTATTTTTTTTTTTAATTTATGAATGATTTTTCGCCTTCTTTAGCACTTAATGCAAGTGCGTGAGTGTGTACTAGAGCATCATGCAAGTGCTAAATGGACAAGAGGAAGTGATTACACTGAAGCTTCAATCAGCGGACTTAGAGCCTTTATTGACACAAACTTTGAAGCAGTCATATATTATTTGAGTTGAAATCTGAAAGCCATCTTAAAGTTAGTGACATAGACGGGCAGATTTTTTTGTTTTTAAGTTTGTCTTTGTATGCACTTGATTTAACTTTTCATATCAAGAGACAGTGTACGATTTAGTTATGATCGTCCTTTAATAAGAATCTAAATGGCAGCTGACGATTTGTGTAGTGAAGCTGAAACAGCCGTGTTTGTACTCCCAGCTAGTAGTCTTTCAAAATTTACTTTTCCTGTCTTCGTTGAATATCTTAATTGCTACAATTAATCATAAAAAATATCTATGGCAACACAAGCAAGGAACAACAACATTTTTTACATTTAGTTTTGCTGAAAATCTCTTTATTTCAAAAAGCTTTTTGTTCAAATTAAAGAATATATAAAGCTTTATTTACTGTTATAAACATTTCATTAAAATCGTGCAGAGAAATTCCATCTTAATTTAGTATATTTGACTCAGACTCAGACCGTTCGGCGAGGGCTAACTGTTACTTGTGTCAGTTCTCTTTTTTTCATTCAAAGAGTTCGAAACATAAATATGAGTGCATAAACGTTGAAACATTTCTTTGCATCAACACGCCTGGACATCGTTGACTATAAAATTATGGTCAACGAATTTATGGGTTTTTAATTGCCTTGACTTCAACCGCCCGGGTAAAACAGCAGCAACTGAATTTTTTTCTTCGTTTTTTTTTTTCTTTTTGCTTAAAAGTGTTAAAAACTACAATATTAATAAAAAATGATTTAATAGCAAAACGTGAACTAATAAATTTTTATTACGTTAAAATAACATAAACTCAATAATATGAAAAAGAAAACATAAAATAGCAGTTAAACATTTTTATTGAAAATATTGAGCAAACCGAAAAATTTTAATTAAATTATGTTGTTTTAACGAACTAAAATCAATTAAAGTTCCACTTTTAAAAACAAAATATAAAATATGCAATACGTCTATTAAATCCTGACATATTTCTCTGCCTCTACCATATGTGAATATTTAACTATTTTGTATGTCATTTTCAGTTTTATCTTCATTTTTATGACATCCTTATGACCCATATATTTGAGGCAGAGCTAGTGGGAATATATTCTGCATTGATGTTGCTACTGCTACTGCTGCCTAAGTGTAGCATGTTCAAATGTGAGTGTGTCGTCATACATTTACGTCTCGAGCCAGATAAGAAATATGTTGGCATAATGTTGCATGAATGAATATTGAGTAATGTGATTCTGCTTGTACTATTTTAATACGAGATTTGACATGAATGCTAAGTTAAACAGAATGTACTGGTAGTTTAATATTTTATAGAACATTTAGAATCATCATTAATACCTAAACATCTCTTTGCATTTATGTCTTCCCAAACACACACACACACACGTACACATCAAATTTCAATTAACGATGGATAAAGACAACTGCAACGAAATGTGACTTAAGTTTTTAAGAATGTCGTAAAACACAAAACTGCTGTAGCTTAGCTAATTTTTGGCATTTTTCACACTTCCAATTGACATCAGCTTTGAGACTTACAACATTAAAAATATTTTTTATAAATATTTTTCTTAAACAATTTAAAATCATTGAGCTAAAGCAGGCTGGGAAAATTTAAGTTTTTCCCTTATTTTATTGTGCCGCCAAGCTGCAAGAATATTACATGATTTATACAAGATTCTAAAAATGTGAAATTATAATACAATTTATTGTATAAATTTCGTTGATCTTAAATGTTAAATGTTTCATAACAGCTAATTAAAATAAAAACTGAACTTAAGAAGTGAAATAAAAGTTCAAAAAACTTTAAATAATTTTATCAGCTTTTATAAAAAAAAATAAGCCTCAGAATCTTGGCGGAAGTTATTTTTTATGAACTCATATTTATGTTCTCATGCAAATAAAATAAAGTGTCTGTTAAAAGGAAATTTTGCATGAAACCCCGTTTTTAACAGGCTTTTCAAATAGACCGTATTTTTCTCGCATAAGGGCGAAAAAATTTGGTATATTTAAACCACAAATCCCATGATTTCAAAGCAAATGGTACTTAAAATTCACTAGATTTCAAATCACTTGTAATGTTAAAAATGTATCTCTCCATATCACATGCGCTTTTGAAATAGCATGATTCCGAATCACATGTAATTTTAAGGTAACATGAATGCAAATCACATTTGGTCTTAAGATCACATGATATCAAATCACATGTGAATTTCAAAGCGCATGGTTCCGAATCACTTGCTTTTGCCATCGTATGATTTGAAATAATGTAGGGTTTTGAAATTGCATAGCTCCCCAGCACATATAATTTTTGCACGATTTTAAGTATTATTGCCTCAAATCACATTTGAAATTCCGCATAATTTGAAATTCCATTCAATTTTGAAGTAACATGATTGCACATGTGTTTTTCAAGCCGCACGAATTCGTTTTACCGGTGATTTTAAATCACATGATCTCGTGTAAAATTGCTTAATTTCCATTCAACTTTACCACTTCTAATGTCAAAATCTCAGAGTTTCAACTCGCCTGTGGTTTACAAAATTCAAAATAATTTAAATTTCCAAAAATATTTTAAACTTTTAAGCTTCCTGGCTACAAAAAGAAATCAAAAATTGCTCCCATTTGTTGTGTTGTGCTAATATCAATTAGTATTGCCCACGTTACACGTCGCACGTCTAGTCTTGATTATTTGTTGTCATTCATTGCTGCCGAATATTTTAACACCATCCAGGGGTGGTAAATGATGATAGCAAAGTTATATATTGTGTGAACTTAAAATATTTTTAACTAAAGAATTATTTATTCCTGCTTTTTTCGTTGTTGTTTGTTGATGTATCTCAGATATGCATTTTTAGTTGCTGTTATTTATGTATCTGCCGAAAATAATAAAGAAGAAACTTTTGGTCTCGTTTGTTTAGGCAAAAACCTTTAGTTACATGCAACACAATAAAAAAATTAAAAATTGTGTGGTTCTTTTCTGGGTTCAAGTTCGAGCAAAAGATGACTGATGACATTGTGGGCCTGTCATTACAATTTATTTTTTTGTCTTCCCTAAAAGTAAGTCAATTTTACGCCTGTGAATAGAAGTGTGAATTCGGCTTTCAAAGTATAAAAGAGATCATCGTACTCTGTATTTAAAACAGTTCAGTAACTGTCATAATCTTCTAGCAAAAATTTGGGGGATTTTGATTTTCAAATCTTAAATAATTAAAAAAAAATACCTACACTGAATATGCGTCGTTTTTTCATATCAAACAAAAAAAAATTGCAATTGCTCCCAATTTAGCATGCCTGACGCAATTACACAGTTTTTTTTTGGCTGCCTTTGTTTAAAACGTTTCCTCGTTTTTTGTGCAGTGCATCATGCAGTACATAATTTGTCTCAATATTGCTTTTGGCCGCATGTTTAACCTTTTCCTTGGATCAGCTTTTCCCACAAAAATATGTTTACTTACTTGGACTTATAATTTTTATCATGCCTCTTGATTTTTCTTTTTTTTCATTTTGGCAATCGCTTTTTTCTTTTGGCCAAACAGAAAACTTTTTTTTTGCTTGTTTTTTGCCTTGAAAGTCTAAAATAGAAAAAAAAAAAAACAATAACAGAGACATACCAATGCTTCCGCTATTTTTGTTTTTGTTTTTTTTTTTGCCAGAGAAAGAGAGAAAGAGTATTGTTATGAATCGAATTTTCTTTTACCGAATTTGTTATTGTCATTTGATTTGTTTTGTTGCAGAAGTGCTGTAATGCCGTCAAGCAAAACAACAAGACTAAAAAATAGTAGATATGTTTTCATCAATTACAACACGAAATTACAATCAATAAGTAAAGGCAGTGGCGGCAGCACAGCTCAGAAAATAGAAATTGCTAAGCAAAACAAATCCCAAAACATAATTTTCTTTTCGATAAAATTTAAATAACATGCTGATGTTTTTGGTTTAACAATGTTTTTTTTTTAATTTTCAAAACCCTGCTAGTGACCAGTTAACAGTAATGTTAAACTAGTAGCCGCTTAACATTTTATAACTATAAAATTTCCTTCAACTGTTAAATGGGGAAATTTTTAACAGCTGCTTAAAACGTTGAAAACAATGCAACCACCACCAGTGCTGCTTGTTTGTTTTCTGTCATCATTGTTAACAGTTTTATGCCCCGTTCTTTAACATTCTTTTAATTTCATATAATAACATGCTGTTGCTAAAATTTCCCTTCAGTTGTATTTTGTCTTTGCTGTAGAACGGTTGCCGGAGAAACTGTGGAAGCAGTATGCATTGGATTTTAGTGAACAATTTGGCCTCTTACGAGGCTTAAAGTGGGTTAGACAAATTTACGTAAAACAGCTAATTAAAAAAGTAATTATTTAGCTTAAACTAAAACATTAAAAACACAGCAACAAGAAAAAGTGAATGTTTGGCATTAGCAAATCTTTGGAAGATAAAATCTTTAATAAGCAAAAACAAAAAGTAAAAGGTTTTTAGCCATAAATTTAAAGGAAATGTTTAATAATTTTAAATAGCAAGATTATGTCATCTCTGAAACAAAAGGAAGGTATTTAAATGAACGTACAACGGTTACAAACATTTGCAGTAGGTGATGTTTTAACGATGTTAACGATGTAAACATGTTTTTATAAATTGAATTCTTAAATAAAATAAATAATATTATTTCATCATGCAGAATTAGTCATAATTAAATCATAAACATTTTGTTATTAAATTTGCAAAAAAAAAAAAAATTAAGAAATAAAAACCAAGTATATAATTTGAAATGCAAATTGCTAATGAAATCACCAAAAATGAATGCCAAACGAATGTTTAAACAACAAATTAAAAGTGCAAAATTAAAACGGATTGAAATAAAAATCACTTAAATATATTCAAACAGCAACAATTTATTATTTTCAAATGCCAAAGTCAAAGGCATAAAATTTGCTTGGCTATAAAAACAAATAAGTCACATTAGAAGCAACAAGAAAAAGTTAAATAAAATTAAACACTGTTTAATTAAATTCATTTTATGATGATGATCAAAGATGTTTGTGATTCTAACTGAACAAGTGGAAACTGTGCAATTTATAATGTAAATGATTTATTTTTTCGTTATAACTTTTATCACCAAAATAAATAATAAATACAACAAAAAAGAAATATCTTATCATGTTGGCGGTAAAAAATTTCTTTTTGCCGGAGCGCACAAAGGCTCCCGATACACCGCAACGATTTTCGCGCATGCCCGAAGCCTTTTTGCGCAGCATTCGCCGGCGTTCACTGCGCGTCAAACGTGCCAAATCTCTAGTCGTTCCCGATCGGGAAAAAAGGAAATCAGGTGAGGTACAGTGCAGTGTTGTAAAAAAAGCAACCATTGTTTTGGGTCCCACACTGTTATTTCAAAATTTTTCTAACTAAATTAAAAGTAATTTAATAATTTGTTTTTAAGATAACTTGAAAAAAATATACTTGCTTAAACACATATGGCCCAGTCTTCTATTCTTCAAGCTAAGGTTCGTCTACTTTTAAATATTTCATATGTTTACCCATATTTTGCCTTTCCCCTTCGAATAACTTCTTCAGAATAGTTTAATAAATGTAGAATATTTAAGTGAGGTGGATGACCGCAACATGTAAAACTCATGCTAAAATTTTTATTGAATACGCAAAGATATTTCTAGTTTTGAATTTAATTTAATTTGTTTTTTTTTCTATTGACTTTCTTTAATGGCTTTAAAAAATTCATTTGCATATGCCTACATTTTTACTGAAAGCAAAAAAAAATTCAGAAAAAAAAAATGTTTTCTTAAAAGCTGCGAAATTGTTGCTGCCTCCAAAAATTAATATTAATATTACGTGGTCATACGGTGACATTGTTGGTTTGTTTTCATTTTATAACTCAGAAACTGGACAAACTTAAATATAAAAAAAAACGAAATTAGTAAAGGAAATCAATGCAATGATAAATATAAAATAAAAATAGTTGGTGTGTTGAGAATTGTGGCGGCTTCGAAACAGCTACTTGTTTACCTACTATATATAATGTAGATTGTCAAGTCAAAGGAGGGTTTTATTTATAAAATTTTGGATAATTTAAACTGAGTAACGCTATTTTTTGGAATTTTATAAAACCATACCTTGAATGTAGAATGTTACATAATAGTCAAGCCCACTTTTCTTTGTACTTAAAAATGTTCAAGCAAACAAGCTTTTATTGAAAGAGAATTTCACAATGTTAAACTTCACCAATATAAAGCGATTTTGTTTTTCTATAGAAATCCCACTATAAACTGTGTGTTTTTCATAAACAATTTTTTCTCTCCCATTTGATGTCTGTATTGTGGAAATTTCACATAGTACAATATAAATTTCTTCAAAGTATTTTTTAATTTGAAGTGAAGGTTCATACAAAGGCTGCTGATGAAGGGTGTTGCTATTCAGAAACAGCCAATTGTCCTAGCTTTGTTAAATGCTTTTGTCCTTTTCAGGCGTCTTTTTCGCTGATGCCACTTAACTTCTCACTACGATAGGGATCATTCAATTTGAATTTGCTAAATTCAAAACTGGTACTTATATAAAAAAAATTTAAATGCTGCTGAGATACATTTTAGAATAAATTTTATATGAAAATTTTGTACTAAAACGTATTTCAACAATTATTTTATTCTTTATGAATATCAGTGTCAGTTTTTGAAAATCTTTAATTTATATTTGTGTTCATAATTTCTGAGCATTCCAGTCATAATAACTCCATATCTGTTGTTACTAAACTATTACAGGCAATCTTATCACTTTGTCGCGTAGTTTCGGTATTCTACAGCACTCGACGAAAGTTCGTTTCAAAGTTCTCACTTATTATCAATATTTTTCATGCTTCTTAACATTTTTTAACATTTAGTTGAATAAACTCTTCACGTTTAACTCTTTTAATCGCTTGCTATAATTAATTAAAAGCATATAAGAATAGGATTTACAATAAAATAGAGCAAATTACGTTGCAGATCAATAAATATTTCATCCATATTGTTGCAAATAAACAAATACTTCACAGTTACTAAAAATAGCAAAATTGTTAAGAGGAAAAAAAACTTTATGGTTTTGCAAATGCATTCAGATAAGATCGAATATATTTATGGGGGCTTTCTGATTAATTTTTTCAGTACTGTTGTGCTGAATAAAAACATGTAAATTATGTATTTAATATTCACATACATCAATAATAAGCAAATTAATAAATCCTTGATGTTGGGCAAAAGCATCTGAGGGCATTTTCACAACTTTCCGCTAAAATTGACGTTAGCTAAAGATAGGTTTAACAGCACTGAGCTATAAACAGTCCGGTAACAATTTTCCGTTATCACAACTAAGCAATAAAATAAAATGTATTTTTTCAAGGCATAACGATAGAGTAAATTCATTAAAAATTTAATTTTTTTAAAGAAACTTATCCAATTATTCAAGCGTTTCAAAGACATGAAAAATGTAGTAAATGTGGCAAAGTAAACCTCCTGTTAAGTTAAAGGTTAAGCTATCTGCCGGATAAGTTATCGCTGACTTTTGTGTTAAAGAGAAGTTGTGATAGTCAAAAATGATTGATTCATCTGGCTAAGAAAATCTTACCTTTCGCTATCGGCAAATTGTTACAACTAATCTTGATTCAAACTTTTTTTTTATTAGAAAAAAAAAACTGTAGTTTCTAACTTGAGCCCCTTTTCCCAAATTTTAAAGAAATATGAGAAATATCAATCTTCTAGTCGAACTATATGATTTGCAATTGCTAATTATTATTTTATCGGGCTTGAGTTCGATTTTATTTCCTTGAGAAAAATTGAACTCATGCCTGATAAAATAATAAACAATTGTAAAAGTTCGACTATAAAGTTGAATTAATGCTTAAAAATCATTGATAACTTAGCATCAGCTACAAAAATCAACTGGAAATCAATGGGATGTTGGTGCGAGAATATAAAATTATATTCCAATCAACAGAAAAACACAGTGATAAAATTGAAATCTGGTCAATAAGATTAAATAAAGGCAGTCAGTAATGAAGAGTTCAGGTAGCAGGATGGCTAAGCAGCAGCCATGACCTGGATTCGAAGCAATTTGGGTACTGGTAAGAGTCGTGCTGGACGTGAAGTAACTGTGGTATTGTACCCCAGCCAGTAAGTCTTCAAATCTACTTTTCTTGTACAATTTTATTTCAGGAAATAAATCTGTCTTAAGAGAGTAAAATCGAACTTAAGTTCAATTTTCATAAATTTTGTCAAAACAAGAAAAAAAACCTATCCCTCTATTAACTATTATCATAAGCCCATTTCTGAGATCGAATCAAATAATGTATTTCTAACTAAACTAAATTATTAACTGCAATGACTAATAATTTTAAAGAAGAAAAACAGAAAAAAGTGAAGTTTAAAAAAACTTATTAGCTGGGGGTCCACCAAGTTATGCATAAGCACCCGAATTGCCTTCGAACTGAGTTCATGGTAAGCATGCACTGTTTGATTAAACAATTGAACAAAACAAACTTTATTTATATTACTTTCCTCAGTTTAATAAAAGACAATTTAATTTGCATTTAAGTCTTATTTTTATTATATATAATTTCATAATCAATTTCAAAAACGTTATTCTTTCAAATTTTTAAACTAACTACTACTCCCCATTTACTGCAGCAGCTTAAATAAAACTTTGCTGAATGTAAAGACTTTCCCCATTTCCTCATTTTTGTCTCTTTAATTTTGTTTTTAATTTTCATTTTAAATATTTCCTCTCATTGTAGTAATTCTTATGGCATTTCCCATTTTTTTTTTTTGTTCTTTTTAGTATTTCCCACATTAATAATTTTATTTTAAAGCCCATCCAGCATCACATAACAAATTCCTTAAGACACAACACACAGTCTACACATCCATATCATGAGCCATTGTTACGCATTTAACTCGTGTTGTAGAGATGTTATTGCTAGACAAAAACAAAAGCAAAAAAACTATCTGTTCTGTCTATGAAGTAACATGTTGTGCATTTGAAAAATATTTGTGGCCATAATTTTGCATTTAGTTCTGTCTGTCATAGTTTAGAAAATGTGCACAGTATAATTGACAAATTACTTGTGTGTATGTATGTGTGTGTGTGTGCACAAGAGGTCAGCAAAGAGTTAATGCTGTAATAGTGTAATAAATAAATTTGTTTAGGTAATAAAACTTATAAAAGTAAATACATATGTATAGCATGCGCATTATTTCAGGCAGATATTTAGGCTAGATGCTACATCAAAGGTGCTACGTTCTCCTCATAAGAAGCTTTCGAAAAGCTTTTAAATGGTGATTGATAAAAATTAAGTACAGCTTATTTGCATACATAGAAAAAAATTATTTGCTGCCGAAAATCTAATACCGATTTCTCAAAATTTCATAGACATACATATTTGCATGTCCCTCAGTTTATGTGCAACAGCAAGTGATGAAAATTTCTTTCGAAATTTTTGCGAAATCTAAAAAATGACTGTTGTCTCTTTGAAAAGTTACTAAGCAATCTGTGTTTTTAATTTGTCTTCAGCTTGTCTTTTTTTGTTTTAATTAAACTTTATACATTTTAATGTTTTTTTCCATAAGATCTTTTGATAAAAGAAATAATTTATAATTGCTTAATTTTTTATGGTTTTTTTTTATGTTTTTTGTTTCATATTTAATTTAGTTATGGCCACAAAGACATAACCTCTATACCTAGTTTTTTCTTTACTATTATTGCCATCAGACTTTGAACTGTTTTTGAATGGTTTTACAAAAAGTGTAGTTCAACCTTTCGATTTCTTAACATAATTGGCTTAACAATTAATCGAATTGGTGTTAATCACCGCTAAATACAAGTAAAATAAATGGATTTTACCCTTAACCTTAAAAACGCAGGGCAAGGAAATTTACTGTTTTTCTGTTCCAAAACAAATACTTGAATAAGTTTTCTTTGTGCTGGTCATCAAAGGGCAAAAGAAGAACTTTGGAAAATCGTCAAACTTTTTTTTTAATTTCAATGGCTTTTTAATTTAATTTAATATCTTATGATAAATTTGAAACTTATGGTGGTCATTTTAAATGCCTTTTTCTCATTCTTTTTTTTTTAAATAATTATTTTATGCACAAATCAATACCAAATTAAAAGGCAATATTGTTTTATTTTCACACTTGCTTAAACTGGCTTGTGGTTTTTAGTTTCATGGAATATATTTTTAAATTTAATGCGGGCTTAGCTATTTATTTTTAATGTTGACACTACTTCATATTTTGTGTTTTTTTCTTTTTTTTCTTTTGTCTTTCATCTCTGTGTGAAATATTCACACTCAGACTTCCGTAAAAGTGTGAAAAAGTAAGTAAATGAAAAAGCAGTAAATGTTTACCATGAAATACTAAAAATAATGCCATTAAACATGTATGGTGAGAAAAATGACCAACTGTGTTTTAAGTGAAAAAAATTTAATCAACCATAGAATAAAGTGTTTTTCCTAAATGTCATATTTTGTATTAAACTGTTGGGAAAGCAAACATCATTTTATAGCCGATGCTGAGATGAATGAACTTGGCAAGTTGGCTTTAGAAAGACAGCTGATTTTATTTATTGTTCGGAATTGTCAGAATTATTATTTTTTCTTTCGATAGCATGCTGAACGAAAAATGTGCTTGAGGCAAACTAGATTATGATTTCTCTTTAGCAAAATAAGTTAGTTCGATATTGTTCGTTCAGTGGTGACTCTGCTCTAAAATTGTCAAAAATTTGTGTTCTTAAATTTACATTCTCAATGCCGTTGATTGTTCGCTTTGAAATTCTAATTGCTAAGAAAAGTGAAACGTAAAAGAAGACTACTGTGCTATTTGTGTGGGCTTAAAAAATATTATTAGAATATATTTCTTTTCAATTCTCATTGTTTGCTTAAAGACAACAGAATATAAAGTGTTAGAGTAAAGGGGCTCCCACATATTAGACAGCTGAAAGCAGACAAAAACACATACTGCTTTTATTTAATTTGAATTATTTTCAAAGATTTTTAATGCAAACAGGAAGTCTATGGTAAGCTTCAGTTCAAATGCCAATGCCAGTACGCCGGCCACACATTTAATAATTCTACATGTGTTTGGTATCTGTCATTTAATGAACTAAACCTTTTTTAAAGCTTCCTTCCTTCAATTAATCATTTTAATAAACTAAAAAATTCTTAGTGTATGAGTGAGTAACAGTATATATTTATGTATGTAGGTTTAACAAATGAGTGGGTTTTCCTTCGTTTTACGAATGAAAAAAGATAAATAAAAGAAATTAACATATTTTTTCCATAGAGTTTATTTAAAATTTCACGGTCAGAGCGTGCCGCAGTAGTAAAAACAAATAACTATGCTGGTATAAACTGTTTAAAATAAGGCAGGTGCTAAATAACAATTGTAACAGTTTTAATAATGAAACTACTGTTAAATTGTTTTATATATTTTGTCTTTGTATGTTCATTGCCCAAAAGAAAGCTGCTAAATTGTTATGGCATTTATAAAGCAATTGGAAAACAGCTCAATTTTTTACATCATTAATCTTTATGAGCAATATTTTTTAACATCTTGAAGAATTTTATACAGAAACAGTGATTTGCCATTTTTTATATAAATATTGATTGTTATTCTATAACAATAAGCATTCTAAACTGCCTATCTCATTTTAAAATCATTAATTTTATTGCAGGACTCTTCATTCTATGCCTGAAAAAACTAAAGTTTATTATTATTGTATGAAAATTTTTAAGTTCGTCAAAGTGCCTCATATCTGGGCAAGCATGCATGATCATGTTTCAGTTTTGTTATTTTTTTCCAAGCATGTTATTTAAATATGTATTGTTATTGTTTTCAATTAATGATCTCATTTTTAAATAATTAAAATTTTTTGCTTGTTTTTTTTTTTAAACAAATTAAATCGTTTTTATATTGTTTAAAATTAAATTTATTGGCTTATTGTTTATTTGTTAACAAAATAATGAAACAAGGAGCTATTTAATAATAAAAAAATGGGTGTCTACAAAAAAAGAGTCATAAAACTGTGAAATATGTATGAGCAAAAGAAACACGTTTTTTGTTTAAAGAAATATTGAACTGAAAGCTAAAAAAATAAACGCTTTCAAAATCGTTCACTTAATTAAAACAAATTTTTATTTGATGAATATAACATAGAAACTCGTCAATAAGAACTTAAAAGGTATAAAATATTTGTTATAAAAAATGTTAACAACTTACAAAAAATTTAAAACTAATTTAGGTGATGAAAATAAATTTTTGCAAGCTCTTGCATATTGAAACAAAACCTAAAGAGTAAACAATCAAATGCCAATTAGCAAAATGGCTGGCTCATAACGGGAGGGAGAATCTTCTCTCGAGAAAAATATTTTCTTTGAGAAAGGAATTCCGTGAGAATATTCATGATGGGGCTGGTAGTATGTATATTAACGCCCAATTCTTTTTTAGGCATTTCTTTACATGATTCTCAAGTAGGAATACTACATTAGGCTGCACCGAACACAAAATACTCTTTCCAATGCACACACACATATGTACATATATACGTATATGAATACCTACATTCATGCACATCCACTGTTTGTAATTATAATTGTAATTTTAACGTTATAGAACTTTTTTTAGTTCGCTTATGGCGAATGCTCTTCGCAAAAAATCAATATTTCGGTTATACGTAGACCTGTATCGCAGATTTTATTTTATTGAAAAGAACCCCAAATAAAATAAAATGTTTAAAAAAATCTTGGCAAAAATAATCTTTTCCTGAAAAACCGTGTAAAAAATATGTGCTGCGTATTACCTTCTTTTTATCCTCAAATGAAACGATAAGAAATGATTAACCTTCCACGAAAAAAAAGAACGCAAAATATTCTTCATTGTCTGATATAAATTTATTTACTGAAAACACTTTTTCTTGCTGTTTGCTGATAAGATAAAAAAGCAAGCTGATAAAAATAAATTACAGGCAAAATTAAAATCCAAACAAAAAAAACAAAACGTAAGGTGTAAAAAGTTTGTGATATTTTTGCTAAAATTATGTATTAAATTTAACAATTTTTTTAATGAAAAAACTAGCTATAAATCAATTACTGAATCATCACTGAAAAGAAAAACAATAAAAAAAAAATCAGTGATAAAATTGAGAGTCCATCAATGGCATTAATTATAGACACTCAATTTAATTCTCAATTTCGCAATTGTTCTTTTTTATTACAGGTATTGGTGTTTAGAAAGTTATTTATTTTCACTGCAAATAAAGAGTACTTTCGCTTCAATTTATGACCCTTTACGTTTATTTATTGTATACATTTATAAGTGAATATTCATGTGAGTTTTTTCTTTTCTACAACAAAAAAAGCAAAAAATTATTATTTGAGTTCGTGTAAATTTATGCTTTCAGTTGTTTAATTACTTTATTTAATTAGATTTTAACTTCCTTTGTTGTGTGTGCATATCCCACGAACGACCTACACTAACTGTTCATATGTGTATGTGTGTGTACACGCATACCATAATGTGTTTGAAATGTGCCTGACTTTTGAACTTCCTGCATTAACGATACATACATTTTCCAATAAAAATTAAAACACTTGCTTTTAATCAATTTTTTCTTCACATGCTTATTAACATTACAATTGTTTTACTAATTACTATGACTGAATAAATTTTCATACAAATAAAACAAAAATCTCAAATTATTATAATATTGAAAAGCTTTGTGATCAAACTCTGGGTAAATATTCAGTTACTAGTTAATGAAAACTTCCGCTGGAGTTAATCACAAAACTGCTAAAAGTGTTTTTTTTAATGGACTTTTCCCTGACTTGACCTCCCCTCCAGTGTTGAGTAGTTATTGCCTCAAAAGTCAGGGTTTTTGAAGGGTTTGGCCACCTGACCATACAAACACTCAAACGCACAAAATTTCCAAATACCTCTGCTAGAGTTCTGGCACAGTTTTTTTTATTATTATTCATTTTTTTTTATTTCTATAAAATTTTAACTTGCAAAGGGCTTCTATTTAATAAAACACACATATGTAAGTAGTTCTGAAATATTCATGATAAAAACTATTTAAATATTTTTCCTCTTTTACATGTGCTTTGCATTTAAATTTTTTTTTATTTTATTTCGTACAAATTTTTTTTTTTTTGTTCTTTCTATATGCTCTACTCATTTAATTGTTCAGGCATAACTACGCCATAATCATTACAAACAACTTCATCATCATTTGCTGCACAAACGTCATTGTCGTGGTTGTACGTACTCTCACAGTAGCAGTTGAGGTTTGAAGCATGTGTTTTTTCTACATTTTTTTTTTTTTGGGACGTTAAAAAAACTACCATCCGTTTTGCTTGTGAACTTTTGTAATAGGTATGTAATACACTGCTGCTACACTTATTTGGTCATTTACCTGTTTGGCATTCGATATGTAATGGACAGGAGAAAAAATTCAAAACGCATTGAAAAAAACCCGCACTTAAACGTGGTAAGCTGATTCTACGAGTACTACACAAGACAACAGTAAAAAGCGATTTTGTGCTTTTTGGAGTTTCTTATGCCCTAAAAACCAGTTAAAGCTCATCTTCGAGTTTGTTTTAATTTATGTTTAAACTACTAAGTTTGGTTTTATTTTAATTGGAACTTTAACCGCCAGTTGGACCAAAATGTATTTCACCAGGTTTGATTAGATCTTAAAAGTCAGCCAAAACTACTCAATAGAATCCATAAGATTTTCTCTTAGACACGTTGTTTGGCTTAGCGGTATCCCAGCAGAAAGAAAAGAGATCCTTATTATTTGAATGTAGTTGTGAATAATTTATTATTTATAAAATCAATTATTTATAAATTCACATTTTTTTTTATCAGTTTCCGTTATTTTTGATACCAACAAAAATTCATAAAGAAAACCTTATTGATTCTATTAGATTTTCTTGTAAACTGTATAAAATAGGAACGTCTTATTGATGTCTTTAGGTTACGATATTTATTTATTTTTATTTTTTTTCAAAAAGTGCTCCTTATTGATTTCGTTGGGCTCCTAATGATCATATGCATATTATGTACTGTATTTGTTTGTATTTTTTTGAGTGTCTTGATGGCCGAGTTGGTTGAGTGGCCGACTGACAATCACAAGGTTGTGGGTTTTGGGTCCATCAAAATAAAGCTTTTTTTTAATCAATAAGCATGCCTAATAACAATTATAAGTTGCCGTTGGGAGTAAACTTGGTGTTAAATTCAACCGATGGAAGAGATGTTGAAGAGTCTGTTAACTATAGTTGACTGGACAATGTCGAAGGTACATATGTATAGACACTGGCTGCTAAAAGGACAAATGTACAGCAGTTTATTCAACTTTGAAAAAATAAAGGTTTTATTTTTTCGTTATTTCTTGTTTAATCAAACGTTCATAAATACTGCCTACCTCCTCCTTTCCTCCCTCCTTCCCCTATTTTTTGCAATACCAATGCACTTCAATAAATATGTAGGGGTCGTCCCCTGAATATTATTCCACGACAAAAAAAAAGCCCGTTATAGCTCATCGGTGCCACACTCACTTTATTTTTTTTTTAGCATAACTATATAACTTATAGTTATGCTCCGCTGCTGATCAGCTATTATTTTTAAAAAATCCCCATTTTCTTGTGTCCTAACTAATCTGTTTATATTTAAAAAAAATATGAAGTGTGCGCTAAGATCGTCCTGACCGTCTACAGTCCTCTTGTATGTGCTATAAAATTGTTTAGTTTTTTCTTTTGTTTTTTTTTTTAATTTAAATATTTACATGGTGTAGTGCTTTGCTATTATTTTCTTTTTTTTTTTTTTTCATAAAACAAAATCACAATTGCAAGGAAAAACAGAGAGTCAAAGAAATTTTGTGTGCTGTGAGGTATAGTTTAGTTGAAAAATGTTTTCTGTTGATTTCAATTCCATTTTATTTTATTTTTTTTTTCATTTACAATATATTTACATTTTTACCGGCTGTATAAGGGGGGCAACAAGTGCCACTCTTTTTTTATGGCATTGCGTTTTTTTCCTTTTTTCATTCCATTTTTTGCTTGCACATATTTTTTTACAATCAAGAGATTCAGCCCTTTTGGCTGAAAGCGGAAGTTGAAATGTTGGTAGCACAAAAAAAAACATATTTTTTTTAAATATGAACATTCAGGGAATTAAAGAATTTACTTGTAATAAAATTTAATTCTTAACAAATTTTATAAAACGCAAATTCAATTAAAACAAACTTGAGTATTATTTAAGCTTAAATAATAAAGGAAATTGCTATAAATATGTCTATTACTCAATAAAAAACAAAACGGAATGTAAAATAATTGATTAGAATAATTGATCTATTCCTAAAAACAATCAATAACAAATGGCATACTGCAGTCAAGCTTAAACTGCAATTCAACCATTGAAAGGTTTTGTTGAACTAGAGTTTTGACTGTGATTTTGTAGCAATAATTTATGCTGAGAGATTTTTTTTGGCAAAAGCTTTAGATTTGATTGAATATTTTTCTAAAGCTTAAAGCTACCTGGACGTAAAACAGCCTCCTGCCAATAAGTCTTCAACTTTAGTTTTCTTGTCCTCTTTCACTACATTTCTAATCTTCCTCAATTCTGACGAAGTTTCATCGAACTAAACCCCGATAGAGTAGTTCATAATATGAAATAAATTTTTTTTATTAAAAGCTTTTCTTTGCGCTTATGTGCACTATTACGTACTATGTTTTTTTTTGTTCCTAAATTCCTGGGACCTTAGTGTAACGATTAATCTTTGTTTGAGTTATTTTCTTAATTAACAATCCACATTAAAAATATGTGTCATCTTGAATTTAAAATAATAGAAATTTATTTCTGAGCTGTAAGTGAAAGTAGGCGTTTAATGCAATTCAAGTAACATGAGTAGGTTCTTTATTTAATTTGTTAAGAATTTCTTGTACAAATATTCTTTTTAGGTTGGGCATAATGAAAATGTTAAATATCTTATCTGTAATAGTGCGTCTATCTTAGTAAAACTAAAACAATTATGTTTGCTTGAAAAGAAAAATTTGTGCTTTAACGAAGACACTCCTTTAATAAAGCACCAGCTTTTCTCAAACTGTAAGCAAATACGAGTAGTTAACAGGTAGATGGCGCACAAGAATTGGCGCCAATTAAACGCTTTTTATCACATATTTTTTGCTTTTCAAGGTGCGTGCCTTTATCTGTCTAAAATAGAATAAAAAAAACATCCAGTTTAAAAATAATTAAAACATAATTTTCTTTTACCAACAGTGTTTAAATGTCACTTTTACACGCAATTTACAAGACATCTTAAAACTTCTTTTACTTTTCTTAAAAGCCAACTTGAACAAACGGCAGCATATGGCCAGCAACAACAGGAACAACAACAACAGTGCTGGCCATCATTTTTATGATTTATGTTTGTAATGGCCATGCTGAAAGCTCTCAAATGCCAAACTACCATAAAAAGCAACATCAGTTAAAAGCAATTACATTTTTGCTTTTTGTGTGCGGAATATGAAATTGGAGAATTATGTACGAGTACAGGTCTATTGCGAAATATATGTGTGTGTGTGTGTGTGTGTGTGTGTTATTTGATGTCTAAACTAATTAGTTAAACGGATTTTGAAAAGAATATAAAAAAAACAACTGACGTTGGCAAAAATAACATTTCTTCTTTCTAACAAAAACGAAGTGTTCTAAGACACGTTTGAGGCTCAAAATCAAATTGCACATGTTTTGCATATCTTTTCTTAAGAAATTTGATGGTGGCGTGAATGAGGGGGGGGGTTGGGTTGGGGGGGGGAAACATGCCAAGGTTGCTAAAGGACATTAAGCAAAATATTATTCGACTTTCTGGTTGAAAAAAATCTAAAAAAAAAATAAATTTTTAAGACACGTTTGAGACTCAAAATTAAGTCGCTCAAAATTAAATATGTGTTAATTTTCTATAGAAATTTAAAGGTGGGAAAAACTTGCCTAAGTTGCCAAAGGAAATTAAGTGAAATGTTATTCTGCAAGTATAAATACAAAAAAAATTTAGAAAGCGGGGGATCTTAAGGGTCAAAAATCTATGTAAATAAAAACATAAACATTTCATTTAATCAAACTCGTAGATTTCCTTTCTTTTTGTTCACCGTTGGCACAAAGATGTTTCCCTTTCCAAACTCCCTGCCACTTTCGAACTTTATATTTACTTTCTTTTGGTTTTGTAACAACACAACCATCCTATTTAAAATGTTCACCACAAGGTCTCTTGTCAAAATTGCAATTAAAAATCATATTTATTTCTCATAAAGTAAATATTTTGTTTGTCCTCAAAATCTTGCAAAGTAGTTTTGCAGCTGCCTGATATTCCGTTCAGTGGTTAAAAATTTTATGATTTTGTGTTTTCTTGAATAATATAAAATTTATCAAACACTTCATAAATATGTCAAATTCAATAGAGTGCTCATACACCATTGTTAGAGGAAATTCAAGAAAATTTATTTTGTATGTATGTGTTGCAAAAAAAAAACGAAACAAAAAAGAAATTATGATTGACTCAAAATTACAAAAGAAACGTTTTAAAGGGAAAATAGAAACATTAATAAATGTATTATTTTCTTGCCAACCCAAAATGCATTTCATATTCTGGCCTTAAAAAGAACATAATTAAAAACAAAAGTCAAAGCAAACTGTGAGTTTTCTAACAGACATTTGAATGTGTAAAAAAAATTTTTAAATTTTTCTCCTTAGATATTAATAAATCAGGTAGCTAAAAATGAAAGTAATTTATTAGAGACACTAGTCTCGACACGATTACGTGTACGAATGGTATTACTAAGGTGACAGGAAACAAAATTTCAATATATGGGTGTATGTACATATGTTCATTAAACGACTTTAAATCATTTTTACAACAAAACAAATGACATTTTGACACAAAAATATGCTTTTAATTAGAACTCAAACTTAATTGTAGATATTTGAAAAACAAAAAAATTTATATAAAAAGTAACGAAAATTGAGCCCTAATCAATGGCTTATGAAATGTTTAAACAATTACGGTCCAATTCGTAGACTATGTATACGGCTTTTATAAGCAAAATGTCTTAAAAGTTTATTTATAAAGACAAAATAGCGAAGATTTTAATAGACTTAATAGATCCTTGTTTAAGCATTTAATAAATTGAAGTACTTAAAGTAACATTTTCCAACAAAAAAAAAAAAAAAAAACTATACATTTAACACCCAGGACTGTATATCAATATTTTATCAAACTGAAGCCTGAGGCCTTCTCTACTTTTAAATATTAAATTTCATTTCACATAACTAAAAAAAATCTCTTAAGATTTGCAAAAGAACCTAAAACTAAATTTGAATAATCTTAATAAAATGTTTGAAACCCATGAACAGAATGAGAATCAGAAATGTTCAAACAAACTTTTAATACAGAAAATCGAAGTCTTCTGATGAGTTGATTAGCATCAACGAAATGTCGGCGGCATATAGATGGCTGAAAAAGACAGAAAACATTAATAAGATTTACTTTGAGAGCAAATAAATTATTAAGTTCAGTTTTGAACCTAAAACTAAAGAAAACTGTATGAAAAATGTCGAAAAAAAAAACAAAATAAATTAATCAAGTGATCTCGAAGCCAGACCGTAGGAAATAAAATGCACTCGGTCTTCGATTAAATTATTCGCTCTCTGAAAAAAATCACATAATTGTTGTTGATAAATGACAAAAAAATGTTTTGCTTTTTGTTGCGTTTTACCGAAAATGTACAATAAAATTTTTGTTATTATGTAATTATTTTTCGAAAACAATGATATTGAGCACAATTAATGAAATGTTTTTATGAAAATTTTTTATTTTCTATTCGCTGTTGTTATAAAATGGCCGGAACAGAAAATAAACAGTTTTACCATGAAAACATGCAAAATCATATGGAGTGATGCATTGACCTGATAAATAGGCCTGGCTTCCTACTCTGATTTTCTCCTCGTATTTTGTTTATTATTCTACCATTTTCTGACAGCTTGACGACTTTCTCAGAGTGTAGATATTGAGTCGCATGCACTACTTTGTTGAATATATTTTGAACAAAATTAAATTGCCTTGACTTTCTGTTTCAAACATTTCAGCATATTGTGTCAAAGCTAAAGTAGTTTATTGCTTTCCAAAAAAATGTTAAACAATTTCAAACAACCATTCATTTCAACCGAAAGAGAAACAACAACAACAAAACTCAAATGAAACCAATTTAATTAAAAAAATTCAATTTCAACTAAAATTTAAAACTGAAAGCCAAAAAAAACTAAAAACTTTGTTGCAATTACCCCAACATGTGCCATTTTTTATAACACAGAAAAAAATTTCCAACTTAAATTAAATGAAAGCTTTACTTTTAAAAAGTGTAACTTTTTCCCAGAACTCAATTAATTTTTAATACATTTTATAATTTGTTTTTTTTTTTTCTGCAAACTTTGTCAATAAAAAATTATTTTTTTGTATATATATGTATGTACATATATGTATGAGTTTTTATTTTATTTTCAACCAAGTTCTTGAGAAAGTTCAAATATGTATGTCTTCAAGTGTTTTTACGTGTGATTGAGAGTGTGTGTGTGTGTGTGTGTTGCCATTGTAAGTAAACAAATATAAAGGGCGCGAGAGAAAAAAAAAACTAAACAGCGAGGGAGAACACAAATTGAGATATATAAAAAAAAAAAACAGAGACCTCCAAAAGTATTTACATTCATTTAACAAGTTCAAGGTTATACTTAATTTAATTGCATGCGGCTAAATATGTTTATAATTATTGCAATGCAATTGAAAATATATAAAAGAAAATAAATGTATTGTAACAACAAAATTCTAAATAAGTATTGATACGTTTAATCTACACCTGTTTGTATCACAACGATTAAGATAACAGAAGCTTCTAGTTTATATTTTTCATTATTAAACAAATTAAATAAACAAACAAAAAATTGCGAAGTTTCTTTGTTTATTTTTCTGGTGTCGTTTGATTACTTTTACCAAACTCTACAAAAGAAATTTTTAATACAGTTTTTATCTTTGCCTTTGATTTCCTTTGTGTTTAATCTGCCATTCCCCCCATTATATATATATTTTTTATTTTCTTTTCTTAAATAAGAATTTCAGCATGTTTGTTTTCTTTATGTTTCACAGTTTAAACTGATTATCTGGGTGCCAGTAACGACCACAATAAGGCAAAAAAAAAAAAAAAAACCAGCAACCAGACAATGTGTCAGTTACCTCCTACAGGTGGCTTTTTTGAAACAGCCAACTGCAAATACACATACTTATATAAAAAAACATCTATTAAAAGAGACACAAATAAGATTATGCAAGGAGAAAAAAAATCAGGAACAAGATGTTGAAAATATAAAAAAAGGTAAAAAAATTAAAAGACTTACGAGGAGAATAAATGAAGTCTTTTGTGGTAACAACAGCAGTGTGAAATGGCCTTAAAACGCAAAGCCTACATACCTGCACACTGATAAAAAAAAATTTTTTGGTGTTTTTGTAAATCTGTTAAATATGAGTTTGACACATCCAGCAGATGCCCTGACTGCCCATACACGCTGTTACAGTTGTCTTAACTGTTTTGTTCTTTTGCTTCATGATGCACTATAAAGTCAATGACTTTTTTTTATTACCTTCTGCGTTGCTTCAACCAAATGAGTAGTTTGTGTTACAGGAAATATAAAGCTAAACAAAAGCAACATATTTACATATGTATGTATATTATATTGAAATATTTTAATCATTTTCTCAAAGGTTTGCCACTTTAGAGCGTTGTTGTAACCGCTGGCTAAATACATTGTGTATTAACGGTTACAGCCCTTAACCAACAAAATTGTTTGTTTTTCTTTTCTTAAATGCGTCAGAATTTTCCTTCAATATCGTTTCTATTGCTGTAAGACAACAACTTGTTTAAAACCTTTTTAGCTGACACTGGTCATAAATTAGTTACTTAATGACTTAAAAAATTCTTATTTAAAGCTATAATTTATGGCATTTGTTATAAGTTTTAGTTGATATTATGATTAAAATTATGATTTTAAGTAGCAAAACCATTTGTTATAAATTTTAAAAACTTAAAAATGGTGTTGGAAAAAAAACTTTGAGTGTGTTACAATGGTGGTTTGTTTTTCTGTGCCATCAACTCTTTATTTCATTATTTATATCATTCTTTTTCTACTTATTCTTCTGTTAACCTCTGACAGGATTCGATTACGATTTTTGAGCTGCCACACATTAGGTCTGTTCAACAACTTTACTTGAAGAATCTAGTCCAGACAGAGCAAACAAGAATCAAAAATATCAAAAATTAAATGAACACTTGTCAGTCAAAATTTGCCAGCTGGAGCAGTGTTGTAATATACAAGTATATAACAACTACTTTTAAGCATGAGATATTTTAAGTACTAGTACAAAAACATTTTGTTAATAATTTTATCGGGCCTTCTAGCTGGAATGATCAACATTTTTAAAAATGTTGATCATTCCAACTTTGTTACCAAAAAAAAAATTTTTCTGAATTTTGAGAAAGTAAAAAGCGATTTAGAAAGCCCGATAAAATGTTCAACAATTGTAAATTATGTAGTTCACTATAAAATTAAATTAATGCAAAAACAATTTGATTTTAAGCATTCGTGTTTGCTTCCTTTTAGTAAAATTAATAAAGAAATGTTGTAAACATGTCCCACTCGTCTTACAACCTGGTATGGCTTAAAATCCTTTAATTTAACGAAATAAGCTAAATATAAGGTTGAAGGAACTTTATATGTATTTTGCTTTAGAAGATTGCACAACTTTTTGAATACCTAATACAAATACAGACAATGAAATATTCAATTATACGGTTCGAAAATGTTTTTGCAATGGCTTAAAAATTAAAATTGTTACGCATGCAATTGTCGACTTAATAAGAAATTAATATTTACTTGATAGATTTATATTTCATTACGGAATTTTTTATTACAAACAATTTGTTTCATTTGCTAATTTCTGAAATCATTGGGTTATTTATTTGCTTATTTACAACGCTAAATAAATCCACTTTTTCTGACCCTGTTGTTTCAGGTCACTTGGTGCTTAATGTCATTTATTCTTGTATACAAATAGCAAATATGATTTCTTTTCGTATTAATACAATTTATTGTTTTAAAAATCTCGAATTTCTTAAATTTTGCAAAAATTTTCATTTCTGATCAATTTTCAAAGAACTTATTTTGTACGAATAAATGTGCAACAGCTGATGAAAAAAATTCTTGCAAGTAAGCATTTCACTAGCAAAAATTTGCTACAACTTTTTGCTCTCTCGTGTTAGTTTCCCCCTCTCTCTTTGTCTGCTTGCAAGTTTTTTAGGTTAATGAACACTTTCTAGTAATTGTTACAAATTCGCAACAATTTTTAGTTATTGAACAGACCTATTGCAATGTTTAGAAGGCATGAAACAATAAGGTTTTGAAGTAAACATAATAATTTTACAATAGCTCATTGTTTTCAAATAAATGGTTAAAAGTAGTTAAATGAGAGCAAGATTTATTTATTTTACAATAATCGGTAATGTTCGACTTACAGTCATCATTGAACCAATAGCAAGAAGTTTGAACTATAGAATTTGACACCTGATTTTTTTTTACCAAGTTTTCAAAAAAAAAAAAAAAAAATATTTGGAAATTTTGTTTTTTTTTTGTGTCTTTTTTTAAGGCATACATTTTCATTCTATCTATAATTAACAAATTTTCTCATTTAAAAGTCATTTGAACTTTTGATTCAGGTACTTGGCAAAAAGCTTTATTTGTAAGCTTTTAACAACAACTTAATCTGATTGCAGTATAGAAATACGTGCTACACATACAAAATTTGCTTAATTTAATTTTATTTTGTTTTATTTTTCTCCTACATTTCCCATATAAAGATAATCTCCGGTCCAAAACAATTTTATTGAATTAAATTAACTCAATGATGATGTTGCTGGTGTTGATAATGACAAAGAGTGTGATTTAAGTAGAGTGATACAGATTTCGAATTTGTTGCTTTTGACTTGAAGCGATTTTGCGAAAAAAAAACAACATGTTACACACTTTAGCTTCAGTAGTAGGGGCGATAAAATGTGGCTTTTTATTGTGTGCAAAAACACATGTATGTATGTACTCGTATGTACGTACGTAGATATTGCTCTTCAATATGCTGTAAACTATTTGTTTTTGTGGTTCATTGACTCCATAAATTACAGTTTGATCTTTTGAAATTAATTAAATTTTAACCCGTTAAGGTAAGAATTATTTCTAAATATAATGCAGAAAAATGTTTACACATATTGAATATTTAACAGTGACACTGTGTTCAGATGGACTCCTTTATTGCGATTACCACAATAAATAACATTATTGAGCTCAACATTCCACCCAAAAAGTCAATTAGTACAAAATTCTTGCAAATATTGAATGAAAAATGCTACTCTGTGAAAAGTAAGTTTCGTGCAATACAGTAACGAATGCTAAATTGTAATAAACATAAAATTCGTTGTGCAACGAAACTTTGCACGTATAATGTGAATTAAACATTTGACAGTCGTTTTTCGATAACCAAGTGATTTTTAATATCGAATGCAACTCATATGGCAGGGCTTAAAATTTGTTTAAATAGCAGCATATTATTTTAGTTCATTTATTGTTTTATTTGAATTTCTGCAAAGTTCTTTGCTGTAAATAAAGTACTGATGATTTGTTATTTTAGGTTTAACAAGACCTCTTTAATAACATTCCGTTTAGTATTCCAGCTGAAATCTCTTTAGACCTAAAATAATAAATTTTAAGTGGATCTTAGAACAAAACATTACATTCATTTTTGAGTATTGATTGTTTGATATCATTTTTGCACATATCCTCTGATAATAAATGAACGTTTCCATTATTTTGAGACCGAAAGCGGAGGGTTTATTTAGAGCAGCAAGAACTTATTGCAATATAAAATAAGTATTTTACTAATGAACTAATTTTCCTTATTTATTTCCTTTTTCTTTGCAGGTATGTACACATGTGAAACTCAAGCAAGATTTTCAATCACTTAATGCAGGTAACAAAAAATGAGGCACCATTTACTTTTTCCTTCTTCTTCTTCTTGACTGCGAAATATCGTTTTCTCTGAACCAATCAAAATGCCACAATCCCTGCACTTAGCAACCAAAAGGCGTGTTTATTTGTAAAAGTAAATGAAATAGTATATAATATTTAGGCAACAAAAAAATCTTCCAGAAGTACAACGAAGATCATGTGACTTTGTTGTTTTACTGGAAAATAAACAAACTTTAAGACTTAAAGACAAACCCCTACCTACAAATCACAAGAAAAAGTATTGAACAAAAGGATTAAATAAACACACAACCCTGTCAATCTTTTTATACTCACACTTTTGCAGTTTGCAACCCTTTGAGGGATTTTCTTCCCTTAACACATGCAAGTATTTTTGTTGTTTTCCTTTTTGATTTCTTTAATGTTCAACAATGTAATTACAAATCTGTGTACTCTATTATTTTCTGCAGCTACTGAGACAACAAAAAATAAAAAGGATTCATATTTGTGTTTGAAGAAACATTTGATTAGCATAAGTGCCATTGAGTTTGAAAATATTTAAATTTTATTTCTTTATTTCCAGCTTTTTTCATCGAAATGTTAAAGCTTTAGACCTCATATGTCCTTTTTCTGTTGTTGCTTGTTTTACTGGTGACTGCTATTTTTTCAAGCTTAATATCGTATCGTATTGTATGTTGCGTTTCGTCTTTTAATTTTATATTTATGCGTTTTTAATTTAAAGGGGTTCTTGTGTTGATTTTGTCATGTTATATTTATGAATATAAAATTAGAATTTTAAATTAGTTGCTTAGAAAGGAGGCTTGTTTGATTTATGAAATGAAAGGGAGCAGCTATTCAAATGACCTTGTAAGATAAGATAAATATGTATGTACATCTATACGTGCAACGATTTTAGAAATGCAAAATGTGAACAGATATACAAAAAACACATGATGGAACTTTTTTTAAATCTAAAAATCTTTTTTAAATCTAAAAATACTGGAGCATCATTAATTAATCTTTTAAAAATAGGGTTTAATGAAAACGTAAAAACCAAAATCGTTTAAGGATATAGACAAAAGATAAAGTATACTTTGAGGCAACTAAACACTACTTTTTTTGTAAGAGTGTACTCTGACTCATTTATAATCAACTTAAAGTACACTGTTGACGTTATACCGTGTTTTTGGATAGATTGCGATTATTACAATAAATGCCAGTATTGACCTCAATATTCCATACAAAAATCACATGTTACTGTAGAATTTGTACAAAATTGTTTTAAATACTGAATGGAATTAAAGTGCTTTAATATAAAAAGTGAGCTTTTATATAATTTAGCATACTTTAGGTAGAAAACAATTAAGTATGTCGGCAGCTGAAGCTCGAACAGTTCCCGAGTTCTTGTTTTATAGGAAGACGCTTTGAAATTTCGACAACGAAAGTGTAGGCAGATTTTTTTCTCTACTGGCCAAAAAACTGCATTAATTATGCATGTATGTATGTGAACTGAAAAATAATTTTATCAATGAGTAGAATATTAACTCAATTCAAAATGTCTCTCTGACCAGGGTATTATATTTAAAATCAGCTGAACTTGTGCTTAATTTATTTATTGAAAAATCTATTTATTGCAGTTCTTTTAAAACAAAAAATTTTCTAAAATGTGTTTGTATACAACAAGTAGTTTTGTTTTTATTTTCTTTATTCACTAATTGGTGAGGTTCAATTTGTAAAACATCTGCTCAAGTTTTTGATTACAAATTTTAACTAATACCTGAATTTTAAATCTTCAAACATTTTCTCGTTGGTTAAATGTTAATTCATAACGTGATGTTAGAAAAAACAGAATATTAAAGTTGCGCTTCAATAGTTTTACATATCAGGTACTTATGTATGTATGTTTTTATATGGTAAAGTAGCCATAAAGTACAATTCTTTTTCAAATTGAATTTTTAAATACAAGTTCAGTCGCCTGGGCAAAATGTGTTGGCTGTACATACATACATATGTAAGTAAGCATATGCATACACAGCCGTACATTTGGAAATTATATTTCAATACGTTTTCAAGAGAACGTGTGGTAATTTTCAAATAAAAATAATATTCTTTTTGAGGGTAAAACACGCAATAAAAAGGCGTTAGCCATCCATATACGTAATCATTACAAACAAAAAAAAAAAAATACGAATAACACAGGAACAACGAATGATAAGCATTAGGTAGATTTTTATTTATTATATTACAGATTTGCGATAATATTTTTCTATTTTAATAAATTAAAGGTGGCAAATGAAAGAAATCCACCCTCATTTAAAATTTCGTGAGATTTGTTTTTATTACTAAAGAAATTTGGGACAAGAGCTTGAGTAAGAAAGCTTTCTGAAAGTAACAAAGTTATTTTAATATTAAAGATGATTTCATATATATCTATATATGTATATTTTTACTTGGACCAGAACTGGCTCAGAGCATGATCCCTGCAAAGAACAGTAGTAGTATGGAGGAAGTTGTGCTTGGCCACGTTTGTCGTGAACCCAGCTACACTGTACGTGACAGGAAATACGTCTGCAGACAGTTTATTCCATACATGGATCGAAATGCTGGAAAACGTATACCAACTGTAATGCATCCTGCCATTCACCTAACAATCGACCACGAATAGATGAATCATAAACGAATCACCTGCATTAAGCTGTTGCTCTTTCATTACTGATGGCCAACATCTGCTGTATAATGCAGTTTGCATTTATAGAGAAGAGAGAGAGAGAGAAAAAGGGAAAGGGAGAGAAAAACACGTTTGCTATTATGCATGTTATAATGGCCATAATTGTGTTTTTAATATAAGGAGGATAGATACTCCATAAGGTGTTCAAAAAACAGGTCCCACTACTGGCACCCATGGTTTCAAAAACCATGGGTGATAGGCCGTATTACATTTCATCTCTCTGGAGTTGACTATGCAACAATTAGGGAACAGTTTGCTGGGTTTTTAAAAATTATCTTAAAATTTAACCTCAATGAGAAGGCCTCCCACCCCATCTTCTTCGACCGGCTGTAGCATTTTGAAATCGAAAATGATTTTAGTGTGTCATATGTAAATATTTGTGAACACTTAACCATATACCTACAATTTATCCTGATCTTGTATAATCTTTGCTTTTCCATAAATTAAATTGTACCATTCATTGCTTTTTATAATTGAATTTTAGTTGGATCTTTTGTTTGGCGGCTGGCTTTTGTGCCAACCTTAATACACTTTTTCTTGTATTTTTCTTTTATGCCCTTTGTAGTTCTTGTGATTAAACTATTGTCTCGCCTGATTGTATTTTCCTTTTCTGCTTTCTTTTTGTTTTTGGCAATGGCAATGGTCTTTAAAATAAATCGGTGTAGTGAACGCATTCAGTGCACTCTTGATGGTCTTTGCAATCTTTTGAGAAAAACATCTGCACATTTTGTTTGCGCGCCTTTGCGATCACTTTTGAAAAATCTTTAAAGAATTTTTGTTAGATAAACATGTACAAAATTAGGAAAGAAATAATTTCGCCACGCCAACGCTAAGGGTTAAAGCAAATTTGTATGTACATATAAACTATGTACATATGTATGTATGTACACATTAAAATGAAGACGTAATATAAATTTTGGCAACAGATTTGTTTTATGCAAATGTTTTATTCGAGAGAAATGTTTTGAAGAAGATGGTGCTGAAATTGCCATCATTAAAATCAGCAGACTTATTTTACTTAAACTGATTTATTTAAATGAAAATAAAACCATCATTATACGAGGGTAATCACCGAAAATGCAAGAAGGGAAATGATTTGGTATTATAAACTTTTTTTAATGTGTCGCAATGTTTTTTCTTTTATTTTATTTATTTATATTTTTTTGCTTAGAAACCTCCCCTTTTAGAAATCTTTTTATGATTTTTTTTGTTTCAATACATAAAGAGTAAATCATGAACAAAACTAAACATGTTCAACATTTCTTCCGCTTCGTTTATGAGAAAAATATGCAACATATTTACATACATATATATTTTTTTATCTTTTTTTTTACTGAATAATTCTTGTACTTTTTATGCAACAAAATACTTTTTAAGGAAATTCCGCGAATAAAATCTGTGGCTGTTATTTAGCAGCAATAAGTAGAGTCTGCGAACTTTTTTAATCCCGAAAAAAACTTCAGAACATGTGTTATAAAACATTGTTTTTTATTTAATGAAAAATTCTTTTGGCTGTGTGAACATTTATAATGCTTCACAACTTGATCTTGTTTTTTAGAACATATTTTAATGCAGCCGAAATTCTTTTTCATAACTAGAACACTGAAGAGATTAAATACAGCTCTATAAAGCAAAGCAAAACAAGACTTTTATTTTCAATTTTGTGTTAAAATTTTAAAATTGAAAAAGTAGCAAAAGAAACTAAAAAGTTTTATGCTTTCCCATAACCCAAATCATGGTGTAAGGAAAGACATATTTTTCAAACAGATATGAATAATGATGGCAGTGCTCGCTGCAGCGATATTTTATTAGTTTTTTTAAAGTTCCAAAATTATTTATTTCTTTATTCTATCAATTTACAAACTTAGAAAAAGTCGTCTATTTTCATTGAATATATGAGGTTGTGTTTGTTTTTATCGCTTGAGAATATTGCAGTTACTGACTTTCAAATAATGGGCAGGTCTCCACTGGAAATATCTGGTTTTGTTTTTACTGCCACTGAAAGTTGCAATTTTTGTAGATAATGTTTGGTGAAATTGGTGTTTGGAAACAAAGACTATTTACTTTACTCACTGGAGATAATTGATTTTGTTTTGCTTGTCATTGGGTAGCAAAGCTTTGGGCCGATGGGCGAGGGTATAATACTTTGTTTGTTTATGCTTTTTTTTGTGCGGTGTATGAGTGAGAATATCAGCTGTACATAATTAAGATGTAATTCATCTTAATTATGGCAGACCTTTCCATTATGCCTTGCTAATTTTCGAATAAATCTTAATGTATCGCAAACAATAGTGTATCTCGGTTGCTAAAAAATAGACGTTATCGATCAAAACCAGCCAATTTGGTCATATGTTAAGCAAGAAATTGTGTTCACAAACTGCTGATCTCAAGCATAAATTCCAGCAGCTGTAGTCTATAATGCTTTATAAAATAAATAACAAAAAATTATTTCTTATTATGCTTTGTAAATGGTGACGCAATACGGTTAATTGTTATAGACCATAAACTTGGTTAGTAAAATAACATTTTTTATGATCCTTATCGATACGTTCTACATTACTCAGCCATTGGAAAACAAAACATGCATGAACACCTAGATCATATTAGGGAGTTTGCGGTGTCAATTCTGTTACTTTCGTTTGGAAGAAAACTTGGCATTTTTACTACTTTTCTGTTTGTACCTAAGGATATAATTATCCTGTCAACACTTCATTTATAAAACATGTTTATTACATCTCCAGTAAGTTTCTATGTGAACATAAAGGAATTTAATAAAGACAACCAATAGAGCCAGCCATAAAATATTAATGGCTTTACGATGTCATCCATAAAATTGGTTTATAGTCTTCCTGCTTATTACAAGTTTTTATGTTTGAAATGAAGAAAATCGCACACCCTGGTAATTCAAGTAGTATAAAAGTTATCCTTTTAGGCTATTGTATTTTGTTGTGGCTCAAACCTCAGGCCAATTATTAAATTTTAGGATCTTTATTTATTTCAGGGCCAAAGAAAGTAGAAAGTAACAATTTGAGTTTATTTCGCTTTTAGTTGAAAAATTAAAAAAGCAATTGCGCAATGCTTCCGGTTTATTTTTGTTTACTTTTGCTGAGTTAACGAAATAAAATGTGAATATATTTTATGTAATTAACAGTAAATATATTTTCCGCTTACAAAACTGCTTGCAAATTCCAACTCTCATTTTTCTTGGGTTTTTCTAATTATTTCTTAACTTTGTTTCTTCCTTATTACAGTTTTGGACGTTTTCCCACTAGATTTCCTTATTCCAGTTTTTCTACATTTCTTCGCTTTTAATCTTCCTTTGACTTTACAGCTGTCAAATTAAGTATATTTTATGCTTTTCTTTAATCTGGCACTCATTAATCACCATTGTCCTTTAATCTTTTGAGTTTCTTGCAAAGAGGATAACCAAAAAAAAAGAAAAAAAAAAGTAGAGCGAAGCGAAAATTTAAATGTACCATAAGCTGACAAGTTTAATTTTGAGTAATTGACCTTTAAAAAATTGAATTAAGGAAACTTCTTTGCTATTCGGGATTTGAAAAACGAACATTTTGCTGAACAGGCTGATGAAAAATATTTTAAAGTAAAACACAAAATTAATTAAATGCAGCTTTAACCCTTAAAAATGATAATGTGTCATCTGCCAGCATAATATACAAATATTCTTGAGAAGCCCATCACTTTCACTGCAGTTTCATTACAAATAATGACATGACTGTACCACAACTTAATAGTTATCGGACTTTTAACTCGATTTTGCTACCGGAAAATTCAAGAAGTTTTTATTTTTCAACAAAATTTTTAACGAAAACCAGAGTAGTGAAGTTGAAGGCACATTGGCTGGGGCACATACGATGGCTGTTTCATGTCCACCGCGAAGATCATCAGCACCTAAATTGCTTCAAACCCAGGTCATAACTAATTGCATATTGTTTTTGAGCAGTAGCTCTTAATGTTAACAACTTCAGCTGTGTAGCAGCTTTAAGCTGAATTATTTTTGCAATTATTTCCAGCAAATTAACAAATTGTTTTGTACATTTATATCGAATTTAATAGAGCTTTGTATCAGCTAAAAACTAATTTTACCCATGTTTTTTGGCAACGATACATACCTGAGATCTTTTTAAAATTATTCTCCTCAATTTAGACATTTTCTAATGAGCAATTAAGCAGAGCGTAAATTGAGTAGAAAAACCAGCAAAAAAAAATTGTTAACAAATTGGGCTTTTCGCTGGAAATTAAA
This sequence comes from Sturmia bella, assembly GCA_963662145.1. Classification (NCBI taxonomy): domain Eukaryota; kingdom Metazoa; phylum Arthropoda; class Insecta; order Diptera; family Tachinidae; genus Sturmia; species Sturmia bella. Next base: position 64,280,709 of record OY759171.1, on the reverse strand, counting down.
CAACGAGTTATTCTGCCATCTGTGTATTTATAATCTTTTAAATATTTCTAACAACTTCTAAAAAGTTTTTCGCCTATATTTTTTTACTTGAAACTTTGAAAAAAGCCTCGTTCACAAAGTCACCCCTTGTCTAACGAAAAACCATAACAAATCGTTTTATAATAGAGTAGTAAAATGAAATTAGAGCAGAATTTTTCAACAAAAGAAACTTGTTTTCCTTCCATGAAAAATATAAGACTAATAAATGTAGTATCAATTTCATTTAAAGGCCGCCACTCAAACTTTTCTAGGTTTTTTTCTTTCCTTTTCTCCAGAAGTAAAAAAAAAACAATAAAACACATTTTACTCACTCCTTTCAAAATCATAAATAAAAGCAAGAATAAAAAAGGATGAAACGAATGGTTGCACGGTTTAAAAAGGTTTGGAGTCTCTTGCAAACTGACCATTTATATAAAAAAAGGTTGATGTAAATTTGGTGGAAAAAAGGACACGTGAAAATTACTGTATTAAGCGCTGTTAAGACGTCATAAAAAATGTGTTTGAGATTTATGTGCGATTATGCAAACACACTAGTAAGAAAAGGGTATTTTTTTTTCTTTAAAAACAGAAAAACAAATTTAAAGTTATTTTTAGTCATGTATGAAACGCTTTCAACTGCGTTTTAGGAAAAAGTTATTCAACAAGTAAAACTGGTTGTTTTGCTCAAGAAGTTAACAAACAAACAAAAAACTCAAATTCAATTAAATTAGCATAAACATTTTTCTTCGCATAAAAAAATTGTACGCGGTTTTCTTAAACTCAATATACAAACGTATACATATTTTACTATGAGTTTGTTCCCGTATGATTTGGGCAAAGTTCGGTAAAGTGAGAGCAATCATGATTCTCTTAACACACAAAAGTACAGGAGCACCAAAAACCACATTTCTATACTAAAAAACTACATATGTTCATGTTCATCACAAGGATATAAATATAAACAGACAGTACTACACAGTGGCTCAGATATCATTTCTGCATGCAAACAGAAAAGAGATCGTTTGGCAAATAATTAGAGCTTTAAAATATTAGCTGAGTTGGCTGGATTTCAGCTCAGTTGCAATAAATAACAGGTGGGCCAAAAGAAGTCATCCGATGTTGTTTCGGTTGTGACTCGCGCAGTGTGTGCTGTTGATCCGTCCTGTTGGTATCACTTGTCATCCACACCTAAATCGTTCAAATGTGGCAGAAAACATTCGATTAACATGAATAAACTGGCCCCATAACAACCTCTCTAGTGGGAAAAGCGCACGTCGCTTTGCCTGTAATGGCTCCTCGTGCATCGCTCGTGGATTTTCGATGCCCCAGAAGCGATTTTCGAAAATCATTTGGTGTACATTTTTACTTTTAAACATTTCCTTAACTATTAGCAAATTCTATCTCTGTAAATGAAGAGCGAGGCATAGTTCGAAATTGCTTAATATGGCTTTGAATAGTAAAAGGAAATGCTACAACTGACATGAATGAAACATTTCAGTTGATTTCTTTTCTTTGTGATCACTCATAAAAATTTTTTTTTCGGGGTGTTTTATATTTTCATGTTAATGTTTCTTAAGTGAAAATTTCTTTATTAAAAATGCAAACCACTTTTCACTTTTTTCTTTCGCGTCGTGTTTGGTCCTTTGTTCTTTCTTGAAGGAAAATTAATTATTTGTTGGAAAAGGGCTGTTAAGAATTCTGTATTTTTCGTGTTTTTCTAAGCTATAAATGAAAACAATACCGTTGTTGGTTAAACTTTGTCACATTTAATTTATTTACTTAAAAGATAAAATCAAGCGATTCCAAAACTGGTTATTGAAAAACTACGAACGAAAGCAAGAAACTTTTCTAGCATTTTGTCGTCATTGTCAGATGGTTTGGAAAAAAAAGGGTCAAGTAGTTGAAAATTGTGTTCTAGCTGAGGCAAAGTAATAAATATATCAAACAAAGTCTTAAGACATATTAATGGGACATGTAAAAACAAATATGTAAATTTTTAAACAAACATTTGTTTAAAAAACCTTCTTTTATTTATTTTTTGTATTGAGTTTCACTCGCTTGTTTAATTTTTCCTGGCCCTTTTTTTGTCATTGCAATTAACAATAATATACATAAATGCGTAACTTTTAGATATTACTTAATGAAATGAAAGTAGTTTTAAAATCGAAATGAGCTGTCTTGTTAAATAACCCAGCAAACTTTTAATATGAAATACATTCAGCAGTTTGAGCAGTGTAATTATACTGCAACATAAATGTAAAAGAAAATCCTTCTTTTTATTCAGAAATTATAAAGTACATATCGATATTAAGCGGAACTTTTCAAAATAATCCTTTTTTAATGCCAAAAGGCTGCAGAGTAGACCTCTCCTACATTTAAACTCTTTTTGCTAAAAACGTTAAGAATCTAAACTCAACTCATCTAATGGTTGTCTTTTAGTTCGGAGCAGAAAAAAAACTGGTTCTTCTTAAGACACAATAAATAAATTGTTTTTATTTATTTTGCTTTTAATTAGAAACAACATTACCGATGAAGTCTTGCTAAAAATTCAAGCGTAAAAATATTTAAAAAACTACTTACATATTTCCTTAAAAGGCATTTTAATCTAAGTACGCTTTTGTACATAAACTACAATTGAAAAAATGTGGGTGGATGACTCATAAAATCTGAACCTAAACTGTACAACACAAAATATGTTTTAATGGTGCCTGCCAATTATGATAGAGGGGACAAAAAGTATATGGTCACAGTTGTATTGGCTTCTTGAATGCTGATTATGGAGACTATTTTATGGCAAACCATCGCACTAAAACCTAGTTTATAAAGTAGTTGACTAATGACACTATATAACAATTTTCATTTCATTCTGGTGGAGGAAACAAAATAATAATGTCCCTGTGTTGGCGTTTTGGCTTTTCTAGACAGGGTAAGACTTTTTTCCGTCTTTTACCTGCTTGGATAGAATAGAATCTGAGTTCAGTAACTTTGTAGAAAATATTAAATAAAATATTTTTATGAAACATGTCAATAATTCATGGTTTTACCATCAGCTCTTTGACATTTCTTGTAACGTTGCAAAGTTTCCATTTCTAAAAATATTCAATAATAAATAGTTCACTGTTTTACAATAGTCAAGCTTAAACTGCAATTAAATCGCAGAAAATTTTTATTTAACTGCCGTATTAGCTCTAACTTTTTTTTTAGGTGTAAGACGGAGAAAAATGGGAATGAAATATTCTATAAAAATGTTGGACACAAAATATGCATAGTCTAAAAATTAATAGATTTGACGAAAATCGGACAAACGGAAGTTTACCCAGAGCGGTTTTTTAAATTTATATCTGCTTTACATGTAACTAAGCAGCCGTGCGATGCCGGGTACAGTCGTGGGCGAGTCACTAAAATATGGGACTTCTATAAAGCATTTTTAAAATTTCATGACCAGCAAATTTGTGGAATATTTTATCCTCTACCTCCACGTTTCTAGGAGTATTTTTTACGGTTTATTAGAATTGGTTGTGGAGGAGTTCAATTAAAATATTTGCCCTTATATTTTCTATAGTTTCAAACCATATTCTCGGTGCGGATAGGCATCGAGCATATTGTTTCCTCCGTCTATTAATCAGAATGTCAATTTCTCATATTGCACTCTTTTATTTTCCTAAAGGCTAAAAACAGTTTTACTTTGAATTTTATTTGCTTTTTTATTTTGGCAGTTTTGCAAAACAATGTGAATTTTGTATAACAACAAGCACATGCATGTTTCGTTCTTGGCAAAAAAAAAAAATGTGATATAAAAAACATTTCTTTTTCAAAAAAAATTTTTTTTTTGTAAAAAATTTAAGCAGCTACAAATTTTAACACCGCTGCGAACCGGTTCAAATTAATTGTCCGACTAAAAATAAAAAAAATGAGTAAATATAAATTAAGCTCCTTTTCGGTTTGAGATCCTCAAGCGGTTGGAAATAAAAAAAAAAAAACTAAAAAAATTCTTAAGAAATTCAAACGTGGAGAATTACAACATTTTGCAAAATTATAAAATTTTCCGACCCTGGCATATATATTCAAAATGGCAGGGTACTTGCATACATTTTGTTTTCGCCCACTGTACCAGAATTCGTAGGCAGAATCTTAATAAGTACTATTATGTGGAATTTTGTTGAACATTGTTATTATTTAAGAACTGAAATTAAAATTTCTTGCTTATCAGTTGTTCAACAAATTCTAGCCAAACATCAAGATGTTTGAACATCTTTTTTAAACACAAACAGTATTTAACAAAGCATTCAAGGAATGTTTGTAAGATACTGCTGCCACCTTTGTTGCTTTTAATTAAAATCAAACAACTGTTCAATGCAAGACTTTGCATAAAACATTAAAAACTCATTATCAAGAAGTTATAGTTGCACTCCTGTTTGACAGTTTGTTATAAAAAGCAATCGAATTAACATGACAATGTCTGCTCAACTGTCAATCAAAAAATCCTGATGATTTGTTCCTTTGAAAATGAAAAAAAAAATACCTGGTTTTTTTGTTTAACCTTGTGGTCTCACAATGAAAGTTTCCCATCTTGTTTGTTGGGTTACTTGGAAGAACATTCATACCTACATGTACATATGTATGTACATACATACATATGTATAAACTCATTTCCACATTTCAAATAATAGTTGGCAATTTGCCTTCGAGGTATGCTTGTTGTTGGTTTTAAACAACAAATATGAAATTTTTATCATGGCTAATTATGCATTCAATTCTTTCTTTTTTTATTTTATTTGTCATTTTAGCAGGCAAAGGCTACAAAACAAAAAGGACATCGTCATGTTTAAATGGCTGGCAACCAGTTTATTTGTACATATCTACACATTTTTCTTTTTGTAAACATTTATTATCAAGCTACTTTTGACAATTGTAATAATGCAGCAACCTTCATTTATTTATTTATATTTAGTTTTTGCTTGTTTTTGCCATTGAAGTGCTTTAAAATGGAAAATAAAAATGATATTTCAAACCAAATCTTCAGTTAATGTTTAAAACCGCCTTGTTTCGCCTTTTTTGGGCTGAGTTGTCTGTCTGTCTGTCTGTCTGTTCTGCCAGTTTAAATAGCAGACAAAAATCTTGATGGCCACCCAGTGCTTTTCATGTGTGTATTTTTTAGACAAATATTTTTGTAGTTTGCCGTTTTCTTGCTTTTTTTCAGAAAGCTTATATAACATGTGTAAGCTTTTTTGCTGTTTTTCTATTATACTGTTAAGCAGTGCTGTAATGTTATACAGGCATATGTTTTTGACAGTTGACAGTTTGTAGTAGCTGTCTTGTCTGAAAAAAACACCAGTACGCAAAAAAAATGAACGACCCTGCAACAGACAAAAAGACTGAAAGAAAAAAATTATGACATTGTTAGCAACTGATAGGTAATATGTAATAGCACATATGATTTCTTCTTTGTTAAAAACAATGATGGGAACTATCAGCTGGAGTTTTACAGCAACTAATAAATGCCAGGCTATTCTTATAGATATTTCAAAATCGCTGGAAAAAATAAAACTGCATGCAAACGCATGCTTGGGAAAAAAAACTGTTCATCTCCAAAAAGGTTAAATAGTCTGGAGTTTAAAAAGCTTTCTTGTTAAATACATCGTAGAGCTTTTAGCGCAGACACTGAATATCAATTTTTAATCAAATTTGATGCTCGTTGGAATCAAAATGAGGAAATTATCAACGTTATTCTTTGGTTAATTTCTGAGCAAACTTTTAAAATAAGGAGCCAGGCTTTGAAAGTAATGAGTTTTATAGGTTTGTAGAGAGGGTGGCTGAACTCCCAAAACTGAAGTCAAAGTCAGCCGGAGGCATAACAAGACATTAAAATTTAAACTTTTGTGAATTTTTTTTTTTATAAAAAACACTTATGAGCGATATTGCATTGCAGTTAGAATTCTAATTCAATTACAGCTTACAGTTGACTAAAGAGAATCACTGAACCATTTATTGTTGATTATTTTTAGAAACAGAAATTTGGCAACTTTGCCAGAAATGTCAAACAGCTGATGTTTTGTTTGTTTGATGGCTGAAGCTTAAACACAAAATGTTCTTCATTTAAATGTAGTTTAAGTATTCTATGCTCTAAAGACTTACCAATTTAGATTAAAACAAACTCTGTGATGAACTTCCACTGATTTTACTTTTCTCTTCGACAGTTTTAAATCAAAACTTATTGGACTTTGGTGACCTCTATTATTCACAAAAATCTTTATAGATAACAAATATTTTCTATGCATTCATTGTATATTAAATTTTATCATAAATTATTTTACAGATTCCTTTGTGAATAGTCAAGAATGGACGATATCACGCTCAGTACCCGATTTGCGTTTGGGCATTGTCGGCTCCTTAAACTCAGGAAAATCAGCGCTGGTTCATCGTTACTTAACGGGTTCCTATATGCAAGAAGAATCTCCCGAAGGTGGTCGATTCAAGAAAGAAGTATTTATAGATGGCCAAAGTTATTTATTATTAATACGAGATGAAGGCGGAGCACCCGAAATGCAGGTTTGTTGCTTTTATTTAAATTATAAATTAAATTTAATATCTTCACAATGTATGGAAAAAAAACAAATGTTAATTATCTCATAATGACGGCAGATTTTATAGCTTAAACATTTTCAGTGTTAATGAAGCGTGAATGTATAGATTTAGTTTCATTAAGCAAACAAATAAACAGAAATTTAATTTTATTCTAATGAGCCAGCTGTCATCGTCATTCCTCTTTACAAATGCTTCTTACCAACGGCACGACCTTGACTTACGTACATATGTATCTACATAAGAGCTTACATGAGTAAACTTTTGTAATCAAATGTGTTTTTAATACACTGATGTTGTAATTAAAACGATGTTTTTACTTACATACTATTAAACAAATTAAAGCCTACTAATTCTATTAAATCCTTTCTGCCAAGGCTGAATGAAATAGACTTTATGCTCTTGTTCTTATTCTCTTTTTAATTTATTTTCTATAAAGCTTTAAAGACTTTTTGCCTTAAAATATGCTTCACATTTCTTAGTTTTTCATTCACTTCAGGCACTTTAAAGTAGAGCTGCATAAATTATTGTGAGCCGTTAAAACCAACTGTGTTCGTAAACTTAAAGTGGCCTGAATGTATGTCGCTGGCATGCTAACTATAAAAGGTAACAGGTAACTGGCCCTCTATTCTTAATTCGTACAAAGATAGAACAAAAAGAAAAAAATAAATAAAAAAGCTTGTATTGCTGCTGCCTGGCTGAAACTAAAAGCACTAAATTTATGTTAATGGCGTGACATTAACATTTGCTTAATTGAGCATAATTTCAGGCGAATACTTGTATTGTAATGCTAAAGCATATTTATGGGATTCATTTTAAGATATGCATGCTAATTTAGGAAAATTAATAAATTAGGTATTAATACGTTGCAGGAAATCCCTAAATCATCCCCTGTTTTTTTAAAACAAACTGGAGACTCTGTGAATTTCTTAATGCAATAAAATATGCAAATTTGTTTTACTTCGTTTCAATTACATACACATTCGTACAACTCCATGTATGTATATTACTTTTTATTCAAAAGTTTAAATTGAGCGATTTAAAATTTGCATATTTTTTATTGTATTGATCGAGGTTTTTTTACAATCGAATTTGTGTGTCGTCGTCATAGCTGTGTGCGAACTATTTCTGCAATATTTACGGTGCATAACAAATCGCTTGTCATGTGTTTTAAATTATCAGTTAAAATGTGTTAAAAAAATAGAGCTTATAAATGCTGTACTAATTGCTTTATAATAAACAAGTAATTAGCATTTGCATTGATAAAATTCATTTAATTTGCAACGTTTTTTTTTTACATTCAGTATTCCATATGGAATGGAGGGGAAGACCACATCTGGTTCATTGCACCAGCATCTAAGCTTTAGCGTTAAAGATCAAAGTTACCCGTATTTGGCAGGGTATAATTTTAAGTACTTCTCAGAAATGTCACCTTCATATCTTTTTGCCGTTTTACCGGTCCTAATTTTAATATGATTTAAGCAATATTTAGTGAATATGCAGATTTTTAGCCAGGCAGAGCTCAAACCTAAAATACGTTTTTTTATTTAAAAAATTTTTTTTTCATCAGATTTTTTCAAGAGTTCAATGCTTGAAGGCATTTATCCTTCTTTTGGAGTAGTTTTTATTTAATTTTTAAAAATTCCGGCTTCCGAAATACAAGCTTATGCTACGCCTTGTATGCAGCTACTTAAAACATTTTAGAATCAGAAAAAAAAATATAATGAAAAATTAAAACAGGAACAATGTGTGCTACTCATTTCATGGTTTAAAAGATGCAAGTTGGGTTAGTGGCAAGAAATTACTACCGCAAATTACTAAAAATTTGCAAATTGCAAAAGTCAGAGGGACAGGGCGCGATAGCTCAAAAATTTTCAAACTGTAAAATTTAAACTCCAACCGTCCTTAAAACAGCAAAATATGTACTTACAAAAAATGGTATTATTGCAAAGGTGCAAAAATTTGCAAAAATAATCGCACAATATGCAACTGATGCCAACATGAGAAAATTCGAAACAATTGCAAAAAGTAGACATTCACATCAAATAGGCCTGCAGAACATAAAATACTTGCAAAGAGCACAAAGAGGGGAAAAATGGGGAAATTCGCAAAAAAAAATTGCAATTTGCAAATATAATATTATTTATTGCTATATAAAACAGCAAAAGAGTTTTATTGACTACTAAATAGCTGATCTTGAGCCTGAAGTAATTAGCCAACTATTTGAAGAACATAAGGCCGATCGATGATAAGCATAACACCACCATTCTCAGAATTTTAAGCCAATGCTTGTATATACATACATATTTGTATGTATTCTTTCACTTTTTTTTTATTCAAATCCGTTACAAAGCTTAAACATCTATAAATTCTGTTTCACATAGAATTTTTATTTCTTTTAATTGTTTGCATTTTAATAGCCTGAGCAAAAGTTTGTGTAAACAGTGAATTATAATATTGTACTCGTAGTGCTTCTTACTGGTCAACGAAATTGTTACGTTTGTTGAAAAAAAAATCATTTTGTTTTTAAAAACTTTCAAGTAAAAAAATTAAGTTATACAAACAAAAACATATTTCCTTAAAAAAAAGCAGTTCTACTTTTGTTACACATTTTTAAGCTTCAATCTTCTTTTAGGTGTTTTCTTTTTCGCCATTTATTTCTTTGAAGATATATTTGCTTAATTTTTTTTTTATTTCTGACATTTTAATTTACTTTCATTTCATAAAGCAAAGTAAGAAATAACAAAAAAAAATATTTCCACAAAGAAAAACTAATTTCAAACTGTTCTTATATATGTAAATAGTACTTTTTGCCACTTTTACAAACATTTTTCATGTCATATCTCTGAAACAATGACATTCCATCTTATGCAATAAAATATAAACATTTTCCAGTACAAAAACGTGCCAAGAAAATCGAAGAAAACAAACCGTAATTGAGAGAAAACAAAAAAACACCAACAACAAGTTACAATGGCAGAGAAAAAAAAAAAATTGTAACAAAAACGTGACAAAAGCGAACAACTTAAAACAGCCAGCGACAGTTCGTTAGTTAGTTGCTTATGAAAGGTATTTAATGCCTTAATAGCATTCATTCAGTTTCAGGCCAACACAGAAAACTTAACGTTTTAATACAACACAAAGGTTTGCAATGCAAAGCGTATTAAGAGAAGGTCATTTAAGAGGTTTCTGGGAAGACATGCCCATGCTATGAGGTGTGTTTGAGAATTACTGGAAGCACAGGCTTGTATGATGATTTTTGCCAAAGTCTTGTGGTCTGGGTTCCCTGAATTTATTCATTAAAAATTTTTTAAATTTGTTGCTCTTTTTCAGTCATATGATTGAATATTAATTTTTATTGTTTTAAACACTGTAATTTGCATTTGATTGTGAAGTAATTAATTAATAATAAACATGCTTCAATCACTTAATTTATCAAACTCATATTTTTAGGTATATAAAGGCAAATTGAAAATATTCAAGCAGTGTTTTTAATGCAATTTTCTGTTGATTGAATCAACAAAGTTGAATTATTTTTTGTGTTATTGCAGCATTCAGTCATATGTCTGAATATTACTCGTTTTTCAAGCATTCGAGCGCCTCGATGGATGAATTGGTAGAGTGTCCTACTAAGAGTCCCCGAGGTCGCAGGTACGATTCCTGCCGAAGGCTTTGGGTGTTTCTGCAGACAAGCCAAAAGCTTCGCAGTTTTGTGTTTGTTTAAAAAAAAATATATATGCTTGAACTGGTTTTATCTACCAAAATCGTATTATTTGCATATAGTTATTGGTTTTTATGCAATAAAAATTATTTTAGTAAGTGACTCATTGTAATGTCCAAAAGTGTGATAGTGTGAACTAGAAGTGTATGTGCGTGTAAGACTTTGGGATAAGTCTGTTCGAACTACTAATCTTTTGAAATTTTTCAAAAGCTATATTTTTTCGTGCCGTGTGGCCGTTTTGATACGACTTTTAAAGTAAAGCAAAATTGTGTAAAATTTTCAATAACTTATTTGCCTTATTTAAAAAACGTGTTTTATAAAAATTTTAATGCAAAAAAAAATAATATGCAGCTCTGTCACCACCCTCGTACATCAAATTGTAGAATGTCGTTGCTTTTTATTACTTCAATTTTAAAGACTTAGCTTTCACCCCCTTTAGCTGTTATAAAGGCAAATTGACCCAAAACTAAAACGACAAAACTTTCAATATTTAATAGTACTTTCTCCAAAAATAATCTGAAATAGTCAAGTAACTAGGGTAAAATGCTACGCTTGATTTAAGACATTGATATCTATCACTAACGACAAATTGTATTTTCTTTTGAGAAAAACAGAATTGGGTCAAATATTCTGTAGCCTTGTCTATCGTTTAATAGACTATGATACACTCTCCCACTCCCTTTACTTTTGCCATCAAGAGAGCCAAAATGGTATCTAGTTTATAACTTCTTTTTCAAATTGTTTGCTTCAACTACTGTTGTATAAGATAGTCGCAAAATGTAAAAAGATTGCGAACAAAAAAAAATAACTTTTCTTAATAAGCTCCTCGAAACTTTGTTTGCAATAAGTTTAATGCATAAAATATGCTCGTTAAGTAGTCTCACAACGATGCTTGAATATATGGTGTAACCAACAGTCAGTTGCTGGTGGCAGTAATAAAAGTTTACTTTTCTTTGGTTTGGTTTCATTTCCCCCCCTCCCTCTCTTCCACCTACAGTGCCGGCAAAAAAATCCATAAGCTAATAATCTTGTTTAAATATATGAAGGATTTTTACCTTCTTATACTTGTGGATTTCATTATACCCTTCACATAAATGTGTAAGGGTATATATAAGTTTGTGATTCCGTTTGTAACGCATTGAAATATCCATCTAAGACCCCATAAAGTATATATATTCTGGATCAGCATCAATAGCGATTACGATTGAGCGATGTCCGTCTGTCCGTCTGTCCGTCTGTCCGTCTGTCCGTCGGTCCGTCTGTCCGTCTGTCCGTCTGTCCGTCTGTCCGTCTGTCCGTCTGTCCGTCTGTAGTCGTTGAAATACCGTTTCTGAGAAAACGGTTTGAGATAGAAACCTCATTCTTTCGCTAAAACGTGTGAAACCCCGGTAGTGGGTCTGCTATTGAAATTCAGTAAGATAGGTCCGCGGATAGCCGAGATATATTCAAAAAACCGGGTTTTGAGGGATATTTTGTGTAATTTTTGTATTCAGATTTTTGAAAAAAATTTTTTCTTAAAAACTAAACCATATCATTTTTAGTGCTCATTAAATCCTAGAAATGAAGGAATTTTTGAAATCGGCCCATATATATCCGAGATATAGCGTCTCCCGATTTTTAAAGAAATCGGCTTTATTAGCCAAATAAGACAACTTTTGGCACCGGAGATCAATCAAGATGGTATATATAGGCTATTTAGAGGCAAAAATGGAAAATTTTTCCACATCGGCCCATATACACTCGAGATATAGCGCCTCCCGTTTTCTCAAGAAGTCGGCTCTAAAAGCCAAATAAAACAACTTTTGGTATCAAAAATCGATTAGAATGGAACATATAAGGTGTTTAAAAGCAAAATTGGAAAATTTTTGAAATCGGTCCATATATATCTGAGATATAGCGACTCCTGATTTTTCAAGAAATCCGCTCTTTAAGCCAAATAAAGCAATTTTTGGCACTAAAAATCAATCAGAATGGTACATATAGACTATTTAGAGGCAAACGTGTAAAATTTTGGACATCGGCCCATATACACTCGAGATATAGCGCCTCAAGTTTTCTCAAGAAGTCGGCTCTAAAAGCCAAATAAAACAACTTTTGGTACCAAAAATCGATCAGAATGGTACATATAAGGTGTTTAAAAGCAAAATTTGAAAATGTCTGCAATCGGTCTATATATACCTGAGATATAGCGTCTCCCGATTTTTCAAGAAATCGGCTCTATAAGCTAAATAAAACAACTTTTGGCACCAAAAATCAATCAGAATGATACATATAGGTTAGTCAGAAGCAAAACTGGAAATCTTTTTGTCATCGGCCCATATATGTTCGAGATATAGCGCCTCCCGATATCTCAAGAAGTCGGGCCTGGAAGCTAAACGAAACAGTTTTTTGCACTAAATATTTGTCGGAATGGTACATACAGGCTGTTTAGGGGCAAAATTAGAAAATTTTTGGACATCGGCCCATATGCACCCAACTTTTGGTACCAAAAATCAATCATAATGGTACATACATATGTATATAATATTATATACATATGTATATAATATTTGCGATCATGTATGTATGTATGAATGTATGTATGTATGTATGTATGTATGTATGTATGTATGTATGTATGTATGTATGTATGTATGTATGTATGTATGTATGTATGTATGTATGTAGATACGTTTGTATGCATGTAGGTATGTATGTATCTACATACATATGTATGTATGCATGCAAGTATGTTAGCATAAACAATTTTTTTGCTTTGGTGTAAAAATGTGTATGTATGTACATACATATGTATACACGAGCTTGAAAATGAAAGTGATATAAAGAATTGTTGAAAAAAGGGTACGCAATGAAATTCTTTTAAACAATTGCGTCTTCAAATTCATTCACACAAAAAATCATTTTGGGTTTCCCTACGTACTTACATATGTACATACACACACATGTGTATGATGATACGCAATAGATCATCAACAACGTGCACAAGAAAAAAATAATTTTGTAAAAGCAAGCAATGTAAATATGTATATATGTATATATGTATGTATATAATCATTGTTTTATGGAACACACTGAAAATATTCAATAATAAAGAATTTATTTTAGAGTTTTCTATTATAGATACATACATACATACATACGTATGCATGTACCCACATACGTAAGTAAATTGAAAAGAAAATCACACTTAATGGCAATGTTTAGCATTATAATTCAAAAATAATGCAATTATATGCAATTTTTTGTTAAATAAATTTTACTATAAAGTTAACTGATAAATAATTAAGAAATACATTTTGCTTTTCTTTATTTCATTGATATTAAAAAGAATTGGTGTCACCCAGTGGTTGAACTTGAGCATATTAGGAATTATTTAAATAAAAGTTTTGCAGACTGTGTTAAATCCCGGTAGTGGATCTGATATTGAAATTCAGAAAAAATCGGCCCATATATACCCCAGATATAGCGTCTCCCGATATTTCAAGAAATCGGCTTTAAAAGCCAAATAAAACAACTTTTCGCACCAAAAATCAATCAGAATGTATGTACCATTGTGAAGGGTATTTAAGATTCGGCCCAGCCGAATATAGCACTCTTACTTGTTTTAAATACAATTCGGTACCGCATTAAGTGGCTGACTAAAGTGCTATTGAAAAATTTATAAAGTAATCTAAGTGCTGTTTAATTGAGCTCTTTAGAAATGGTACAATACAATAGCAGCAAAGAAAGAGGAGCAAAAAATTGATTTTCGCAAGAGTTACTTAAGAGAAATTACTTGAAGAAATCACACCATTATTTTTCTTTTTTATTTTTTTAATTAAATGTTGATTTAGAAATTCTTTTTATCGTCTTAAGCGGAAAATTAAATTTAAAAAGTGTAGAAAAAATAAAAACAAAAATTACTTACTGGGTTGGAAGCAATCTGGGTGCTTACTCAAGCACATGCTTGATCGTAATTTTAAAAGTTATCGGCATGTATTTAATATCATTATTAAGGGAAATATAACTGAATTTTAACAGAGAATATGATTGATTTTAAGCGGAATGTATTTTTACGTAAACAAGCGTATGCTGAATGTGATTTTTTTTTTAAATTAGCGGCTTGTAGTTAATGGCGATATAGAGGTGAAGAGAGAGATTTTAATTTCAAAAGGCATTAGATCAAGCATAATTTTATAAATCACAAGCAGTTGTTCAGCAGCGGTGTAAAGTAGTAGCGTGCCCTCACGAGAGTATACAATTTTTAATTAAATTTTTTAACCAGTCAAGCATGTGCTTGATCTCATTTTCAAACATCATCGGCAGTTATTTGGTAGCGTTATAAAAAGGAATATGATGGATTTTTACACAAAACATAATAGAGTTTAAGTTGAACAATTTTTACACATCAAGCATATGCTTGCAGCTAAATTGAATTTAATCCAAAAAAAAATCTTTTATTGCAGGCTTTTCGAATAGCGTCACTTTTATTGGCATATGAACAATTTTCACTGCAAAAATTTTCCCATTTTAAGTTCTGTTCTTATTAAACAGGCATGTTCTGCAAAGCGCAAGTATTTGATATTGATACATTTCAAAAATTTCCTTCTCCTGTGATCTTAGCAAATTGGCAATTTAAAAGGCACGCACATGCATGCATTATGAACGATTAATCCCATCATATAGTACACATGTGCATTTTTATCATAAATTATGACTTCGTTAAACATTTTAATCCTGGCCTTAGCATTTCGGTTTACTTTTATAATCCTATTTTCCAATCCAATGAAATTTTCATTTTATCTGCTTAATTATGAATTTTCAAACAAAATAGAAGCTTTCTAAAAAGCACGTGCCAATATATTATCTCTACAAAACCAATATTTTTTTGTATTTGCTGCAACTAATCCTTTAAAATTACACAAAGGATTAAACAGAAGTAAATTGATTGGCCACCACTTTCACTGTGCGTAACCCCTAAAATTTAAACAATATGAAAAATTATTTTGTTAAAAAAAATTATTCAGCAGCATGTTGAACAATTGTGTTGCCACTCATATTTATTTTCTTCTTTATTTTTGAATTAAAAAAATTTATACATACATATTTCCTTTCTATTTAATCCGTGCAGTACCTTTTTTGGCAAACAAATACCAACTCCCCATAATTTGGAAAACTGTGTGCAAATTTACTTTAACGACAAAACGGAAATGCACATAAAAGTAACTGAATTGAAAACTGCACCGAGTGTAACACGACTTGGTATGGGGCACAGCTTCAGGGGTTGTTGGCTGTAACCTTTTGCAATACATTCAGACATTGTAGTCAGGCCTTTCGCTTGCTTGAAAGAAATAAAAAAAAACTTCCCTTTTAAAATGTTGAAAGGGAATTTTTTTATAAATTCTTCAAAGCGATTAATCTGAAATGTTTGACAACAAAGTAAATATTCGGTTGAAAACGATTTAACAAAACAACAAAGCAAAAGTTCAAATATTTGCCAGGTTTGAAAACTGCTTGTTGGTTTGGAAAGTTTTTTTTTAAGAAACTGGAAACGTTTACCACAAAAAATATAACTTTGCCAATTCTGAGGTAGTAAAATTGAGCTAAAAAGCCGATAAAATAATTAACAGTTGTCGTAAATATACTTTCAAGTTCAAATTAAAGAAGTTTAAAAGGAGTTGCCTTACAAGAAACCATTTGATGTAAAAACAAGTTTGATTTAGGCGGAAAGCAATGTTCTTCAATAAAACCTGAATATAAGCAGGGACAGAATAAATTGTTATAGAAAATATGTTTAAGCCTTAAATTAGGCAAAACATTTTGCTTCACAAGCTGTGGCCAAGATAGGCAAGGAACTAAGAGTATGACAAAAATTCGTAATTGAATATTTCTCTGTTTAAAGATTTGTCTAAGACAATTTTTATGCACTTCTTTTGCCTGCTTACATTTTTTATTTTTATTAAAAAATTAATATTATTTTTGTATTAAGATTTAAATTTTTTAAACATTTTTTTAAAGAGTTTCAATAAGTTTGTGCTTGTTTCAAACAAAAAGTTCTTTTTCGCATTCTTCTTTTGTCTATTTTGTTCTACAATTTCTTTTTCAATCTTGTCAATTGAAAAGTTAAATCGGTTTTCTATTTGAACAACCCACTTTTTTTCTTTTATAAAACAAAAAACTTTTTTTTATCTCATTTTCTGGATAAAAGTGCTTGGTTGGTAACTAACCCTGATAAACATTTTAAGGCTTGTGACGCGCTTGATTTTTTTTTTTTTGCATTTGCAATGATGCATCATCTGACAATATCAGGCTGCATGCAAAAGCACCTCGAGGCCAGCGTATGTGCAGCAGCAGCATTTCAACTACACATCATTTATTTGTCGAAAACTGCGCAGTATTACAAAAACATAAATAAAATTATCTTGCAATTGCAGAAATATATTTATTTCATTTAATTTTTTTCAAGCAGCTTTCTTTTACATTTGTCCCACACACTTTTACAACCTTGACGTTGAGCCAAGAAGAAAAAAAAACAGCAAGGACTCTTTGCTTTAAACTCTCACATTTCACGGCAGTCGCATGCAACTGCGATTTCGCCCATCCACCCCAACTTGACTTTTTCTCTTTGTTTCAGTTTCTGTTTTGTAAAAATGCTGCAATTTTTCTAAAGTTAAAATATATTTACATCATTATAACATTGTCGTCAACGGTTTCAACAGCTCTTGAGACTTTTGCACTTCAAGGAAAAGTTGTTGTTGTTGTTGTTGTTTTCTTTTTCCTCCTTTTTTTGGAAAAACAAATTTTTATATTTGTCAACTTCAAGGGGAGAGGGTCAACCAAAGAACTTTCATTCTCATCTTGTGGCAGACGCGTGTCATTAGTTTTTGAATTACTAACATAAAAATATTAAAACTTATGTATATGAAGTGATTTTTGCTTGGTACTTCATCACAAGCAAAGTGTGTCTCATTGTGTTGGCGGTTTCCTGTTTGCTGCTGCTGCTGCTGCTGCTGCTGCTTGTAAGTAATTTTTTATGCCTGATTATAAACAAAAACAGAGAGAAAAAAAACATTTTCTGTACGTTTCAAAGTATTACTTGGATTTGAAGTACAGTTATGTTAACAAGGATATTAAAATATTTAACACTGGTGAAGGGGAGACAAAACCATTTTCTGCAAAAATAAGTTTGATTTATGTGGGAAGAAATTTGTTTCGGTGAAGCCTAAACAAAAACACTGCAACAAAAACTATGGCTAAACAATATTTTCTTTGAATCCTTAAGGTAAGGTAGGCAAGACATTTTGTTCTGCAAGTAATGGCCAAGATAATCAAGGTACAAAAAAATATTAGTTGCATTAATTTGCCATACATATCAAAAATAAAACCATATACTGCTGCTAGGCTCACAAGGTCACTCGACATCGCTGGCTCGCTTAGTAGACCAGCAGCTGCAAACTTAAAAACAGAAAACAACTCTAAACTTGTTGTCGTATTTCATCGATATCATTCGACTTTTATGGTGCTATTGAATTTCTAAAAACTTTTAAATTATGAAAATGGTCTACAACCAAGATCATATAATATTTTTACTTTCTAACTGTTCGTTCTATATTATTTTTTTTTTTTTTTTGATTCATATTAATTAAACAAGACAAAGAAAACATCAAGGAAGTTTGGCTTGGTAGACAACTAGCTGTTTCGGAACCGCCGCACTACTCGTCAGCACCCGTCCTTGAACTCAGGGACGAGAAATGTGGCGGCTTCGAAACAGCTAGCTGTCTACCGAGTTTTCTTTGTCTTGTTTAATTAATATCAATCACAAAAATAATATAGAACAAAGTTGAGCCTTAAGTTCGACTAAATAAAAAACTCGTCTAATGTGTCAAATTTAGTTATTATTTTGTTTTTCTCTGTCAGTAATTAATGTTGTATTCTTGACAAATTTTGTAGTAAATTTGGCTTATTTGAAATTTTTCTTTAACACAGTTTTTTATTGAAAGTTTTTTTTTTCAAACAGCTTTTCTATCTTGCCTTTTTTTTTGTCTAACACCACAAATATTGTAAAAAGCCATGTGCATTACTCTTTGTAGTTCCTTTATTAAAAATTCTTTCAAAGTACAATTTTATTACCAAACGATCTTTGGCAATTCTGAGCGAGTAAAATCGAACTGAAGACCGAACTTTTGAAACAAATTTCTTTCTCTGTATATTTTATAATTGAACGTTTTTTTCTTAACAACAAACGGCCTTTAATACACATAAGGCATAAATATTTATGCATACATACAGTGCATACATATATATGTATGTATATATGTAATTCAAAATTTACTTCAAGCAAAAATCACATTCTCCCTTCTTTCCCTTTAATATTCTACCAACTTCCATTTCCATTGTAATTTTTTGTCATTATATTCTCATAATTTGTTCTCCATTAGTGTGGACAAAGCAAACAAAACAACTCTGCATTAAAGAGCAACAACAAAATATAGAAGTTTTCAAAAAAGAAAGTAAAAGAACCGTTGGCTGCACTGTTCTGTATTATCTGCCAACAACACACACAGTATTAATATCACACTTGCATGCAGACGCATGTTTGTGTTAAAACAAAAAATTTAAAGCATACTTTTGAGCTTCCCATAAAAGCATAAAAGCAGGATGAACACCCCGAACCCAAAGTTGCCACCCACAAAAACACTGTAAACAATTTGCAAGCAAATATTAAATGTATTGTACAGACATGGCTTATTTCATTAGAGGCAAACTTTCTTTTATGTGTACATACATGCACACACACACACACACACACATTAATAACAGACTTTAACATGCTCATAATTTGTTTCGTATTTTATTTATTTTCTGTATTTTTTTTTTTCTTTGCCAATATCAGACGCGCCAGTCTGTCGACAATTCAGACAAATACAACATAAATTTGTTTGAAGACATAATATTTTGATGAAAATCAGCTACAGAAAAAGGAGAACAGCCAAAGCAAGTAATGTGAAAACACAATATTTTTCCTGCTCAAAACCAGAGCGAAGATTTCAGCGATAGCGTCAAAGCGCTTAAAACTTAAAGCTGAAATTTCAATACGCAGGGGAAACAGTGATTCGAAATTAAGAAAAAAAACATAATCGCGGTGCAATTAAATCCAATGTTATTAATATTGAATCTAAAGCCGACAAAATAGGATCCTAATTTGGTGCATTTCGAAGTTGAATTATAGACGGTTTAGGTTGCAAAAAAACCAATGGAGTTGCACTACAGGATCCTGTTTCTTGAAACTTACAAATCTGTATTACAAGTAAAGTATGCATTCAGAAGAAATTTGTTGCCTTTTGTGTTGCCGGTTTTTGTAAAATACATACAAATTTTCATTCTTGAATTTAGATTCAAAATAATAACGAAATATGAAAATTTGTTTTTGTTTTCAACACAAATACAGGAAACAAAATTTGTGGAGAAAAACAAAACAACAAAAATAATACACAGTAATATTCGCACAAACAGTATTGTAATTGATGTTGCAAAAGTGTTCAAAAGGGTTCTTCAAAAGTAGAAAACACACTGCACAAGCCATCGGCCAGAGGTGTGCCATCGAAGCCGTGGCAGGCATTTAGTCGATATTTGGTTTCTAATAAAACAAAAAAATATTAATATAATTCTCCGAAAACTTTTTGTTTTATTAACAACTAACATCGTTCGTTTTGATGGGACCACTCTTTGCTATTGACGCAGAACTTTAAGCCGCTTTTTCCATTCAATAAACTCTTATCGTCTAACGCTTGCATTGTGTTGCTGACAAACATGCTGTGCGACACAGGCTTAACACTTGTGTGGTTTATGCTTGCGTTGTTTGTTTGCCTGCTTGCTTTTGTTTTATTTGCATTTGTAATGGTATATGCGATTTTTATTGCTTATATGCCGCCATAGACAGCACTTACAACTTCTCGCCTCACACCACCTACTTGCTTATCCTGCAGGATATCCAAAATATAAAACACACATACCCACAAAGTCAGGAAAGCGGCAGTCACACGCACTCTCTCTCTCTCTCTCACTGGCTCTTGTGGCATAGCAGAAGAGCCGGTATGTTTGTGGCTGTAAAACTTCAAAGGGGGTCTGTTGCAGTGATTACCCATACAGTTTGTCGAGAGACAGCCAGGCATTGAGTTCGTTGAAACTGACGCGGAAGTGTCAGAAAGAGTTAAAGAAAAGGTTTCACAAAATATATTTATTATTGATAATTTAAGTGTTACGGAAAATCTAAGGCAGCTCATATTATAAATTAGTGTAAGTAAAAGGTAAATCAATCAACAGCTAAAATAGTTTTAAATTTAAACCCAAATCAATGAAAATATAATTTTGTTTGCTTTTCACTCCTTCCCTTTGAAACAAACAGCAAAAACAAATTTAAGAGTTTGCTTTTTAAGTTTTTATGAAACCTGCGCAGTGTGCGATAAATTGCATGTCTAAATTATAAATATTTTTCTTTTCTGCAGGCTACTAGAGCATAATGACATTTTTTGTGTTTTCATTGGCATTCTAAGATTGCGAGCAGTGTATTTTAAATTGCTGGGGTTTCATTATAAATTTAAAAAGGTTCAATATCCTTTAAGGGTATTGATATTTTATGGCAGCACAATGTTTTGTAGTGTAGTCAGTGTGTTAACTTCCCTAAAGTATGCTTCATTAGCTTTAAAACTGTTGTTTAGTGTTTGGGAAAGAAGGACTTCCGGTAATATTTGTTTTCTAATTGAACAAAAAAAAAATCATTAATTAAAACAAAACATAAATAATTGATTTTTAGCTTAAAAGTAAAAAAAAAAAAAAAAAATAAAGGATTTTAATGGCTTTGAAATGTTTCTTCCCATCGTACGAGCGCTTAAAAGAAATATGAAACCCCTTTCGTTAATTATTGTATGGGTTTGAAACACCTTGTAGCCTTTTGTTCAACTTCGCCTTTTGTTTATTATTTTTATTGTGCAGAAAACAAATAATTGTACATTAAACTTAAAGAAACCTTCACCTTTAGTCAAGTACGTGAAAGAGTTTGGCTTTTAAAACCCAAAGTCAAGGGCTTTTTTTCTTGCTTCTTATTTTAAATGTTTGTCTGCCTGTCGCATTCACTAAAATTATGAATAATTTATTGTTTGTCTTACAAAACATACTAAGAAGTTCTTTGCATTTCTTTGTTTCCAGTTTGCTGCCTGGGTGGATGCTGTCATATTCGTTTTTAGTTTAGAAAACGAATCAAGTTTTAATACAGTCTACAATTATTATACAAAAATGGCTCATTTTCGTAACGGCCAAGAGGTGCCCATGATTTTGGTGGGCACACAAGATGCCATCAGTGAACGCAATCCCCGTGTCATAGATGATTCGCGTGCCCGGAAATTGGCCAACGATTTGAAAAGATGTTCGTATTATGAGACATGTGCTACGTATGGTTTAAATGTGGAAAGAGTATTTCAAGATGGTGAGTTTTCTGCTTCTTACAAATTCTATTTATTTATAGAGTAATCTTGTACATACTGGATACAAATAGTCCTATAAAAAAGCAAATTTAAAACACAGAGTCATTTGTTGGCGGAGTTTAATTGGAAATACGAATTTCTCCGTTTTGCAATAGCTATTGCTTTTTTGCTAATATTACACTTTTGCCATACCTATTGTGCTTTTGCAATACTTGTTCCGATTTTGAAACATCATTTGTACATTTGCAATAATAATTGCACTTTCGCAATGACATTTTAAACTTTGCAATAGATAGTGCACTGTTGCAATACTTACTGTACCCTTGCAATACTTATGGTACTTTTGTTATATTCATAAACTGAATTTTGCAATGCTTGTTGCACTTTCGCATTAGCTTATTCTACTTTTGCAATGCCTATTGCACTTTTGCAACACCATTTTTCCTTTTGGAATACCATTTCTTTACTATCTTTGGTGTTTTTGCAATGAAAGTCAGGCATTTTTAAAGAGTGCCGTTATTTGCAAAAAAGGCGACACTTTTCAAAGTCTGCGACAACAACCCCACTAGATTTCAATCGTGTTTGACGTACTTGACTGTCAAACGGGCAAAAACGGTGCGATTTTAAATTCACCAGCAACAACGACAGCTGCTATTTTTAATGGCAGCAATAAGGGTGAATATTTGCACTCTGCACTTTCTCATAACCTTTTTATAGTATAATTTGCTGTTTGCAATGGCATATGCGGTATGCGGTTTTGCAATACCATTTGTACCCAGTCGCTGGCGCCTTTAAGTACTGCGTGATGACTTAAAATTTTTGCTGCATCTTAAGATATAAGCAATAAGCAAAACTTTGTGTATTTTTAGTCGCAGGGACTTGCGAACAAAGGCTACTCTTCAGCTTAATATTTGGCAATACCTATTGTAAATCCAGCTCAAGTGCATTACAATAGGCCCTGCTCAAAGCACATGAAATTTTCTTTTTCTCAATTTCAACAAAATTTCTCGCTTCTTTCTTTCAGCATGTCAGAAAATTCTCTCCCAACGTCTACCCCTTCCCGCAAGCGTTACCTCTAGACCCACTACGCCTCAGGGCACAAGATTGGGTGTTGCCTCGTACCATCATAGTTCGACAAATGGCACCAATGGCTTTGCATCCAGCAATTCTTCCTCCAGTTCAGTGCAAGCCGCTGGTGGGGGAGGAGGTGCTGCCGGTAATCTCACTCTACCCCACAGACATCATGTGCTGTCAAGTTCGACACATCATATACCGATGCGTATGAGTGCCGACTTTGTGCATAACGAACAGCAGCACAGTTTGCCGCCCACCAGTAATGCTCAGAAGCTGTGGCAGCAACAACAACCTCAAGAAACCCAACATGTACAATTGAGATCTCATCACAATCGCGAACGCGAGCGCGAGCGAGAACGTGACTACAACTTGACCAATGAAAATAACAATATAACCAAATATAATCCACAGGGATCTAATTCACAAAACAGTTCAGCCTCAGAGCAATTGGCTCCTTTGTCGTTGGTGCCTTTAAGAGAGAAAGACTCGAATTTGACGATGAGTGGCAAGGACTTGCCCACACCCACTTCAACGCCCACAGCCAGTCGTAAATCACGCCGAAGATCGAATCTATTTATACCTTCCTCTTCGAAAAAGGGCGATAAGGAACTGAAAAATGGTGAATTGGGCAGTGGACGCTCAATACCCATCAAACAGGGTTATCTCTATAAAAGATCCAGCAAATCCCTAAACAAGGAATGGAAAAAGAAGTACGTCACTTTGTGCGATGATGGCCGGCTGACGTATCATCCTTCACTGCATGATTACATGGATGATGTACACGGCAAAGAGATACCCTTGCAATATGTCACAGTTAAGGTACCGGGACAAAAGCCACGCGGCTCAAAATCCATAATAACAAACAGTGCTTTAACCACATCCATGTTGTCAACGAATAATGGTAAGTTGAACAGCAAAAAAAAAATGTAAATAAAAATATCTCTTAAAATTGTCTTGTATTCTATAGTGTTTGAACCCCTAAAAGAGTCTGCTGTCAAGTCCAACTCTTCCCAACAAACCAGTGGCGATGAAGGCATAGCCATGTCCAATTCCAATTCGCAAACTTTTATAGCTGGCTCTGCCGAAACTTCGCAGCGTGAACTTTTAGCCGTTAACGCCTCCAACAAGTTAGAGGCGCAAACGCCCAATGTCAAGAAACGCCATAGACGCATGAAGAGCAGCAGTGTCAAATCGAATGAAATCGATGATTCGGATGGCTATGAATTTTATATTGTCTCCCTGGATTCGAAGCAGTGGCACTTTGAGGCCGCCAATTCAGAGGAACGGGATGAGTGGGTGGCTGCCATAGAGCAGGAAATTTTCAAAAGTCTTCAAACCATAGAGAGCACCAAATTAAAGCCGGCCACCACCAGCGAACTGGCATCCATGGCGGCGATAAGGGCCCGGGTACCGGGTAATGGGCATTGTGTCGACTGCGATGCACCAAGTGAGTTAATGTTGGGCTTATTTCTTTTACTTTTATTCATTTACTTGTTTTTCTTTTTTTTAACATTATGAGCAGCCATTTTAAAGCTGAACTCAAAGCCGAATCGTTGTTAATATACGCACATTATTAAAATTTCGAAGCCGCAACATTTTTTATGGATTGAATGATTGAGGAAATTTTAGTATTTATGAGAAGTAAATGTGCAACGATTTGGCTCCCGGTTATCTATTCTTTTTCTTTTGTTTATTATTATAATTTTTTTTTTTTTTGTATTTTTTAGATCCCGAATGGGCCAGTCTAAATTTAGGTGTCTTAATGTGCATTGAATGTTCCGGAATACACCGTAATTTAGGTTCCCATATATCTAAAGTGCGTTCTTTGGGCCTCGATGATTGGCCGTAAGTAATTCACTGATGCTTTTAATGAAATAATAAAAATTAAAAAAATAAATAAATTGTTTCTTCCAGGGCCGGTCATTTAAGTGTCATGCTGGCCATTGGCAATAGCTTGGCTAATTCTGTATGGGAAGCCAACACTCGCCAACGCACCAAACCCAAATCGAACTCATCGAGGGAAGAAAAGGAAGCCTGGATTAGAAGTAAATACGAGGCCAAAGAATTTTTACCTCAACAGACTACAAATACAAATGCTACACCCGGTCAACAATTAATTGAGGCTGTGATCAGGTCAAAAACCCCAGAAGAAACACTTCTTCAAGCTGATACTAATTTTGTTAACTTTATTAACAGATCTGATATGAAATCTATTGTTTTAATATTGGCCAATGCGAACGCTGAAATAACTAATGCCAATGTTAGTCCCAGAGATGTTAGAACTCCCCTTTTGTTGGCCTGCGCCATTGGGAATTTAGCTATAGCTCAACTTTTAATATGGGTAAGTGAAACGAGTTGTTTTTATCATGTTTATGAGTTTGAGGTAAGCGGGGGCATCAGTAAGTGCCGAGTTCTCTTACTGATGGGCTTAGCTCGTGCCAAGATGTCTCGGTTTGTGATTCACTTCCATTAGCTTTTACTCGACATTTTTTCTCAATATGGCAACCACTCATGTCTTCTGCTGAGAGGGGCTGCCAATAAATGTTTTATAAATTATATCCTTCATCGCACTAACTGGTCGCAGGGAGCTGCTGGAACAGGCAGATGTATGACTGGCCGCCATCAACTTTTTCTTCTCAACATTTTTTTAAAACGTAACCAGCTTGGTGCTGCATCACCCAGGCAGTTATACATAGGTCGATGCGTATCCCGTTGATGTTGACTAAAAGCCTAGGAGAGCAGGATCTTAACCAACCTCACTCGAAGTGTGAAATTCCGTTTCACAGGCATGAGTGGCCAATTCGACTGATTATGGTTGAGGTGTCTACTTTGACTGAAACGTGGTGGTTTGGTTTCAATAATGCATCAAGTAAAGACGACATGGGATCAATGCTTTGTGGAGCTCAGGTTCTACTAATGCAAGCGCTTAAATTATATGAGATAAAAGCGTTGTAATAATAGTCTAAGGATTATTATTGATAAGCTACAATGTAGGATTTGAGCTTAGTTTATTCCGTAGCTAATGTATACGAGATCAGATTGTCGCAGGTCGTCCTGTATTCTCTTGCTGTCTTGTTTAATATAGGTAAGGAAAAAGGGTTCGAGATAGACCGAACTCTCTTAGCAAGATGTAATTGAAAATTGACCATCCATTTGGAGATGAATAATGTTGCTATCTGGTATGCTTTACCGGCCAGACATACAGGTGCTTTGGGGTAGACTCACAATCTAGACTAGACTAGTGGTTTGATCCACCATCAGGTCAAGGCGAAAACCAGGTACTGATGTAAATCTTTACACATCACGCGTGAATGGCTGGAGCGATTTCATCTTGTTTTTTTTTCTTTTTTTGTTGTGTATGTTATTGCCTTAAGAAGAATGACATGAAAGAAAGAAAAAGTTGAGAAAAATGCGCAAAACATAATTCAATTTAAGCAAAGTCTTGAACTGTCCAGCAACGCGGGCAGAGTTGCTCTTGTTATATATGTACATATAAAAAAAAATTTGTATTTTCATTTTTTAGAATGGTGCCAACATCAAACACACTGATCATGAAGGACGCACTTGTTTGGCTTATGCCAGAGCTGCGCAATCTTTGGCCACCGCTAAATCTCTAAAAGCAGCAGCAGCAGCAGCGGCTGCCGCTGCCGCTGCAGCCACACAAACCAGTAGCAGCAATACAAATTCTAGCATGGCCAGCAATAATTCATCATCTTCGTCGTCGGTATCGAATGCTACAACAGCCTCCAATGCTTCAATTGCGGCGGCAACAAATAGCAACAGCACGGCTTCGAACATAACCACCACAAATGGTGGCATACCAGCACCACAATACAGTGTGGAAGAGACAACAGCTTTAGTAGAACTCTTGACGGGCTTGGGTTGTCCTGAGTCGGCACCCTTGACCGCAAGTGGCACGCTGCCGAGGAGAAGGGATACCTTGGGTACACCCTATGAGAAAACCGTTTCCGGGGTGATATAAAGCAAATAATATTATTTTTTTTTTTTTTTAGGATGTTAAACAAAAATAGAGAAATAATTTTAAAATTAAATATTAGGCAACAAGTAGATTCTTTTTTTAATATAACAAAACACCGCGCTTCGCTTTTTCAAAAATCGGAAAAGAAACGACAAATTTTAATTTGTATTTTTAAAATGTTTTTACAGCCGGGAGGCAAAACTTTTGTCACAATATAAAAGAAATTTGGACTTTGCAATTTTGTAATTTTATAATTCACAATGCAAGGCCAGAAGCCAAAGGAAGGAAAGCAGTTATCCAGTTAATAGAGAATGAACTTAAACCTGATAAACATAATACAGAATAATACTGTTCAACATTTTTAAGGAAGACAAGAAAAGCTGTTTCTCCCTTTGGCTATAAAATGTTTTTAAATTTCACTTGGCTCTTATAGCGAATAAATAATTAAATTAATTTATGAATATTCCAGAAAACTTTTACTTTTTGATTCTTTCAAGAATACGTAGTCGTAGTAGCCAATGGTCATTCGTTGTAAGGAAAGAAAATAGTGTTGCAAGACGTAAAATAATTTCTGTATGAAAAGTTTGCTTGAACATTTCTAATTCTCATTTTTTTATGAGAATTTTGGAATAAGTATTTGGAATTCAAACATTCTTTTTAGTTTTTTCCAGTCTACTGATGAGTTGATTAGCACAAACGAAATGTCAGCGGCTTATAGACGGCTGAAAAAGACAGAAAACATTAAGGATTATTTTTAGATCTTAAATAATTTTTAAATTTGCTATAATTCAGGCTCTGCATTGTAAATTCCAAATTGTGGAAGTTAACTGAAAATAAATTTTTTAGCTGAATTTATCAATTTCTTTTAAACACATTATTTTATGCGGTTTGAATTGCGAAAAATTTTATTCGAAACAAATGCTGCGAGTCCATTTTTTACTATTGTCACACTAGTTTGGATTATAGGAAAAAACGAAGTCACTTGAAATTTTGCTAAAATTTTATATAAATATAAATTTTATTTAAAATTAATTTTTAACGGGTTTTAAAATTTTGGGCTGTTATTTTATTTTTAATTTTTTTTTTTTCACTAGTTTAACTTTTTTTTTTGGTTCCTTGTTTATTTATAGTAAAAAAAAAATATTTTAATTATATTTGACTGCTGTTAAGTTGTTGATTTATATAATATATTTTAAATTTTTTATATTTTGTAGTGTCTGATGTTACATTTTTTTCCAAAACATTTTTTAAAGCCTGTAAAAACTTTAGAGGTGTTCATTTCAGCTTTTTTCTTCGTTCGTAAAGTGGAAGAAAACAATTTTTTTGACAAAAAAAAGCTTTTTTTTCATATTTCCTTAAACCAAGTTACTTTAACAGCAGGTAACCTTCTAACTACAACAAACGCTTGATGCATTTTGTTGATCGAATTACTTTATGTTCTGTCTTCCATTTGTGCACTTTTATGTGTCCGTATTGTGTATTAATGCGGTTTGTAAACAAACTTTTGACAGTTCTAGAAGTAGTAAGTAGTCAGCTGTTCTTGTAAGGAGGCTGGCTATCTGGTATAAAGATACCTTGTTGCAAACAAGGTATCTTTCTTTTTTCCCCACAAAGAGAATTGCTAAAATGAATACCTTTTATACATTTTGTTTTTTTACTTTTTCCTTCAAACACCACAATCTATTGTATCAAAACTTTTTCTGTGAAAAAGAACTCCAGCAAAAATCCCTGTGAGTTGCTTTTGCTTTCTTTAGTGAATCTCTACTTATTTTGTTTTTATTTAAGTTTTAATAGTTAAAACATGCAAAACTCACAAGTCTGTTTAAAGTATAAAAATTGGTTTTGGTTTCTTTAACAAAACTTATTAAATCTATTAAACAGGCGGAGTATAAGAAGAAAAATTGTATGGATTGGATTATAGCAGCCAACAAGCTGCTTTTTTTATTTTGAGCTTTAACATAAGGATTCTGCAAAAAAAAAACACCGCACTCAAGGCTTGAAGCTTCTTAGTAACCACACAAATATTTTATGATTATTAAACGCTTATTTGCATACAGAGCTCAATAAATAATATTCTGACAAACTTAAAAACTTCATACAATTTTTCTTTTCAGTTTTTTAAACGTTAGCGATAAATATGTAATTGTTTTTTTTTTTTTTTTTTAATTAAGTTTTAGATTGATCTGTTTTTGCATAATTTTTAATAAGTTTGTGTGTGCATGTGTGTTTGTAAATAATTATTTTTGTTTTACTACATTTAAGCTAAACGTTATGTTAATTAAGTTTAATATTAATTTGATGAAAACGAAAACGCAAGCAGGATCTTAATTCCTGTTTTAATTCTATGAAAGATTATAATATTGGAAAAGCAATGTTGTTTTAAAGCATAACATGGCTGAAGGCAACAAGATTTTTACCCTTTTTGTTAACAGAATTAATAATTTGAAATATCATTAATACCGGCATAAAATATTAAGCTTGTCAAACCAAAGAAAACATTTTAACTTACAATTTTTGTATTCCCTCCCCTGCTTAAAAGAGTTTATTTAAAAAATAATTTACGAATAAAAAATTCGTTTGTATATTTGTGTTAGAAAAAAAAACAGTAAAACTCAGCCAGCTGTTTCCAGTTTACTCGCATACGAAAGAGAACTTTGCTTGCACTTAGAGAAACGGGCAGTTAAATTACACGCCCTTTAATTTAAGATAAAAAAAATATTTACACCGATATTCATAAAAAAATACATGTTTCTCGGGCTGTCAGTCGTGAGACCGGCCCACTTGGGCTCTAGAAGTTGCCGTTGTGCTATATACATAACATTTAATCGTTCATTAGAAGAAAAATACCCATAAGATAAACTGTTCTTCGTATAAAATTTGTTCTAAAATGTATGTATGGCAACAACATTCTATTTTTTATGAATAGCGGTGTTAATAGTTTCGTGAAACCGCTCTTGTGGCACTTTGCAGCCCATGTGACTTTTGATGTCGCTTTCAATGCTGGCGTCCAATTTTAAACATACCATTTTATCAGTAAGAATATTCCTTTACCATCCTGATTGGCAATCTTGGCTGTTTTCAAATCTATCATCAAACTTATGAATATTATTTGTTGCTTCGAGACAAAATTTTCCACAAAATTCTTATAAACCCATCTTCCATTTTGAATATACACATACGCAAAACTATTTAAATTAATGTATGCAAAAGAAGAAGAAAATCAATAATAAATATAAAAGACAAAACCATTAGCTTTTTTGAAAAACAATCACAAGACATGAATAAATTTAAATTTATAACTTTAAATGAAATTCACCCTAAAGCACGCTTAAAAATTATACAAAATTTCTCATTCAAGCATTCAAAAAAGAAATAAAAAATAAATACATACATACATACATACATAAAACTAAGGCAGTCACAGAAATCATTAATTACACTTTTGCAACCCAGAAAATTGATGTAAAAAAATGTCTTAGTTTTATAAACATTTTAATAATTAATACGCAAGCAAGTAACATTAAAACAAAAAAACAAATTGAAATAATTTGCAAATTTATACAAAACATAATATATAAACAATCACTGTAGTGTAATTTAAAAATCATAATGTAATTTTTTAAATAATTTATATATTGTATTAATATATTGCATACTAATTAATTTATTAGGCAAAAAACCATCGTATAACTATTGTTTGAAAAATAATAAAAAAAAATTAAATAAAAATCACAATTTAATTGGAAAGCTAAAACAAAAATAATAATAGAAAATAAAATAAAATATTTTAAAAATTAAAAAGTGTTTTAATTTAAAACTAAAGAGATGCAGCAGCTAATTATTAAAAAGGTGATTATAAAAAAAAGAAGTATACATGCAAAAAACTACTACTTTTTAAACCAAGCAACTAATTAACTACATACTTACAATTATTATTCATTAATTTCCTCAAAAAAAACATTCACATTAATTATTTATTAGTTTTCTTTTTTTTTATTTCTATTACAAAAAAGAACCCACACAGTCAGTCAGTCATCAATTTCTATTGAAAATTATTCATATATACTTCAAAAAAATAAAATTTTAAACTCAAAAAATATTAAAAACGCCAAATAAATATACGTACTTACACACCTATATAATAAATACTCTAAAACAAACAAACTTAAAACCCACTTACTTACTACATACACACGCACTTGCTTGCATTTTGCCAACTTTTTCAGTTCAGCTGAAACACCAGGCCCCCAGAATTGCATAGCAAGCAGCGTGCCGGGAATATTCGAGGCAGCCTGTTCTGGGGTACAGGGTGGCTGGGATAGTTGGTGGGTGAATTCACTATGACATACTTAAGACACACACCTTACCCAACAAATCAGCCGTAAATAAATAAGCCGCTGGGTTGATGCTGAGTAAATCAGCCGCCGGCATACCGGTCATTTGTTTATAAATAAAACAGCCGCTTATAAAACAACAGCTTAAGGAAACCAGAAGCAAATTTTTTTTTTATTTTTTATTTATTACATACTTTATCAAATTGTCAGAAAAATTTATCAAATAAAACACTTTAATATAATGAATATAAAAAAGAGTAGGGAAGAGTTGAATGGCACCAATGAACATGTTGCTTACGATATATGTAGGTATAGACGGCTGGAAAATGGCAGGAACGCTTACAGCTTTTTGGATTGTTTTTCAACCTACATATAATTAAAATTATATGTATGTACCTATAATTTTTTTGAAGTATAATTAAAGAATTTCATAATAAAATAGTCATAAAAATAAACAAATGAGTAGAAATCGGTTTGAAATGACTCCAAAAAACTCTGTACATCACTTGATCGCTTTGATGAACGATGGAATTTTCGGGCACTTCTGAAAAAAGCAATAAATAAATACATACATATCTATATATGTACATATGTATATTAAAATGTATTATTCCAAATCTAAGCAGACCTTGTTTTTTGTCTCTTTAAAAAAAAAATTAACCGCCTATTTTTCTAAATGCGAACAAAGTTTTCATTTGCATACATGTTCTGAAAACAATAACAAACATTAAAAAAAATTAATTTAGGTCCAAAAATGAACCTTTTTCAATATATTCATTTTTAAAAAGGTTCATTTTTGGACCTAAATTAATACATTTCAATTGGCTCTTAAAGCAAATAAATATTGTATTGTTTTCAATACAAAAAAACTTTGTTCGCATTTGGAAAAATAGGCAGTAAATAAAAACAAAGGCAACGTAATTTCAAATATATGTACATACATAGATATAGAGGAAATTCGTGAATATTTTCTTTAGTTTTTTTACCAACTCCCGAACATTTAGAGAGGTGTAACAAGCGTCGATACATTTAGAAATAAAAACAACACACAGATATTTGATGGAAATTGTTTGTTTTTTTATGATTTCCTTATAGTTTCGTGGATGCAGAGTCAATCCTTTTAAAGTTGAAATTAATGTTTTTTGGTCAAGTACGATATGATTCAATTTGCTTTAATTATTGCAAAGATATGTATGTATATTTATTTGGCAGAGAGAGGGAAGCTTTAAGCGTTAGAATGACTGTGACGGGGTCTTTAAAGACCTGCCCAGGCCATTAAAGAAGACACAGATATTTCGATTGTTTCATTTAGTTTGCCAGGCAATGTTGAGTTTTTGTTTTTTATAATATGTATTATTATCACTCTTTTGTATGTGTGTTGTGTGTACATTTGTTTGGTTGTGAGTTTGCTCGTTTCATTGCACTTTTATGAATAGCTGTTGTTTGCTGTTTTGTTTTAGTTTATCAATTTATTTTGAAAAATAAAAAAAAATAATGTTATAAAAAACAGTATGTTCATTTATTCATATTTTCATTTGATTTTAAAACTGGGCGAAACACAAACGAAACAGAAAACGCTTGCAAATACCACAAGAGACAAACAGCTACTGAATTCTGTAAGAATCATAGCCCGGTATATCGTAAAATATACTTGATACTTTCAAATTCTTTCTTTCTTAAAATATAAAGATTTTTCACTTCCAGCCTCCCACATTAATAATCATTTGAAGGCAAGTTTATGTCATATTTCTATCTCAAACATTTTCCATCAGACATCTATTTGAAAATTTCTCGAATTTAGAAATTTTATTTTGAATTTGTATCACAATAATTTTTATGGGGGACTTAAAATTATTATTTTAAAACTATAATTGAAGTTGATGATATAAAATGTTTTTAGCTAATGAGGAGTTTAAGAATGAATTTAATTATTAATTGCCACAAGAGCCAATTGAAATGTATTATTCTAGGTCCAATTAGAGTCTATTTATTGTATTCTGTGTTTTTTAGCTGACTATATGCCGCCGACATTTCTTGTTACATTTGATGCTACTCAACTCGTCAATGGAGACTCGAAAAAAAAACATAAAAGAATGTTTGAAATTTTACTATTTATACTATTGTTCCCAGGCTTAAAAAAGTAAAATTTTAATTATGGCCGGAACTTCTTCTGAACTTCCCAGCCTGGGAGCGCTAATTTAATCATCCATCTCGTGTATTTGAAAATATGTGAAAAATAGAATTAGTTGTAAAGTTTCAAGCATTCTTTTAAATGTCAGCGTTATATAGGCAACAAAATAAAAGATAGACAGTCATAAATAGGGCCTAATTAGACCTACAACAATGCTAATGAAGAGTCAAGGCCGTGTCAGATAAAACTTTGTTGCTTTGCGTGACGTTTATAACTTTGAAAGAAAAGCGTAAAACAAAAAGTGTATGTTATAATAAAAACTTTGACAAGACCCGCGCATTGTTTGTTTATCAACAAAATATTGAATATATAAAATATTTTATGTATGTACTTATTTGTAGTTTTGTTTATTATATATTTCAAATGAATTTATTCATTAAATTTATAAAATTTATTTATTTATTTGGAATTTTTTTTTTTTTTTTTTGATTTCTGTTGACGCCAAGAGAAAATAAAAGAAAATGAAAGCACATAATTGTCAAAGCGTGCAAAAAGATGAAAGATGCCCAACTTTTTGCTTTGCTTTGCGTCAAATAAAATTTATGTGACAAGTGCCATATAAACATGTACATTTATCTTAAATGTCAAAGCGTGTATGTAACGCAACGCGAAGCAAAAGTTTTATCTGACACGGCCTTAACAATCATTTTGTTTGCAACTCCATTGAAAAATATGTCGGTGGTTATTCGAGAAAACGTGGCAGTGAAGTGAATGTACACATAAAAACAAGAACAAAATTTCAAGAGTATGTACCAACAAATTGTTTTTGTTGCTCATACTAAATTTACCGTTTACTAGTGAGAGCGATACACGTGGTCTGGTTGATTTCAATCTTACAATGTATGAAAAACACAAACAATTTCTGGTCGTTTGTATTTTTTTTTTTTTTTTTTTGCCAAGCAAAGTTTCACTTCTTCGGCACGTTTTTCAGAATAGCCACCATCGTTATTAATCTACATTTGGAGAGAAATTTTCACTTGCATCATTTCTAAAAAAATATATATGTATAAATTAAAGCAACAATGCTTCGACAATTCGGAAGTGGAAATTTACCTCTAAATGTAGAGCAGAGCGGTGTAGTGTATCGTTAGTCTCAGGTGGAAAGGTGCTAACTCGTTTTTTTTTTTAAAGAATTTTTGTTTAATTTCCCTAATTGAAAGATCTTGGTGTTGAAAATTTAAATGCGAGTTACATACAGCCTTTCCATTGCAGACGAATCAGGTGTGGGTGTGTGTGTATGTAAATGAAATGGGTTTTAAATTACTTAACTTAAATTACGTTTATAATGTTTTTCGAATATAATACGCAGTAAAATACGACTTATGGCTAAGCTTAATTTAGGTTTAGAAAAACACATTTAGAACTAAAATTAATATTCGTTATTAATATGCATGTACTTAGAACAATATACACACTCTAATTTTTGCAATCAAATAGTATATAGAGGGAAAAATAAAACAGCTTCTGGCTTGTGAAGATTCCAATATAAGCAATACCGATTGCAAATCAAATGATTTGCATTTTATTATGCAGATTTTGAAAAAGAATTTTGAACATTTTAAATTAGCATTTAGGTATAAAAACACATTTGTAAAGTGAATTTTGAACTATTTCAAATCAAATTTTTTGTTTTCCAGCTGTTTCTGCTTAGAAGTAATGCTATTTTCTTGTCTACAGCAAACGACAACACTTTTAATTTTCTATGCCAACCAAAATTCTGAAAATAATTATCATTTTACTGTAAATTTTAATTTCATTGAACTGCTGCATTGTAATACATTTATATTAAATTACTTTTTCAGGCTTAAAAGTTCAATCCTTGGTTTTGTCACTACTTTTAATTAATATCAATTCAGTAAAGAAAACTTAACTGGTTGAACTTAAGCCTGAAAAAGTAATTTAATATAAAAAAGTAATTTAATGTAAAATGTTAATAATGCAGGGCACGGCGTAAACGTTCAAATTGTATCAACAAAAGAGCATCTAGATCTCTCAATGATGCAAAAACAGAACATGTAGAAAAAAGCTTTCATATAAACAGAGAGCAAAATATAACAGTCTTCTGAGATGATAAAATATCGTCCAAGACTGCAAAAATATCATTGCTTTGGTTAATGTTAATTAAGTATACAAACAGAAAGTAAAATTGCGTGAGCTTTGGCTGCCGAGTGGTTAAAGCGGCTGTGCCAAAATTGTGAAATTTAACACGTCCAAAGTTCATAGGGTGCTAATGAAGGGTATTTGCTACCCAGAAACAGCCGGTTGTCCACCTAGCTA
Source organism: Sturmia bella (assembly GCA_963662145.1). Taxonomy (NCBI): domain Eukaryota; kingdom Metazoa; phylum Arthropoda; class Insecta; order Diptera; family Tachinidae; genus Sturmia; species Sturmia bella. Next base: position 64,245,074 of record OY759171.1, on the reverse strand, counting down.
TTAAAAAATTTTACTTTTCTTTACTGAATTGATATTAATTAAAAGTAGTGACAAAACCAAGGGTTGAACTTAAGCCTGAAAAAGTAATTTAATATAAATGTATGAAAATAATTATTTTATTACATTTTTTAATTATTTATAGTTATGGTGACATTTTCTTTTTGGTCTTAGTTTCACTTAAATCGTAAAAGTGGCATTTTGGGAAAAAAGCGCAAAACTAATGTGTGATTTTGTTTGGAAACGAAAATGGCCTAAATAAAAAATATTCCATATATGTATTCAATCGTTTAAAATCAGAATTCGTTTTTTTTTTTAATTTTGTTGGCACATTTCACTTGTATATTCTCATTGTTGGAAATATTTGAGCATTTTTGCAAAAGGTTTTCAATTCTACCTTCGAGTAGAGTGGCTGCTATGAATTGTCAACATATAGACAGCTGGAAAACAATCACCCAAAAAAAATGAGACCTAATTTTTACTTGATTTGCCAGAATAAATTGTTTTCAAAAGCAACTGAAAAACTTATTTGTTTGCATTTTAGGGTATTCAATCTTACATACATAAATATGTATGTATATAAAACGATTGCAATGCTAAAAATAAGCCTAGTAAAAGTATGGTTAACACTAAATAGGGGGCGTATTTTCGTTGAAAATGTTGTGTCAAAAATATTTTGATTTGATTTTTTTTCTTGTTAATATTGTATTTGCCGTCTATTTTCATTTGATATAAACTACTGCATATGTATGTATATTTTTGATTCTGCTATATTATTTATTACTTGGTTTCATTAAGCCATTCTAGTTTCAATACAATATTAGTTTAATAACGCGGTGAGTCGCAACAGTAATAAAATTTATAAGCGATAATTTTTCTTTTTCTTCGACAGTTGAATGAAGTGTAACGACATTATTGATAAATAAAAATATTCCCTCATTTTCGCAGAGCCGTCCGTTATCGTCAACACACTACAAATTGATATTCCAAAATGCTCGCCAATTGACAAAAATTATCTATTCTGATTGGACAATTCACTGAAAGAGCTTAACATTAACACATGCAATTGTTGCTGTGACAGCGAGTGCAGTAGTCGCAATTTTTACATTGATTTAATGTGGGATAGGATGTTGGCACGAGGGCGTGAGTGCGTGAGGGCGTTGGTATGTTTAGTAAGTTTTTATTTGTTGAAATTTTGTGTAATATTTATCAAATAGGCGTTCAAAATGTGTATTCAAAACTCTGTTAAAACTCATTTCAACACACATTTTATTTTTTGTGAATATGACCCAGAATATGTTTATTAATTAAACTTTACGAAATTTGCATGTATTTGAGGTATTTGACTATTAAGAAAATGTTGTATTGTAAATTCAAATTTGTATTCATAAAACATACAATCAATTTCAAGTACAATTTAGAACAACTGGTTCATACAAAATTTGTTCTAAAATGTATTTAAAATAGTTTATATATTTTTATAAATACGAGGGTTTTCGACGTTAGATTTCAAAACTGTCACTTTACATAAATATGTATATAAATTCGATAATTATCGCTTGCTTTCTTTTTCAGTTGCTGCAATCGATGTAATAGTCTGGATTTCAATAAATCTTAAGCAAATTTTATTGAATAATTTCCTTCTGTTTTGTTTTGTTTAATGTTACTTTGTTTTTGAAATTCTTTACGATACTTTTGCTATTGGGTTTTTAATTGATTATGTGTATTTGACAAAAAGAAAAGATGGCAAAAGTTAAAAGTATTTGATAAAAAAAGTATTGCATAGAAGTAAAAGAAAACAAGCATTTAAATGCCACAACAGACCTCGCAGTTACAGGGCCAACAGATCAACAAATTGTCGCTGAAATTGAAAATGTTTTGGAATCGGCTTCAGATGAGAACAATATCGCTTCATAGAATTAAAGGGAAGGAGTATTTTTAACTGATTAAAAGGCAAAATTTTAGTGACAGGCTCGCTGATTACACAAAAACTCGGAAAGCATCAACAAAGTTTTGAATTTTTTTTTTTATTATTTTGCTTGAAACTAAGCGAACGAGCGATGCCGAGTGACATAGTGGGCCTGGCAGTTAATTTCAAAAACGTTTTGTATGTACGTTTTCGAATACGTGAAATCGCTTTTAAACATTTTTGAATTTTGTGTAGCTTTTTTTCAGATTATTGGTGACAATAGATATACATATTTTAAGACTGGCCTGTGAAATGTCTAGTAGTTCGCCGTTCGTCAAATTTATTTCACAACCTTCACAAATTTCAATCAAAAGAATGGATTAAAGTATCAAGTGTTCAGGCAAACAAATATAGAGAATTTACTGCACATGAAGGGTTTTTATTCAACCGTGAATTTTTAGAAAATTTACTCAAATTTGAAAAGTTTTGTTATTGAATCGAATTGCATGGTTAACCTACTATTTCTATAGACCATGTGTTGTTTCAGTAGTTTTCACATTTTCGAAACTAAACTCGAAAATATGTTTCGTATTAAATAACCTATAAGGAAGATTAAATGGAGTACTTAAAACTACATACATAAATTAGGAGCACAGACAATACAAAAAATCGACAAATGATTTGTCTCTTTAATCAATGTGCACAGAAATTGATTTTCTTAAAAACGAGTTATCTTAACACACATTGTAAGTTTTTTTTATACAGATAAAAAACTATAAAAGAACCTTTTGAAATTTTCTTTATAATACAGGCTGTAAGAAAATACAGATTCTTTTTTTTTTCTTTTTTGAAAAACGAAATTACAGAAGATAAATGTTTAACCGATGGCTGTAGTTAAGTCAGTTGCGAAGAGGAAACTAGTATTTAAGATTAAATGAAATGAATATTTGTTTAGAAACGAAAGTCATTATTAAATTAATGGAGCTTGTATGATTTTTGTTTGTTTGTGTGTAAATAGTTATAGTTACATTTATGAGGAGCTACTGGATTCGGATGTACTTACATCCTCGCAGATGGTATGCAATTTTTCCATTTCCGAGTTTGTGACTATATTAATGCTGCTTACTTTGGCACGTTGATAGGCTACAACGGTGTTTTCGCCCAAACACTTAACACAAACATAACCAATAAGCACAGCTATGCCCACAGTCATGACACGTATTAGAGGATCCACATACAGCTGTATTACCACCCAGGCTGAGGCACCTGCTACACACATCAGTGTAATGAGAATGACTGTCTTGGACCAGTGTTGTATAGTAAAACCTTTCTCCCAATCGAGCCTGAAACAACGTTTTTAGTCAATTCAAACATTTGAGACAATGGACAGAACTAGAAAAATGTTATAAAGATTGAATAGATAAACGAGCTCTCTGCAGATTTTTCTCACGAAATTTTTCATTATTTTTTTTTTTTTTTTTTTTTGTAGCACAAATCTAGTTAGCAAAAATTTTAAATACAATTGAGAAATTGTATTTGAAATTTACCAGTAATGTATGTCCATATGCTTTCAGAAATCATAAATTTTTCACACTGTCATCGTTTAATCCTTTTTTTAAATTTTCAATGTGCACATTTTGAAGTTTTTATTCATATTCTTAAATATTTTTTTTTTTTTGATCCTAAGTTGCACATTTATAATTATGTACATATTTACTTTTGCAGATAAACGTGTTGGCACAATGTTCGCTTAAGAAAAACATGTTTATCATCACACTTAAATTGATCATTACGTTACTTCATTACGTCAAACATAATTAACTCGGTATATTTATCTTCACACACATGTGATCGAGAGGCGTGTGTTTGCTGCTTATTTTATTTTTGCTTTACATATTTTTTTCATCAAGTTCATTCGATCACGCATGCCGGATTTCGGGCCCTGGTTTATAAAGCTTTTATAAAAGTCTTTATAATAGTAAATTTGTATTTCGTCATAATAAAGATTAAGGTAAAGGCTACTTGAATAGTTTACATAGTTTACTTACTTTTTTGTTTTCTCTATTTCATACGGAAAACCACAAACTTTACACGACAGTTGAGCTTCAGTTTTACTACAGCTCTCCACAAGCCAACGTTTTAAGCACTCATGATGCACAGACGAAACATCGCCAGTACACTGACAGGGTTGTATTAAAGGCTCCGGCTTATCGCTGTCATAACAAATCCAACAATCTTTTTTATTTAAAAATGATTGCCCTTCTTCGGGTGATAAAGTCTTTGTTTCAGCTGAAGTGGTGGGTATTGAAGGATCGATTTGTCTAGAAATCAATTTGCGAGGATTAAGTATCCATAGTTGTTCGGGAGCCATTGAGTTCCATAAGCAACAGGGAAACCATAAAGCCACACCTATTTCCACAATGCGAAATACAATGTCATGCCAGTTACGGGAATAAACAGGTACTCTGTAAAGAAAAAGAAAAATCAAACTTGTACAAATCCAAAATTGTACTAACTAACTAGAAAATTGATAGTCTAACTAATTTAATGCACAGCTATTTATATTAATATTAAGCAAACTTACTTTGTTTTCCAAAAATCTCCTAAAGTCTCCGAGGTAAGAAATCCTACTATCACTATGAGCATAATGGCCTGAGACAACAGGCCGAAACGTGATTGATGTAACTGTGAGGCATTTACAATGGCTTCGCTGGGTCCTAAAATTTTGCCCGTTTGATCGTACACAAAACCTCCGCGTAGTTTAAAAAATACTTCGACTCCATAGATAAGGAAAAAGACTACAACTACTAGCAGTAAAATGGCATAACATCCATTAAATATGTGAGCATAGGTTTGTCGTTTTGAGTTGATCAGCGATGAAAAAACTTCTATGCCAAACAAGCTGTACAGAAAGAAATTAAAGGCTATAAATCCGAGAAAGCTTTTTGATAAAAATTGCGATTTTTCCCAACGTATGTCTCGTAAATGGAAGATCTGTAAATTGGATAAGAAAAGGCAGACATTTAAGTTGCATTAAATGGCAGGAATGTCATTCTTTTAATGATACTTTTATGACAAAAATGTGTATGCAAAACTTTTGCTTTATTCAGAACAAATAGTTTGGTTGTACTAAAAGAAAACAAAAATATTTAATTAAAGTGCATTTTATATTGGTATGAACTATTTTTGCATATATACTTCACTAGGCATATTCATATGTATAAATTAAATTGAATTTGAATCAATTCTAGCTTCAGTGACCTTTAATTTATTTTTATGAATTAGCCCTTAAAACATGAAAACCCTTGACAGATATATCTTTGCCAGATAAAATCGTAATAAGCTTCAAGTCTTTTTTTTTTTTTTTATCAACAAGACCATTACAATGTAGTCTAATTGCAACGTCATAACCTTTTTATCTCAGCTCACAAACATAATTTGCTATTTATGTATTTAACACTTATGTTTATCGAAAAGCACTTTAATTAACATAAATGACACTCGATTGTAAATGTCTTTAGAATAATAACAATTTTGTTGATTGTTAAGAAAAGTACTTCTTCAAATTATTGTTTTCGCAAACAAAAAATTCTTGCGTTACTAGAAGTCTAACGACTGAACAAAAATAAACAAAAGTGTATGTAGCTTGGCATTCATGTTTGAGTATCGAGAACAATACCCTATAAGCGATAAGATAATTATAATTGGACACTGACGAGTTGGGGTGGTAGAGGTGAGCAAAAGTTTAAATATTTAATAATATTTTATAACAAAGGAACAACATACATCGAGTGGCTTAGTCTTAATGCAGTAGTGCTCATGCACCTGAACATCTTGACATATTAAGTGAAACCCCAAGCAATCGGTCATAATAAAAACCAAAATATTTTTTTTTGCACAAGCAATACAATGTGACGTATTAAATTATTTTCTTTTGTTTGGGTTTGTTATTAGAAGTGATTGAAAGAAAAAGCATTTGTTAGGTGCAAACTTTAGGTGCAATTGTTCTCGGCAAATTCGAAATAAATGCATGTGTAAATAGAATTGATAAAATTATAGATAAGAAAAAATTTGTTTTCGTAAAAGGGAAGGAATGCCCACTACAAATACAATTTGTAACGCGCAAAGAGATATGTAAATCATTTGATTTTGTAATAAAATGTGATCTGTAAATTATTCGATTAAAAAAAAAAGAAGTGCGGTCGGGGGACCCCCGTTACGTTTTTTCTTCATCTTCGAATGTAATACATGGTGAAATCTGTGTTTTATTTTGTGTTGTTTTTGAAATTTTTAAATTTTATATGCTTCTTTAAATTTTTGGAACGTTTAATTTTTTTACTTTTGACACATGCAGTATTTTTTTGTAACTCTGCTGCAAAACGAAGAAAATCAACTGTTGGTTAATTTTTCAATATTGCTTTTTAGCGACATCTAGCAGCTGATAGTGTCCGTTTTCACAACTAATTAATATTTATTGGTAGGTGCCTCCGCTGATATCAGCGGAGACACCGCCCATCATACACAATTGTTTGTCGACAGATACACCAATACATATGTATACACAGCTCACGCGCTTTCGTGACGATTTCTACTAATTTGCACTACCAGCAAGCCGTGTTAAGGAACTTCGTTCCAAAAAATATATTTTTGTGAGCTAAACTACCAGTTCATCGATAACGAAATTTTTCGAACATGCACATAAATATATTTAAGACCAAAATAAATTTTAACATTTTCGTTTAAATGTGTTAAGGCGAACGAACAAACAGGTTCGATATCGACAAACTGACAGTTTTTTTCTTGTTGTTGTTAGTGTATATACATGTACATTTATGCATTTTTAGTTATTTGTGTCTAAGTACTTGGGCACAACAAAAACCAACAGGAAATAGTGGTCACGTTGCTGTTGAGCTGATTTAAAATATGTATTTCACTTACCTCTGCCCACATGCACACAATTAGCGATGCGCAAGTCATTAGCAAAGGATAATAGGCGGACATCAAAGTAACTGCCCATTGCGGCTGTAAATCCAACTGGAAAAATTTAAAAACAAATGATCAATTACTATTTGAAAAATGAATTTTCCTTTAACTAGCTTACCGGTGTTGTGAAAAAGGCTCCTCTTAAGGAGGCCGCTACAAATACCATAAAGTATAACATTTTCTGTGTGGTAATACGGCAAGCTCTCAGTACTGATGGCTGTTTGAGTCTTTGATATTCGGCCACTATACAAATAAATAGCTGTATTACCGAGACCAAGGCCACCAGATAGAAGACGCTCGATATGCCGGCGTAGTAGGGCAGATTGAAGCCACTGCACTCGTCACCGGCGTATCGTATCTCACAAAGGCAAGTGCCATTTAGACAATCTCCTCGCCCCGAACAAGTGGCCGTATTGAGATCATCGTGGCTGTAAGACTGATGTGGTCCACTAGTTGATGTAGACTGCTGCAAAACGCTCGAAGAGCACCTCATTAAGCTATGAAAACTCGGTAGCATTCTATGTGTGAAAAGTTAAACTGAAAGAAAAAAAGAAATAACAATTCTAGGTTATAAAATATTTTTTCTAGCATAAAAAATCAATAGAAGCTACAAAATAAATAAATAAAAAAAAAACTAATATTTGAAAAAAAATAATACATCTAGATTATAAAAACAAGCTTTTACTAATTACGCCGTACAAAAATTTCGAACTTTGTCCAAAATGAATGGTACTTATTAATATCTATTGAAATTGCTACAAAATTCAAGCAAACTTACATTAACATAACAAATTAACATGCCATTAAAACAATTTTATGTAACTTAACTTAGAAGCAATAAAGAAGCGTTTTAAAGAAACTGTTAAATACTTTAATAAAAGAAGCAAATTCTATGAAGTGTAATAAATTTGTTGACCTGCAAATTCGTGTGCGAGGTTATTAATGTCTTAAAGCTTGGAATTTACCTCTTTACATAATATTTTTTGTTTGAATTACTTTATGAATAAATAAATAATTTACCAAGAAGGGACAGGAAAAAATTTATTAATGTGAGAAATAATGCAATGCGCCATAAACAAAATATTGAATATTTACATGCATTAAAAGATTGTAACAACAACACCAATAAATTGTTGCCAACAGTGTAAACTTTAAAAATTGACCTCAGGCCAAATCATCGTATTCTTAATCCAATCAACTATCGAGTAAAATCAATGTACAACAAAAATAAAATAAAAATACAAACACACCCTTCAAATGGGCCCGTAGTGCTATTTATATGCATTAGACGCTTCTTTGTAAGGAACTGGAACGGCGGTATCATCAGTAGCCCTATTCACTCTTTTATAACGATTTTGAAAGTGTTTAGCTTGCCTCCTAATATATGATTCATTAACTACCTTTTAACAGCTATGGGTGCATGTCGGAAATGACGAAAAAAAGAATGCAAAAAATAAGCAAAACGAAAATTGTCTAATCATTCTATTATGCGCCAAGTAAGTACACTGAATTATAATTGTATAATTAATTATAGTACGTGTAAAGAGTTCTGAAATTCTAATCTTCGGATAAATTGCAAGCCAAATGTTTAAAAGTCATTTCAATAAAAATTTTAAAGTTAAAATAAATACCATAAATGAAATTCGCGTTAAATTAACACAATCAGCCGACCTTTAAAAACAGCTGATTTTAAACGCCTGCGAATGTCTTTATAAAGTATTACTGACCACCAAAAGCGCTAATTTACAGGTTAAATTATTTAAACGATTTTATTAGCGTTAAAATTGAGTACTGAATCGCACTACAGGGCTGGTTAGAAGCCTGATGTGCCCGTTTTAAAATATTTGGCATTTAATTTCATACTATTCCCAAGAAGTTGGCAAAACAAAATATTTGTCCACTTCAAGTATCCGTAAATGATACTGTGCAATACAATTGATGCGTGTGACGCATTTATTTTAAAGAGCTATTTTTTAAAATGCAGCAGCTGTTTCTATAAAAAAATATTATTCATTTTTACATAATCAATTCATTTTTACATTATCAACATAGAAAGAATATTGAAAAGTGTAATAAAAACTTACGTCTTGGCACTTTATGCTAAATGCTGCCAAAATTAATTAAAAAGAAGTGAAAATGCTTCATTCATATGAATAAATATGAAAAGTCTTCCACTGTTAAATGATGATTCAAATAAGCAACAATTTTAATATGTGTAGTACATGCATGTACGAGTCTGTATGTATGTATATGCATATGCGGACATCATGCACAAAAACAGGAAAGGCGGTAATAACGAAGAAATTTAATTTTTATATGTTATAGTACAAGCACGATCGTACAGTGAAGCAGGATGTTGGTTAGGGTAGCCAAAACGAAATGGAATCGTTATGAGAAAAAGTTGAATTTGTAACAGATATTTGAGGTTAAATAAGTTTTCCGGAGTATTTTTATAATTCTTCGAAAGTTGTGGAACTACTAATAGGTTTTGCTACAAACATTTTATTATTAGAAATCCTAAAATTAAAAAATTTTTTTCATGCAATAATGTTTTTCTGATCAACTATGAGAAATTTATTGTTTCTGGAATATCACTAACTACCATTTCTTCTTTACTTCACCGTCTAAGACGCTGCTTTTATTTAATAGAGACCACTATTCACTATCATATACAATCGTACGATTCGTTCACTGGAAATTGCTAGATGAATCCGATAGATTTCTGTCCTACTTAAAAAAGTTGTATCAAAATGCCCACACTATTATACGTTTGTCAACAGCTTCGAAAACGCAACTCTGATCGCATTGAGAAGACACATAGCTTTTGTAATTTTGAAAAAGATTAGCAAATTGTAATGTCAAAAAATTTCTCACACACATACGCTATTAGTTCACACTACAATAAGTTTGCCAGTTTTGAGCGCATGAGCCATTTTTAACAGATCGTACAATTGTGTATGGTGGTTAATCACGGTCTTAACCATTAAATGTTATTTCTCCTTATGCTAAAGCACCAATTGTCTTCAATTTTTTCCCTTCCCAGCGGCTTGCTGGTAGTGGAAATTAGTAGAAATCGTCACGAAAGCGTGTGAGCTGTTTATATGTATTGGTGTACTGTCGACAAGAAATTGTATATGATGGGCAGTCTCTCCGCTGACAGCAGCGGAGACACCTACCAATAAATAATAATTAGTTGGAAAACGTTCCAAAAATTTAAAGAAACATAAAATTTAAAAATTTCAAAAACAACACAAAATAAAACATACAGATTTCACCTTGTATTACATTCAAAGATGAAAAACAAAAACGTAAGGAACTTCGTTCCTAACGGGGGTCCCCCGACCGCATTTCTTTTTTTTATAGCAAATCACAAATGAACCCAATTGAGCAGAGGCCTAGTAAGTTTACTGTGTAGCGGTAGCTGATTAAATTTATGTAGCCGCAGCTTAACTTCGATATTCACAATCAGAAAGCTAAACTTTTTTGTTAAGGCTACTTAGAACATTTCAGGCAAAACAGGCGGACTCCTGAGTCATGACGAGCCAAAGCTTGAGCATGTTTTACGTGACAATTTAGGGCTTGATTGCCATAGTCACGTAAGTTGTTTGTGACGCTGACAATGAAGGTTCTCCATTCTGCTAGTCACTTAAATGGCAATTGTTACGAAAAATTGGCAACAATACCCACATATTTATGTATATGCATTCCACTAGACACAAAAAGTGACAGTTGTCACGAGAAGTGCCTAAATGGTTACTCTTTTTTTTTGATAGCAACGATTGCCACGATGTGCTACGACTATGAAAATCTAATTTAGATTCCCAGAGTCGCCTAGAGAAAATAGAGTGCCCTGGTGTACAAAATACTCTAAGGCAGTGAAAGCTACCCGGAGGACTTTTCCTCTGCTTGTGTACAAAGATTGTAATTTAAAAAAATAGCGTCTTGTTTTCAATTATTTACATTTTTATCAATTAATATGTACTTGCACCATATTAAACTTTACGCCAGCCATGCATATGGCAATTAATGAGTGATAAAAACATTTATACGCTACTGTTCTTTGTTTTTGTAGGTACATGGATAAGTGTGTAAGTATGTATATAATTTTTTCACTCTTTATTCCATAAATGTATGTGAAGCGCTTTTTTGTATTCCCAAACAAAATAACAATAACGCACGACAATATAGGAAATTGAAAATTAAAAATATTCATACGGCTAAACCGACAGACAGATAGACAGACAGGCAGTGCTCATATAATGTCAATGCATGATAAAATGATCGTACATATAGACAAAGACGTAATAACAAAAGAGAGTATTGCTTATTAAAAAAAAATAACAACAATAATATCAGCATATAGCAGATACTTAATATTTGATTGACTTAAGTGTTTAAGGGTAAAACAAAATGTTTGAATTTTATTGGTTGAAACGTCGCAACGTGTCAGCTTAAAACACAAAGCAACAAGTAACGTACACCAAGATTAAAAGCATGTAATTAATGCTTAAACTTACAGCCATTTGTTGACCACAGACAACCGTTTTGCCAATGTTATTTCTTATAGCGGCTTTTTATACGTAAGACCAGGGATGGGAGGACATTTTTTTAGTCTGGATAGAAGTTTTATAATTAATTATGTCAGTAGGTACAAACCGTCAGAGAAATTAAAGCTTTTTTTGGAATATGAACTTAATTATTTATGTGCTTTAAGAGCCAATTGAAATGTATTAATTCAGGTCCAAAAATTAACCTTTTCAAAAACTTTTACTTTTTGATACTTTCAAAAATACAAATCGTAGTAACCAATGGTGGACTCGTTGTATAGAAGGTTGCAAAGAAAAGTAGAAGCGTTGCAAAACGAAAAAAGAAATGTTTGCTGTGTTAAAGGTTTGCTTGAACTTTTCTGATTCTCATTCTGTTCATGGGAATTATGGAATAAGTAGTTAAGTTTCAAATAAACTTTTAAGAATTTTTCAAATCTACTGATGAGTTGATTAGCACCAACGAAATGTCGTCAGCATATAGACAGCTGAAAAATACAACAAACATCTTTTGAAAAGGTTCATTTTTGGTCCTGAATTAATAGTTTTATGGAATACTCATGAATTTTACATTTAACAAGTGTGCATTTTTATTACAGATTTTTAAAATTTCTAATAAGAAATGTAATTATAATTTTTGCTGTAGATAAAACTGAATTTAACTAACAGGCCCACAATGTCAATCGGCGTCGCTCGCTCGCTTATTTACATGCTGAACAATAATAAACTTTAAAACTTTGTTGTTGTTTTCCCTGTTTTTATGTAAGCGAACGATGTCGAGTGACATGGCGTGCCTGACACTAAGACTTCTTTCTCTTAAGGACAAAATGATATTTAGGAGCAAGGCTTTCGGCAGTCGCGCTTATACCGGTTTTCAAAATGTTCGAGAACTTGTGAAAGTCTAAGGAAAAACTAGTATATTCTAAACCCTCGAGCGATTCGAGCACGAGCATTTCAGTATTTTTCGGGTCTACTGACGAGTTGAGTGGCATCAACAACATTTCGGCTACATATACACAACTGAAAAGCTAGACAGGAAACATTGGGCGTTATTTTTAGAGCTAAAATAATGGTGGTTATTCGAGAAAATGTGCTAGTGAAGTGAATCTCTACATAGAAACCAAAAACAAAATTTCAAAACAAAAAGGAGTACCAACAAATTGCTTTTGTGTTTCATAAAAAATTTATCGTGGACAACTGCCTCGTTAATTTTATTTTATATTATAATGTATAGAAAACACAAAAAATTCTTCATATTTTGTTTTTGGTTGCCAAGCAGAGTTTCACCTCTTCGGCACGTAATAATGGCTTCAAAAGCGGTATACTCATAAAGACATTTTTTTTTATATTTTCAGATCTACTGACGAGTTGGTTGGCACCCAAGAAATGTCATTATATAGACAAAAACCGGTTAATAATATTTGCAAGTCCGCATTAATATCTTTATCGGTACGCAGTCAAACAGTTTATTTACTAATTCAACGAATTTCTTTTTAGAGTGTAAAAAAATCGTCTTCTTCCAAAAATCGGCCAAAACGCTTAGGCAAGAGGATACAAATGTTGTTAATTTGGATAATATATTTTGATTTTTTGCATATACACGTAATTAAATCTGCCATGCAACTTAATTTTGGACCAAACATGCTTTCTATTCTATTCGATGTCTGCATTTTTGACATAAATAAATTATTCAACTTGCGTTTGGCTTCTTCAGATCCCTAAAAAAAAATCTTGAAAGTCTGTCACTTGTCAACACAATTTTCTGAATATATTTTTTGGTCTGAAAATTCACTTGTTGGCTGTTGCTGTTTCTCAATTCCACTTTATACCGGTTTAGTTTAAGAAATATTAGTTTATGCCTTATATTCAAATATTTTCATTGTTTCAAGCAATTTGTCAATTAAAACTATTTTGTATTTTTTCCTCAGTTGCCCCTGTTGTATTTCGTGATAGAGTACAGATTAAAATGGCGGGGGTAATAAACTCATACTAGAGGTTAAAAATAAATTAATAAGTTTTACTTTTTTTCCCCTTAGTTTTAAAAGAAAAATAATATAAATATTTATTATCAAAACACTTTTGCTGTTAAGGGTCTGTTTGTTTGAATTCAAATATAAAAAACATATACATTTTACACACACATTTGTGCAATTTCTTTTTTCAATTCAGAGCGATAATAAGCATTTATATAATTTTTTTTTTTTTTTTGCTTAATGAAAACAATTATTTTTCTTTCTTATGTGTAAATAAAATACTAGAACGTGCTCATTTATTATTTTTTAATATGTACATTTTAAATAGAACTCAGCACACACATTTAAGATGTCTTTAAAATACATACTTATGTACAGATAGAACGATAAGATAATTGAACTCATAACAAGTTATGTGGCTTAAAATTTTAATGAACTATTACACAGTATAATAAAGTTTTAATAAAAATTTGTTTATAACAATTGGTAAATTTCTTACAGTTTCATTGCTGTTACAAGAAAATTTCTAACGGCGGAGAAATTTTCTCAATTCATATTAAAGCATTTTACGGCCTTTATTTTTAAAGCACAGAGGTGGATATTAGCAAAATTTTTGTAAATTTGTTGTCGTATTTAAAATAATTTTTGTACTTTTGATTCTTTTCATGGACTTAGCACCCCACAATTTTTGTATGTTATTTTGTAATAAATTTGTTTAAATGCCCACGGGCAACGTTATTCGTTTTGCATGCGTGCGTGTGCTACTTTTTAATCGTTTCGTATTAGACTACTTGTTACGCAGTTGAGCTTTGTGTTGAATGTGAGAGCATTAATGTGAAATGAAAACAATGTTACCAGAAAAAAGTTTTTTTAAGGTTCTGAAAAACAGCAACAAAAATTAAGCAAAAAATTAGAAATGTTTTGTCGGTTGTGTTTTTTTTCTTCTAGCATGTCTATATGGCAATACATTTTTTTAGCATTTTTTGAAAATATGCATAAGTTTTCAAGGCAAAACTTAAGAATAAAGAGCCAGGCTTTTGCAGGTTTGTCAAAGCTCTCCCGTAAAAGTTGTAATTTAACAAATATTGCATACCCCCCGAGGTGCACTACTTGTTTCTACTGTATTTGTAAATACAAAAAAATGAAAATCATGGCACAGAACGTAAAATCGCGAATTTCAAGCATTCAAAATCGTATTTTTTGGTCTGCTTCTTAATAACAACAATATCAAATTTGTTTTTGTTTTGAATGCAAATATTCGAAACAATATCTATGTACATATATTTTAAAATATACGGCAGCTAGTTTCAATATTATTTTTTTATATTTGAAAAATTATAAGCAACTAAAAACAAAATGTGCTCATACACTTTGTAAAGTAAAACAGATTTGAAACATATGTAGATACATATACGTACTGCAACTCTATATACCGCATACAATTCACATATCAATCATACGTCGTAATAACATGATATTCGATGCGATCAGGGAAGTTACGATCCCATACATTTAAAAATCTACATCAATTTAAACGCTTGTCAAAATTGTAATCTACTAATTCTAGAAAGCTTTGCTCATGAGTCTGACATCGAGCTTCCGATTTTTAACGAGCAACTTTTGAAATACAAAGAAATGAAAAGATTCTCTTTAAAAATGGCTTATTGGGCAAATCTCTTTAGAATTAATCGTAGATTGAGATTTTGAAAACCGTTTAAGTTGCCCCACATTATTGGACATGGTTGGATTAGCAATGTCTTTGCTTAAAGAAGTGTTAGATTGGAAATGTTCATTTTCATAAAAAGATGTTGTTAATTTAGTCAATATCCTTATTTTCGAAAAATGTTTAATAATAAAAAATTTTATTTTACATTTTCGGCAAAACGCAACAAAAAGAAACATTTTTTATGTAACATTTTGCTTATTAAAGCCTTGTGCAACGTTTGAGTTGGACAGATAGTATATAGATACTAATTCAAAGTTTAATCTTATTTCAACTTATTATTTAAATTTTCTTCAGCTGGCAACATGCAGTGAATGTTTTTAATATGAATGTGTTCTTCTGTAATCAATAAAACACATTTTATATACTTATTTGTCGCATTATTAGAAACAATATAAATTTATTTTAAAGATTAAGCAGCTGCCAGACGACATCATGGCAATAAAAAAAAGATAAATGAAGAAGCATTTAATTAAAAAGTTGAGACACGGACAAAGCACTTAATTGATCTTGTTTAATCAAGTGGGGATAACTGATCATTTGATGAGAGATTCAATTGCAGCAATATGATGTATTTAAATAAAAGTCTAACATGCTGAACACAGAGCAACCAGCTTAAGCTTACGTTGAAAAAATAACGAATAATTCAATATCAAGAAGATAGAACAGTATTTAAATAAGGCCAAGCAAATAAAGTGCTTTGTTTCTATGTAAGGACAACAAACAAATGTGGAAAATTATGTTGAATCATCATGCTTTTCTCCTTTTTATTACCTTAGTCATACTTTGTAATTTACAATTGTTGGTTACATATTTAAGAGGCTTTAGTGCGGTTTTACTTCCTAAAAATTGTGAGCTTTTTCTGGTGAACAATTTTAGTAATTAACATTTTTAAAGATGACAAGAGGATTTATTAGCACTTTCGCCACAACAATCATTAGCACCCAATTGTTTCGAGCTTAGGTAATAATATAATAATTGGTAATAATGGAATAATTTTTAAGTAGTAGCTTCTGTGAAAGGCTGGATTTTTGGGACCTCCGTTGAACTAGGTTTGGCTAAAGTGTAAATAGATATGTACCGTCATTATGATCAAATAATATATGGTTGCAGAACATTTTGAGCAAAACTAACACGTTCCATAAAAAAATTTATATAAAATTGTTAATAGCACCCAATATTTCTTTTTAGATTAAACCTAGTTTAACTCAGATCTCAAAAATCCGGTCTAATATGTTAAATATGATTAGGAAGCAATCAAAGGCTCAGGACTTGTTAACCTATTTTTTATTTTTTGTACAATGCTTTTAAGAATTATATTTTTACATTAAATAACAAAATTGAGAGATTTGTTTTTTTTTAATATGGAACCATGTTGTATTAACATGAAGTCAGCATGCTAAAGTGTAATAAATTATTATGGTTTGATATTCCCTATGCATGTAACAGCAATACCAATATTCATGATTTTGTATTCCAGTGAGTTTGGAATTTTCGGCAGATGATTGGTTTATGTACAAAAAAAAAATAAGAAATTTTCAAGTAAAATTGGGACATTGGAAAATTGTAGATGGCGTCTTCGTGCCAAGAAGGGGCGCTCTACTAGTATTTTTTTATATCAACTACTGCCTTGAGGTGGAAAAAACATTAAATTTTTGTTTAAAGCAATCAACTACTTTGTGGTTAACTTTATAAAAGTATTCACGGTCTCATGTGCATATAATTTGTTTACTAATTTACATACATAAATGTGTGTATATGTATATATGTAAGTGAATACCGATAAGATTTTGCTCGTCACTACCACTGATGGAATATTTTGAGGGCCATTAAGATATATAAATACAAACTTAAAATCGATAGCGTCTCCTTAGATGCTGTACAAATTTTGTTTTTGTGTTTGTAACCAAGAGACCCGTTGCAGATTTTATTGCAATATTTTTGCAACGTATTTTAACGGCACCTCTAAACATTTCCGGGTGCCAAATGAAATTTTCGTTGTATATATGTATGTATACAGACAATTTGAGAGTGAGAACAGTAACATTTTACAATTACTGTAAGGTGCCTGCTTAGAAAATCGCTGCACCCCCCCAATGTGCATGTACATATGTATGTATTTATTTCCCAAACCGGATTAAATTTGTTCAAACTAAGCACACAACTCGATCAAACCCAATTAGCAATTTGGTATCAAGCGTTTGTTTTTATAAATAAATGTCTTCGGTGACATACAATTAGAACTGACCTCATTTTTTTCGTTTTTAATTTAAATGAGAACACAAAAAATACAAAAAGAATTATTTTGGGAAAAAGCATTTGTTGTATAAATGTAGTAGAATAATATTGCAGCATTCAAACACATGTCTAAATATACTAAAGACATACAATGTCGTAATAACGCACTTTGAAAAAAATAGAAATAATAAAGAAATAACAAAATTAGTCATGCATTTTCAAAAAGTAAACATGCTTTCGAATACATGCATACATAGGTATAATAAATTTGTACACTATAATGGTGTGTTAATTAAATTTTGTCAAATAACCAAATGTTAAGTTCATAAAAAGTTTTAATATTTACATAAAACATATTTTTAATTTCTGTACTTTTGAAATTCCTAGTCTTTACAAAACGGGCCACTGGCCCCTTTAAGAAAGTGTAAGGTACGTATTTTATATTTCAAAATAAATATAAACAAATTTTAAAGAACACAAAAAACTTCAAGTGTATGTGTTTGTTGTTGATTTATTAAGCAATTATTTAAAAAATTGCAAGAAGATAAAATTGAGGGTTTGATTGGATTTATAGGAAGTTCAATTTGCTTTGTAAAGGGTTCATTTTCATTTGCAAGAACTTCAATTGAATTGGCGAAGGAAAATTTAAATGGATACATATTTTTAATTATAATATTAAAAGTTAATAAAAATTTCAATTAATATAACAATCTACTTTATTTTATTTTTTTTCTGTGTCAGTGCAAAGTTAAGCAATTTTAAATCATTTTTTTTCCAATACTCACAAAATGTTATCGTTCTTATTAAGAGCTGGAACCGGAGTAATTGTTTAATTCATGTCTTTTTTCATCATCAACCTAAGCACTTGGCCAACAAAAATGTCTTCAAAATAAAGACTTCTTACATTGTTGTTAAATAGCAGCAGTAGCTAAACTTTGATGTTGAAAATTATTTGACACGCAAGTTTTTCACGTAAATAAACGTTCTAAATTGTTGGTGAAATTGTCTTTTTCTTTTTTTACTATAAATATACAACAAAAACAAACTTTTGTTTTATACTAATGGAAAAAACGAAATTATAATTCTTTTTACTTAAAAAATAACTTAAATTATAAATACACTGCACAGCCTACTGATGTTCCCGTCTACTGCGGCCCAAGTAAAGAGAAAGAAGCCTTTCAAATAAAATGAAAATGCGAGCAGTTAACTAAACAATGTTGAAAATAAAATTTTTCATATAAAATAAAAGTTCCAAGAGCGACACAAGTGTAAGACGACTTGGAAATAATGAATAAAATTACATAAAGACTTAAAATATATTTGAATGTATGCACGTGTTATGAATGGGAACAAATTAGTTTTTATGCATTTTTTTTATCTCAGCTCAGCCCACAATTTGTTGCTATAGATAATATGTTTTGTTAAAACAAGGAAGAAGATACATAATTCCTTTCGCAAGAGGTTCTCAGTGTGGGCTTAAAAGCAAAAGAAAGCCCAAAACAGCACAATGAAATTTTTTAAAGTTATCGGCGCTCGCATTCGTTTTCTACCACATAATTGTCGAGTAAATATTTCATGTTCGATGTTCAGATTTAATTCTTTTTTTTTTATACATAGTTCTAGAATATGTTTCAGAGTATGATGGAATGTTCTAGAGTATGATAAAATGTTTCAACATCAAAAAATTTGATTACAATTTTGTGTGATTTGCTTTAAAAGCCTTATAATAAGGCACGTTCATATTTACTAAATGCAGCCCCAATATAATGTGTGTACTGACAAGGTAGACAAATATACGTACTTAATCCTTTCCATATTTATTCAAAGCCAATGTCACACATAAGCAAATATACCAGTATCAACGGATAACTATTTGTATATACATATGTATGTACAAATTTAGATCGCAATACATGTATATATGTATGTATGTGTCTGAAGATAAATACAGTCAAAGCCCGGTATAGCGAATACTCAGTTTAACGAATATCGGATATAACGAATGGCGAAATTTTTACATTAACTGTCTTATGTAGCGAATGACAAAAAAAAAATAAATCTCGATTTAACGAATGGCAAAGCAAAATACATTTAAAAAATCGTTACAAATCTGCATTTGCAGATTTGCCGGCACTTTCCCGTATAAGTTGTAATTTGACAAATATTCAAAACCAAAAAACTGTATAGGAAACCCCTCCCCACGGAGGCACAACTTGTTTCTACTGTATTTTTTAAAATACTTCTTCCTCACAAAATTTGAAAACGGAAATATTTAGAGAAGAAGACCACAAAACGACCTGCATTTGCAGATTTGCCGGCACTTTCCCGTATAAGTTGTAATTTGACAAATATTCAAAACCAAAAAACTGTATAGAAAACCCCTTCCCACGGGGGCACAACTTGTTTCTACTGTATTTTCTAAAATACTTCTTCCTCACAAAATTTTAAAACGGAAATATTTAGAGAAGAAGACCACAAAACGACCTGCATTTGCAGATTTGCCGGCACTTTCCCGTATAAGTTGTAATTTGACAAATATTCAAAACCAAAAAACTGTATAGAAAACCCCTTCCCGCGGAGGCACAACTTGTTTCTACTGTATTTTCTAAAATACTTCTTCCTCACAAAATTTGAAAACGGAAATATTTAGAGAAGAAGACCACAAAACGACCTGCACTTGCAGATTTGCCGGCACTTTCCCGTATAAGTTGTAATTTGACAAATATTCAAAACCAAAAAACTGTATAGAAAACCCCTTCCCACGGAGGCACAACTTGTTTCTACTGTATTTTCTAAAATACTTCTTCCTCACAAAATTTGAAAACGGAAATATTTAGAGAAGAAGACCACAAAACGACCTGCATTTGCAGATTTGCCGGCACTTTCCCGTATAAGTTGTAATTTGACAAATATTCAAAACCAAAAAACTGTATAGAAAACCCCTTCCCACAGAGGCACAACTTGTTTCTACTGTATTTTCTAAAATACTTCTTCCTCACAAAATTTGAAAACGGAAATATTTAGAGAAGAAGACCACAAAACGACCTGCATTTGCAGATTTGCCGGCACTTTCCCGTATAAGTTGTAATTTGACAAATATTCAAAACCAAAAAACTGTATAGAAAACCCCTCCCCACGGAGGCACAACTTGTTTCTACTGTATTTTCTAAAATACTTCTTCCTCACAAAATTTTAAAACGGAAATATTTAGAGAAGAAGACCACAAAACGACCTGCATTTACAGATTTGCCGGCACTTTCCCGTATAAGTTGTAATTTGACAAATATTCAAAACCAAAAAACTGTATAGAAAACCCCTTCCCACGGAGGCACAACTTGTTTCTACTGTATTTTCTAAAATACTTCTTCCTCACAAAATTTGAAAACGGAAATATTTAGAGAAGAAGACCACAAAACGACCTGCATTTGCAGATTTGCCGGCACTTTCCCGTATAAGTTGTAATTTGACAAATATTCAAAACCAAAAAACTGTATAGAAAACCCCTTCCCACGGAGGCACAACTTGTTTCTACTGTATTTTCTAAAATACTTCTTCCTCACAAAATTTGAAAACGGAAATATTTAGAGAAGAAGACCACAAAACGACCTGCATTTGCAGATTTGCCGGCACTTTCCCGTATAAGTTGTAATTTGACAAATATTCAAAACCAAAAAACTGTATAGAAAACCCCTTCCCATGGAGGCACAACTTGTTTCTACTGTATTTTCTAAAATACTTCTTCCTCACAAAATTTGAAAACGGAAATATTTAGAGAAGAAGACCACAAAACGACCTGCATTTGCAGATTTGCCGGCACTTTCCCGTATAAGTTGTAATTTGACAAATATTCAAAACCAAAAAACTGTATAGAAAACCCCTTCCC
This sequence comes from Sturmia bella, assembly GCA_963662145.1. Taxonomy (NCBI): domain Eukaryota; kingdom Metazoa; phylum Arthropoda; class Insecta; order Diptera; family Tachinidae; genus Sturmia; species Sturmia bella. The sequence continues at coordinate 64,223,824 of OY759171.1, read as the reverse complement.
ACGGAGGCACAACTTGTTTCTACTGTATTTTCTAAAATACTTCTTCCTCACAAAATTTGAAAACGGAAATATTTAGAGAAGAAGACCACAAAACGACCTGCATTTGCAGATTTGCCGGCACTTTCCCGTATAAGTTGTAATTTGACAAATATTCAAAACCAAAAAACTGTATAGAAAACCCCTTCCCACGGAGGCACAACTTGTTTCTACTGTATTTTCTAAAATACTTCTTCCTCACAAAATTTGAAAACGGAAATATTTAGAGAAGAAGACCACAAAACGACCTGCATTTGCAGATTTGCCGACACTTTCCCGTATAAGTTGTAATTTGACAAATATTCAAAACCAAAAAACTGTATAGAAAACCCCTTCCCACGGAGGCACAACTTGTTTCTACTGTATTTTCTAAAATACTTCTTCCTCACAAAATTTGAAAACGGAAATATTTAGAGAAGAAGACCACAAAACGACCTGCATTTGCAGATTTGCCGGCACTTTCCCGTATAAGTTGTAATTTGACAAATATTCAAAACCAAAAAACTGTATAGAAAACCCCTTCCCACGGAGGCACAACTTGTTTCTACTGTATTTTCTAAAATACTTCTTCCTCACAAAATTTGAAAACGGAAATATTTAGAGAAGAAGACCACAAAACGACCTGCATTTGCAGATTTGCCGACACTTTCCCGTATAAGTTGTAATTTGACAAATATTCAAAACCAAAAAACTGTATAGAAAACCCCTTCCCACGGAGGCACAACTTGTTTCTACTGTATTTTCTAAAATACTTCTTCCTCACAAAATTTGAAAACGGAAATATTTAGAGAAGAAGACCACAAAACGACCTGCATTTGCAGATTTGCCGGCACTTTCCCGTATAAGTTGTAATTTGACAAATATTCAAAACCAAAAAACTGTATAGAAAACCCCTTCCCACGGAGGCACAACTTGTTTCTACTGTATTTTCTAAAATACTTCTTCCTCACAAAATTTGAAAACGGAAATATTTAGAGAAGAAGACCACAAAACGACCTGCATTTGCAGATTTGCCGGCACTTTCCCGTATAAGTTGTAATTTGACAAATATTCGAAACCAAAAAACTGTATAGAAAACCCCTTCCCATGGAGGCACAACTTGTTTCTACTGTATTTTCTAAAATACTTCTTCCTCACAAAATTTGAAAACGGAAATATTTAGAGAAGAAGACCACAAAACGACCTGCATTTGCAGATTTGCCGGCACTTTCTCGTATAAGTTGTAATTTGACAAATATTCAAAACCAAAAAACTGTATAGAAAACCCCTTCCCACGGAGGCACAACTTGTTTCTACTGTATTTTCTAAAATACTTCTTCCTCACAAAATTTGAAAACGGAAATATTTAGAGAAGAAGACCACAAAACGACCTGCATTTGCAGATTTGCCGGCACTTTCCCGTATAAGTTGTAATTTGACAAATATTCGAAACCATATATGCAAATACCGTTGGATTGTGTGTGTTTTCGGCTTCTTTCTTTGTATTGAAAGAACACGTGTGATGCGTTGCTTTTTTCGTGAAAATTTTAGTAGTTTTATTTGGTTCATTGTGAAAACGAGATGTCGATTTCTTAAGAAATGAATAATATGAATGAAATGTAATGATAAACCTACACATGTTAATAGCATCCAAACATAGCTAAATATGTATATGCCTCTATGTACATTTATGATTTTTAATGAATTTACATATTAGAAATAAAAACAATTCTTAAATGAACGTTAAAATATCAATTAAAGTTTTATTTCTACACTGAGTTCTCATTACAATTAAATTTTGATGTTTTTAAAACTGCGGACCACCGTCTTTTATAAAATGTTAAGATAAAAAAATACTGTTCGATATAACGAATATCTCGGAATAACGAAAGGTCTGAACATTATATCATTCGTTAAACCGGGCTTTGACTGTACGTTGAGTACAATATATTTTTTTTTTTTTTGTTAAATAATGTTTTTTCTACTTTTTATTATCTTTATTTTACATTAAAAGTATTCATTTCAGCGTCTTCCCTCGTTGGAAAAGTGAAAAAGAGAATTTAGTTTTTTTTACAACAAACAAATGAAAAATAAAATTTTAAACAAAAATTTTGTGCTTGTTGCAAAAAAAAAAACTTTTTACAGTTGTTAATAATTTTGTCGGGCTTTGTGGTTCGATTTTTACTGCCTCAAAATTGAGAAAGATTTTTTGTGATAAAATTTTTAAAGAAAATGTTGATCACTCCAATTTTATCACAAAACATCTTTCTCGATTTTGAGGAAGTAAAACTCAAACTAGAAAGCCCCATAAAATTATTAGCAATTTTTAATCATATAGTCCACTATAAAATTAAATTAATGAATTTTTATATTTTCAAGGAAGAAACAAGCTGAAAAAACTACCTATTATATTATGTTAATTTCATTATTGTATTTAACAAAAAAAAAAAAAAAAAGCCTCATAGCAAATGGAAAATAAATCGCGCGAGATATTTTATATTAAAATCGCGCAGAGAACTGAATAAAACCACAAACAAATGCACTGAAAAGTGAATTTAACAAATACATACATATATGTATCTTATTCGAGAAAATCTTCTTAGATAGAAAAATAAGAGAAAAATAATGTAAATATTTAATTTAAAAAAAAAATTAATAAATTGTTGGCCTTTAGATAATGTTAACGGTTTTAACACCAACAGATTGTCTAAAAGTGAAAAAAAAGTTCATGACAATGAAAGTCAAAGCTTCTCTAAATAATAAATAATTTCATAATTTGCAACAGGAATTATCATAATGCAAAAATAATTTATTACACCTTTTGCCTTACAGAACTTGATTATTGCTGGAAGTATATTTGACGTCAATTTTACAGTATTATCTACCGGTTTTTTTGAGACGTACATAAATTTTGTTTCGTGTGTTTGTTTTGAAAACAAAAACAAATTTTCATATTTTCTTTATTGTTTTGAATATAAATACAAGAATGAAAATTTAAGTGTCTAATAAATAAATAACCGGCAATTTATCTTTAGGCGTAGTATTTATTTATTTTAAATAAGGGAATCGTTTTTATAAGAAATGGTCACTTTGATGTTTCTGATTTGACAATGAAAAAAAGTTACCGCGTTCTGAGTTGAAATGAATTCTTGTTTTTATTAAGCCAACTACATAATTGTCAAACGTTGGAAGAGAACTTTTCTAGTCGACTTTTTTTTTTTAAAGAATTTTTAGAAACTAAGCTTAAATCGATTTGAAATACATACACATGTGAATATAAATATGCCGAGTTAATATTAACAGTACTTTTTCTTTTTTTATTTTAATGTCTCTGTTTTGAGATTTTATTTATTTATTTACCTAATAACTTTTGAGAAAGGAAATGGTTCATATGGAAAAATTTTTTGTATTTTCTTTAGCATAAAGAAGAGCCAACGAAAAATTGCAAAATGTGCTTTTAACACTTCCTAATTTCCTGCTCATTGATAAACAATTTGTTTTTTTCCCCCCGTTTACTTAAAGAGAGAATTTTATTTAAATTTAGATTTATTTATTTCAGGTCTAAAACAGACCTTTCTATTAGTCGTTTTTTCAACCAAATATTAAATTAAATTTTGTGTAAAAGAAAACAAATTTGTGTACATATGTATGTATGTATGCCAAGACAAATAAGCTTCGTTGTTTCGTGAAAACTGCTTATCTAGCATAGGAATTCTTCCCCATTTTCCACAACAAACTAACTAGTAGTATGACAACATTATTGAGCACACATCGAATCAAGCATTGGCTACAACAGAGTATATGTCTGTATGAGCCTATGTGTATGTACATTTGTAATGTTTTCATTCCCATATACATATATATTTTTTTTTTCAAACCTTAACAACACATGCATACGAGTATGTACGTATCTTTGTACGTATGTTCTCATTCACAGTTTCAAAGTACATACCTACAGACTTTGCAAGTAAATTTTAAGTGCAAGAGTACTCAAACATATGTTACATAGTGTCTATATGGTTGTTTTTTTTTTTAATTACATACATACGTAAATACATACATATAAATGTATGTATAGGTATAAATGAGTTTTTTTTTTTTTTTTTTGTTAAATTTGTTAATAGAAAAATGTGTATATAGTTATAGCTACATACTAGGTACCTATTTACAATTTTTCCTTTAATTTATCAATAAAATTATGCAAAAATTAATAGGTAGGTACCTACTTCATAGATAGGTTCTTCATACAGGAGCAGTCTGTATAGGTAATATTAGTTTTTCTGATTCTTTTCGCAAGACAACTGCATAACAGCCAAGTAAGTAGGTGTTTGATTTTAGATATTAAGCAATGAAACTTGCATAAGCCCTGTAGGCTCACTTTATTTTATGTTTTAGTGGTAGTGTAATGTTCTAGGACCAATTTATTTTCTTTTTCTCGTGACGTGACATTGCAATTCGTAAATTTTTCAATTTAAGTTTTTATCTCGGTTAGCACAATTTCATAACTCTTTGTTCTTTATGCAAATTTCAACATTTTTGGAATGTTCTTTTGAATTCAGAAAAGGCTGCAAATTATTGACTCTTGCAGCTTAATTTAATGTAGTAGATACGTACTAGTCGTAAAAGGTAAACCAACTGAACTGGTTTAAGCTTCAACTGGTTTTCTTTAGCTTGACCTATAAAATACTATATCTGTTTTAATGCAACAAGCATTTAAATTTAACTTTCTCATTGCAAAACACCACTTCTCCTTAATAATTAACCTATTTCTTAGACCTGTGCGACTTAAAATGTATAAACATAATTTTAAAAAGAGGATGCTTTTAAACAGAAAAAATAATAATGCATAATTACCTTTTCTATGTTAAATACTGAAAATAAAATATTAAGCTAGAACACAAAAAACCAGTTTAATAAATTTTAAATTTATACATATGCGATGATTAATGAATCCGACAGATGAAAACCTAAACATATATAAATGAAAGGACAGAATGTCATCCCATATAATGGGTTACGTGTTTGTAGCAACAAATATTTTGTTTGGAGAACTTTAAAGATTTATATCATCGAAAATTTTTATATTTACTTCACATATTAAATTTTTTATTCACAATTTTTAGGGCTTTGTTATTTGTTTTTCTTTATTTTGCAATATGCACAAATACATATGTATGTATGTGCATAATTTTATTTGTTCTCAGCTACTACTGCAACACACACTCGTTCACTTAAATCTCCACAATTGTATTTAATTGATCTGTTTCTCCAGCAAGACACTTGGAATAACTTTTCCTTAAAATTTTCAATATTTTTGCAATTTATCCGTTTAATAAATATTATTTTTCGAGGACGACAATTTTATCTAAGTTTGTTTTTCTTTCTGATTCACCAGTACTTTATCTACACTAGCACACACGGTTGCACTGGTGTGTAGTAGAAAGTCAATTGAGCGATTTTTTTTATATTTTATATTCAATTGCGTTCTATTACGTACTGAATTTTTTGAAAAATTTAATTGTAAAAATTTTTAAATTGTAATTAAGAAATGCATTTCCTATTTGAGCTTGATTGTTTTTTAGTGAATGAATTTTTAAAGTTTTTATAATTTTTTTGATAAAAGTATTAGTTTTATATATATAATTTTTATTTGATCTTTTTAATTCTTGAAAAAAACTAATTTATGCAGCTTCATATCGTTTTTCTAATATAAAATTTATTAACCATATTATTCAATATTTCGCTTACAAACTGTTAGCGAAATATTGAATAATATTGTTAATAAATTTTATATTAAAAAAAAAAAAACTATCTGAAGCTGCATAAATTAGTTTTTTCAATTATTTTTAATAATTCGCAATAAATTTGTTAAATAATTATAAAAAACTAAAAATTGGTATAAAATCTCTCAAACAGCTCGCCTGAGGGACTGGGTGCAAAAAAAAAATTCAAAACTTGCTGTTCGTTTTATAGTCAAATTTGTTTCTCAATACGAACCTTGAAGAGCTCAACATAAAGCATATACTTGACATATATATAGTACACACCACAACGTCCAAATAAAGCTTGCTGGAAGAAAACAAGTCAAGTTAAATTCTTCCAAAGCAAGATGCTTGTAGTACAGTTTTGGTTACTTAGAAGTTATGGAATGCAAATAAAAAAGCTTATACTAAGAATATGAAAAGTGAATTGAAGGTTGACTGAATTCACAACGTATAGCGAAATAATTTCAAATTCGAACATTAAACTGACAAAATAAATATAAAAACAGATTTATTTGAAATTCTCTCTTCTTCTTATCTGGTGTCGTGTATTCAATTGTTAAAACTTTCATTTAAAGCCCTAAAAATTTCGAATTAATTAAAAAAAAAAAAACAAAATAGCCAAAACGCCCCAATCGTTATCAAGTGATGGGACTATATGCATAAATGTACCGTTATATATTCATATGGATTTATACCATGGATCATAATCCCTTCGAAACTGCTGAAGTAATAATTCCTGCATTATGCAACAACTGCACTAAGCACCAACTACGCACTTTACCAACCGCAAACTATGAATATATTTCACATATGTATATTGCCTGAGATTTGCATTCATCTTGATCGCAAGGAAATAAGAAAACTATGTTTAATAATTTTTAAAAACCATGTTTATTTACACACACACATATTCTTAGTTTAGAAGGCTCTGAAAATAAACAAATGATGAAAAACATTATTAGTTTATAATTTTTGGTAGTTAAATTTTGCACGTAATTTGTTCTAAATGTTCTAAAGCACACTTACTTGGAAATCAAACCATCTTTCTTGGCTAAACGAACAATGCAATCATCGGATTCACCCATGCGACGGATTTCACCGCAGATGGCATAGGTTTTGGAACCGTCAATCATACGACCGGTTTCTGGGTCAACATCGACAAGGCTGATTTGAACGGAAGCGTGATCCTTAGCGTGAATGATTCTGTTGGAAGCAGAGCTGTAAAATAATTGTCAATTTAATACTATTCAAACATAAATAGATCTCACACTCTATCTAAATAATTTTTGAACATAAAAACTAAACACGTGTTTGCCTTACCATTTGCGGGGCACGTACAAATCAACATTTTCTCCGGCGTCGTTTTCCATTGTTATAGCCTAAAATTAAATTTTAACATTTTATCACTCAAGACACTTTCATTTTAGCACAATTCTTTTTCGCATTTATTGCATTTAAACTTACTTTTTTGTAAATTTACAAATTCAGTGAACACTCGCTCAGAGCTAAAAACGAAAAGAAAGATTTTCAAGGTTGCCAGCAGTGAGTACGTACATAATGAAGTTGGCTGCAGTTTGAGCATGGTACAAAATAGTACAAAGTACTTATTATTACAACCGTTCAAGTATGTTTTATACGCAGCCACAAAGTAGACTAGGGTTTTCCTTTTTGTTGTGCAATAAGATTCTGAGATGTTATTTATAAATGGACGTATTGGAGAATTAAGCTGAAAGTGGATTACTTTACCATTGTTAGTGTTCACGTTTCAGATTCATTTGTTTTTTCTTTATTTTATATATACATTTTTTGTACAACTAAGAATAGACGAATATATGTATAAATTTTACGATTAAAGAATTTAGCACTTTTAATATGTGAGAACACTGCTGAAAATTTGTGTTGTCTTATCATAACTTCATAAGTTTATTCCAAAAATTAAAATAAAATGTAGATTTTGCTTTAGAGCTCTAGGTTTTAATAAAAATGGAAAAACATATACACCATATCGCACCCCCACTTGAAAAGTTACTCAACTGAAAATTTTAATTTTTTAGATTTAAAAATAAAAAAAACTTGGCCAAAGCAAAAATAGTTGAGAAAAAAATAGGCCACCTACTTAATAATCAGTAGAGAATATGAGATATGATGTGGGCTCCAGAAATTTTTAAAAAATTTGGATGGAATTAAGTTATTTCTGATCATTTGCATCCTCTTTGTCGGTACTGTCAGGAAAATGTTAAAATAAAAAATTCTTTTATAATGAAAATGTTGAAAAAAATTTCATTTTATAACAATTCTATACTCACACATTAGAAAATATCTACTATTAAACTAATATATACATAATACATATTTCTTTTTATTAATTTTATTAATATTTTCTTGAATTTTTGAATTTTAATTTTTTATATACGTACATATAAACTTCTTTTTTCAATATTTTATTAAAATAATTGATACATGGAAGTTTTGATCGAAACATGGAAAATTTTTAATAACAAATGATTCGAAGCAGCAAATGTATACATATGTCATTTTAAAAATAGTATATAATACAAGAAATATATTTTGGCAAAAGGAAATATCTAGACATATGCGTATGCAATTTGGCAGCCCTGAATCTTGCTGTCATACTTTTGTTTTGATTTTACACAGAAAACCTTTTCTCGTTGTGTCAATTTAATTCAGTAGGAAATTTCATTTTTTAATGATTCGTGGTGCGTTTATTTTTTAGTTGCTAAAAACAAAAGATATTTTTGAAAAACAAAAGCATAGTGCCTAAAAGTATGCAAAGTTATGGTGAGAAGGTAAATTGCCAAATTGCTACTCGATTAATCATTTTGTAAATATAACCATGTACCATATGATTTTTTTGTCTACCATATTTTAACACCTCAGCTACTTCCCCCGCAATAGCTTTACTAGTAAACTTTATATAATGTTCCCAAAATAACTTAACCCCTAAAGTATACTTTAGAAAAAAAAACAATTTTTTTTCTGCACAACTTCATAAAAATCGATTTTTGTTTAAAGCTCGAAACATTATGTGTAATTTATTCCCCCGTTTTACTTTTTCCTTACAATTAGTTTTATTAAAAGGAGTCAGGGAACTTTTTACGTTGTTGATGGTTTTGTTGCTGTGTTCGAAAACTGGTATCTGGTTGAGTGTGTGATTTATTGTACATACATACAAATATTCCGTGGTGTTTTTGTTTCTTGTATTCATATTTTTCTCCTCCACATACCTCATGCTGCAATACTTTTTTGTGTGGCTGGTCATGTTTTTTTTGTCGTGTGCTCTCTTTTCCTATTAACAATAGCATGCTTCAAGGCGCAGATATACAGTTAAGTGTAATTTAAAGCAATTTCAACAAACATGCTATTTATTTAAAAAAAGAAACAAGTGCATACATAATAAATGTCAATAAATGTGATTTGGTGGCCTGGGCAGGCAGGTAGAAGAGCCAACGAGCACTGAAAAACGTTTAAGATGGAAAAGTAGGAAATCGTTGAGCGCAACAATGTTATTAGGGGAGTAAAACATATGTACATATGTAGGCTCAAATTGGCTTAGGGCATGGTTTTGTAATTCACAAAGCAACACCAGAATTCATATGAAAAATAATAAATTTGAACATATTTTTCCAAATTCAAATTTCTTTTTTTGTGGCATTGCAAATTTAAGGCCATATTCATAATAATTATTGTAAGTTTATAAAGCTCTTATTTGACGTATTTCTACAGAATATTTACAGCATTTATAGATGTGAGCTGAACAAGTTTTACGCCTTTTAGAAGAACAAGAATATTTCTCTCTCAACATCTCTCCCACAAGGTGCCTTTATACCAGGTAGCCTTACAAGAACAGCTGGCTACCCCTTCTAGTAGAGATGTGTAGTTCGATCAAACTACTCATACGACTGAATTAAAGGAGTCAATCATAATAGCGAGCTCTTTTAGCTCCTTAGTGTTCTACTAATTTTAAATACACCTTGTCTTTTTCATGCATTTTAATTTTAACCACAGAGTAACTTTTTAAGAACGACTCAATCATGGCTATTGAAAAGAGATAGTTATAATGTTTTTTATGTAAGAAAAATATAAATGTAAAAATCTCAAAAATGTTTAATAATTAGTTTTCAATTAGTACACAACTCAAGCCGCTGATCATTTTGTACTCAAAATATTCATGATGAGCTAAAAGAGTCCCCCTAGTTCAAAGAAAAGAGCCCAACTAAAAAGTGCTCTCTCTCTCTCTCTCTCTCTCTCTCTCTCTCTTAAAAGAGCTTATGAGCACAACTCAAGCTTCTAGTTTGAGAACTCTCAAAATATACAACACAAACACGAACAAATGGGTGACGGAATATAAAGTATTTCTATAGACAAAATGCATGAAGTGTTTGCTGCGATTGTGTTATGCGGGCACCTGGTATTAAGATACCCTAGTCTCTCACTTGCATGAATTTTAAGTACGACTCTCAATGTTGAGTACAGGATCACAGCTAATACGTAGTAAAAAAACAATGTCTAGCGGCTCCTTCGTTACTGGCACTCAGCTGTGCATAAAATAACTTGCAAAATCCAATAATATTTAAATACCTAAAAACAGTAGATATTATTCACTGGCATAAGAACGCAAAGCTGTTCAATAAATTAGAATCTATTTAAAGCATTGAAGAAGAGAGAAAAAAAGTGTTCCACCAACATTCCTGTCCCCCAAACAAACCTGATGCCGTAGCAAATTTCTGAAGCTCTCCTCAATCTAATCAATTTTACATTAATGTCATCAATAATTGAAAATCTATAATAAACACTGAAAAAACAACTGGTTTCTTTTTTCAAATATTTTTTCCGTTAATCTATTTTCGCAGTTGCAAGCGCTGGCTGCATTTCTTAACAGCCAGCACCAGAACGAGGCATTTGCAGATGCTTTTGGGAAATGCATTAAAGACGTTGTTATTTTTATGGTTGTCAAACAACATTATTGAAAGTTCTTTGGATTTTTCTTGTATTAATTTATGTTCGCTTTTTTGCTTCCTTTTAACACAAGTAATTTTCATTGTCATCTTCATCAAACAAACCACCACAACTAGCAACAAAAACAACAACGAAAAAGAAAAAAATAATGTGATAAAATTCATTTTTGTTTAAAATACTTACTACATAATGATTATAATGATTATAATTATTATCATAATGATGTTAGGAAAAATGTTTACTAACATTTTTTTCAATTCAATTTCTGAGAATAAAATGTTCAGTTGTACAAAATCATTAACCGCATTGCAGAAATTCTACGCCATACAATTTTATTCTATAAGTTGAGTAGTATGCTTCTGTAAATGCCACATGTGGAATGATCAGCATGTTTTATTATGTTGTTCAGAAGAAGTTTTCTTTGTATCTTCCTGAAGATGCATTTGCCACACTGGCTGAATGGATGGCTGATTGACTGACTGAGTGACTGACTGACTGACTGACTGAATTACTGGTGTTGGTTTTTTGATCTGTTCGATATGTGGTTTGATGTTGAATTGAAATGAAATGTTTGCGGTGCTTGTTGGTTGCAAAAGTTGTTATGAGGAAAATTAATGTTTTAGTTCTGGTTGTCTTCAATCTTGTTAATTTCGCAGTTTAGTGTCAGATTGTATTTGTTAGAAATACTTTGGGTTTCCTTTTCTCTCATATTTACCTACTGCAAGTAATTATTTTGTATCATTCAAATATCATTTCTAGAGTGACATAATGATTATTAACACATTTAAACATTTCTTTGTTTAATTTAACAACACAACTAAGTCATTCTCTTCTGCAAACAAAAAGCCATGGTTTACATGGTATGTTTTTAAATTATTAAAAAAAATTAAATTATTAAAAAAATACGGTTTACAAACCGTTATTCAAAGTGCGTTTTTTTTGAAAAATGACGATTTTCCATTCGACCTTAACAAAAAAAAAAAAAAAAAACCCACATGCGCATTTTACTAATAAACACTTTCAAACAGCAAACCGGTTCACAAAAATTTCGAACATGATTTCAAATTTCGAAAGTCGCTTTATAAACCGAGCTATTCAAAAAGCAATTTTCTCAAATTCAAACTCGACCAAAGACAAATGTATATTCTTGCTTTACTGATAAGCACTGAAGAATTTTGGAAATGGTTTCATTAATGCATTATGCAAAACGAATTTTTTCGATTTCGAATTTTATACATCGCTCTGTAAGCAGCCAGACTATTTGAAAAGCAATTTCTTCGATTTCGAATGTGTTTGCTTATTTTTCTGCTAATCACTCTCAAAAAGCTAAAAGAGTTTTTAAAATCGTTTTCTAAGCGTCTGTGTTATTCGAAAATTATTTTTTTTAAATTTCGAAAATGCATTTAAATTTCAGTTTATCAGATATTGAAGCTTACTTCCGAAATTAAAACTCTATACAATGCCGGCGTCATCAAAAAACGTGATTTTTTTTGGGAACTTGAAGCTGTTGAATTAAAAAATTTTTATTTTGATTATTTATCAGAACCTGCAACTGTCGAAAAATTAAATTTTTTATGATGCCGGCTTTGTCAAAAACTTTAACTTTGAAACTATTGAACTTAGTATTTTTTACGATGTCGTAAAAAAATTTATCCTTTTTAGAAGAATTTGTAACTCTCGAAATTAAAATTTTTTGACATCATCAAAAGATTGATTTTTTGTTCAGAATTTGAAATTTTTTACGATGCCAAGGAATTAATAGAGCAATTTTATTCGATTTCGAAGGCGATTTAATGTTTTGAAAATCAATTTATAAATGACGAAATTTAAAAAAAAAATCAATTTTTTTCGAATTTGAAAAAATTTATTTCAAGAAAAACTCATAAAAATTCCAGTGCATTTATGGCAAATCTACAAAAAAAAAAAATATATATATACATATATAAATTTTATCACGTAACAAGTACCAATGAGTCACACTAAATCAGTTACGTCCAGTTGATATGCACAATGTGCAAGACTTTACGGAAGGGGGTATTGTGCTTTCAAACCGACAAGAGTACAACCAGCAATCGGACTGTTTGTTTTACAAGTAAACATTGTACTATGAAAAAAAAGATTTCAAAGCTGTTTCACACAAACTCCATAGCGATGTATGCGTGATTGGACTTAACTGCACCGAATCAAATTTATTTCAAGTTTTCATAAGTTGTCCACATAAATTACTTATTATGTGCTGCAACAGACCATCTAACATTTGGCATGTTTGCGTAACATTTCATGCCTGGCAACCCTCAACGTAGTGCCTCTGTTTACCACTCTGTTATCACGGCAAAACAATTACAGTGTCTTTTAAGCAGACTAACAGCAGAGCCAAAACTTTTAGTTGCATTTTAGCGGTGTTTAAAAACGCTTGTGTAGAAAACTTGTAACGGATGCAGGTGCTTATAAAAATTTACTTCTAAAAGTAAAACAATGTGCTTGAAAAAATCATCAACAAACAAAAAGTCACTAAACAAATATAATATTGTATAAAACTGAAATTAAAACTCTTTTGTTGCCTTTTACAAATGGAATTGGAGAAAATGTATGCCTTTGGAAATGTTCAAACCAATTAACATACTTATGTATATTAAAAAATAAAAGCAAACAAGACACAAAAATATATAACAGATTAAAAAAAATTATATTTATTTGAATATTATGCAAAACTAAATGATTTTGGGAAGAGCACTCAATCTATATATTAAATATAGAAATGATATCATTAGTTTTGAAAGCGATGTTTTAAATTGTATTACGCTTTTAAGAAAAAGAAAAAAAAAAAATAGAGAAGGAAACCTGAATGAACGAACCCCTTTCAGAATTGTGCTGTGTGATTGTGTAAATTGATTGGCATACTAGACTTTTGCACTGTTGTTCTCAGTTCAAAACACAAACGCTTTTTACATAAAAAGAAAAAAAAAATAGTAAATGTCTAAACTGCCCTGAATACTAACAACTCAATTACATTTTTATGCAATTTATTAATTTTAAATGGTTTTTTTATTTCTATACAAATTTATGAGTTCATGCAAAATTCCATGCGTTGGCAGATTTCACAAAATTTGCATGCAAATAAATTTTGTCTATTAGAACAGTTAATCAAAAAGAAATCCCCTTCATATAAGAATTACTTCTTTCCCTACAGTTCCAAACTATTAAATGTTATAATATAGTAGACTCAAACGATTTCAATCCCTGGGTGCCAGGGGAAATTCTTAGACAGGTTAAAGACAGTATAGAAAGTTTGGGTGAAAGTATGACATTACTGAACATGATTGACTTTGATAATAAGATTAAATTAAATAAATAATAAAATTATGATTTTAGCTGGAGAACAACTAGCTGCTTCGAATCCGCCATGCTACTCATCAGCAATTTTGTGTATTTATTTAGATGTGGCTTCTTGAATACTTGAATACGGCACAACTTTGCGTCTTGATGCAGCAAGTGGTCTAAAATGCCAGGAATACACACATATATATTACTGATTGTAATTTCTTTTTTGTGCTTTACGTCTGCCCGCTAAATAAACTAAATTAGCACAAATTCATTTCGAATTACTTAACATTTTCAAAATCATATTCTCCACGTGTCTTTTTTTCTTTTTGTACGTGTTTTAATCTGCCAGCAATTAATCAATACTGTGCAGGCTATAAAAAGTTTTTGTTTCCTATTGTTCAGTGCCAAAATACTTCTACTCAACCGTAACGTATACAACAAAATTTAACTTTGTGAATATATCTCCAAGATAAAACAAAATGTTCTTCCACTGTTCCAAAAAAATAAATAAAGTTTCTTTGTGTAATTCTTTCTTTTTCACAAAATTTTACGTTTTTAGTTTTTGTGTTCGTGGTGTTTCTAAAAAATTTCATTTTTGTTTGTTTTTCTTTTAATAAAATTTCAAATTAAAGGCCATATGGCAAGTAGCCAAGAGCTGCATATATTTTAATAACAAAAATTCTATAGTTGCTTAAAATAATTTCAAGTGTCAGGAAAAACAATAAAATCTTCCAACCACTACTACACTTTAGAGTTCAAGACACTAGAAATTAAAAATCAACAAAAATGTTTGTATAATGGAAAAAAAGAAAAGTAAACAAAAACGAAAGAAAATTTACACTACTAAGTAATTGTTTTAATTGAAATTAATGCTTAAGAACAATTTAAAAAAAAAAAAACTTCTCAAGATAAACAATGGACAACATACTTTTAAGTTGCTTATTAATAAAAAGAAGTTGGGATACAAACTTATAAAAATGTTTTTGTATAGAAGCCTTCTAAGAAGGCCAAATGTAGGAGATGTATTGCAGGAAAAATGTTACGCATGAAACATTTATGGCAATTGGTCTCACATTTGACTCCTCCAGAGGCACTTTGGGAAAAGTTACAAAAACAAATCGAACATTTCGTTATTGTTGAGGAGTCGAATGTATGACCAACCGCCAATAATTTTTTTTCGAACACACCGGCCCCGTACCTCGCCTCCACTGGGGGTGTCTCCCATTCGATTTGAAAATTATTTTCTTGATATGTTGCGGAGGAGCTGTTTGTGCTCATGCCTGGCTACCAGGTAGCCTTACAAGACCAGCTGATTACTGATTCTAGCTTGAAGAACTGTCAAAATACACAACACAAACCCACAAACGCGAACTATTGGGTGACAGAATTTAAAGTATTTCTACACATGAAATATTTGTTGTTGTTGTGTTCGGTGTAGTTATGCGGCTACCTTGTACAAAATAATATCGCTTGCTTAGTTCTAACCTCAATTTTAACTTCGAATTATCAGCTTTTTTCCAACAGCTTTTTTTCTTCTGCTTAGTGCTTGTCATAATTGGTTTTTTTTATATTTCGAAAAAAAAATCGTTGCTGACTACGTACATATTTACACTTATAACTCTGAGATTTTTTTTGTAAATTACATACATAAATACAACTGCTGCCAACTTGTCTTTCTAAGTTCTTTTCAGTTTTCTTTTATGCGCTTGTTAATTAAGCAAAGTGCTGTGTTTTATTTTAGTTTTTTGAAGACTGATAATTTTTCATTTCTTAGCAAAAGAAAAAAAATCAACGCTTAAAAAAATTTAAGGCAAAAGTGCGAAATATTTAAAGAGTTTATGTTAAGAAATACGGAGGCAGTCGATTACAGGCTTTTAAAAGAAAAATTCGCTTGATAGATTGATAGTAAAAAACTTCTTCGAAAATTTTTCGAACATTTTGTTAGAATTTTCGTTCGCTTGAAAGAAGATCAATTTTAGCGGAAACGCTTTTAAGTGGAACACATTTTGTTTGATAAAAAAAACCTCTTCTATGTGAAACAAATACCGCATAGAAGAAAAGTAGGAACATAATAATTATTACAAAATATATGAAAATGTTATATTAAGTCGTGCATCCCGGGGGTTTTCTATGCAGTTTTTTTGGTATGGAATATTTGTCAAATTACAACTTATACGGGAAAATGCTGACAAATCTGTAAATGCAGGTCGTTTTGTAGTCTTCTCCTCTAAATATTTCCGTTTTCAAATTTTGTGATAAAGAAGATTTTTAGAAAATACAGTAGAAACAAGTGGACATCCAGCTGTTTCTGCCATGTGTAAAATATAATTAACTTTGATACGAAACATTTAGTTTTAAAATCCAAAATTATTTTACTTAACGCCATGGATAAGTTCTTCAAACTAGACGCAGTAGTCAGCTGGTCTCATAAGGCTACCTGGTATAAAGGTACCTTGGAATTCATGAAAAATGTAGTGTTGCATAACTACAACAAACACAACACCAACATACACTTCACGTATTTTGTTGGTAGAAATCTTGAACTTCTGTCACCCATTTGTTCGCGTATGTGTGTTAGTGTTGTGTGTTCTTTAACAGTTCTTTAAGCTAAAAGCAGTAGTAAGCTGGGCTTGTAAGGCTAACTGGTAGCGAGCTACCTTGATATGGACGGCATCTGAATGGTTGGCGGCGCTGTGACCTGAAACAGCTGTTATGTTGTCAACATTAGCAATCAGCTGATTATTTGGTTTAT
This sequence comes from Sturmia bella, assembly GCA_963662145.1. Lineage (NCBI taxonomy): Eukaryota > Metazoa > Arthropoda > Insecta > Diptera > Tachinidae > Sturmia > Sturmia bella. The sequence goes on along the minus strand of OY759171.1, from coordinate 64,206,991 downwards.
GAGCTAAAAGCCAAAACTCAATTGGTATCAGAAGAGTTTATGTTTTGTCAGCTGTAAACGAAAACATTGTTGCTCACTAGTGGGTTTTCTATATTATGACTAATTGAATCTTGAGTTATAAATATAAAAAATCTTCTTGTTTTAAGCTCTGTTTTTGAGCGTTTCCAAATTTTTGTGGGTAGTAAGACAAACAGAACAAATATCTTCAAAGTCAAGTAAACAGACATTAAATTTCATTATAATATAAATTTTTTTTTTTTTTTAAAGGAAATCCTGTATACATTTAACTGTCATTTAATAATAACTGCCAGTTGTATATATTTCGTGATAATTCAAAAGCATTGTATAATTTAAATTACTATAATTACATCACGATTTTGATTTGTAGTCTATCTTTTTTTTCCACAGTTATCACAAGACTCTACACATTTCTTTATAGCACACAAAAATAGAAGCATCGTTAGCAAAATTAAAAGAAAAAAAAAAACAACTGTAAATTAAAAGAAAATTTAGAATATTTTATGGCAATCTGGTAATAAGAGTTAAGTAGGAAATTTTACAACAAAAATTTAAATTTTGTACCAGCAAAAAGTTGCAACCAAATTTATATGGGGTAAATGTTAAAAGATGACATGAATAAGTTTTGTGCTCTCTGCACTGCAGATGTTTGCTGAGTTTTTACAGTAACAAACAAGCGAATGAACAGCAAAATCGTCATCATCATTACGATGATGATGATAACGATGGTGCTCTACTTCTCCTATTGCTCATATGTAAGAATTGGAGAAAAACTTCTGACTGCTAAAACGACTGAATCTATTCACAAAAATAAGACGGCAAACCTGTTGCCTTAATTTGTGCATTTCACGAGCAATCGTATTCAGCGGCAGCAATGATATAATGACTTGTTTCCTTGCAGAGCTTTGCTGTAATTTTGTTGCTGCTTTTTGTTTCTTTTCCTTTTTTTTTTGGCATTATGTGTATGTGTGATGTTGCAGCACCCTATGATGGGTGTGGAAAAAAAAATACAGATAATCATTTAAAGTCGAACAGAAAGTTGTGACAGGAAATAAAGTGATTAATTTTGAAATGTTACAGTGACAAATATATGTATGTATATATTTTTTTGCTGTCAAAAGACTTCCAAAAGGAATTTTGTTTTAAAATACATACATTGATTTTTTGGCTAAATAAATTTTGCTGAAAACTTAATACGAGTTTGGCTCAAATTCACAGTGATTGGCTAAACAATAGTTGACTAAGAACCTTAAGATATGACACTGTTTAAATGCTTGTCAGAATGATGCTGCCATGACCAAGCCACCTTAACTACATCAAACACAACACCAACAAACATTTCCTGCATTTTGTTGGCAGAGTTACTTTACACTCTGTCTTCCATTTGCTCCCATTTGGGCGTTTGTGTTGTGTTTGATAATTCTAGAAGCCTGCTTTTGTAAGGCTGCCTGGTATTAGCCATGGGAAAACATGGGCTATCATATCCCTCCCATCAACCTTAACTAATCTAACCTATTATTCAGTAATAATAGCCACGTCATTTGTTTGTGACAGTGACAGGCGAAGTGATGCATTCTAATAGTGTGGCTCAAGGGACAAGTATCATGAAAAACATGAAGTGGTGGCAGCTCCTAAATATTTTGGCATTCTACTAATAAAAAAACAAAACTGAGAATGATTACAAAAATTCCCAATATTCCCAATTCGTTTTTGATAGTGACTACGACAATCATGCCGATAATTTTGTATCTATCAAAGCATAAAGAGTTTTTTAATTCAGCCGCACAAACTGCTATTCAACACATTAATCTTTTTATTATGGCCAAAAATCAATGGGGTTTGAAACTCTGGCTTAGCAAAACTTTTATTTTATTTAAATTCAGGGGCCATATTACGTTACTCGAGATCGAATGAACTATCGACTAAAATTAATGAAAAACAAAAACAAAATAAGCAACAAACACCCAGCATTTGTGAAGGATTGCTAATGCCATAATTCGGTTCCTGTTTTAACTATAGGCTGGGTTCTTGAAATCTCAGTTAAATTAAGTTTAGTCAAACTAAAAAAAAAAGAACATGTGGCACATATTTTGCTTAAAATATTCTTAGTTTTGTTAATAATTTTATTGGGCTTTCTAGTTCGATTTTTACTTCCTCAATTGAGAAAGATATTTTTGTGATAAAATTCGAGTGTTCAACATTTTTAGTTTTGCTTAAAATGTTCTTCTTTAATTAAAGAAAAAACAATAATATAATAATAATTTCAGTAAAACAGCGAAAGCTAGTGAATGAGCCATGGCATGTTCCCCAGCTAATAAGTCTTCAATTTACCATTTATTATTCCTGATTCTGCAAATAATGATTGGAAAAAATAACGCAAAAGTCAATTTAAATGTCAGTTTAAATGTTCACTCTTTCACTTATATTAAATTCAAAAGGAAGATTATCAGTCAGAGATTTTTTGTGCATTAGAAAACAAAACTTAGAATAGAGTTCATCTGCCACGAAATTTTTCTTACTTGAATTTAGCATCAATTTCAAATGAACAATAGCCAATATTATCGAACATTTTTAGTGTTAAAACTTATTGCGAGTGTAGTGTATCATTTATTTAGTCTTTTGTCTGTTTAAACTAAAAATTTTCCAAAAAAAAAAAACACTTTTACATTAAAGTGAATGGTTATTTCTTCTAGCGTCGGTTTTGCATAAAACACTCAGCAAAACTTTATTTAGACGAAAAAAAAAAAAATGAAATAATGTGATAAAAATCTAAATCTTAAAAATAAAACCAAACCAATTTTAATACATTAGAAAGGAAGTGCAACATTTATGATTGTTAATGCTCATTTTTCTTTTAAAGAAGACAATTGTAACTTAAAAACAAAAAATAAAAAAACAAAAAAAGATTAAACGAGAAAAAAAGCAGCCATAAAACGATAAATAATTGGAAAGTTAACAGAAAACTCAACACGTGCCTTTTTCTCTATTATTAAAGCCACGAATTGAAAGAAACGAGAGATTGAAAGTAAAACAAGAATTATTTTTCTTAACAAATCAAATGTCTCATGCCATTTAAATGTTGGAGATTAAATTTAATTGCCATTGAAAGTAAATAAATAACATTTTAACGCAATTACAGCATGTCTCTGAAGGTAAGTTATCGAAAAATAGTTCATAAAAATAGTTAGTTGTTGTTAATTGATTTCATAATTATGTTGTGTTGAAACTTATTTAATTGCTTCATATCGTTTCTGCTTGTCAACTCAAAAAAAAAAAAAAAATGCTTCAAATGAATTCTTTTTTAAATATGTATGCGATAATATTTTGTTACGTACTGATGTTTAAGTGTTACACCTTCTTTCTGCTGACACCAGTAACAATATTTAAGCAAAAACAGTAGATTGTGGCTAAAATAAGTTTATTTGATTTGAATGACTCCAGCTCTTTATAAAAGTATAATTTAATGTAACCACAAATCTAAGATTTGATTAAAAAACCAGAAAAAAAAGAATTCAGTTCTTCCAACTTCTTTAAAGAAGTTTAGTAAAGCATTAATATTCGTTTTTGTTGAGACCATGAAATTTTTTGTTTTTCAATGGTTCGATTCGATTTAGACAGATTTTTTTGTGATAAAACTGGAGCTATCGACATTTTTAAAGAAGACAAGATAAGTAGAGTTGAAGACTAGCTGGCTGGGGTACATGCCATGGCTGTCGAATTGCTTGGAACCCAGGGCATGTCTATGTTTTTAAGCAGCAGCGTATACCACCTGAGCTCTTCACTACTGACTGTCGATATTTTATCTACTGATCAACTTTTCACTTTATCACTGTGTTTTACTGTTTGTTGACTGGAATATAGAAAACACCACAGAACAGTTATTCAGCCTGCTGGATTATTGCGCAGGTTTGCAGGCGGAAGTTCGATCAATAACGCAGTGTATTCGAGAGCTCAATGAAATGGGAAGCCCAGGACCTGTGAATATCTTAAAGAATAGAGAAATGGCCATTAGAGTGATCTCAGCTCACAAACGCTTTGGGACTGCAAAAACGCTATTAATAGTTACTCGACTCATGCTGAAGTGCGCCTCATATGGGTGACAGGGCATGCGGGAATAACTGGAAGTGAGAAAGAAAACTCACTTGCTTCAAGAGCAAAAGAGTTAAGCAACATAAATTTGGTATGCGTGAAACCTTTCGATTTAGATAAATCTGAGCTAAAGAACTGGTCCCATTTCACTCTGTGAAATAACGCAACTGCAGGAATCAATGCAAGAATTATCATAAGAATAGTGGGAGGAGATGAAAGTAGAGCATATGGGGAGGAAAGTGAGAAATTAAAGCAATATTTATGCCAATGCCTCGCCTTTTCACAAATACGGTCCGGACATAACTGAAATATGGTTCATATGCTGGAGGAAATTAAAGAACTTTGTGAATGAAACGGAGTTCCTATAGACCCATGAGCCAAACAGTTTATGACGAAATTCATTGAGTGCACAACTGGCTTAAGTGTATGTTAAGCGATCCCTCCAATCAAACCTAACCCATAAAAAAGTTGTTGAATTTTTCTAAACACGAAACTCATTAAGGGCAGAATTAATCTATTAATCATTTGAAAGTACATAATTAGCGCTTCACGCCTTACGCTTTCATTGTGTTTGCAAGCAATCGCTTTTTTAAAGTTATATTTGCAAACACGCTTAAGAAAGCAGCATCACAAAACACATTTAATTTGCATTAAAATAAATTTTGTATTTCAAATATGTACATATTTTTAATAACTTTATAAAAGTATTTAAGTTTAAACAAAATAAAAAAAAAAACTCAGACTTAAGATATCATTTCATTTTAATGCCATTTGAGGCAGGCTTTTATAATTCATTTGTTATTTGACATTAAAATTTTAGCTGAACTGTAAATATTTATTAACATTTAATAAAAATGCAGTAAGCAAAATATGAAGTAGGTATAGCAAAATTATTAACAAAGAATTAAAAAGTGGCATCTGCTAAAAACTCGTGAGTCCACACTTTTACTCAGATTGGCTTCCGCATACTTTTAAACGCACTGAAATATCTAGCTGCAAAAATCTTGCAAAACAATCTGCTTATGCTTTAAAAACGTATTCACCTTGAAGTTATTTAATAAAAATTAACTGCTGTTTAAAAAAAGATTTATATGTGTGCCCTACATTTTCGTTTGCGAATAATGGAAATATTTTTTCCCCCTCAATTTATTGTCAAAATATTTGCTGGGTTTATGGCAGTCACGTATCTTTTTTAACATTTAATAAAATAACAAGGGAGGCATGTCTTAACGAAGAATGCTTAAAATGTTTGTGATGATTAAATGCCAAAAGACACCTCATGGCGCTACAGTGAAAGGAGGGGTACGATTAGTTTATGAAGAGGTTTAAATAATTACATATGTATACCTAATTTTCAATTGTTAGTTGAAGATGTTCCAAAAACATTTTGCAATAAAAACAGATTTTCTTTGCAAAACATTTGTTACACAGAAATTTTTAACTGGAAAAATCTATAAAAAAAAATAAACTTTAGTGCTTTGAAAAAAAAAATATTTTAGCCAAACAAAATAGATATTAATACTATTATGAGCTTATAGTCTTACCCCCTAATTCATAAAAATTATAACAGGTTTATAAGACTGTTATTTGACATATTTGTATGGAAAATCTTTCAAATAAGAGCTTTATAAACCTGTTATAATTTTTATGAATTAGATGGTTATTATTTGCTATTTGCTTAAGTGAAACTACACACATACTACACTCAAGTACATGCATGCGTACATACTGACGGAATGTGCATGTGATCACAATTATTTGATTATTATGAACTTGTGTACTGAGTATGAATTCTAAAGAATTGGTTGTTGTTGTCTTTTGTTTTTCCTGTATCAACGAACATTTTTTCTGGAGAAAAGATCTACTCAATTATACATTTTTTGGAAATAAGAAACACGCAGGAGTAGCACAACCTCTTTTTGAAGCAGCCATCAACCCCCTCACTTGTTGATATTTAAGTGTTTACTATGTTCTTTTCAATGTACAAGAAAATTTTTATATTTGCTTTCAGCTTTCAATGTTTGTGTTTTATATCACTTTTACATATAGCCCAACTTTAATTATGACGTCAAGGCTTAAAACTTTTCAAATACTCTAGCGAAGCCTGGATATTACTATTTGCAATGTCAATTAAAATTGCACAAATCGAAAATTTGCTTGTAAAGACTGGTTCGTATTTTATATACAACTTTCGATTTTGAGGGTGTAATCGAATGTCCAAATATAACAAAGCTATGAGTAACACCCGGCCTACAACCTGCGCTAAGTAATTTTACATCTATTTCTTTACTCTGCTAATGTCATATCTACAAAAAAAAAAAAATTTTTATAAAGAATTTTCTAAACGTGACACTGTGCAAACCATGCAGTTTATATAATGTAGGGTATTTTCAATTTGTTCTTCGACAATTAAAAGATTTCATTCAGTAAGATGGTAACGCTTCCTCTTTGGCAGCCAAACGAGTGTTTGTCTTCATTAATCCATTCAAAATTTTTAAGCAACAATAGACTCAAATTGAAATGACTAATCTATGCTTGAGCGCTGGGAAGAAGTGCATCAGGCGAAACGCAAATGAAAAATATTTAATTGTGTGGGTAGTGTGTGTGTGAGTTGCTGCCACTTGCGGCTGTTAGCAGCAGGTGCACTTGTGCAGATTCCCCAGCTAAAAGCACATACATATAATATTTAATATTTTTTTCTTTAGTCATAGTAAATGACAACTAAAAAGTTCTCATGCCATTTTCCTGCACATACGAAAACACGTCTTGTAATTTCGATTAATATTTCCGCGCTAATTTTTCGTATGAGTGTTTGTTTTTTTTTTCTTGTGCTGCATGTTTTTTTTTCATTTTGACATTTAATATTTTCAATACTTTTATGTTGTAATTTGTGTTGGTTGTTGCATGCAACAAGTTGTTGTGCTGCTGAAAAAAAAAATCAACCATCCAATTGGTGTTGTTTTTCTTTGCAGTTTCCATTACAATTCAATTTCGTTTCTTGTTATGAAGTTGTTAGTTAAACAAATGAAAGTGTTTAATTTAAAGAAAAATGAAAAATTAAACAAAATACAGAAATGTGTGTGAAGTTATTGACTAATATTTTATTTATATGTACGTTTTTTTTTTGTTTGTTTGCAGAAAGAGACTCCCTCAGATGTTTTACTGCATTTGGCTGCCTTGAGGGGTGACGATATAACGCTGAGACGCGTTTTAGACAGTGGAAAAGTTCACGTCGATTGTAAAGATGAGGTAAAGTGCAATATTGCTAATTAATGACTTCGCCATAGAGATAAACAGAGTTATGCAATGTATACTATTAATTTAAAAATGCGAAAAGAAAATTTAGGCTAAACAAAAGTAGATGTAACTCAAGCCATGGTAAAACATGTGGTCTTCGACTAAAAATTACGCCTTGGTTTTACAGGACCATCATAGTCCCAATGGTTACATATGGGTCAATAGCATGGTGACCAAAAGTAGATCAGGTCAACACTAAATTGATGCTAAGCAAAATTGTTTGTTTGGGTATCACAGAAGTTCTCAAAACCTGCCCAACAGCTGCCATGGAAGTGCTAACAGGGTGCACTCTTCTTTACATCTGTAAAGAAGAGACTATCTGATCTGCTCACACTCAGGGAGGGCAATCTCACGGGACACGTTCGTATCCTGAAAACTTTGGGGCACACATAAAGCATTGCGGCCTCAGAGAGAATGAATAAAGCACTATCATTCTCGAGGAACTTCAAAGTGGTCATTAGTGACTGCGTATCCTGTAGAAATAATAACGTGGTTGTAAAACAGGGTTGCCAGCTCTGGCTTACAGATGGCTCCCAATTGAAGAATGTCAGTGCAGGCGCTATAATTGTTGGCTCTAACTTTCAGAAGGCGATTGTAATGGGGAAAGCTGCCACAGTTTTCCAGGTAGAGTTCTCCAAGCCATAGAGCTTTGTGATTGCGTAGGAATGTATCCAGAGCCGACACATAAAATTTCTTTTTCATCAATAGGTATTTAGTTTCTAAAAATTTCTCTTTTCTTTTGTTATATTTTAAAGTTTCCCCTTACGAACACATACGACTGGTTTTTATGAAGTCAGTGGTATAATAATCGCGTAAAGCCTCTTTAAATTTCCTGACTGACTTATTAGTACAAGTAATTACTTAAATTATTGCCAAGTTTTGTGAGTTTTATTACTTTTTTGCATTAAAGGAGAAAAAACTTTTTCTTTTATTTGTAATTATAAAATTACTATACATATGTATATAATAACCCTTGTTTTTGGCCAAAGCCAAAACTCATCAAATACAAACTGAACGTTCAAATTTATTTGTTAACAAAATTGTGCCTCAGTGCTCAAGTAGTGCAATCAACACAACCGCGTTAATTTGTAAACATAAAAGAAACCCAAAAACAGCTGTCAGACAGACGTCAGAAGCAACAACATACTAAAATGTTGCTGCATGAAAAAAAAAAACGTTTCACTATACCAACAATTTAGAAGCAATAGAAAATAAATATAAATAAAAGCATAAATGATGTTGTTGTTAAGTTTAATGGTCAATTGAAAATGAATGAATGCACATGGAGCATACATACATACATACATCTGTGTGTATGTACCAGTATTAAAATGCTTAACTGGCCGCAAGTTAAATACGATTAATATAAACACTAAAAAAGCGCCTTAACGAGAGCGTGCGTGACCGCTTTAGAAAATTAATTGAATTAAATTAACATTGTTTTAATTTGTTTATTATTTCTTTTTTGCACTTTAACTTAATTTGCAATTTAAAATTATTGAAATAATAGAAAACAATAGCATTAGAAGAAAAGTGAAACAAAGTACTATTAGACCGTTTCGAAAATATAAAACATATTTTTCAAATTATATTGAGTACAAAAAATGCGTGCAAATTTTCAATAATAAGTGAAAATATGAAAAAATAAAATAATTAAAAGAGGGTTATCTGAAACAAAGCATAAGCATTGCAGAAGTAGGCACATGTGCATGTATGTATGTTTTTGAAACTGTTACACGTTTATGCTCTCCACTAGTAATATTTACTTTTAATAATTCGGGAAATTGAGCAAAATATTTAAAAATTAAGTGAAACATTTGCACACTGAAAGTGAGGGATTGTTCAATTGTTATTTAATAAATTAATATAATTTGTTATGCAAATATCTGTTAGGCAGCACATGAAAACCTAGAAAATCATTAAAAATGATATCGAACATTTGAAATGCGTGATGTACTGGTTTTGCAATGTATACTTAACATAAACTGTTATACATATAACTGTTATGCATAAAAAACCCATGAAAATATTAAATTAGGCATTTACATTCTCAGAAGCAGTTTTATCTTTGCGATACTTATCTTTCGTAAACTGTTGTACAAAAACTGTTATACAAAACATACAAGCCCACAGACAAATTAAATTGGACACTTGCATTCTCAAAGCCAGTTCTCCTTGGAATACGCTTTACATTACAAACTGTTATACTGATAGCTGTTATATAAAACATAATAACAATAAGTATTTGCAATTCGAAAGAAAGTGAGCTGTTTGCTTAATATGAACTGTTATACAAAAAACTGTTTTATAACACATAAAACACGCATAGAAGGCTTAAAAATTAAATCAGAACCTTGCAATATTTAAACACTACAATTGATTATTATTAATTTGAAGGTAAATTTTTTTTAGATGCGCATTCAACATAAACTGTTATACCAATGAGTGTTGTATATTATAAAAAATGAAACGAAAAAATAAAAAATGTATTTATTATGACTGAAGAGTTAGTAAAAGTAATTAGTTTATCACAATTGGAAAATCTAGTAAGAGAATTCAAGTATTCTTGTAACTAAAACTATTCAACACTTAATTGCTGTATCTTAAATCACAATTTTGTTTGTGTAAAAAAGTCCGTAAATTTAAAATAACAATTTAACAATAGTTTAATTGAAACACATTTCAATTTCATCACACTTTCGTGTTTGCGGTTAATTTTTGTTTTAATTTGCCAAAGAAATTGTGTACATGCCATGTTTAGTTTGGCAGAGGTTTTTGATTTAATTTTTTTTTTTCAATTTCGTTTAATGTTTTGTATTAAGCTTCATTTTGGGGTTTTGCAATTTATAATATCAATTACGTAACAAATACATAGAAACGAAATTAAATTCGATAAATATTAATGCTTAAATAAAAATAATGCTTCGCCAAACTACAAAGAATAAATTATGGTCATGTGTGGTTTCTTTGAAAGCATATTAAATGAAGAAACCAAAAAAAATAAATTATAAAAATGTTGAAATTTTGCCGACTAGACTAGAACAAGAAAATATAATTGTTATAAAGAAATCTGAGACTTTTTTTTAACTTGCAAAAGGCAGCGCGATCGTGATCGATTGAAATCCGACACTTATGCTGTGTGTTTGCTGTTTGTTTTGGTTTTGATTCCCTTTTTTAACTAGATACCTCATTCGACCGCAAATAATACGAGTTGGCCCCAGTTTTTCAAAAACAAATTAGGTGTAGAAACGTGATAGGGAAAATATATTATCTACATGATTTTTTAGGCATGTTAAGTAACAAACTGTTAAATTTTTCATTTATAGGATGGCACCACTCCCCTGATATTATCAGCCGCCAGCGGTCACACTTCTTGTGTCTTGGAATTATTGGAACAAGGAGCAGATCCTAATAGCAGAAGAGCAACAGGCACAACACCATTATTTTTTGCAGCCCAGGGAGGTTACTTAGATGTGGTGAAAATATTAATTAAAGCAGGTGCCAGCGTAGATACGCCATCAGTGGTGAGTTTATTTTTTCTGGAAGTAATTTAAATCGTTTAAAAATGTTTTTTATTTAATTTTTTTTTCTCCTTCAAGGATGGCGGCACCCCGTTATTTGTAGCCGCCCAGGGTGGCCATGTTAAATTAGTTAAGGAACTATTAGATTGTGGTGCTAATGTAAATGCCAGCATGAAGGTAAGTTTTGAAGCAGGATGCAAATAAGGGGATATATGTATAAGGGAATGACAATATTTGTTGGCAGCCAAAGGTAGAGTAGAATGGTAGTCTACGCGGGCAGCACAACAAATTTTTGGTATTCTTTTCTTTAAAAAAGGGTTGATCGATTTAGCAATTGAAAATGTACCATCGATTTTTCAATAGCTTTTAGCACGAGGAAAAAATTCAATTCATTCGATTTTCACTTTTTTTTTTGTATTATTGCGTGGTGACAGTTGCCAGGCTCATCTACGTGACTGATTACTCCCAGGTGCCCATGATTAGGGAACTCCGAATATTAAATACGTCTTCCCGCTCCCTCCCAATCACTTGAACTTGCCCCAGGATACCCATAGAAGAGTCAAATGTGTGATTAGCCACCAATAATTTTTTCTCTCCAGCATTTTTTTGGAACACATCAAGCCCGTACCACATCTCATTAGCGGGGCCTCCATATAAAAATACCAAACAAAAAAATTTTAAATCAGACGTCTCCAAAATGGTTTTTTTAATGTCTCGTAGTGAAGCTTTTCTTCTCATATCGATAAATCAATGGCACAATATCGAAAAATTTTTGTCGATACATAGACACAATAATTTTTTCTGTCCAACACTTAAGTCCTGTAGTTTCTGTTTTTTAACTTCTAACAATTTGTGGTATTTTAAAATTTTCGTTTTTCAAAGGATCGTGCTACACCGGTTTTCATTTCGGCCCAAAACGGACATCGCACTGTTTTATCTTTATTATTAACAGCCGGCGCATATCCCGATACAAAGCGTATAGATGGAGCTACACCTCTGTGGATTGCTGCCCAGATGGGTCATGATCATATTTGTAAGGTTTTACTACAAAATGGTGCTAATGTGGATGCAGTTCGTTGTGATGGCGCTACACCGCTGTTTAAAGCGGCACATAAAGGACATGCCGCTGTCGTTACAGAGCTATTGAAACACCGGCCAAATCTAACATTGTTGCCGGTAGGTAAACTAGTATGTATATCGAGAATATGCTGCATTAGAGTCATAACGCAAAAAAACTGGCTTTGCTGAAAATTAATTTCAAATTTTTAAACGAAAATGTGATTCTTTGCTCAAAAGCTGATGATGAGCTTTTGACACCATAGTTCTAGTTTCTTATCTAAAGAATGGCATATTTTGAGTTATGACGCTATTGAAGCAAAGGACCAATATCTACATTGTACATGTGAGAAAAGAGACATAATCAGGTCTGTTCTGCTTTTTGCTTCAAATCACTTGATTTCCAAAAACAAATTGCACTAAAAACCTGACTTTACGCTGATCTTTTGAAATTTTTCAAAAATGAAGCCTTTTAAAATGTTATTCCAGACTGCATTTATAGTATAGTATAGAAAGCTTATTTAAGAACTCACATAATTTGCAGAGCAGGCCTCAATATTTAATCGGAAACTTTGAATTTTTTAATTTAAATCAAAAAAATTGTTTTCTTTTAGAACGGGGAGACGGCTTTACATGCGGCTGCCATGTTTGGTCACATGACCGTGGTGAAACAACTTATAGCAGCTGGTGCTGATGTTAATCAAATAAATCATGATGGCTTAACAGCTCTACAAGTGGCCAGACAGCAGAAATACTCATCCATTTGTGAGTACCTGCAGGAACGTCAAAGAACCAACAAGACTAGAAATCAACAAAGTTAAGAAAATATATGTATATTTCAATAACAAATCTAAGAAACAATTTATCCACTAGTATATTAGAAATCCATCCCGGCCATAATTGTTACAAAAAATAAAAGTTGCATAGCTGTTAACAGAAAAGTTAACTTTCAAATCAAGCAAAGCTTAATACTGTTAAGAAATAATTGAGCTTTTTTATCCTACTCACAGGTTTTCATACACTCTCTACTTCAAATCTCTCTCTTTCTATCCCTCTCACAGAAACACAATTGTTAACTCATTTAATTTGAATGACACAGCTTTAAAACATACTTATGAAACTTAAACCGATATACATATAAGCAGTAATATGGGTAAATCTTGGGGTTTTGAACACTCAAAAAATACACAATTATCACTGCTTTCTTACGAAAAAAATATCATTTTTTTTACCAATGAAATTTATTAAAAGATATTTTCAAAACTAAACTACAACCAAGTGGGCCGGTCTGGCAGCCCGTAAAACATGTGAAACCAACTGCACAGTAATTTGGTATTAAACAATAATACACAAACTTTTTTTTATTTGCCTTTAAGATCTATCATATTTGATATTGAACAACTATTTCTTTTAAAGACTATTTCAAAAATGCCTTGAATTATTTATTTACCTTATAATATAAATTTATATAAAACTTATTAAAAATAAAAATTATGCACCACTTTGTTTTACTTTCAAAATGTGCAAACTAAATAAATCTAAAATCAAGTCCCTATAAAATATCTTATGATAATCATTCATAATTTATTATCTTATATGTTTTTCATAGAGAAAAACCATAGAAAAAACTTATTAAAAAGTAAATAAATTGATTGTATATATCATAAAAGTATTATTTAAAAAGTAATTTAATTAATTGTTGAACAATTTTTTTTAATATAAGCAACTGTTAAACATGTGCAATACATAAACTCATTTTTTTATTATTTCAAAGGCTCATCAGATACCTAAAAGAACACTTTAAATCCTACTTTAGTTTAATGTAAAATCCAATTGTAAATTTTTAATAAGATATTTGAATTTTATTTGTAATAAAGAATATAAAAAAAAGCAGGAAGAAAGGAGGAGATATGAATACTTTATTTTGAAAGTGGAAAAATTATATCAGGTAGTTTAATGCTGAAAAACATTATGGAAAATGCTCTAAACTAGATTTAATTATTATTTGCTATAAGAACTACGTCTAGGTCCTTAATAGGCCTTATTAATTATTTTCTGTCTTTTTAAGCCTTCCATACGCCACTGATGCTTTGTCGATGCAACTGACGAGTTGACAATTGCTCGTCATTTGAAGAATATGAAGAAAAGTAAAATGTGTTGCGAAACGATTAAATTGTTTTCTGCATTAAAGCTTTTTTTAAACACTTGTGGTACTCAATGCCTTCACGTTACAATAGTGAAACAAATAGTAACGTTTCAAGCATTCTTTTATGTTTTTTTTGTATTGATGAGCTGAGTAGCATCAATGAAATGTCTGCGGCATAGAGACTTAGAAATTCATTGAAAAGAATATATAAATTAGCTAATTTAGAAGCAGCAGAAAACAAAAATTATGTTAAGGAAAACATATATTTTGCAGCGCCACCTTTATGTGAAGACAACTTGACGAAACAAGAACGAAGCACAAGTTTAGTAGAGACACTTTCTGTTAATAATAAACAAACATTTCGCGGACACATTTCTGTATTTATGCAGAAGGAACAGGGATGGTAAGACCAGTACTCGTGTACTATTAGCATTAAGCTGCATGATAAAGAAAGGCACAACAAATAGTCGATTACAAACTTAAATCTCAACTAAATAATCAATAGAATTTAAAAAGAATTTAAGTTACTGAAAAAAGTAAGTGGAAATAGAAAAATGATTTTCTTATATTCGTTTGAGCAAACTATGGAAGACAAAACATTTTTCTGATGCCAAGTAGATGAGTTAGTTTTCGTCTACCTGATTTTCTAATGGAAAGTTTATGTGGAGGCTGGATGTTCCACTCTAATTACATTTCTTTAAGAAATGAAATCTGCATTTCCGTTATATTATTTAATATTCTTATTAAAACTTTGCATTATTACGCTTTTAATTTAAGTTTGAAAATGTGAATCTGCTACCAGACACCCTGTAGAAAACCTAACTGAGCTTGAAATCACTAAAGCTGTTCACTTGCCATCTATTTGAAAAAATAAATTATGTGCTTAAAAACAGCTTAAAGCTAAATGACATTTGATTAATTAACAACTCAAAAATCGGCCATAAGTCTTACAAGCTAATTTTCTAATTCCAATGCAATGCAATATATTTATACAATATTGTTTTTGAAACATTTCGTCATTGAAAAATATTACTAAATAAATATGTCTATTTGTTTTTTTTTTTTCAAATTTTATCGCAGATCGCAAAACTGCCTTAAAAATGTTTTTCATGTCACCTGAGATCTAATATGGTTTTAAGTACTGCCGCTAAACCTAGCAGCAAAGAAATAGAAAAGCTTAGCAAAACTTAAAAATTAATTTAAATTTTTGAAAAAGTAAAAATTAATTTCATTGAGACAAGTACAATTGGACAACTGCTATTCATCATCCCTGATGTGGGCTTATATGCACTTGTACGAATGGAATGTGTTTTAAAATCTCATATATTTTTAATTGTTGTAAAATAAATTTTCAGAATCTAACCAATCTGCTCCGTTTTCTTTTTATAACTCAACCGCAATCAACACAACAATAGGAAGAACAGTGCATTTGCATAAATCTCAGTAGGGAGTGAAATTCTTGCAATAGCACTGCTCATCTGTCTCAAGGTAGTTGTTTAAAATTTTAATTTTTGACCCTTTGTTATACTGTAAACTTTAATAAATCGTAAACATAAATTAAAAAATTTCACTATGTAATTTTATGTAATTTTTAGGTAACTTGCTGTTAACAGGAACTTTCAAAATGAATAATAAACCTTAAGCTACTTAAACTGCTTTATTTTTGTAATTTATACGCTTAGAGCTTAAAGCGGTTTCCTAAATAATGAAATCTAAAATATGATTAAAAATAAACACCAAATAAAATTTTAATCCCTAAATTCGTTGCAACAAACACTTGGAAAATTATTCAAAGGATATTTAAGTAGATATATAATCTTTAACTTAATGCTGAATTTTTGATGAAAGGATTTAAGCAAATTGCAAATATCATATTGTCTAGGATATGCAATAAGAACTTGGGGCTGACTGAAATATGATTAGAGAAATTTAGTAAAAAAAAAGAAAGCAAGTAAAAAAAAGTTCAACCTAATTAAAGAATAAGCTGATTTAGCCACTAAGAAATGTTTGGAAATATTCTGCAAATAATGTGATTTCGTGGCCCAACATAAGCTATGTTTCAATAAGATAAAATTTTATATTTATAGTGAAGTCCAGAACAACATTTTAATCGACTTGAACTCATGAGATCAGGGGCCAAATCGTCGCATTCGGTATCGAATGAACTATCGAGCAAAAATAATGTAAAACAAAAACAAAATAAACAACAAACACACAGCATATGTGACGAAATTCGTTCGATACCGAATGCGATGATTTGGCCCCAGGTTTTCAATGCAATTCGTTCTCAGAAATCACGTGATTTTAAGAAAAATGATTTTCGGAATAGACCTGATTATTTATTTTTATAAATGTTTTTCCCTTAGCAAATTTTTAAGTTTTCAGTAAAAGAGAGAATTTTGAATCGGTATAAATTTTGCTTCATTTACTTCTACTGAAAGTCCAAGACTTGCTTTTTATCGCTTTTTTGAGCTGTCTATGTTGAGTCTAATATCTAATACGGCTTCGAAACAGCTAGTCGCCCCCAGCCAAGTTCATAATTTAGCTCTGCTTATGTATTTTGATTGGTATCAGTCTAAGCAATTATTTGAGTTAGACTTCTCTAAAAACTTATTTATAATATCATTTGTTTTCAACTTTTTTAAATTAATTTTGATCATAAATTTAGACAACTCCGCACATAAATTCCTGTTAAATTTAATTAAGTTTTGTTTAATTGCATAAAATCATTCTAAGCTGCTTGTGTTATTTATCATTTAACCACATCTAATTACATGCTTAATTTTATATCCTCTTTTATGTACAAATTTTTTGTGAATTTGTTGAATACTTACTAAATGATTTTTAAGGGAGACCAGCAAAAAGAAAAACGAAAATAATGATAACAAGGCCGTTATAATTATAGCAGAAATTTATAAAACAATTCTTTGCACTTCCAAAATACATTTTATCAAACAGAAACTTGATACAACATTAAACAAACATGGCCCGAAAGCAACACACAATTCCATTTTTAGTTTTTTTCTTTTCTTCGAGCAATTAAAATGAGAGACTAACAAACTGAACAACTGCAAACAGAGAAATAATTTCCCACATATGTTAAATTTAATGGAATTTCCATCCTTAGGGATAAAAACTATACGGGCTATTTAACTAAAATACAAAAAAAAATTGTTTAGGACGTTATGAGGTTGGTTAAGAGGATAAACACTGTTGATGAATGCTGAAAAAGGATTTGAAAGCGGAAACAGTGGTAAGCAAAGGATATAGATTTAAATTCTACTTGCTTTTATTTTATCTTTTAATTTTTTGTCTTATGACTTGTTGGATATTTTTTGAGCATTGAGTAGTGTGTTAAGAACATTTTGTGTGAAAAATTTTAATTCAAACTTGAAGTAGTTGACATTAATTTTTTTTTGCAATAAGCACCTAAAAATTTGCTTAAAAAAAAGTATAACGTTATCATGTGGAACATTTAATTTTTAAACAAGTGGAGAAATTTAAAACCTTTAATGTGTTATTTTAATTGCTAACGAGTGAAAAAAAATATAATAGCTTTTGTGGTCATATCACGATCAGCATCACAGCAGCATAAAAGCGAAAGCATGTCGTTGGCAAACATGGTGGTTTGTAAGTGATGAGTACACCGTTAGGAAAAAAAATTGAAAATTCGTGAAAAATGTATAAGTAAAATTAATATATTTACCAACAAGGACTTTGATAGTTATAAATAATGGAAAATTTTAAATTGACTTTGCCCCCTAAAATATGCTGCAAATAAATCTATCAGCTTCCGAAAAATGTGTATTAAAGTACTTTAAAGTTGATTATGAGGCAAGACCGTAATTTTAAGAATAATGCATAACTTTGGACGTTTTAAAATAATTCTTATCCTTAAGTAGGAACTTTCTACGAGCTTATGATGGTCAAATGTTTGTTTTTAATTATAGATAGAATAAAGAAAAATTCATGAGTTTTTTTTTAACTTACCCAACTTTTAAGCTTCATCATCATTTTTTTTTTTCAGACAAATGTCAGCACCTGCATAAAAAATAAAATGTAAAAGAAAAACTATTTTATATTGAGTTTACATTTGTCTTAACAAAATTTAGTCAGTAGGAGACGTAAAGCTAAAAAGAAAACGGTGTAAGTATAAAGAATATTACCATAGCTATCTATGATAAATAACTTCCTTGCCTAAGCTGCTTCCAAAAATCAGTGTTGCCAGCAGTTTCAGATAAATGGTAGTATTGCCTTAGTTGTTCAGCACAAATAATTTTATGCAAAATGTTTGACCAAAATTATTTTGAGCAAATTTCCTTCCATTAATAAATAAACTGTAATCAATATATCGTCTCACAAAAAAAAATTTTCATTGTTAATAATTTTATCGGGCTTGATTTATTTAGAATTTAGAAAGATTTTTTCAATTTTATTTTCATTAAATTTTATTTCTAAATAATAAGAAAATATGAAACATTTTGAATTTTTGAAAACTGAATAAACATATTTACAATTACAATTTCAATCGACCAGAGTTTTATACCACTCCTTCAGTTTCTAATCCTAAAATTTAAATAGAAATATTTTATATTTCATTTATATTTTTAAAACGATGAGCGATAAGGTAGACGTGAAAAAATCATGGTATGTACCCCAGCCAGCAAGTGTTCCACTTCATTGTTCTTGCCTTCTTTAAAAAAAATGATCACCATAATTTGATCACAAAACATGTTTCTCAAATTTGCCGTATTCTGATTTCTAATATAATCCAGCAAAATTTTCATTTTGGGCAGCTCGCGAAATGAAATCACATAAAAAAGTGCAAACAATTTGTAGCTCCCCAAAAGTATGCAGCATTATACAAACTATGCTTTTATGCTGCCATAATATAAGAATTTAAGAACTTTGAGTTTGAGATTTGCCACTATTGAACTAAAAGCCCATTCAAAAGGAATTTGAGTTGTTCCTTTGTTTTTCATTTAAAAGAGACAACAATTTTTAATTTAAATATCCCTCAACTCACTCTTTCATAATTTTTCGTTTCCATAGCAAGCTGACGATATAAAATATGTTAATGTTAACACAAGTAAACAAAAAGATAATTAAATTAAAACCAATTACATTAGTGCGCACACACATGTTTTGGCAAACGTTGCAAATTAAAGCTAAAAGTGAAATACGGTTTTATTTCTACGGATTTTGATACTAATTAGTATCTGAATTTTATACAAGGTTTGGAGAATAAAATTAACATTTTATTATTTTGTAGATGCTGAAAAACTCAGCCAAAGAAGTATAAGAAACAAACTGGGTGACTTTTGAAGCTGATATTAGTGTAGAAAGCCAGTCAGTTGCAGCTACCAAATCAATGCTTTGAAGTGAAAATACACAGAGGAAGTCACATGAAAAATGGAATCAATAATTATTTTGATTTCATATACAGAAATTATTTGAGTTGTTTTTTTGTAATTATCACAATCGAAAGGTATTTGTTTATTTAAATGTAGTTAACAAAGAAAATTTGCTGCTAAGCCCATGTTCACACTAAACAAATATTTTCGGCAAAAAGTTTGACCACTATTTGTTGGCAAGCAATCGAACTTCTAAGAACGTCTTCAGGCCTGCAACCAACACTAGGTTATGTTTATTTTCACTGTCACTCTGTGTTATTCATTGTTCTAATATTAAGTACAATTAATAGTTTTTTTTTTTGTATTCGTAATTCAACACAATAATTGAAGCATTAAAAAAAGGATGTGTATGGATCATTACAAATTTCGTTTCCTTGGCGTATTGTTAAAGAATATAAACAGAAGTATTAGAATGCTGGTAAGAGCTGTAGTCACAGATGACAATTTTCACTAGAAAATACACAATTGTTGGGAAGTAGAGCAGAATTTTGCGTCTGGTTTGAACTGAAGAAAAAAGAAAAAACCACATTCATAAGTGACTTTGAAAAATTGTAGCAAATCAAATTAAGGTTATAATACACAATGAAATGTTGTACGTAGCGAAAAAAGCATGACGACGGAAGTTTTTCTCATATTTGTTTGTGCAGGCCAGTACAATGGCAAAGAAACCAACGAACCAACGAACCAGCCAAGCAGCTAACCATCTTTCAACCAAGTCAGCAAGTAAACAGCAAACGAGTACATATTGCAGTTTTGGTTCTCGTTCTTATTATTGTTGTTGTTGATTATTTTTACCAGTAAAGAACCATTGTTTTAAGTGGGTTTTCTACTTGAAAACTTAAAGGAAACAAGAAATAAAAGTAGTTCTGGTAAAACGCAAGAAAAAAACTTTACTTGGCCATAAAATGTTAAGAAAAAGGATTCAAAGAAAAATGGGAGACACAGTGAGAAGTAAATTTGAGTACGAGTTGTATGAAGTCATAAGACATAAATATGAAATAGAAAAAGCTGACTGTTTTTCTAAAATAAATTTTATTTCGTGTGTTTGTGTTGAAAACAAAAACAAAATTTTGCACTTTATTGTTTCGAATTGCACACTGTGCCGCTCTTTGTAGTCCGATTATTAATTTTTGTACATATTTAGTTGCCTAGGTCTTTTTAATATGCATATCTTTGTCAGTGATTTTCTCTGGGTCTGTCGTAAAACTGAAGTTATGACTTTTCCATCCCTGCAAAAGATTCTCGAAATATTATGGTTCAAAAATTTTACTTTTGTTTCATGTAACTCTGACGCTGTTTATGTGGTTGCACAGTGGAACTTAACTTTTTTTAAATTTTTGTGCTATAGAACTGAAAATATGGTGAAGATTCTGACTTTCCCATCCCTGGAAAATGTACAGAACATTCTAATTATTCTAAATTATTATAGTTCACCAATTTTTCTTTAGTTTCGTAGAATTCTAATACTGTGTATATGGCTGCACAGTGGGACTTTTGTTTTTTATTTTTGCTAATGAACTGAAAATACGCTGAACATAAGATTGTTATGAAAAAACTCTTCCTCAATTCTCAAATTGAGCTAAGAACCGATAAAGTAATTAATAAAAAATAATCATTTACCCTAACTAACTTAGCGCTGAAGAGATGTATGTACACAAGAACACTTTTGAGGTGCCTTTCTGTTCTCTCCAATTTAATTGCTGCTGATCCTTGAATGAATATGATAAACTTGCACTTTGTAGATATTTTTGATTCAGTGTTGAGACAAAAGAATTTTCTACTTGTTGCTCACCACTGTAACTCACATAAATGTTAAACAAACTATAAAAAATAAATGAATTGATTTTTTGTTTCTGTTGTGGCTGTTATTATTTTTATTCACTTCAGATTTCTGAAACATGAAATTCTGGCTGTGGCAAAAGTTTTGCAAAGTTTTTGTTTCATTTCAATGATCCATTTAAAGTGAAAATAAAATTTATAAGAAAAATTATTTCTTAAATGCCATAATTAATCATTGCTTAATGCGTACGAAGCAGTGGCATTGACATAATTTTTCAAAAACAACAAAAAAAAACTTTGCCATGAAATAAAGGACTTAAATAGAAATTAAAAAAAAAAAAATGATTTAAGACTTGGTATTAAAAAAGACATTTCATATTAATATTTTCTTTGATATATGTATATTATATATGTATATATTTCTTTGTATATTTTTGGCTATATTTCACTCTCCTTCGTAGAGCTTTTTAGCTGAACAAACGGATCTTCAGCTCAAGAAAATATTAAAATTAAATAAAAAGAGGTCAAATAAAAGCAAATATTCTATTGGAAAAAGAATTGGAAAAAAAGGAAAGTGGTCTTTCGAGCCATGCTTCCCAGGGTTCAAGCAAAAACGTTTTGTTTTTTATGTATAAACGCTTGTGCAGTTATCAACATTTTGTTAAAAAAGCAGTTCCATCACTATAAATATATACTATATATTTTTTTTAACCTCTTGATTAAATCATATAACAAGTGCTGTATTTTGTATATTATCCAGGTGCTGCTCAATGAGCATTTCTAAGCATGCCACCAAGTCCTAGTGGAATGATAAATATTTCTAGTAGTCTTTTCAGAATCGTTGTAGTAATTTGAGCAAGTTTGCATAAATTTCTTAATTTTATTCCATGTTTTCAAATAAAGAGTTATTTTCTCGAAATTATTAGAAAGGGATAAGTGCATGTGAAAACGAAACGTTGGGTAGCTGTACTTTCAAGCATTATTATCATTTTGGGCTGATTATACACCTCTTCCAAAATGATATTTTTTTGAGCAACTTGTTCCCCACAGACCGAGAGCTAAACTTTTAGTGAACCCCATTACGGCTGTTGGTTTGATGATATTGAGGTTCTTGGTATCCAACAACCCACCGGCCAGGTATGTGTTTCTACATATTTACGCAACGCGTCATTCGCAAAGGATGTGTTGCACCGTTTCCTTCTCTTCATTTCACAGCCTGCAGGAATCACTGATTCGGTAGTTACTTTCATGTAGCATTCATGATTTTACTTACAAATAATTAACTTTCTTTATCAATAAATAATTATATTTACTAATTTTCCTACCCAACATGCAATAAATCATCGCCAAAAAGCTGCAGCTTTTGCAGAAATCTTAAACGTCATCTTGCAACAAATTAAATTCAGCACAAGCACTCCCAACACACAAATGAATTTATTAATAAGACGTCAATACAACAGCAGCACGAAACAATGAATCTAAATCATTTCAAATTTAGCTGCTACAGCTTTATTTAAAGCACTCTTTGTAAGTCGATATGAATGGTCTGGATGTGAATGAAAAGTCATAAATAAATAAAGCTTCGTTAAGATTTCATCCTCACCACAACAAATTTATTGAGCAAAGAAGCCAAGGAATTTCGAGTGCGTGTGGATGCTAGAACATACAATATAATTATATTTTGACAACAAATGACAAATTTCAACTGACACCAGCAATACAATGCTACGCTTATTAGACAGTATACAATAAAATTAAATATTTTGTAAGCCAAAATAAAGAAGAATAAAAAACACACACACACACAATGTTTAAAGCGCGGAATTGCTTTAAAGGAGGCCAGTTTAATAATTCATTTTATATATACAATAAAAAAATAAGACATTTGTCGTTTTTCTATACAAATAATAATATTCGATGTAAAAAAATTAAAAACTTAAATTAAATGGACATAAAAAATTCCTTATGTCCTTATGGTATTTAATTGAGAAAGTGGATTCCAGTGAAATAATTAGAACGCCAAAAACTGTATTAACAACAAATTGCAAAAATGCAAAATTTTTATGCTGGAGATTATTTTGCAGGAGCATGTGGAATTTTTCAATATTCTTCATTGCTTTTGCTAAAAGCTGATGCTTAATATAAAGGATATATGGCAGCAGGATGTAATTTTAGACCGATTGCAATGACATTTCGTACAGAGATAAGGCATATAACTTCAAAAGTGGTTGGGAGCTTTTGATTTGTGTAAGATTAATATTCTTTTCACATAGAGCTTAGTTCTAAGAATAAGGAATAAAGACTTTGTTTTAATTAGTACTTTTACTAAGCATATATTTCTCTAAATAAAGGACTTGTGCTACAGCTAAGGTAATTTATTTAATATTTTATCATCCATTAATTCAGGTCTAAAAATAGATCTTTCAAATGTTTATTGTCTTTTTCAGCTGTTATAGACAGCCGACATTTCATTGATGCTAATCAACTCATCAGTAGACTCGAAAAATTCTTAAAATAATGTTTGAAACCTAAGGATTATTAAGTTCATATTTAATTATCCTGTACTTTTTACAGTAAACAATTCAAACGTTTTGTTGCACATTATGGGTCATTATTACAACTTGGTGTTGGTTAAAAAGCTAGATAGCATTCTTGTGCTTAAAATAACACTATGAATAGCCCTAATTTTAAAATTCTTAAAAACATAAAAAAAAACTTTTGACGTCCTTGCCATCTCTAATGTGATTACATTGCAATATCCTTTCAAGTCGTCCATGCGTTTGCTGTCACAGCGTCCCAGCAGCCGTCTACTGTTTGGCTCAGATTCAAAAACAATGAAATAATGCAATCTTTGTTTTTAAACCCAGACACTTAAAATAATAAAATAAAGCTAAATAGATAAAAAGTAACACGTAGTTTAACACAAATGCCAAAACATATTGAAGTCATGTAATTGCTTGCCAAAACAATTTTATGTGCAGAATAGACAAAAGACAAGGACACTTGGTTATGAGTACACTAGTGTTGAGCAAGGAAAACCACTTTATGGTGAAAAGCAAAAATCTTTAAAGAAACATCTTGTGCTTTGTTGTACCTTTTTTGGGATTATTTTATTTGAAGTTCTGATGAATTTCGTAAAGGATTTGTAATGGTGTTTTTGCTCTCAGAAAACTGTGTAAGAAGGGAATGAATGCATTAAAGTTAAATTGAATACTTTTCCGTGTTCAGTTTGATTCCTTGTTTTCAACTTGTGCAGGATTGTGTAGCACGTGCTTTGGCTTTGCTGACTTTGTTGAATTTATAAAATTTTCAATTACATTCATTCAATTTGTTTTCTATTCTACTTTGAATAAAATGTTTTAAATACTTAAACTCTCTTGCACAAGTGTGCACTTACTTAAGTGCGTATTGTGTGCGTGAAGACGTGTGTGAGTCTTTGCTTGCATGGGTGTGTGTGTGTGTCTACGTTTATAGCACCATCACTTCGGCTTGTTGGCGGGTGAGTGTTTGTTTTCTATTCAGCCTGGCTGCATGCAATCGTATATGTTTTTGTTTTTGACATCTTGCTATATTAGTTTCGATGTCAGTGTTTTTGTTTTTCATAAAAGTTGAGTGTTTTTTTTTTACTTTTAAGACATAAAAATCTTATTTGTTTTTCCTCTTCAATTTTCTCAACCATTTGGGTTTTTTCCAGCATCTTGATTTTATTACCTTTATAACAAAATACTTGATGCTGGAGAACAGCAGAAACCAGTCAATTATATACACATGTATATAACTTTTATGCATTAATATTTTATTGATTAATAATTTTGTGAGCATTAAATGGCAAGAAATCAAAAATATAGGAATTTATTAAAGTTCAGGTGGATTTGTATGCAATTCCATATGATTTGAAAATAATAAAAACCATGAAAAAAGGGGATTGTTTGGAGAAAAATACAGCGCTAAAAATAGATTTGCATGTATGTATATTAGGTGGGTTCGGAATCCATCCAAGCCAAAAAAAAAAAAAAAAACAAAGTGAGCCAGCCAACCTTTGACCTCGTTCTCTTACTTTTTTGTGTACTTTTTCACCATTTGTAGTTCGATAAAACAATTTTCTGTAATTTTATTCAGGACTTTTTAATACGCACATTTCAGTCCGTAATAGTTTTTAGCTCTAAAGTTAAATTAAAGCTGTGACTTTCCCACCCCTGGATTCTATCTGCCCAAATGGCATTTAATTACTAAACATTAAGGAAGCTGCTTTGTCTAAAAAATAATTTTTGTTAATAAACAAAACAGTTACTACGCTTTAAACAAATCTAAGTTCATATACAATATAATCAAAACAATTAGAAATGGCAACTCTTCTCTGCTTGCTTTTCTTGTCGAATATGAATTGTATATTAAGTTAAACTTTTTAAAGGCCTTACAACTCTTTTGTTTATTGTTAAAAAAATATTCTTTGAGCAAAAATTTTGTGAAACTATGTTGGAAAATGGTGACCGATCACATTTTAGTTGGTAGAAACCAGGGTTGGAAAAGTCACAATTTTAATTTGAAAAATAATTATAAAAATGCACCAGAAGCTTGAATGATTATTTAGAATTTTCATTTTCAAACTAAAAAAAATCGAAAAATCTACAATTATTATCGAAATTTCCGTCTACGAAATTGAAAATCTTAAATGGGAGACGTGGAGGGGCGTGGCAAAAAAGAAACCACGTTATTCTTTTTTTTTTTTTAAATCATATTCAATAAGTCTTTTAGTTGTTGGGGGTGACTGATTAAACTCAAACGATTTGAATGCATATGCATAAACATACCTACATATTATAAACGAGTCAGTCCCCTAAAGGAAGCTTGGAGGCAAGTTGTGTTCAAGTCACCAGGGTTGTCTACTATATGGTTGACTTGTTTATACATATATTTAACGGAGTGTATGTATGGTTTACTTTTATTAACCAGAAAAGTATACACATGTATTTTGTACTCCCATTGGAACTATTGTGTCAATAATCTATTACCCAGTATTGGATTTTCAAGGACAACAACATGATAAATGCAAATAGAAAGAAGCATAATATGACGTTTAATATATCAGTCATGTTCGTAACAATGTCAACAGTAACATGCTAGTACCCTGGTCGTCATAAGTTCCCAGCATCCAGTCACCAGCTGTTACATCACTAGTAGATAAGGTTTTGCTATTAATTCAGTTATAAAAATTTTATCAAAATCGAAGTATCATTTTGCCAAAATAATTTACGCTCCATGCGACACAATCAAAATATTAAAAAAAAAAAAACTACATTCAGTTGGCTTGCAATCACTCAATTTGCAGCCATGTTAAAACAAAAGAAAGCTTCAAAAAATGTTGATCGTTTGTTTTTTATTTTTTTCTAAACGTTAAAGCTATTGACATGTAAGTGATTGATAGTAAGAAAAAACCAGAAGTTGCTTGTTTTTTTCCAGCCACAAATAAAATGGTTTAACAAATCCAAAATGACGGACAGCCAGTAACGAATAACGACATTGACCATAATGTGCACAATAATGAAAAGAACATTACGATTTTCAGCGAAACAAAAAACACACACACATACAGACACTCAAGCATGGATTACAGTATAGAACAGAGCAACTGTAGTATTTATAAGGTTCTTGCCACTCAGTGAGTGTATTAAATTAATGTCTCCTCGTTACTTAAGGTTAGTCTAGTTTTAACGACATAAAATTAATGACCGAGAAATATAAAGACAATAACAAGAACAGCTTTAAAGGGGCAGTGGCTGTGCAAGAATGTTTTAAAGCCCTTTTTTGCTGTAACAATTTCTTTCTCTGCATAAAAATTCCTTTACGTTTATTAACCAAATAATAGTATTAGTTTCTCAATGAATTTCAAGTGGCTTTTATGCAAAAGTGCATTAATTAAACTTTCAAGTACATTGAATTGCTTTTATCAACAACTGATAAAAAAGGGGAAATATTGTTTTACTTACAGCACTTGTTCTATGAAGTGTTAATTGTACAAAATGAATAATAATAAAAATAAAAAGAAATATGAAAGCACATGTCTGATAAAGGGCATTAGTATAGGTATACATACATATATGTATGTAAGTATGGTATAAGAAAAATGCCATACCAGAAATAGAATCGTGGCATTCATCTATAATTCATATCATGTAAAAGTAAATTAAACGTAAGGCTTAGAGAGGCGCTTGAAATTAGGCAACACTTATACGCCACCAAACGTATGTAAAACATGTTACTTGCAGGTGTGTGCGTAAGAATTACGAGAATTGCGTCTATAAATATATTCTATTGTAAGGAAGTCTCAGCCACCTTATTCTGATTTTATTTATTTTTAATTTTTTTTTATTTATAACTTGTTTTTTTTTGTAATTTTTATGCCAAATATTTTATAAAAATTTCCATTTTTGTAGGCATACAAAATTCATTCAAAGGAAACACCACAAAACTAACAAAAACAAGAGTAACAATTGTTGGAAAACTTCCCGCAAAACTGGTTTAATTAACTCTTAATGGCAAATCTAATTTTTATAAACAAATTCAGATTTCAGGTATTTAAATGGGGATGAGCAGAATTTCTTAAAGTGAACAGCGAAAAGTTTATTCAACACCTTGTTGTTTGAAAAATTTATGTTTTTCACTGGAGTACAACCAGCTGTTTTGGAGCTAATACGAGTACACTTCTCATCAGCTTTCAATCATATTGTGGTGTTGTGTGTAACAAAAAAAATAAATAAATAAATAAATAAATAAATAAATAAATAAATAAATAAAATTGTTTCATAAATATGATAGCAGTTTTTATATGTATGAAATTTTAGACTTTTTATTTTTTGTTATAAAAACTTGAGCGTGAGTTGAATTTGTGTTGTAGAAATACTTGTAATTTTAATTTCACGTCATGGCGACGTTAATTGAACGTCACGTTCATGTGAGTTACACTGCTGTCTTTGAGGATATTTAAAACGACAAAGTTTACTTTAATAACCCAACAATCATAAAAAGAACTAAAGAATAAAATATTTTGGTACATTAATGACACTGAATCTCATCAATTATGTTTCAGATTCATTGAAAATGTAGTGACTATCGGCTAGAGATGTGTCACCGAAGCCCTGGCGAGCCAATATTTTGTTTTATTTATAATTGACTCTTCTATCACAGCAAAACACGTACAGATGACTCTTGAAAACTATTTGTTTTATTAACTATTTTACACCATATTTTTGGGTTGGAGGAGCTTTCATGCGAACTAAAGTTGATTTAGTTTGACTGGATTAAAAGAAAACATGTAAGTGTGAGATGGAAAACAGAAAACAATCTGAAGTAATTCCCGTTTGCGACAATTCGTATTTCAAAACACTTGAGTTTGCTGGTGAAATTTTAGGGGGAACGATTTTTGAGCAGTTCTGATCTGTAAGAGAGTGTTGAATTTCACATAAAAATATTTGGTTTCATTTGCTGCTTTGGCTTTTAAGGGTTTATTTTATTGGCTTTAACAAGCAATTAAAAATCATACTCCAGCATTGTAACAGCAACATGATTGCAATGCAGTACAGCATGTTGAATTAAAAAACTATTCGTTGCACAATTCAGGAGAATTTTATTTTGATGGCAGCTGGTAAAATGAAAAGCAAAAAAAAAACAAGAAAAACGCCAATTTAAAACTTTATCCAAAAATATGTTGAACAAGCGAAGTTGCACAAGAACTTTATTTTAGAATTCAACTTAAACATTAATTGCAATTTTGTGATTTTTTGAAGAACAGCTAAAGTTTTTTATTTAAGCTTTTAAGAAATGAATCAAATTATTAAGAAATAACAGAAGGTCACAATAAAATGTTGAAACATCATTAATTTTCTTATTTATAAAAAAAAATGAAAACTTGAGTTTTTGTGAATATGTACCCAATTATTTTTTCAAGACTATCTCAATGTGATTGCCAACTTGAAACCATAAATCATTTTGCCAGCATGTTGCAATAAATGCGAGGGTTAAAAAAATAATCTGCATATTGTGGGCTAAGTATAGAAAAGGAGTATGTTGTTTTCTCAAAACTACATTTTTTCCTTTTTCCCACCAAAGCTGCTTATCAAAAATAAAAACAATAAAAACAAAAATAGCAACAGCCGGCTTGCCAAAAAATGTTTGTGTGAAAAGGACCAATTTTTTTTTTAAATGTTTCTATGCAGATTTGTCAATTAAATTGCTTGCTGGTGTTATGGGAACCAAACATAAATTTAGTATCCGGTTTGCACTAAATTTCTGCCATTATTGTTTATATAGTGTTGAGAACTTTTTTTGGTTTTTGATCAGTCTGTTTTCGTTTCCAAAAATTTAAATCAAATTCAAATACTCCCTTTCTACAATAAGCCATCGTTAGATACACCATTAAATAGATTTCTTAAACTCTTTACAATTTTAAAATTACTGAAATGTGTTCAGTTTGCCCAGCAGATATGATTTTCATTTTACGAAATGGCTGAAATATTAGTAGATAGACTAAGCTATAACTTTCAAAAGAGAAACGTTTCAGAACTGTTTGGCAAAGGAAGCAGTTTTCTATTTCCTACTCCGCAAACACAAGAATACAAACACACATCAACAAACAAAGAGTGGTCAATATCGAACATGTATCAACCGCTTGTACATGACGTGGCCACTCAGAAATGTGTTTGTCAAAATGTTTCTATACATCCTTGTTGTGTGTGGGTGTATGCGTTTAGTGTGTTCTACAATAGATACAACTGATGTATGCAACATCTGTGCTTTTTTCATCTTGTGGATAGAATTATTTAAAAAAAAAAAATTGCAGCTATTTAAACCAAAAATAGAAAAAAGCAACAGGAAATTGCTAAATAGTAATTCAAGCTATTCAAGGTTTTTATTTCAAAGCCAATGGAAGAGAGGAATTACAGGCATTAAATAAAGTTAAACAAAGCTTAATAAATGGTAAATTGATCATTTAAATGGTTTTGTTAAGAATATATATTTTTTTATATTAAAGCCCACGAAAAGGTCACAAAAAAAGTAACAAAAACGAAATTATGAAATATGTTTCAGCTAAAACTTTTTCCATAGGAGAGCCTCAAAAAGATTAGTTTAAACATCAATAGATTTTACTCTATTGGAAAAAAGAAATTCTTCAAAAATACTTAGCTATAAAAACCTAAAAAACATTTGTTATAATTGAAATGTTGAATTTAATAAGCAGTGGAATTTGATGAAGCTTCATCGCCAAAAATTTAACTGAGTTCACGCATGCACTGTTGCGGAGTTAATCCACGTCGAAAGTTGTAAAATATAATTACACAAAAATGTTGTAGGCAACTGCTATTTTACTACGGGCGCGAAAACTACTTTTTTTTAAATAATATTTTTAATCAATGTTACATTTTTTATATTCTTACCCCCTAATTCATAAAAATTATTTCAGGCTTATTTGACATATTTGTATGAAAAATCTGTCAAATAAGAGTTTAATAAACCTAAAATATTTACTATGAATAAGACTCTTAATATATTTCATTTATTTTTAAAAAAACAAGTTAGTCATTTCTTAACTTTTCAATTTGTAATATTAAATATGTAAAATAAATTTTATATCAAATTCTTTTTGTAAATGTAAATGTCTATTCATTTATTCGAGATGAATCTTTGAAGTTTCTGTACACAATACAAGTAGCGCTTGTATGTCAAAATTTTCGGAGCACTTATAACCTCAAAAATATCCAACTTTACGATAGAGCTGTCAGCTGCCACATTGCACCACTAGGGTTATCAAATCCCGAAATCTCAGAAGCAACCCTTGTAAAAAGGAAAGCCAAAACACAAGGAGCGTTAATTATTTCATTTCGGTGCTGACGACAAGAGTGGCCAGTCAGTCAGAAATATCTGGGTGTCCACTGTGCTAAAATTTATTTTATATTCATTGTTCAATATTTTCCCCAAAAGCAACAGCGTCTTATTAAATAGAATTTAAAACTTGTATAAAAGATTTAAAAATATTACAATTTATTTTACTTAAACATGGGCATTTGCTCACATAATTTGTCACCTGTATCTGACTATTGAAATCCTATAAAACATTTCTTTGTTATCATTTCTTAAGGAGCACTTTTCTATGCCTACAATATATGATTTTATCTTTTGTTTATTTGCTCATTTCATAAATATCTTTTATTTGTAGTTCTGCTTTGTAGAAAATGTAGGAAGGGACTTGAAACAAATGTAGAAGCCTTTCGTGCTTATGGTTGGTATGGACTAATGTTTTCCTCTAAATAAAACCTGACAAAAAAGGATAACCATAAGGATTAGTTGTTTTTTTTTCAGTCAAATAAAAATCAATAGAAAAAGCAAAAATCAAGTCATGGTTTAAGGGAGCTAGCTCCATTATAATAAACAAGACGCTTAAGAAAATTCTATTTTCAGTGTGTGTTTTTCTGTTCGTTAGAAATTGATTGGATTTTCAGACAGAAAAAAAGTCATGAATTCATTTGACAAATAACAACAAGGCTAAAGGATTGGCACAGATGGAAACGAAAAGTTATTTTCAGATTTTTTATTCCAAAGCAAGTGTTATAATCTTTTGAAAACTTAACAACAAATTTAGCACAAAAACAATAACTCTTGTGTTTCTTTATCTTTAAGGATTTGAAATGCTGCACATAATTCTTTTGGCAAATTTTCATTTAAGTTTTTCAATTTATTTTACTTCTTTTAATTAAAGAGAGGGAGCAAAAATTCAACACACTCGTGTGAATATTTTTTATGATTATTATATTTTAAGACTTAATTCGTTTTAAGCGTAAATTTTTGCATTAAGTGGCTTGTAGCTTTTTTCCCACTTTTTTAATGAGCTTTTTTAAAATTTAACTCACTACAAAGCGAAATTACACTTACTTGCATTACACACAGACACAGCAACGTGTTATGCACCCAGTTGGAAAATTTGTTCTTAGAAGCTCCTTTATACGGCATTCTTAGCCTTTGGAAAAAAATTTTGTTAAAAATTCGATCATATACAGGGTTAAGTGTGAAACGTGTATACGCAATAAATAATGCACCAAATTTGTTCACAAATAGCACTCATACGCCACCATGGTATGTTAACTTGCAAGACTCTAACGCCCAAAATATCGCAGCAAATTCATTTTCGAGTTTTATTTAACTTACGTTTAAGCAAATAAATCTTTAAACTAGTAAGTGCTTAAGCCAAATTAAAACGAAGAAATTTTTGAGTTTAAAATTCAGACATTAAGCGGAGCAAAACTTCAGAGTTTTGTTAAACTACAGTTTTAATTCGAATTGATTTCTTTAAGCATAAATATTATTTTTATCCCTGCTTAATAGTTCTTAAATAACCGCCCCTAATAAAAAGGGGTCGAACAACTATTTTCATTCACAAGTTGTACACATGTTTCTAGAAAAATTGTTTTAATCAAGAATTGGCATTAAAAAGTTTTTCAAAAAAAAAAAAATTGTGATTAGAAAAATGTTTTTATAAAGAACCTATTGCTGTGATTTTCGGTTAAAAATCTAGCAGCAGATAATTTTATTTCTTTTTATTGAAATTAAAATATATTTTCGAGCAGAAAATTGTAGTCAGAGTTCAATTTACTGCAAACAGAGTAAGCGAAACAATTTTTTTTTTCATTATCATTAAATAAGACTTTTTAAAGTGATTAAAGTTTCAGCTGCAATTAAAATTTATTTTCATTTGTATTTCTTAAAATACAACTAAGTTTTATAACTCACTGCAATTCGTGATTAAATGCAAAAAAAAAAAAAAATATGCAACATTTTTTTCATGAGTTTTCCCTACAAATACAAAGAAATACCTACACATGCAACAACACCTAATTACTGAATTTTCAACACACACCACTTTATACTTCAATTAAACGTACATGCTTTTTGTTTTAAAAAATTTCTTCAACTAATTGTGGCGCTCGACTGCGGTTGCTCAAGTGCTTTACGATAACTGTGTGAAAAAAAAATATTCTTTTTGTTTTTGGCTTCTTTTCATTATAAATAACATGCACGTGCAAAAATAATTTACCGCCATATTTTTATTTCTTTTACCGAGTTTCTGCCATAAAAACATATCTACACACATACGCCAAATTGTCAGAAAAAGCGTGTGTTTGTAGACGCACACAGAGCAGGTGTAGTGTAGTGTTTCATGGCGTCTGTTTGACTTAAGAAAATTTCTAATTTCTTTTTCTTCGGAACTTTTTAGTTTGTGTTTGTTTCTGGTATTTGTTTTTATGATTTAAACAAATTAACTAACTTCTGGTTGCTTCATACAGGTGATATGTACGAGTATGTATCCTTGTTGTTGTGCTTCAACAAGTTTAAAAATGGCAAACAACATCAACAACAATATGAAACGAGTTTGTGTGCTTTTCTTCAATTGAGGGTTTACAAGTGTACGTGTGTGTGTGTGTATGTGTTGGGCCATGCTGAGGGAGAGCAACATCTACTTCCTTCATGGTTTTATATTTCATCCCCGGAAAATGGAGTTTTTTTTCGTTCATATATAAATGTTACGCTTACAAAACCATACTGGGTCAACTGGTCTCAGCAGTGTGCGTATGTATGTATATAGATAACAAACATGTTGATGATTTTTTTTTAGCTGGCAAAAACAAATCATAGAGAGCAGAAAAAGTCAGAGCAAATTTAAGAGCAAAAGGCAACTAAGAGTTGGCCAAAAATATATTCACTGGCAAAGAGAGTATGGTAAGCAAAATATTATAAGCCTTATGTTTCAAAATTATGGGTGTTTTATAAAAATTTTAAATGATTAAAATATATTTTGTTGTTGTATTTCATATCGGGCTTAAACGACTTTTTTATATTAAATACTAGAGTTATTCTGCCCTTTTTACTGAACAATACAATACTTTTCTCAAATTTAATTATGTTTCGCCCATTTTTTAAAAAAAAATTTTTTTTCACATCATTCTATTGAACAGCTGGCTGCTTCTAAGCCGCTGCGCATCTCATCAGTAATCAGTTGAAGTTGTACTAAATTTGAAATTCATGTCATTTAACAAGCAATAATTTATAAAATTGAATTTGGATCTGGAAAATGATAGTTCTTTTTTGCCAGACTTTCTATAACAAAAATATATACATACTTCGCAAGAATATTTCATAAGGGAATGTATTTTTGAGTTGCCGCCATCTGAAATATTATATTTAAAAAAAATTATGCCTAATTATTTTTTCTCAAAATATTTGGTTGGAAAAATAGTTAAAATTTTTAATATAATATTATTGGCTGGGTAGCATTTGTAAATTTTCTTTTGTACCCTTCAAAATTTAGCAACACAATAGTTATTATAATTATTTGTTGGTCTAATGTATAAAGATTCTAGCATTTTCTTCCATCTAAGTAATTTTTTGGTTGCCTACTTCGATTAATTGAAGCAATGCAAGAAAACTGGGTTTGAGGAAATGTGACTTAGGGCTTTTCACATGCTGCCAGCGATATTCTGGTTAAAACAAAGCAAATTTCCTCTTTTTCGCTTTTGCAATTTTTTGTATCTTTCTCATTTGAAAATATTTTTCAAAGTTGCCAGATGTGGGATATAAAACTTCATTTTAATATTAATGATTCGGAGAAAACATGCTTGAGTTTGTTTCTTTAAATTAAAAATATCCAATGGGAGTAAAAAAGATTTTAGAGAAGAAGTTTTTCCCATTTAAAGCTATAGCATTCTCATGAAAATTATGGCAAAAGATCTTCACTGAAAACTTTAACTTTATTTTATCCAAAAGGGGAATTTCTAGTTTTGTATTTTTAGCCAAAATAATCAAATATTTATCTTTCAAACTTGCGCAAACAAATTTTCTAAAAAGAAAAATTATCGGTAAAATTTCTATAGAATCTGAAATCAGCAAACTTTACTTGAAAGTTAACTTTTAATAATAATTTCCCACCAGGACAAATTACACACTTGAAAACATATCTAGTATATTTAGCAAAACCTTTATAAAAAACCTAATTTAAATTGGCGTTGAAGAAAAATTTCTACAAATTTTTGCAATGCAGATTTGTAAAAAAAATTCATATTTTTTAAATAAAAATATATTTACATGGGGTTTCCATCAAACTTGTATAACAATCAAAATTTCCTACCAGGGAAAATTTTATTTTTGTCAGCTCATTTAGTTTCTTTTAACACATCTTCCATATTATTTCAAACTGGAGAACATTTGAGAGATTGCACTTGATTATTGCTGCCGAATGAAAATACCCCAGTAATGGAAATTTCAAGCTTGTCAGCAAATTTAGTATAAGTTAAGCGTTTATATTATCATGTATGGAAATATATGAAAACTTATTGTCTGTCAAATTTGGCCGATAACAAAAATTTCCCAAAAAGGGAAATTTTACTTATGGGGGCTAATTTAGTATTTGATTGTACAACATAACTGCAATATTATTTTATGTGAATTTTCTTAGCGTTTATGTTACTTCAATCACTACAGTTGGATGCCAACAGCAACCTATCTGGCAGCTTTAAGCGGTTTGTGTAAAGAGAGCGAGCACCTCTCCACTTACACACACCATCGCAAGTGCTCAAAACGTCAACAGTTTTGTGACAAAAAAGAAAGCAAAGGCATGCATTTTTCCAGGGGGTATATTATCTTTACAAAATCTCGCAGAATTTTCAGTTTCATCTGAGACGTGCGGTTAAACGGTTGTAAGAGAAAAACTTTTCAAGCATTTCATTAAATTTTATTCAGATTAAACAAAGCAAAAAAAAAAAAACAACAAAATTGAAAAAAATTAGTTTCTATAAATAAAAACTGGAAATTCAGTTTTAGAGGCTGAAAAGATTTTCGAAAAAAAAAAGAAAACAAGTAAAAACATTGTGCTAAAATTTTTAATTTATTGTCAAAATTTTGCAATATTTTACTTGATTAAATTTCTTCACATAAAAGTGAGTGCGTGTATGTGTGTGTTTGTTAAACAACGTTCGTTTGTGTGTGCATATTTGTTTTAAGCACAAATACAACCGTTGGCTTTTTGTAGTAAAAAGTGTGAAAAAATATGTGTGTATTTATAAGTCTCAGTACGGTGATGGCGTTGTAGTTGTGTATTTTAAACAGGATATTTTTGTTTTCAATACAAAGTATTGGCAGGTTTTTGCTTGTGAGAGGCGAAAGAAAAGCGCACATTTACCAGCAACAGTAATTGCTAAAAAAAATTAAAAATTGTATAGAACTATTTAGATAACAGCAATCACAAATAATTTGCGAACTAGTTTTCTTAGAGCATTTTTTTCAAACTTTTAAATATTTCCATTATTCCTGCTTTAACACTAGTGAAATGTAATGGACGGTTGACGAAAAGATGCCAATTTATTTTGAAACTAGGAACTTTTCTGCACGACATAATTTTTAAAAAAGTGCTTTACTAAGCAATAGGAACTATAGACACTTTAAGTCGAATCGGTTATTGTAATTTATTGCATAAGGCTTGCTGCAATTCAGTTAATAAAACTTAAAGCAACATCCTTATCTCCTGGGCCAATTAGCATTAAGCGCATTGGAGTCTTCAGCTTCATATCACAGAATGAGACGACGTGTTCGACGTCGTATTGTGGTAAGTAAATAGTTTTGTTATATCTTAAAGTTATAGCGAAACATGCAGCAATGGTTGTAATAAAATAAGCAAAATATTCAATTGTCGCAATAATTTCTTTGAGCAAAAACATTATGAAGCTTTTCAGACACAAATAAAAATTCTATTTACATACATATAATAATCAAATAAATAATTTTATGTCAAAAACCTTTTGGGAATTATAGTTTATTTTACTGACATTGTCACGTTCTTTGCGTTTAAAAATTTTGTAGAGATAAATGCCAGATTCTGCATGCAAGAATAAAAAAACCTAAAAGATTCTAGCGTTTGTCTTGATGAAATTGGGTCAGGTATAGAAATTACTCTACAATGTACATTTATACCTAAACAAAAGCGGAAAGCGTTTTTCTGTTATTAAAAATTCTCATGCCCATACAAGTTGTAAGGAGCATATCGAAACATCCCGGTGACAATGCATTGCAATTGAAAAATCCGACTTTGTAAGAAACATTTATAAGCCAAAATATAAAATAAATATTTGAACGTGTTGAACTTTTGTTTAGGTATGGGATTTGAGTGTAAAAGTCAAGTGTAAAAGCCGTTCCTATTTCCATTCTTGTTTAGACAGGGAGGTGAGGCTTTTTCAGGGCAACAATATAATAATATTTAAGAAAATTTGAGGATAGTGGCAACTCAATAATTAGAGTATAAAAAATAGATCTGGAGATATTCTTATCTTTCTACTCCAAAGTTAAGCCAAGGTCGCTTTCTTGAGTGTGAATTATGGACAAAAACAAGCTGGCAAGGTAGCTGTTGGCTTATAATGATGCCCAAAGGCCATTGTGGTAAGAACTGGGGAATAATCTCCAGAAACTTCCACTGGCTCTTCGATATGGTTGTGAGGCCCATACTAGTATATGGGGCGCTTGTATGGTGGGAAGCACTAGAACATCAACTTTGATAGTAACCGGCGCATCCGGCTGTACACCATCTGCGGCGCTCTTTACTTTGCTACACTAGCAACCAGCCGATCTCATGCTGTTTTCTAAGTCCCACAAAAAAGTTAGTGAGGGTCTGTATT
The DNA here is from genome assembly GCA_963662145.1 of Sturmia bella. Classification (NCBI taxonomy): domain Eukaryota; kingdom Metazoa; phylum Arthropoda; class Insecta; order Diptera; family Tachinidae; genus Sturmia; species Sturmia bella. The sequence continues at coordinate 64,168,965 of OY759171.1, read as the reverse complement.
AAACTAGAGACATCACATTCCAGAACACATTATTTTTAAGTTCTAAAAGTTGCATGACAACATTTCTTGTAAAAGAAAAAGTTTTCACGTAAATGATTTGAAAAAAGGCCATTCATCACTAAAATCATAAATCCTGAGTGTGAAACAAAGAACGTGACAATTTTTGTGTCCAAAGGCTTTGAATTCAATATAAATGATTGCTTACAAAACTTTTATGAAAATATATTTTGCTTATTCTTTGCAGCCAAAGTTGCTTGCTCATAAAATATTTATAAAATATCGAATTTCTTCTTTCCATAAAATTCTTTAAAATCCAATTAACACTTCACTTTACCTACACACACACACACACACATAGCAATTAAGCATTCATATTCGCACTTACAACATTGAACAAATAAACAAATTATTTTATGCAATATTTATTTATGAATTTCTTTTTTCTTAGTATTTCAAAAATTCTGCTCTAGTGTAAATAAATTTTATATATAAGCAAATCGGATATGAATTTATGCACCGTCCTCCTGATGCAAATTAATGTATTTTTGTAAAATTGGCATGTCCTTATGGAGGTTTGTGCGTGTTCATGTGTGGGTGATATAACCAAGCCCATGTTTGAACATGAAAATATGTACATTTGTTGGCGAATATTTATTTGCATTGTAAACAATAACAATTATGCAATTCGTAGTATTTATTATTTATTTTGAATGTTTGATGCAATTTTTTTATAATTAATGTAATTTAATGCAACTTTTATATCACTAAATAAGTTAATCTGGTGAAATACAGCAAAGGAAGTTGGTTTATGGGAGTTTATATAGATTTTAAGACTTTTTTCTTTGCATGTATGGGTGGGCCGATTTAGCAATGTATATTGTGCCGTAGGAAAGGGTATAGTTTGCTTGTACCAAGTTTAAACATCTAATGATGCCTACTTTTAGGCCCCACAGATAATATGTTAAACTATAATTTAATTTATGTAGCTGGCCTTTATGTGGTTTAATAATTTTTTATTTAATTTTGTATGTATCCAAAAATAATGTTGAAAAATTACCCACAATTAGCAAACTTTATTACAAAAATGTCCTTGGCAGAAGGAAGTTGCCTTATTAGCTGAAATAAACAAGTCAGAAGCACTTTTTGTTTTGCATAAATACATATTTTTAATACTTAAAGTGCAAAAAAAAAAAAAAATCAAGAAAATTTTGCAGGCAAAAAAAAACGAATATTAAAACTTTTCAATTCGTTGAGGCGGAAATACACGTACAACATGAACATGTGACATGACACACTGTATCCTGTTGAGGACAAAAAGAATGCAAAATAAAAGAAAAACTGTGTGGCAAAAACTGTCTGCGTATGAAAGCATGTGGTAATTTTTCATCTAAAAAGAATTACAATTTAATAGCGCAACACAAATTGTATAAACATGAGGCTTTGAAATTTTTAAAATAAAAGCCAAAAAATGTGTTGCTGACATTTTTTAATTTTTTGTTTTTTTTTTTTTTCTGAAGAGTTGATAACTTAAGATCTGTTGAACTTTAAATTGCACCAAAAGTATCTCACGGAAATTAAGCTGTGCATCGTTATAGTTTGTTTTTCGCAAAGTGCAAAGACAAAATTACCATAAATTCTGAGATAAGCTACCATTCCTGAAGGAAGCATTGAAAGAAAAAAAAAAAAAAAAAAAGAAATAATTACATTCATTCATATACAGGCAATTGTGAACAAGTTTTTGAATACACACTTTGGCTTAACAAGGTCCTCGTAAAATTTGCATATGAATAGAATACAATAAGAACGTTCGAAATTACCACATCAGAAATTAGCAAAATAAAAGAAAATTTTATTAAAGTAAAAAAGGAGGGTTGCCAAAATTAACAGCAGCAGGATGTCAGAAAATGTTTTGAAATAAAAATGTTTAAACATTAGAAAATTATGAGAAAATACCGCTTAATTTAAGCACCCATAACAAGTTGTTTCTGCCAGCTAATACTGCAAAGTTTCCTTCGAATTCTAAGCAACGACTTTTGCAGCCATGTGACAGAGTCCAAATTTTGATTGAAAAGGAAAAATTAATTAACAGTTAAGAAAATAAATAGACGAATAAATAAAATAAAATAAATATAAAATTTTATTCGGCCATGGCATACTCTTTAACCAGAAACCAAAAAGAAATTGAAAATTCGGAATTTGGTTCCATAAATAACCAAAAAAAATTTGGAGAATGAAGTTGACTCTAATTTTATGTATGCAGCTTAGTTGTAGCCCATTAATGTCATACCCTTAAAATGAAACGGGGTTTCATATTATATACGAAACCCAAAAAACTGCATAGAAAACCCCCCCGAGATGCACAACTTGTTTCTACTGTATTTTCTAATATATTTCTTGTGTACAAAATTTGAAAGTGGAAATATTTAAAGAAGAAGACTACAAAACGATCTGCATTTGGAGATTTGTCAGACTTTTACCGTATAAGTTGTAATTTGACAAATATGTCATACCAAAAAACTGCATAGAAAACCCCCCGAGATGCACAACTTGTTTATATACGTGTTGCGACATTGTTTGCAGGCCTTGATTAGAAGAATTTAAAAATAAATAAAAAATTGCAAAAGAATTGGAAATGAAAAAATTAAATCGTTTTTAATTTTTCACATACCCCAGGTGGCCTACTTTAGGGGCGCGTGGACACGCCCACTTAAACGCTATATAGTCTCAAAACTTAAGCTTGAATACATCTCTTTTATGCCTGTCTGAAATTTCATTGCAATCGAGCCATTCGTTTAGAAACGGCAGAATTATTTCCAATATTTTTGCAAAATCCCCCATTGTGCGCCGAACCCAAGGGCGTGTTCGTATCAGGTTTATCGTTTGGGTGTCATACCTATTGCAATTTCTTTATAATGAATTGCAATAGCTTTTTACCTTCTTTTTTTCTGGTTTACCTTCGGAATACGAACATTCTCATAAATATGCATAAACAAAATATTCTTTATGCCAGTTTTTCTTTGCACTTCTCTGTAAAGCACTCAGTTTAAATTTTTATTGAATTAAAAATTCAAGACAAGTGGCGTTAATTTTCACTTTTAACAAATAATGAAAAGCTTGAGTCGTCTTACAGCTGTTAAATTAAATTTGTTGAAAATAATATGCTTATTAGGTTTAAAAATGAAAGCATACTTGTCAGGTACTTTTCAGTCTCCACACTCTTTTCTAGCAGGTCAGCCGCAAACATCTGCTTAGCTTACAACCAGCATGTTTTTCTTTCACAGTGGACGTTTTATATGCATGCAAAAAGATGAAAATTTCATTGTGTCAAGATAAAGGAAAGTGTAATAAGATTCGCAAAAAAGTTTGAAACGCTTATTTTAGTGTAAAGGAACGGCAGCAAATGGCAGCAACAATGTTATAATCTTAAGGTTATTGCATAATAAATCTTATTCATAATTATCTACAGATTGTTTTTTATACCGTTCTTTTGCCTATTATACCTTTGAATCGAAAGGGTTTAGCAGTGTGATGACTGCGAATTTTTCATAGTAACGGTCATGAAATATTTATTTGTTGAAGAAGATGGCTTCCTTAAATACATCATTAAATATTTAAATGGAATAAGGCTTTCTCAGAAATGTTTGTCCCAGAATAATAAAGTACTGTATTGTATGAAACATACAGCACTTTACCAGAAATTATCCAATTAGGGGGCATCTGCTGGAGGAAATTAAGGCGCTTGGTGAATGACTCGGAACTCCTATAGCTCTATGTGTCAAACTTTTTTTTGGTTAAGTACACGGAGCGTACAACAAACCTACACTGTGTTAAATGTACGTAGCACTATATGGGCTAACATAACACTGCAATAAAACTAACCTAACTTTCTATTTATACAACACAAGAAAAGTAGACTTCAAGACCTGGTGAGCAATGCTGCTTGACGTTTATCAACACGTTTTTTTTTTCTTTTTTTAATATACATATATCTTTTTTTTTCAAATTTAGAATTATTTTACTAATATTTCGCTTCTTTAACTGTTCTTATTCCCTGGGCATACAAACATGACAATGTTTAAACAAATATTATTGAATTTTTCGCCTTAAAGCGCACATAAGTTTTGTGATTTTTTACTTGTTTTTATTTCTCTTTATTTTTCAACTACAATTTGCTTTTGTTTCTTCGATTAATTTATGCAGTTGGGTTGCCATTTTCCTTGTTAATTTTTAATTATATCAAATATTTAACATTTTCTACATGGCCAGTTGAAAGCCTGGAAATGGCCGCATACAGCAAACAAACTCACACACACACACGCGCGCGCGAAGGCAGGAAAAAAGATTGGAATGTTGAAATTCGTACGTGGAGACATGAACATGTTGGAAACACCACAGAGAGTAATAAAACCAATTTACACAAACGCAGCCACATACACGCACACACACACACGCGCAAACAAGTGAGCCAAGCAATAACATTCTGATCAGTTTATAAACAAACATGTATTAGGGGTTGGGGGAAAAAACAAACACAGGCAAGCACAGTTTTTAATTTATGCATACATATGTACATACATTGGTTTGAATGCATTCTACATGCATGTGCGTGTATGTGCATGTCTGCACAGACGAGTCCAGGCAGCAAATTTATACGTTTGTTTGGAATGTCAAAGTGTTGTTTGGTCGGGCTGTTTGGTTTTTTTGGTTGTATGCGAAATGGCTTCAAATTTAATATTTCACTGTTATTGCCATGCAATTGTAAAACTTTTTCGAAATACCAATTCAGTGTTAATTTGCATATATAGAGCCAACCCATAAGACACATCTGCACACAAACGTATGGGTAATGTTTATTTTAGCGCCAATTCATGTACTGAAAACTTCTAGTAGCCCATCGCTGATATTGGTGAATTTATTTCTGTGGTAAAACACTGATGGTGTTACATTTGGCCATAGCTTAATGCATTAATTTAAAATACATCAACGTTTTTTTTTGTTTTTGTTTTGACAAAAGTTCTTTAATCTGTATAAATTTAAAGTTATGATTGCATGTAAGAGTGTGTTAATATTCATGAAAGTTTCATGCTTAAAGCGGGCAGAAAGCGGCATTAAATAAAAACATTATATAACACTATAGCATGATATAAAAACTTTATATAATAATGGTACGTATAAGAGAAAAAAAAAGAGTTAAAGAAAAAGACGGGTATAAGAGCCATGTAGAGCAGAGATTATCATACTAACAGATATGGAAGTAAATCAGCAAAAATAAGAACATATAAGGCAACAAAACTATAAAATAATTAAGCTTAATTAAAGGTATAAGGTAGAGAAAATCGTAATCAGACTAGTAGATATGATTTTCAAAAATCTGTAATTTATAAATTTTTATTTATTTTCCTTTTACTTATCAGCAAACAGATTTATTGTGTTCTGATTTAACTTTTCTATACCATAATTCCTGATTATGTCAGTATCGATTAAAAAATATTGTGGCAGTACCTGTAGTGCAACTACAAATTCGATTTTTCTTGTGTCTGTTTACCTTTTAGCGTAAGACTAGAACATTTTTTAAAAATAATCAAAATTTAAATAAAACTGACACACAAGTTACAACTATAGTTTTTTTCCATTGATATAAATATATATTTTAAAGAATTTCACATGCTGAAGCGACTGATTCGATCATAAAATTTAAAGTGATTTTATTCAAAAAAAAAAAAAAAAAAAATTATCGATTTACGTTTTCTGAAGAAGCTTTTTCGGAAATGAAATTCAATTCGACCAAAATGATTTTTTTTCGACAGGCCTGTTGTGATACGTGCTTCAGTCGTATGTACGATAAGAATTCTCGAAGAAAGACATACATTTTGTGTGATTTAAAACAAAATGTACGGGTTCTTACTTAGAATGCTTGAAATGTTTTAAATTTAATTTTGCTATGAAAAAAAAAAATAATTACATAATTGACATAACAGCACGGAATCCTAACAACTAATTTTAACGAAATGTGTGTGTCGTTGTTTATTGATTACACTTGCTCAAAGTTTTTTTTCAGAAGGCCCCATATGCGTTTGCTAAATTCATAAAATAATTTTGTTAACGTTTTTCTATTAAACAACTGAGTTTTCATTTATTATTTTTCCCCGTTCTTCAAAACAAACAAAAGTCTTAGGGCTTCTTCGTTACTGCAGCAAATGTTTACAAAGTCATAAATCATAATATTTCTGTTTCAATTTATTCACATTTATTTTATACTTTCCAAAGCATATACTTAAATGTATATTATTCTTATTTGAAATAATAATAAATACAGGGAAGAAAAAACAGTCAGCAAATTGACGTCAGATTTGGAGAGTGAAAATCTGCCAACAAATGTTTTATTTTGCTGTAGAAATATTTTTGTTGTTTTAATATTTTTGCTACTGTCAGCACTTGTATCAAAACTAACCCGTTTGGGGTGAATTATCACATGTGGGAAAAAAGAAATCGACAACCACAAAACAAAAAAACATTTGGTGGAAAATTTCTCTTCATTGTATCCCTATGCTTCTGCAGCTGCCAGTCATTAAGATCAGATCACTTGGGCTTCCACTAAATATTTGTTGCACGGTTGGTATATTCAACGAATCCACTTAAGGTATATCGGCATGAAAATAATTAAGGTGTCACGACTAGCTCGAATTTCAAGGTGTAGTTCATTTTACCCCAGACGGATCGTGCAAGCATAATAATTCATGCCTTTTCTAAAACTACAATAAGAGCTTCAATACAAAAAAAAATCTAAACAGTAGACACTTGGTCTAGAGAGGGTTGTTGTCTCTCAAGGGTGCATTTTTCCCTACCCATTGCAAAGTAAAAGCACGCCAATGGCAATTGAACACCCATCAGTTATCATAATTGCCCCTTGAATTTAAATAGCCACTGTTAGTTCATGTCGAAATCAAATGCATTCCCTTTATTAGGTTATTCTAGCAATTCATTTTAGTTAACAAAAAAACTTAAAAATATAATACAAAATTGAAAAGCATTATCAAAACTATAATGCGTAAATATAGATAATTAATAAGATGTTTAAGAAATATGAATTATGAATATATTGACATTATCGCAAATGAAAATTATTATAGACCGAAATATTGAGTAATTTTTTTTTTCCTTTTTTTTTTTATGTTGCTAATAATAGGTTCGGTCCGTGATGAAAAGTAATGTATAAAAATATATAAATACCTGGTTTGTTTTGTAAGTTAGATGAGGAATAATATTTGCTGGATACTTTGTTTTACCTCATGTCGAAAAATGGCCATTCTGCGAAACATGTGATGATATATGCTACTGCAATATAAAAGTTTTAAACAATAAATAAATATTCTAAAGTAACGTCACGATACAAGTTATGCCGCACTGGTGTTTATATAATGTTATATTTACTTTTCGGTTTGTTTAACTTTTCCGTACTTCGTCAATTTAGGGTTAGGTATTGTAGCTACGTATGTATGTATATATGTACGTATGAAGGTACATACATATGTACGTACTCTGTAATTCACTCTTAATGCCAATTATGTAAAGTTAAATATAGAGATTTGCGACATATATATCTACACAAAATTCTGTTGTCGGGAGATCGCCATAAATGTTAATTCCTGGTTGACTAATCTCTTGGTGATGATTATTTGGTAGAATTCCCTCTCTTAGAAATCGTTTCCATTAATAATAAGGCAAAATGTATGTGGGTTTATTTGTATGTGCAAAAGTTGATACAAAAAAAATGCTGCTGGATTGTAGACTTGCCCAAACTGTTAAAAGTCTCCACTTTTGTGTATGAATGAATTTTATAGAATTAAACCATGAATGGAGCGAGCACGTGAATTTTATTTCTTTTTTTTTTTCTTTTTCTTTATTGCTGAGAGTAAAAATAAAGAAATACTACGAAGATACCCAGTAGGAAATCGTCTGTTCAAAATAATCAAAACATATTAAATATAAACATGAGTAGTTCTATATTTAAATGAATTTATGTACCTTCTGTAAAATTATTTCGCAGGTAATGGGCACATACGTTTGATAAAAATGTTCCCACTCTGAATTTCAGGAGCAGAAAGAGATGTTTCAGCCCTTTTTATTGTTTTAATTAAACAGTTCATATGAACTCTCTTCTTCCTTCTATGGTTTCTTGGAACTTTGAATTCACACAAAAAATATAACTGAGCAAGCAGTTTATTTTGTACTAATTATTGATATTTTCTTTAGTTTTAATTAAACTTATTTGATTCTCTAGAAATCTAAAGAAACTAAATTGCACGTGGCCTTATCTCTTTCAATTACGACAATGAGTTTATGTCCACGATGTTCACTCTTTCACCATTAATATTAAATAGACAGGAAATATGTATGCAGGCCTGTCATTCAGTATTTACAGAAATGCAATTAAGCTATTCAGAAGCGATATTCTATTTACATGCTGCCAAGTTTTATTTATGAATTAATAAGGTAACCTGCCTTAAATTTACCATATGCCATTATTGTTAAATTTAAACTTGATTTTTTTTTTTTTTTTTGTTAAACAATTTGATTCATATGACATTATGCAAAATACGATGAGGTTTATATTAACCTTAAGTTAGCACGCAAGTTCTATACCAAAAGCAAAAGAAATAAATCGTAACAAAACTTTTTCAGTGCTAGAATTTTATTCAAAGCAATGAATAGTAAAGAATTATTTCGTCCCTTCTTTTGACGCACGTTCTTAAATTCAAACGTTGGCCTTTACGTGTGGCTCGACCCACTACAAGCCGGGCAATACACTTTCCAGTTTTTTTTTTAAATCAGACGCGTGAAATCGGCCTATATATTTACCCTTTTCGTTTTCTATGTCATACAAGGTGCGACCTATGCGCTTCCGAATTCTAGATTTGAGATATTTGGGTAAAAGTTTTGCATTTTGTTTTTTTGATAGGTTACTTAAGGTGTGGTTTTTCCGAAAAACAATGTCTCCTTCATTAAAGTGTATTTTCCTGCTTCTTAAGAAGCGTCATTAAGTGGGGATTGTTCATCATCAAATTGTAGTTCACTTATGGTTCTTGTTGGAAAAGCTGGGTAATGTTTACTATCACGCAGAACCTCCTCAGCCTTTCGCGCGATATCTCGTAAGTCATTAAGTGTCCTAGGCTGAGAGCTAAACATAATAAACTTAAGATTTGAATTAACGTTCCGCTTAATAATGTCAATTAGGGAGTTTTCCGGTATTGGTTCCCTAAGCCTAGAGTTCATAGAGACGATAGCAGAATGAAAGTCATCATATGATTCTCTATGGCCCTGTTTCCTCAAGGAAATTTTTAAAATCACATCATGGTCGCTCTCTAAATTTCCGAATTCCCTAGTTAGGGCTATTTTGAGATCTGGATACCTAGCGTTGCGGTTTTGCTTAGTAAACAACCAAAACCAGTCCGCAGCCTTGCCATTTAAAAGAACATGAAAATTTGCCTCTAAATGTCTATATGAACATTGCGTACGCTCACACAAGGTGTCAACTTTAAATAAAAAGTCAGATACTGGACCGGTCCCGTCATATGAAATTTGCCACTCTTTCAAGCGAATATTACTATCAACATTATTATTCACGTTAAAATAAGAGGATGGCAAAGAAGGTGCATTGTTGGTCGAAGGTATGGTATTATTTGTATTGTAGGGAAAACGATGGTTGGCAAATTGCCCAGGCGCCACAGTTGGATTACCTTGAGTTTGAAAATTAGAATCTGTCCTTCCTCTCAGGGTGACCTTCAGCGCATCAAATTCCCGACGAAAATCGTCCTTAGTTTTTTGCATCATTTCCTGGAAGGTGCTGATTAGGGACTCCATTGCAATATTCTCTTCAGCATAAAGTGAGCGTGCATTAACCTGGCGGTTGTCATGATCTAAAGCTATTTGGTCAAAAGGTAATGCCTGTGCTAAATCTTGAAATTGTTCACCCTGATTTTCAAAATTATTTGTTTGTCCTGCAGTTTCCTGTGAAGTCTGTACCAAGTTAGCGGAGTTCACAGTTTTGGAAATTTGTGGTACCGAGCCCAATAAATCGGCAGGAATGTTTTGAATATCTGTCCCTAAATTCAAAAAGGAGTTCATTGAAGAATTTAAAGACCTTTGTGAGGCGCTATTAGTCCTAGATGTGCTACCTAATGGTGGTGGACTGTGAACAACCCTGGAGCTATGGCCAGCTTGAAAGGAACCGTTAAGTGGTATTGAAATATTGTTAGTGGAAGAGCGGGACTTTTCCTTCCGTGAGGGTGTATACTTCAAATTAGTTTTCGGCTTAGCACCACTCCGAGTATTCATCCCCGTGTCGATATAGTTATGCAATTCAATGTATCAAAATAATCGTGAGGCAAGTATAGTTGCAAAAATATGTATGTATGTATATAAAATTTACTGAATGTTTGAGTTCAGGGAATGCATTTAAACATCGACACTATCATCTGTATCTGCTATTTAAAAAAAATTAATGAAATTGAACACATTTGATTCAGTTTTCTTCCTATTCAAGTTTATCGGCTATTATCTTAGGTACACGAATCGTGCTTAATGACCACAATAATCGTGTAAGGGTAACAGCACACACAGCTTTTGGAAAAGCAAAACAAAATGTTTCCTTTGAGTTTACTTTGGCAACGCAATTACGTATTTAATGATAACATACATATGTATATTGGGACTCAAATAGTAAAGCAAGGATTATATAAGAGAACGTTTCAGATACACTAGTGCAACTACTGAAATATCATATACGTCTAAATCAATAGGACTCCTAAGTCTGAAAGCATTATATTCATATTATAAGAAACTACCTTTGTATAGGAAAACTGAATACTGAATCGAAATATGTTCTTCTGTTTAGAATTAATTGGAAAAAAAATTTTTTTTCTTTTACAAAGACGGAAAATAAGAAAAGGTTTAATATTTATAATTGCTGTTGGCCTTTGTTTCGTTGGGCGCCATCTATGTTGCACGGTTGGTATATTCAACGAATCCACTTAAGGTATATCGGCATGAAAATAATTAAGGTGTCACGACTAGCTCGAATTTCAAGGTGTAGTTCATTTTACCCCAGACGGATCGTGCAAGCATAATAATTCATGCCTTTTCTAAAACTACAATAAGAGCTTCAATACAAAAAAAAATCTAAACAGTAGACACTTGGTCTAGAGAGGGTTGTTGTCTCTCAAGGGTGCATTTTTCCCTACCCATTGCAAAGTAAAAGCACGCCAATGGCAATTGAACACCCATCAGTTATCATAATTGCCCCTTGAATTTAAATAGCCACTGTTAGTTCATGTCGAAATCAAATGCATTCCCTTTATTAGGTTATTCTAGCAATTCATTTTAGTTAACAAAAAAACTTAAAAATATAATACAAAATTGAAAAGCATTATCAAAACTATAATGCGTAAATATAGATAATTAATAAGATGTTTAAGAAATATGAATTATGAATATATTGACATTATCGCAAATGAAAATTATTATAGACCGAAATATTGAGTAATTTTTTTTTTCCTTTTTTTTTTTATGTTGCTAATAATAGGTTCGGTCCGTGATGAAAAGTAATGTATAAAAATATATAAATACCTGGTTTGTTTTGTAAGTTAGATGAGGAATAATATTTGCTGGATACTTTGTTTTACCTCATGTCGAAAAATGGCCATTCTGCGAAACATGTGATGATATATGCTACTGCAATATAAAAGTTTTAAACAATAAATAAATATTCTAAAGTAACGTCACGATACAAGTTATGCCGCACTGGTGTTTATATAATGTTATATTTACTTTTCGGTTTGTTTAACTTTTCCGTACTTCGTCAATTTAGGGTTAGGTATTGTAGCTACGTATGTATGTATATATGTACGTATGAAGGTACATACATATGTACGTACTCTGTAATTCACTCTTAATGCCAATTATGTAAAGTTAAATATAGAGATTTGCGACATATATATCTACACAAAATTCTGTTGTCGGGAGATCGCCATAAATGTTAATTCCTGGTTGACTAATCTCTTGGTGATGATTATTTGGTAGAATTCCCTCTCTTAGAAATCGTTTCCATTAATAATAAGGCAAAATGTATGTGGGTTTATTTGTATGTGCAAAAGTTGATACAAAAAAAATGCTGCTGGATTGTAGACTTGCCCAAACTGTTAAAAGTCTCCACTTTTGTGTATGAATGAATTTTATAGAATTAAACCATGAATGGAGCGAGCACGTGAATTTTATTTCTTTTTTTTTTTCTTTTTCTTTATTGCTGAGAGTAAAAATAAAGAAATACTACGAAGATACCCAGTAGGAAATCGTCTGTTCAAAATAATCAAAACATATTAAATATAAACATGAGTAGTTCTATATTTAAATGAATTTATGTACCTTCTGTAAAATTATTTCGCAGGTAATGGGCACATACGTTTGATAAAAATGTTCCCACTCTGAATTTCAGGAGCAGAAAGAGATGTTTCAGCCCTTTTTATTGTTTTAATTAAACAGTTCATATGAACTCTCTTCTTCCTTCTATGGTTTCTTGGAACTTTGAATTCACACAAAAAATATAACTGAGCAAGCAGTTTATTTTGTACTAATTATTGATATTTTCTTTAGTTTTAATTAAACTTATTTGATTCTCTAGAAATCTAAAGAAACTAAATTGCACGTGGCCTTATCTCTTTCAATTACGACAATGAGTTTATGTCCACGATGTTCACTCTTTCACCATTAATATTAAATAGACAGGAAATATGTATGCAGGCCTGTCATTCAGTATTTACAGAAATGCAATTAAGCTATTCAGAAGCGATATTCTATTTACATGCTGCCAAGTTTTATTTATGAATTAATAAGGTAACCTGCCTTAAATTTACCATATGCCATTATTGTTAAATTTAAACTTGATTTTTTTTTTTTTTTTTGTTAAACAATTTGATTCATATGACATTATGCAAAATACGATGAGGTTTATATTAACCTTAAGTTAGCACGCAAGTTCTATACCAAAAGCAAAAGAAATAAATCGTAACATATTCTTTGAAATTTTTTTCTATCCTCGGCAAAACAATTTCTTCTAAGTTTTCTAATTAACACGCTGGCAGCAAAAATTAGCTTGAAGTTATCAACACTTTAGGAGCTTACTTGAAGCAAATTACCTCGAAACTTTTATATTTCATTTCCTTTTTGAAAAAAATTAACTAGAGTACAGCAAAGCTCTAATTAAAGTATCCTTTGTTCTCACAGAAAAAAAGTTTTCCTATAAAATTTCCTATAACAGCTTAAATAAGGAAGGTTTATTAATTTATACATACTGCTTTGTATTAAATTTCTCCCAAAAAAAATCAGTATTACATACATATGTACCAGTTTCAAACAAATCATATATGTACGTAAAATTTTTAATCTCTTTTTCCATAAAATTTCATAAATTTAAATACAATATTATGTTTTTTTTCTTACTTCAAACATCTTCTGTTTAAGCCAACAATGGAAAAAAAACTGTTTTGTTTTACAATGATAAATATTCGAAAAAAAGCATTTAAATTCAACTGGGTCCTCGTGCAACAAATCATTTTGTTTCTTTTGTTTGTATGTAAAAGTGTATGAAATAAAACACAAAACAATAGGAGAAGAACACTCCCTCCCATAAGCTGGCGCAAGCAGCATATTGTGAATCATATCATTCCTGGAATTGTTTGGAGATTTTCCCTCAGACACAAGTTATTGGTAGAAAAACAAAATAACATAAATACTTTGGGCTTAAAACTTTTGCTTTTCTTTGAAATCTCTAGGGGTATGCAAACAGAAACACAAGAATCGAATTTATGCTTTCCATGAGCGCGTGTTGAATTAAAATGGAAGCAAATGGTAACCACCATTGAATTATATGTGTATATATTTTTTGTAAGATGTCTATTTTACTGGGAAACATTATTCGCCAACATAATTTTAAAAATCTGTTCTGTAAAAAACAAAAAATAATTTACAGTATTTCCATGGCCAAAAATGCCAAGCAACAAGTCTTTTGTAAACAACCATTAACAACATGTTTTTTCGTCATGTTTTAGCGATCTCGATACTCTGTTGGAAATTTCACATGGAATGCTGTTAAAAAATTTCATGGACTAATCATGCAGAGATGTTGCTGTATCAAGTTAAGTACGCTGTTCGTCATTTCGTAGGAAATGCTTTGAACACTTTCATGCGATGCAACTATGAAATAATGTTGCTCAATTTATATATTGAAAATTTGCGAAATGTTTTTGGCAGCATATTTATTCAACCGCAACATGTTTCTAGCAACAAATTGGTTTTCAGGTTTTGAATAAACAAAAAAATTTTTAGGATCTTATTCATAGTAAATATTTTAGGTTTATTAAACTCTTATTTGACAAATTTTCGATACAAATATGTCAAATAAGTGTCTTATAAGTGTCTTATAAACCTGAAATAATATTTATGAATTAATTTGTTAATATTTGATTTTATTCGATTTTTTGATTTAGTATTAATTTTTTCTTGAGCTAAGGAAAAAATTGGTATTAAACAGAAACCATCTCACTATTGGGACGTTTTATTGCATAAATAAAAAGTAAAGCCAGGCATGTGGTACATAAAACTGCTGCATACAGCTTTTATAGCCAAAATGTTGCTAAACATTTTTGGTAAAGAAATACAACGATATTCATAAAAAACAAAAAGGTTATTGAAATAAGTTTTAGAACAAATTTTTCATACAAAATAAAGCACTGTTGAAATAGACTTTAGAACAATTTTTTCCTACAGGATTTGTTGTAAAATGTACAACATTTTAATATTTATGAATATCGTTGATAGTTTAAGAAATTTTTGCAACAGACAATTTTTTTTAGAATTTTAATTTATACATAATAAAAACAGAGTTTGTAATGGATTACCTGGTGGACAAATATTCTAATTTAAATTTTTTCTTTGCTTAGTTTTTTTTTGTGCATGTAGAAAATTGTTTTTTTATTTTATTTTTTTGATTTAACCACAAAACTTTATTTAAATGCTTGTACTTATATTTTTAATTATTTTTCTGCAGTTGTCTTGGTTTGTGTAAAATTTTAACTTTATTGTATATTAAAATTCTTTTTGTTTTTGTGCAAGAAATTTATTTTAAATTGGAAAAGTTTACCGCTGTTGTTTGAAAAGTAGGTAGCATACAGATTTTCATAACAAATGTTTTATGTACTTAATAATTTTTGTTCTGGTTTTCAAAACATTAAGTCAACAAAAACAATTAAACAGAAAAAAGAAAAACGTTTTCTTTTTTGTATTTAGCATTGAGTAATCCATACACAAGAAATAATTTATATTAAGAAAAACTTGTTGTTGCTTGTAAGATCTTAGCAAGAGAAAAGGTTTGTGGGAAAAAATGTAATGCAAAAGAGTCATTCTAACAGTAATAAAATAGTTTAGAAACATGAAATAGCAAAGTTGTTCACTAAATTAGCGTAGCTATCAGGCGGGTAATAAGTTTGGCAGTTATTGTTATTAACATGTGCTCTGCTGGAAGATGTGTTCAACAATAATTCTAGAGATATGGCCGAGCAATAATCTTTTAACATAAAGCTGTTACATTGAAAGTAAATTTGGTTACAATTGCTTTTCAGATTAAATTAAAAAATTCATATTGTTACGACTATTAAAAGTCATGATATTTTTTTTAACCCCTCAGTTAGCTTCAGTTCAAATTATGAAATGCCTAAAAGTATGCCTCTCATACACAGTAAAGAAGTCTAATCTAAACAACCAGAGGTATTGTCACACAGATGAAGGTAATAGAAGTGCCATATGGTAAGGTAACGGGAATAGAAAGATCTGGACCAATACAAAAGATATTGCCATGCAAACGTCAATAATACTGTCATCAGGCGTAGATGTTTCTTGACTTAGAAATCTCTAGAAACTAGGTTGAAGTATAAATAGCGGCACGCATTCGCGTTTGAGATCAGTATTAGCCTAGCTGTGCTGCAATTACCTTAAAGCTTTTAAGGCTGGTCTAGTTTTTACCGCCATGGTGTAACAGTGTTAAAAGTGTTGAAGCAAAATATTTTAACTGAGTTGATTAATTCATAAAGTGCTGTAAATAAAATAGCTGTATGTGTTTTGAATTAAAGAGTAAAACCATAATAATATTGTAACAAATATGTATGTATGTGAGGTAAAAAAAAGATTGAAGCTCTTTGCATTTTGCCAAAAATTGTTTGGTGTCTTTCACCTCGATTAAAAAATTAAAAGTTTATAGCAAATTTACGTTGCCAAAGCAAGAAAAAATTGCTTAACATTTTCATGACATCACTTTGCCGGTATTATTGCTTTTGTCAAGACATAACAAATTGCCCGTAAGGTTCTTATGTAAAAAAGTGGTTTTAAACTATTCGAGAAGTTATACGTTTGTTTAATATTTAGTTTTCTATTATATTGAAATCCAATTTCAGAGTCATCTGTATAAAAATTTCTTCTAACTTAAGCCTATGAAAAATTCTTAAGAGGGGGAATTTTGTTTAAGATACAAGTTAAAAAGACATTAGATAATGAAAAGTCTTGCTCATGTCACATTCATTCACATGCCCAACTACTATATACTACTATAGCACACATATTTGTAAAGCAAATCTAACGTGACTGATTGCAATTGAATATATTGTTGGCAATGTACTCAACATCTGTAATGAATCTGTAATATCAGCTGTACTATTACCATCATCACCATCATTATCATGGCGGTCTTATTTATTCATAATGGCAGCTGGATGTTTTAGCAATTTCATATTCTCTTCTCTCATCCTTAGCTCCCTAATGAATGTCTTAAACTAAAAACTTAAGTCTAAATGTAAGCTAGTGTGTGTCAGTATGTCTAACTCTCTATTTTAGTACGACCCGAAGAGTCAAAGAAGCAAAAGATTGAAAGTATATGACTGCTGTCTGAAAGAGTGAACAAATGACTGACTGAATGAATATGCTATGCTTCAAGTATTAACAAAATTAAAACTTTTTTTCGCACATATTTAAACTCTTTGGTGTTTGTATGTATGCGTGACCTAAAAGTGTTTAAGTGATGATTGCAAAAATGTAGCATACTTTGAGGAGTACAGAAAGCGTTGAAAGATAAATAGCTCAAGGGTTTCTAGACAGAAAACAGAAAAGAAAACTCTTAACAGTATACACACTTCTAGAGCAAGCAGATGCAAGGTAGTAGATAAAATGTAAGCAGCTTAAGGCAAAACAAATACGGTTAAAGTGAGTTTTATGTGCATTGAAGTATACATTTTGTCTAGATATTAATACAGACTTTTATGATTTTTGGTTTGAAAAAAAAAGCAAAGAGAAATTGCAGTTAAGAGTGCAATTAGCGATTGCTGTACACATGCTTTTAAAAGGATAAAATTTATTTTGCAGAGCATATTCTTGCATGTTCGTAAGTGAAAAACTCTCAGTTTGACTTTCTCAAGTACTAAAATTGAAATATTTTCAAAAGTTATCGTTTAACAAAAGCTGTCTACAGTAAAACTTCAGTCTCAATACTTTTTTAAAATATACTGATGAATACTCGAAAATGAATTTAGTTACTTAATTGCTATAAGAGCCAATTGAAATGTATAATTTTAGGTCTAAGAAGGAGAATAGTAAAAGTGTTGCGAAGTCATAAAATTGTGTTCTGTATTAAAGGTTTGTTTGAACATTTGTGACTCTGTATTAATGGGAATGACAGCATCTGTAGTAAAGGTTTAAACATTATTTAAAGAACTGTCTTTTGTTTCGCTACAAATTCTAGAGCATGTGCAGAAGCGAGATGTACAGATTTTATGCTGATTTGCTACTTCATTTTGGTCGCCTGTGTAATCTCTAAGCTTTGTGACAAAAATGTCTGCAACATAGAGACGGCTGAAAAAACAGTTAATAAAATCAATTCTTAGACCATTCACCTATAGCCTGTCTTCAGCAACCGACAGACCTTGCTTTCATGCAGCTTCTCCTTTCTTGCCGCCGTTCTAAGGAATAACGCAGCTGAAGCTGCTTTAAAATATCAATTTAAGTCACATTTACCATTTGCATCCATCTCCATCGTTAACAAAAAAAATTATTCTTTTCTAAAACTTTTTCTCAATCACAATACGTGTTAAAATAACCTTTAGCAATTTTTTTCTGTTAAATGTTTGGAAAAAAATAATGTAAAAAATAGACATGTTGATTTTTAACACGCTCAACTTGTGGTTTTTATGTAATAAAGGGAGAATTGCCTGTATTCTATCAAAACATTTGAATGCCAGTTCAATTTTCTGTGGCTGAACGTGTGTGTGCTGGCGTGCTAAAAAATGCATTAGATTGCAACAGAATTTTTTCCAACTTTTTTTTTTTTTTAAATATCAAATGGACTGACGACTTGTAGTTATTGGATTCCTAAAAACGCAATAAAAATGCTTCATTCTCTTACATTCTTTTTTATAGCCATAAAATGAAAGAATGAGAGAAGTTTATAAAGCAATATTGAAAAACTTTAGCCTGCTTTTAGGGGCAGCTTTAATGTGCTGCTGCTTAAGCCAGTGGCTTTTAAATTTCTCATACTTCCTTGTAAGAAATAAAAAGAAATGAAGACAAATTTTAAATAATTTCTATGTATTATTTTATTGATATTAAAAGATTTAAGAGATATAAAATCAAGGTTATGCGAAAAAAGCTTTTACAAAATGAAATAAATTTTTCTTGGGTTGCGCAAAGAAAGCAAAAATATAAAGAATACAAAAACACTTAAGCAGACTGTCTTAAATTGCAATCAAAGGTCAAATTTCCAAATTAAACTTTCTTTTCATCAAAGCACCTGAAAGGCACTTGTTGTAATGGAAAACAATTTTATATTTTAACAATTTCTTTTTGATGGTTGTTTCCGGCAACAAGAATTAATTTAAAATTTTGGCTTTAAAGAGAAATTTTGCTATCTCCTCCATAAGAATACAACAAGAAAAAACATTATTAAATTTCATTAGCAGACGTTTAACTTTAACATTCAAAGCATTTTGAAAATCCCATAACATGTATTGCAAAAGTTTTTATATTTTGTAATAAAATTTGGCTCAAAGTTGCAACGTAGACATGACTTTTCAACAATCATGTTCATAACAGCAAATATTCAACCCAACAAATAAATTTCCTTAGAGATAATTTGAGACGAAAGTTTTACGTAGCAACCATTTGCATTGTTATCCATCAACTAAAATGGCAAGAGTCTTTTAAAATATACAAGGTAACTTTTAAAAATTATTCATTTTACAATTATCTCTCTTGGAAGTCATGGTTTTGCAAAAAAAAAAAAAGAACTGTCTCTAAGAATCAAGTTTGCATAACAGCAGCCATGCATGAAAAATTTCTTGGACGACATCTCATGTCATCCAAGTGGTAAAAATTATTTGAAAAAGTAGAACAACGAACAATTGTGTTTGCAGCCTCATGCGTGCGTGCCCTGCAGAGAAAATGGGAAGTATTTAAAAAATTATCTTTCAAGTTATTCATATAATTTTGAAACCAATGTCGCTAAAAAAACAAGTGAGCACGATAACAGTAATGCATTAAAATTGTTTTTAATATTTTATAACATTCAAAGAGAAAAATAAGTATAAAAAAGTAGGACAACGATTATTCTAGCACTATGTTTACACGCCCTGCAGGCAAAATTAGAAGAGTTTTCAAAATTATCTTTTGAGAAATACAAATTTGGAAAAAGCTGTCTAATACAATATGACCATAATAGTAGCGTTGCAGTATTATGGTTTCATACCCTGCAGACAAAAATAAAAGTAATTTCAAAACTATCTTTCGAAAGAATTATTTTTTAAATAAAAAAAGAAAACCTACATAACAATGCAATCCAAGACAGTTTTAGTGTGCAGGGTATCCAGCGGGAAGGGCTGAGGATTTACCAAGTTTTTTTTTTTGGTCACGCATAAGCTAGTGCGGAAGTCTCGCTGGGCAATACGATCGTAATTTTAAACGTTTTATGTCATTAAGGTAGAAGAAGTAATACAAAAAAAGTAGAATAGCGCACGACCTTATTTACAGCGTTATTTTTATATACCCTGCAGAAAAATTTTTAGGTATTTTCAAAATTATCTTTTGAGAAATGTTATGATGAAAAGTAAAACCATCTTTGATAAGCCAGCACAATAACAGCAAACATAAAAAATTACTTGACTGTTTCAATATCATTCAAGCAGCAAAATTAATTTTTAAAAATGACGATGATTAATTCTTGTAATTTTTTTATTCAGCCTTTTGTTAATAACCAGTATGTACATATGATTTTGTTCAAGCTCTGGCCTAGATGACAATGATTAATTTTATTTGCAGCTTTATGTGTATCTACCTTGCAGATAATTCATTATCTTTTGAGAACAGTACTTCCGAAAAAACTGTCTCTAATAATCAATCCAGCGCAATAACATTGAATCATGAATATCATAGAATATCTCAAATGATTTAAGTGGTAAGAAAAAAATTCAAAGTGGAACGACAATCATTGGTATTTGCGGCATCATGCTTATATACCCTGCAGATAAAATGAGTAACATTTGATTAGGTTTCGGAAGCTGGCATGTAAATTTTTTTTACTGTTTTCTCATGTGTCTTAGTTTAGCCTCGTTACAACCCCCCCCCCTTGATACATTGTATTAGCTACGACAAATTTAATAATAGTTGTGTTCATTATTTTCCAACAAGTAGTATGACTATCTGCGTTATCAAATTTAGCTGCAGGGCACTCATATGCATATACTATATATGTTTGTATGGCTGCTTAAACATTCAATAGTAGATCAAATTGGCAAGAGTTTATTTTGGTTCACTGATTCATTGCACATTCATGTGCTGCCGAAACTACAGAAACCACTCAACATTTCGCAAACGTATTGACAATATTTTCAAAACTTATTTAATGTATTAAAAATTAGTTTTCTAAATTATCTCCCGGATTAAAAACCTCAATTGTAAATTTTATTGGTAATACAAAGCTGATTACTGCAATTTGCTTCAAGCTCAATAAGTTTTAATCTCATGCAAATTATTTATAACAAATCTGATCACGGCAGCAACAAAATCTGTATGTATGTACTGGTATAATTTTCGTTTCCAGCTCATTTTTTATGACAAATTAATTTATGACAAACGAATAACAAACAAGTTATTAATGCTTTTCGGCTTTAGTTTTATTTCTATGTTTAATTTTAAGAGGAAAAATAAAACTGCTACAAGTAAGAATGAATAATTTGGAATGAGAATCAAAATCATTAAAAAATAAATTCGAAATACGATGATGCGCGCCATAAACAATTTTTCTTTTCTGTTGGAATTTGATGAGTATGAGATAAAGAATGAAATTAAATTTGATTTTTGTAACAAATTACTAAAAGCAGGCAAAATATAGAAAAAGTCGTCACAAACACACAATGACAGAATTTTTATTACAAAAAAAAAATATATGGCCTTGTTCTAATAAAATAAGTAATATTAAACTTTTTGTTTGTTTGTCGCATGGTAAATAATTTAAGGATGATTAATATTTAAAGGAGGGTGGGTGACTTTCAAAGAAAGTTTTTTGCACCGAAAAATCAAATCAAAAACAAACCTGGCAACGAAATCGTTTTTAAAAATATGAATTTTGTTTTTGTAAAGAATTCATCGATAGCAAAATATCTTATAGAAAAAATAACCATACAAAAATTTAGAATTGGGCGAACTCTTTACTTAAAGAAAGTATCAGCAAAACGTTTTTTAAAAGAGAATTATGAATATTCTTTTGCGAAAACAATAGTTCTTTTGGGCACATTTTTTCTTCATCTTCCTGCTTTTTGCTTGATTCGCTTTCTATCTATTAAAACGGAACTCTTATTACTCAAACCATTAACTGTTTTATTGTTTCCTTTAATTTTAATTTTACGTTTGCCGTCAAAATGTCTGGATTTTTTACATTAATTTCCACTGTCTGCGTGTTAGTGTGAAACCGTCTGAACTTGAGTCGGTATGTGAGCTGACTTTCTCAAAACTCATGACGATGATAGAGAAAAAGAAAATTAAACAAAAGATAGCATGAGAAAGGATGTTTGTGGTTGTCTGTGACTGGTATTCAGCTGGCGAAAAAGAAGTGCCTATAAATTGTTTTGACAATTTTCCTTTTTTCTTTGTTTCAAGCACAAACTATAAATGTTGAGACTTGGTTGCTGGCATCGAAACTAGTAACTGGCAAAAAAAAAAAAAACTCTCAACAAAAACACACATACATATAAAATATTTCTATTCCTTAAGACTAATCAGCACGTTTCAGTAAATTAAATTTAGGACGATCACAGACTTAAGTTTATAAATCTATTTAGAAATGTGTAAATATTCATATTTTTTAGCATTCTAATTTTTGTACAGTGACAACCCTTACTGTCTTTTTTTCTCTGCCACCAGAAGCCGAAGCCATTAATTTAAGTTGTGATATTCAAAGAAGTTTTGCCCACAATGTTAACGAATTCCGGCTTACAAAGGAATAAAAATCTTGATGTAGACAAATTATTTACAAAAGTATGAGAATACACAATGAAACAAAAATTTTTGTTGGTTTTTTGGTCAAAAGATGTTCAAATAACAAAATGTTCTATGAAGTGTGATGGGGGTACCAAAGTCTGACGCCAGGAAAATTTAAATTCTTTTCACTCTTCAGACAAACAGGCTGATATAGTGAATGAAGTTGATAAAAACAATGCCATTGTGGGAATGTCAATTTTAAGAATAATAAGAACAAGCAATAAACATAAAAAATAATTATGTTACAGTACATAAATAAAGAAAACAAAATGTTAATGTGTTAAAGGGAAATGAACAATATTTTTACGAATTTAATCTTTTTGGAAAAAAAAATTTTATAAAAAATAAATAAACTTTGCAAAAACAAAATACCAGATATATATTTTGAAAAAGAAACTTCTGTTTAAATGTTACTATTTAGTAAAAAAAATTTTTTAACGTACTTCTTCAGAAAAAGTATCTTTCTTAAAAAAGTGATTTTTCATAAAAATTTTTTTTTTTAAAACGGTTATTTTTTAAAGCAGGAATGTTTTTTGTAAGGAACTTTTCTCACACAGTACTTTTTCAATAAGGTAATTAAAAAAGTATTTTTTTCGAAAAGGTATAATTTTAAAAAGTCATAGATTTTTGAAACAGGAAATCGGTTTGAAAAGATTACTTTTTCAAAACGTACAGTTTTATTTTTAATATATTAACTTAAAATTTCGATTGGAAAAAAGGAAAGTTTTAAAAAGGTATTTTTTTGAAATGGTACTTTCTTTTGCCAAATTTCTTTTTTTAAAGAGGAAAGTTTTATTTTAATTTTTTTACGTTATTTTTTTTTAAAGTACTCGTTTTTAAATGGTACTTTTTTAAAAATGTTACTCTTTTTCAAAAGGTACTTATTTTTAAAAGCTACTTTTTGAAAGAAGGTGCTTCTGTTAAAATGTTACTTTTATTAAAAATAATTTTTTTAATTTACTTTTTTAATAATTTTACTTTTTTAATTAATTTTACTTTTTTAATATTTTTTTTTAATTTAAATGAGATGATTTTTGTCAAGAAACCAATTTTTCTCAAGCGGAATTTTTTAAAAGGGTAAAATAAAAATATTTTTACATGGACATGATTATTGTAATTGTTATACTTGATGCTGCCGAATACAGCCTTGTTGCTTGTCTATTTTTGTGTTTTACTAAACCACTAGCACCGTATTACGTTTTAAAATTTCAATATACAATTTCCAATACATAATTTTTTTTTATTATTTGTGAGTTAATAAAGCAACAACATTTTGTTTTGTGTATAATTAAAAATAATGATTTTTGTTCGGCCAAAAAATGTTTTAATTTGAATTTCTAATTGAAAATTAAATGGGCAGCGGTGAAACGTTTTATGATTTAATTGAAAAATTCACAATAAATAATAATTTCTTTCAACATTATTGATAAAAACTTTAATTGTGTTATTTATATTTATTGAGTTTTTCAGTTTAATAATTATTTCACTGAAGATAAACACAATTCAATTAAAGCATCCCAGCAAACAAAGTAATGCCATGCTTCAAACGATGCTAAACAGTACGACTAAAAATGAGCCAAATGGGGGCTGATAGTTCTAGAATTATACTTTTTAGTTGTTGTTGTTGTTGCTGCTATTTTGCGCATTTCTATACTTTTGTGAATATGTTTATAATATAATTTTGATAATTGTCTTTTGCTTTGTTTATAATATTTTTTTTTCTCTACAAACATTTTACAATTTTAATTGTTTGCTGATTTCAGCAGTTGTCTTATTTTATTTTTATTTTCTCAAATCCATACATAGACACAGTTTTTTGTAAACATTTTTTTGTAAACAAAAACAAAAAACTTTAAAAGCGCCAAAATATGTGCATTAATATTGTACTGGAATTTTAAATAACAAAAATTTAGCTCTGAATCCATTTGGAAAAACAACAGACAGTGTGGATTTTGAAGACACATACATACATAGATGTAAAAGTGTTTTAATGAAAATTAAATATTTTGTTGCTGGCATTTTACTATTGATGCTGGTCATTGTTAATGATGTGGTGGCATCACAAACTGTCTCTGTGTGGGGGCTTTTAGGAACTGCCTGCCAATGAAAACATTTTAAATATTCAGTCAATAAAATTGTATTTTTATGCCAAACCAATAGATACAACAAAAAGTGTCAGCAGAGCAGACAGCCACATTGAATATGCAATCGACCTTTTATACTCTGGTTGAAGGCTAAACTTGACATTTGCCAGGTAAACAAGTTGAAACCTAGGGCAGGCTAATTTCATTTCATCGAATACAAATTGATAATAGATGAAAAATAAAAAATAAAAAACTGAAATTATAATAAGCACAAAACAAAACAATGGAAATATGTAAATGAGGGAAAATATTACTGTTTTTCTTAAAGAATGGAAAATTAATTTGACATGAGCCAAAAAAAAAATACCAATAAGTACAGATATTAAAAGGAGTATGAAATGATTTAGGTTGTTACGTGGCTAATGTGCTCAAGGGAATGGTGCTTTGAATCCAAGTAGATCCTCTCCGCCCTAAATAGCCAGTGAATCTTCTGAGGCGGCAATTTATTCAATACCCACAACTTCTTGCTGAGATCTCTATTTCATCTCTTGTATGATTTCCGCAGATCTTATGGAATCCAAAGCCTACGGCTAGTACCTCATGGAGTATTTTCCTTTTTTGTTCCTTTACACGCATCTCCAATTTGCCTCTGCTAATATAGGAACATATTTGCTTTGCTTGGCAATTTCGACATTACTTTTTTGTTATTTTTTGTCAACACTGTTTCACTTGTGTTTTTGTGGGAGTATAGAGTTACATCCTTTCGAACATTTTTAACCTTTTGCTACATTTTTCAATGTCTTCTTCGCTGGCTTTTTTATTTCCTGACATCCTATAAATATGCAATGAAAAATGTTCGCTTCAGATTTCTCTCCCTCTCCGGAGGTTTAACGAAAGCGAGAATGTGTAAGTGAATTCAATGGCACAAAATGATACAGAATTTATACAAACAAATAAATTTTAAATGTATTTTATAATGAAAAAAGAAACTGCGTTATAGCTAATAAAAAACATTTTTTTAGACTTTGAGACACATTTTTTTGTTAACCATAAATCTATAAATTCACATATCAGATACAAAAGATGGAAACAGGAAAGCGAAAAGCGGAAAACGGATGTTAAAAGGAATATTCCACTGAAATTTTAAAAGTTCAAAAACTGTTTTAAAGCTTTCAGTAGCGAAATTTAATTAAAGTTTATGTTTAACTATTAATTTAAATAAACAAATTGTTATAAAATTTTTCATATTTTTTTTAAGTCGAGCGCTCCGATGGCTGCATTGGTAGAGTGCCGTACTAAGAGTCATAGAGGTAGCAAGATCAATTCGTGCCAAAGGCTCTGGATGATTCTCCAGCAGTTTTTTTATAGTTTTTCTTAAAAAAATGTTTGTACCACTTAACATTTAAACATTTGGGTTTGGTGTCATAATTCATTTTGGTACTGAAACTCATGCCCATTTATTTATTATTAATGTTCATATATTTTGCTCTGAGTCGGTGGAAAAATAATTGTTTGTTTAAAAACAATTATTTTTCCACGTTTAAAAACAATTAATGTATCACGTTTAAAAACAATTGTTACTTCTGTAACAAACCTAAATTACTTTTCTACATCCAACATTAATTAATATGCTTGTTACAAGTTGTTGCCAGTATTTTGGCTGCTTGTTTGTGATAACAACACAACGTTTGTAATTATTGGTTTCACTTGGTCATAATTATAATTCTAGTCTCGCATCACGGCCGCAATGATAAGAAAAATATATGTATCCACTAGTTATTGTTTAAACAAAGTATTGGCTACATGTATACATTGGTTGGTATGATTATGTGTAATTGTATGTGGCCAACAAGAAATCTAATAAAATAATACAAGTTGATTTGATATTAAAGGAAAAAACTGTATGTGACATTTAGCTCGAAAGCTAGATGAGACAAAAATCACCATGAATTGCACAAACTCCATTGATTGAAATTTGATGTGGAACATTCGGGCAGATTCAGCTCAAGCATACATGCACATCAAACAAGTACTTGCAGATAATAATGTGACCACTATATTTTTGTAGACTTTTTCTGGCTAGTGTTTGCATGCACACTAACGAAAATTCACTAAAATATAAACACAAATAGCAACAAAAAGGAAAAACAAAAATAACGCTTAACATTAAACATGAAGAAAAAAAGTCTGATTTATATTTTTCTTAACGAGTAAAAAACAAATTGATATTTGGTATTGCCTATTGTTTATAAGATCAAAACACATTTGTTGACTTTAACGGCGACAGAAAGTTGTAGGTGATAAAAACAAAATTTTCAAAAGCCAACCAAAATGTAGTGGTCACACTTTGTTCGGCAGAATTACAAAATTGCATGAAAACTGTTTTTTTGTTTTGTATCACAAGCAATATACATCGTAGGTAGTAACTACTTATGAATATGTTTATGGAAATTCCCAAAGTTTTTTCATTTAAGTTCTATTTTATTAACATAAAACACTTGTTTGTTACTCAAATTCGATAATAGAGCACGTACCACTTAACAAATATTTATCAAAACGCCTTCTGCTCATAAAATTAACGCCATCCCCTCTAGCACGCACTGTAAATTATTATAGTGTAAATATTTTACCTTTAAAAAACTTGACCTTACTAAAATTGTATAATGTATAAACATATTTATAAGGACTCCGTAAATAAAAACAAAAAATAATGTATGAAATTTCATTTCGCTTTAAAGAAACCCCAAAATTACACTCTTTAACATGATGCATGCCCAATAACATGGAAACAAACGCACAAACACACTAACTTTGCTTCATTACGACACACAGAAAATACCAAACATGTAATCGCAAACACGCCAAAGAAAAATACACATGAAATTAAAACACTTGGATTTGAATACGAAAGCAAAAAACTTAAGGAATGCTTAAGAACATGCAGGACATCAAAAGAATATTAAAGCACACAACTGCAAACAGCACCAGCACTAACACACATTTGAATTGGCAGCACACACTGAAACATGCAACTAAAACAAACGAAACCACTCATCAGAATACCTCCTCCCACAAACATTAAAAAATTGGCTTAAAACTCTACTATCGCATGATTCTAAACCAAAATCTAAAGAAAACAATTTTTGAATAAAAACCATAGAAAATAACAAAAATGTTTCTTTTTTTTTTATCATTTTACAGCTCAAAACTCCAAAAACGTAACGTAGTCATTAAGAAACTTCCCAGCAAACAAACGCTAAGAAGAGATTAAAGAAAAAAGAAGCAATGCAAGCAAAATAAGGAGAAAGGAAGTGCTGAAAAATTGTTTGAATCAAAAGAAATTTACATATTTGAAAGTGAAAAGAAGAAAAAGGGTTTAACAAACACCCGCTTAATTCGCATTCCGACACATACGCCAGTTCATGTAGTGTCGACCTGCCCAAGTACTTTGCTCTTTTATTAGAGAGAGACGGACATCGGCAGAGTATGTTCGATACTCTCCTCCTACACTAGATCTCTGCAGCATCTTTAGAAGTCATTACATGGAAGGTTAACTCTTCCTGCACGTACTTCCATGTAACAGTGTCCTGTCAGAACAGCCACTAGAGTGTGTAGCCTTTGTCGCGGTAAATTAAACAAAGCATAGGTTCTCTTGTAATTATGGGTGAGAAACATGAGCTCCGATATTCGATAGGTGATCTCATTCGGTTACCTGTCCTACCCAGTTCTTAACAGCTGTCGTTGTATTAGTTGTTTACAACTATTGAGAGGAACACCAATGAATTCGTTCGTGTTCTTCTGTTGTAAGTGGGCACCAGATCTTGCCAGTTCATCTGCCACAGACACACCCTTGTGCCCAGGTACCCAGAGAAGCGCCAGGTCTGGATGTATCGATATCTCACTTAGAGATATCTGGCATTCACGTACCTGCAAGAGCATTTATGGCGGCGGCCTTGCTGTCAGTACAGACAGCAGACACATCCTAAGAATATGTTTAATTTTTTAAACGTTTTTTAAAATTTTAATTGGACTGTTCAACCTTAAAAACAGAAGGTTTTTCTAGAAAACAGAACCCACAACCTAAATTGTAGTTGTGGCAAAAATCTTAAGCAAATTCTTAAAATTTTTTCTAAGAAACCATCAGCATTACCAAAACGCACTCATAAGAAAAAAGAAAAAAAGCTTAGAAAGTCAAGGTTAGAGAAAAATCCAAGACCACAACAGTTGAGACAGTAATTAAAACTGCACTTATAATTTACCCCTCAAAGTATGTTAATGAATACAGCAACGTAAGAGGTATGCAACAGAAACAATCATTACCGTAAGCCCCTTCCACCACATGCCGGCAGAACAGATGCTGGCAGAAATTACTTGAAGAGCTGCTGCAGCAAGAAATTTCAGTGTGGAGACTAAAACGGCAGACAAGTTAAAAAATAAAAAATGACGCCAAAAATGCACGATTTAAATCTTCAACAAGAATGTGTGAAAAAAGAAATCTAGTGTTTAAAGGTGCTTGTCAGAAAAACCTTCTGAGGAGAGATTGCAAAGGACACAATTTCACAAGAACTGTGTAATTATTAACGCAAATACTACGCCAACAACAAATATACACACACAGCAAACGTGGACTGTCATCAATAAATTTATGTATATTATTACGCTATTTATTTTAAAATCTTAAACAGTGTATAAATAATAATATTGCCGTGCAAGCCGTTTAATGTTAAGAAAGCGCATGAGGCTTCGCTTAAAAAAACTTTGACAAGAAGTCCAAAGAAAACGGAACTCCCTTTTTTTCGCTAGTAAAAATTTTATTTTTGCTCGTTAATTTTGCAAAGGCAAACATTTTAAGTAACATACGGACGTCATGCCTGAACAGGACAATTATGATGATGAGGTAAATGTTTATTAAATTGAAATTATATAAATCTAATTTTCTGAACTTTACATATAACATTTTTATTTACACATACAGTAAAAAAATTGAATTTTCTTAACTTGCACTAGGGGTACATATAAGTTTGCAATTGCATTTAATTATAAGTTTTAAAAATTCCACCATTATCATTTCTCAAACCACAAAGTCTGTATGTAAGTGTTTGTATATTCCGGCTTAGAATTGCCATGCAAATTAAATAGGCAATGGTTAACTGTTCGTGTCTGGAAAAATGCTGTTTCCACGAAAACCACTCATTAATAATTATTCGCCAGTTTTTCCAAAAAAAAAAAAAAAAAAAAAAAATGTGACCACTACTTTTTTTTGTTGAATTTATTTTGGCCGAATTCATGCATATAAACAATTAAAAACGAAGTTGTATTTGCGTCCTCAACTCTTTTGGAAGATCGAATGGCTGTTCACTGTAACGTTTGTATGTGCTCGTAGAGCAAACATAACCTTTAAATGTGATTTTAGGATATCTAAAGTTCTTAGGTCTTTTCCTTATTTTCTTTGGGATTTGTTGATGTAGCTGTATCTAAATATATAATTTTTTTTTTTTGTTTGCACCCTTGTAATTGTTCAAAATATATTTCTACAAGATAGTAGTGGTGACGTTGTTGGCGGGTTCACTAATGTGACCATAATTTTAGGAATTGCTTTCTTGAAAAAACACATTACAAATTCGATTTATGTACATGTAGTAAAGGAAGTCCACTAACAGCTAAAATTTATAGAAAAACCGTTCGTAAAACTAAAAGAAAACGTTTTTTTCTCGAAAGTTGGTAATTGAAGTTATATGATTGTTTTAAACTAAAAATACTTTTTTATATGCCCTTAAACTATCGATAACAGGTAAGTGAAAACAAATTTATTTATAGACACATTTCCAACAATAAATAAGAAAACATTTTTTTTTGGAGCCAGTGTAGTTAAAGCAAAAACTACTTCCTGCCTGTTGTTAAGTATTTGTAAAAATATGTTTAACAAATTTTAGCTGCGAGTAAATCTCAGCTTGTAGCAAAATGGCTTTAATGCTTATGCTCAGTATTTGAAAACACACACTTCATAAAATTTGAATGGTTCGTTAGTCACATTAAGGAGCAGCAACCAAACGCCTTTCTAATGGCCACTTTTAAGAGTTGAATGGTTATTTTTTTAGATGATGAAAAAAATAATACGAGTACAACAAGAAAAATTACTGCAGTTACCAAACATTAAGGCACAAGTATATACTTTGCTTTTAATGAAGTTTTTCCTGAAGAAAGCAAAATTAACGATAAAGTCGTTGATAAAAGTAATTCAGCAGACAATTTAGAAAGAAACTTAAAACAGTGTTTTAGTAGACCACAAGTTTTTCAGTGTTCAGGGCTTTTCTTTTCACTTCTATTTTTGATAAATTCTATATTTTGTGTTTTTGCGGGATGTCGAGCACTTAATTAGATGGATTAATTTTTTCAGCGCAAGTTTTTTTTAGGTCGCTGCTTTAAAAATTGCAACTGAAAACTTTTGTTGAGCAAACTCTAAACGAAAATTGGCATAAAAAGCAATAAAAGCAGCAGTACAAAGTAATTGAAATAAATGATATGATAATAAAATTATAAATATCGCTAAAAGAACTGACAAAAAATTTAAAGTAATTAAGACATACTCAGAATGAGAAAGTATTATTTTTTTTTTGCTCTACTTTTTGGTTAAAGTGAAAAATGTCTTCTGTTTTGCTTAAAGCAATTAATTTGACAGCAGCGTTATGCCTATTTATACTTATACACTCGTGCTAAGGACTTATGCATTGTTGTTTTCATATCACTTGAGGGCAAATAGAGGCGTAAACGCTGTAAATACAAAGCAGGAAAATATTTATGAGGCTAAATATATTAGCTATATATTAGCTATGACATGGTGTTTTGTTTGAGATGTTTTGCAACCTTTTACTTTGTATGCTTTGGGGGGGGGGAATACACACGTGACAAAATTGAGGGAGGTGGCTTGCGGCAAATGACGGCTCATTAAGATCAAAGTTGCAGGGAATGGCATAAACATCACAAAATTAGCTATAACTGTCGTAGAGTCAGCACTAAAGAAATGAAATGTAACATCGAAGTCTATTAACATTTTGCCTCCGCTATTATTTTTAGCCAGGTAGAGACCTGGACTAAATTTCTTTGGCTGCCTAGCAAAACAGAATGATTCCTTAAGTACTTCTTATACTCTGAAAGAGATATACACTAGTTTTGTGAACACAAATTAGTTCAATGAAGTCTACAAAAATGTTTTCCTTACTACTAATATTTAGAAAGCAATTTTATATTCTAACTTTAGTAGGCATCAAGCGGCTGCTATCAACTTTGAAACTTTTCTAAAATAAGAGAACCTTTGATGTTTATTACTGATAATGATCGAGAGAGACTGTTTAAATTGCTCGAGAGCCTTCCATATCTGATTAAATTCGCAACAATATATCAAGAATGCGTTACAACCCTCATGAATTGTCTTTTAAAATCACTAGACTTAAGGAGCCACTTATAATAACTAGCTCTTATATTTAGATATATTAAATATTTTGCCACAAGGTGGGAAAAAATACATGAATATACCAAGTAATTAATTGAAAGTTAGTAACGATTGGTAACACATGAAAAATCTAATTACCAAAACGTTACAGTTTCTGGAATATTTTTTTAACTTTTTTTATTTTAATATTTTTTATTCTAATAAAGTATCAAATTAGCAGTTGGTACAAGAAAGACAAGAGTTTCGCCTAAAATTCAATTATACATACACTTATTTTTACAAACAATTTTCTAGTTTGACAAAAAAAAAAAACAATTCTTTTTCTAATGTGTTGTTTAAGGTCTCAAAGGAATCGTTACCAATTTAGATACTTGTACGTTTTCGTTTTTAACTTTCGTCATTGCAGCGGCTGGATGTTGCTGTTGTACTTGGAGGAGCTTAGACAGCTAACAACAGACAGTTTTTATTACTCAAGGTCACATTTTCATGGTAAACCTTTAAAATTGTTTGCATCTTTTTTAACTACCCACTCATACATGCATTTGTGTTTTGTTCGGTTGATGGGAAATACAGACAGACAGAAAAAAATTAAACCCTTTTCGTCTGATTCCAAAAACACATGCCATCACATCACTTGTATGCGATTTTATAACATTCCGTAAACACTTGATCGTTTTACTTGTACGAAATATGTATGTGTAGCATACGTAAACTGCTGTATAAAATTTAGATGAAAAGTTTGTGTTCAAGTGATGTAAAGAATGGAAAAGAATGTCCTTTAAACATTGTTGTTGTTTTCACATTTTCTTTTCTCGTTGGATATACAGTTTCTGTTGTTACTTCTGCTGTTTGTGCTGTTTTTGTGAATATTCAATTGTTTTTACATACATAAGAGTTTGTACAGCATATAGAGAGAATACCTCTAATTTATCAAATGTCTCTATCATATTCCATAAGAAAAAGCGGAACGTAAAGCAAACAGCTGTTCTTAAACGTTGCTCGCAAACAAAAAAAAAAAATACAAAGTACCTTTACTAATTAAATTTGTTTGATTAAAGTACATATTTTAGAAATCAAACAGTTTTTCTTATACCTCAGTTGAAAACTGAGAAGTGGTCTTATCAAACCGAATAATATGCAGTGTTGAACGCTCGCAATATGCAACTTCTAAGTAATTGATTCTCAATAGGTTTTGAATAAGAATTTTAGTAGCGGATCATCTGCGGCAGTAAAACTTTGCTACCGATAACACTGTGTCGGGACAGACATAATACGTAATTAATTTTGCATATTTTTTAAGTGCTAGCTACCCTAAAAAATGGCTACAATTACTGCACTCCGTACTATATAATTAATTTTTATCATGTGAACTTTTTCTTACATTACATTATTATTTGGTATTACGTGTATGGGGCTCAAGTTCATGCTATATTATTTTTCTAGTTAATATTAATTAAACAAGACAAAAAAACCTCAAAGTCCTTTAGCTAGGTGGACAACTAGCCACCACACTTCTCGTCAGCACATATAAAGAAATAATAATATAAAAAAATAATAATATAAAGAAATAATAATATAATTAATATAAATAGAAATTTTGACAAAAAAAAATATAAAACAACAAAGGATAGCCGAGTGGCATGAGTGTCGCTTTGAAAACATGAGCCCCAGAGTTCAAGGAAGGATACTGATGAGAAGTGTGGTGGCTTGGAAACACCTAGTTATTCGCCTAGCTAAAGGTCTTTGACGTTTTTTTGTCTCGTTTCATCACTGTCAATCACAAAATAATATGAAATGACCCTGATTTAATAATGTTTTTCCTCAAAAACTTCCCTTAATTTTACATCGAGTGACTTGCTGTTCATTACTTCTTGTCTAAAGATATATTTTATTTTTCTTTTAAACTCTTTTGTTTTATTTCTTAACACTATAAATTTTTGCAGCCAGATAAACTTTTAACAAAGTTTTAAAGCGAAAAAACTGTTTAAGAACTTTGCTTTCTGCAAAGGTATAATAATGCCAGTTTGCCTTCAGCTAGGATGATTTTAATGCAAACATTATCAGAAACTTTTGTTTATTTTCCCTCCAAACAAAAGATAACTAGACATAAGAATGAAGAAAATAAACAAAAGTTTATTTTATATGATGTTGCATTGAGTTATTTTATGAGAATATCGAAAATGTTTTGCATAAAACTTGACAACACTTGCAGCCTTTTTGAGTGAATTAAAACTTTACCAAGACTTTTTAGCAACTTAAAATGAAAACAGTTTTTCCATTATTCAAACTATTCAACCAATTTTACGAAATGAATTATGCAAATTTTTCATACAAAATTCGCTGGAAAAAGGCGTTGGGTTAAGTTGTTTTGTGACAGTTTTTATTGACTTTACTTTCCGTTGGTTGTTATTTTTTTTTCTGCGGAAGTGGTAACAGCTGTTCATTTTCTTTTTGGAAAGACATTAAAATTTGAAAATTTTTCACCACTGGCCATAAAAGACATTAAAATTACAACTTTGCAGTTTAGTTCTACGAGTTTTGTCTATGAGCCAAATGCAAGACGTATGATTTATTTTGTCTTCCGAGCCAAAATAGTGTTATCAATCATACGCTACTACATATGAATAAAAATATATTTGCTCAAAGATGTGCTTTCATTGGATTAAAATCGTTATTAAAAAAATTTATTCTGTGCAAAATAAAAATAATTACTTGCTAAGTTTCTCTTTTTTTTAACATTTTATAATATAAAATAATTTTAATGAGTTTTAATGACTGTTGAGAACAGAATATCAGGCAATTATTTATACAACATGACAATAAGAAAAGTGTGTTAGTAAATATACTGAAACCATATACTAAAACATGCTGGAAAATTATAGTGAATAAAAGAAATATGAAAGGATGTCAATAGAAAAAGAAAGAGTAAAGCAAGAAGTAAGTAAAATAAAATTTGCTTACAAATACATATACTTTTTATTTATGCAAAATGAACGCGCAATCCTTTTTACAAAAAGAAAAAACACAATTAGTATAAATTAAAACTATCTATGTACGAAAATTGTTCTAAACAAAACTTGCTAATTGGACAAAAATTAAAAAAAAGTGTCAAAAATAATTTTTCATACAAGTAGTTGTAAGAAACCATAATCATATTTTTTAATTTAAAAAATATATGTAGGTTTTTAAAAATACATAACTATTAAACATTAAAGTGTTTTAAACAAAACTAAAATCATTTTAAATCACCAATTGCTCTAACTTGCTAACTTTTCTTTGAATAATTTCTAGCTGGTATCCGGTAATCCAAATCAACGTAATTGGCGTGGAATACTTATTGCTTTATTGGTCATAACAATAGTTTTAGCTTTAATTGTAACATCAGTGGTGAGTAAAACGTCACAAGGTACTTAGAAAGAAAAACCAAACACTGAAACAACTATTTTATTTTGATGTCACGGAATGTTCC
Source organism: Sturmia bella (assembly GCA_963662145.1). Lineage (NCBI taxonomy): Eukaryota > Metazoa > Arthropoda > Insecta > Diptera > Tachinidae > Sturmia > Sturmia bella. The sequence goes on along the minus strand of OY759171.1, from coordinate 64,133,342 downwards.
AACAAATATTGATTAGAGAAACAAATTGTAATTTCTGTTTCCCACTACACCAAAACAAAAAAAGTCAAATTAATGATGACTTGAAGGAATTTGTTTCGACATTTTGCATGTCAATGTTTGAATAAGAAAATTAAATTTTAAATATTCATGGAATTTAATTTTTTTACACAATGAAAAACGAAAATTTTTCAATTTTAAATTTAATGGAAAAAAAAATAAAAGTTAGCAATTTTTTGTGTTACACTGTAACAAACTGTTTGTAATTTGATACAAACATACATACCTATATAATACTTAAATCCTTTGTTTTAGTCAAAATGTTTATGTGTGCCCTTCTTTTTGTCTCTTCTTTTCCCATTCTTTATAAATTTTTTATTTGTTTGGTTAACTGTTTCATTTTTTTGTTTCATATTTTTGTATGTGTGTGTATGATTGCCCTGTAATGTGTATGTGTGTGGATATTCGTAAAATCTACTTTACTTCTGTAAATTAATTTCTCTTTTTAACTCTTACTCTCTTCCTCCCCAATTGTGAACTCTTTGTTTCGATATGTTTTTTTCTCGTTTGTACTGTTTTTGTATGAATGTATGTGGTGTAACTACTTTTCTCTTGCAAAAATATTGGTCTGAAATATTTTGTTTTTGCTCCTTGTATTATATTTCTCATTTAATTTGAGGCACTTGTTTCATCGTTTTTAATTATTTACTTTTTTTTTTAATTTAAATTAAACTTTTTATTAATAAATGTTGTGCAAAATCCAATTTTTTCTTTTCTGTTGTGTGTGTAACCGTTTGGTTTGGTTTTTGTTATATTCTAATTGTTTGATTTTCTTTGGTTTGGCAAATGTTTGGTTGTGTAGAAAACGTCATATAAAATTCTTGCTTTTATAAAAGGTACTACTCACTCCCCCCGATGAAGGGCCAAGAGTTAAGGGCCAACGTCTAAAATTACAAGAAATTGTTGATGGTGTTTTTGTGCCACAAAAAACCAATGGCACCTGGATAAATGGTAAGTGTGAAAACAATAAACGTACAGTGTTATCATCATGACAGAAAGTAGTATTCTCGAAAGCATTTAGCCATTTTAGAAAAAAATTTTGTTAAGACCTTGAAGCTGGTCTTTATTTCGACTTTATTATTATTAGTATTTTTTTATAGAAATCTTTTAAAAATTGTTTCCAACAAAAGTAGAAAAAAATACTAATTTTCTTCAAGTACAAGTTGCAGGTCTTTAATTTCTAAAACACACTTTTCTTAGCTTTGTTTTACCATAAATTAAGATTTTATAAGAGTTTTGAATAACATCAAGTCAAAATGAATATATAAAACTAAACTATTATACTGACTTTAAGAAGAAAACACGCTGTCAGGCCCACGATGTCACTCGCTTGCAGGCCTGACTTGTGATTGATTTTTTTTTTTTATCAGGCTTAAGTTATAGATAAATGCAATTCAAAATATGCCATTTATCTCCTTTTAAATCCAGAATATCAAAACAGTGCCCGACACCTGTTTCTTTATTTTCGCTATTTGTTCAAGTTCTTTTTTTAATTTTTATGCCACCTTCATTAAGTCCGAGGATACTGAGTTACCGATTTATTCACATTTTATTTGTTTTAGCTCTCTTCCGAGAGGAGTTTCAAAAAATCCCATTTTAGTGGTCTGCACGCCAGGAGGGCCTTTGTAAAAAATTTCCAGTCCCTAGCTTTAGCCGTTTTGGCTGTTCGTCAGTTGGTTAGTCAGTCACGTTACTATTTGATTTGAATTTTTGCGATTTCGATTATTTTCAATTAATCAATATATGCAAGAAAAAAAAACAGTAGATTGAAAAAATGCAAATTAGGGACTATCAGCACGAGACCAACAGCATATAGACATTATCAATAATTTAAAATTTTATATTCTTAAGAAAGCAAACTTTACACTGTTCAATAACAATAAAAAATTCTTTTGAAATGACTTGTAGGGGAATATGGAATTTTGTACTCATTTCTACATTTGAAATTAACAGCTTCTTAGCAAAGTTTCTGCAGGTCTTTAGCCACTACAGTTTCTTTTATAAACTTATTTCGTTCTTTCTCAATTACTCTAATATAATTTAAGAAAAATTAAATCCCCCAAAGATTTAAGTAACCATCATTTCTTATCACTCTCATAAATTTTCATCGTACTTAAATAAACATTTATTACATTTTAGTCATTTCATTTGATTTTATTCAATAAATAATTAATAAATATTTTTTTGGTACTTTTCCTTTTATTCATTTTTCTTTCTCCCAACAGAAGAAGAATTCCTTTATCAGGATCATTGGGGACGCATTTGTCTTTTGAATGTTGCCAATTTAACTGAACGTGTCTTAATGTCAAATGTTACATTCGTAAGTGTTTTTCTGGCTTTGTTTAAAAATAATTGCTGATACATTAAGTATTTGCCATTATGGCTCTTTAAACATTTAAGATATTTATCAATTTATCCTTTTGAGATTGTTTTGTTATTTATTTTCTGTTTGTTTAATTTAAATAAATGATAGATTTTTTTTTCGCTCAGAGGAGAAGTAAATTAAATATGATGATATAAATGTAGTGAAAAGACTCGATAAATGCTTGTTTTTTTTTTTGGAGGTAAAAGGAATTCGCTTAAGTATTTGAAATCGAAAGTACACTTTTCTGCTCTTGTACGATTTTCTTACTTCCAAATAAACCATCAGTATTATATTTAATAGTTGTAGGTACTTTAAGAAGAATTATCTGAAGTGTTTACACTTGACTTGCCATTTGATTTGGTCAGTTATCATTTATTCCCCACTCATCCTGTCAGTCGTGCTCATTGACATTTTTTTTTAATTTCTTTTTATTTTGCAAACAAGCTTTTCCTGTGCGTAAACATGTTTTTGTAGTTGATTGAATTAAATAATTTTACCTTTTGTTTAACATTATCCACGCTCTAACTTTGCTTTCTGTATTCCTCTGCCCTCAAGGAATTCGAAATATTATTTACTAATATTTGCTTTTGAATCTGTGTGGAGCGGAGAATGAACGGAAAGAAATGTAGTGTGCTCTAAAAATAAGCTTGAATAGATGGTGGGTTTTTGGGGAGGTAGTGAATTTTATTTATGTGTTGAAAATGTCCCTCATTCTTTTGTTCAGAGAATTAAGAAAAGAATTTAAATTCAATAAATCATTTTAGAAACAAAGGACGAATTTATATATTTTTTCCCCAAAAACAAAACTGTATGGCTTTATTTGTTATCAGTGGAATTGCTTAAATACTGCAGCTTTTGTTAGCAAATCACTAAAAGGCAATTTTTGTTGAACAATTGAATTTTATTATAAATTCAAATTTGAGATTGAAATCATTGCAAAAAAGAAAAATCGTAAAAAATCCATACTAAACGCTGAATGGTCATTGATAAATAGTTTTTTTTTAAGTATTTTATGTTGCACACCTAAATAGTTCATAAAATTCTAGCATGCTATAAAATAATAAAAAGTACGTACTAAAGCTGCATATATTAAATTTTCCATGGGCTATATTGCCCATAGACTTATGAAAAATTTCGTCAAAAATGTAAACTGAATTGAAGCTCAATGATTGTGGCACCATTTAAAAGGAATAGTCAGTCGTTCCTTTGCAGCAAAGAGTTTCTTAATTTCTTAATAAATTTGTTCTTTTAGATTTAATAATTTGTTGCTTAGTTTACCCATTCTATCACGAAAAATGGATCAGAATTTTGTCATTTTTTAAGCTATTTAGTGGTCAAGTACTATTTGTATCAATTTTTCAATTTATTATTGACCGCAATGCAAACACACGTAATCATTTTTCACCCTTGCAAACTTCATGATTGACAATAAATCAATAAAAATTAAAAGGATATAAAAGCAATTAAGTTAAGCCTATGCTGTTGCAACACGTCCACTCTTATGTATTACATGTGTATTAATTTAACTATTATTATTAATATTATATCATACGCGTATACATATTGTATAATACACATGTTGGTCATTTATTAATTGCTTTTTATGTCCGTACATGTTTAACTGACAATCTGAAAACCGTTTTTATGAAATGAAGTGTTTAACTTAATGTGGCACTGACACTTTTATTTATTTACCATTAAGTTAAATGCTTAAATTTGTTGCTGTTATAGCTTTTAAGCAATTATTTGCTGGCAAAAAATCTTAACTTTTGTTTCTTCTTTAACAGAAAACATTAGCACCTTATACGTTTGCCATATCAGCGGATAGACGATATTTATTGCTGTCACAAAACGTTATTAAATTATTCCGTTACTCATATCTGGCTCAATATACATTATTTGACATTCAAACTAGGTGAGTAAATAAGCATCTTGACATTTTGACAGTGATTAATAAAATTCAATGTCAACGATATGATGGTTTGAATGATAATGCTTTAAGTTAAATGTATTATGGCTTATCAGCAGAGTGACGTAAAGTCCATTGGCTGCTGAGAAGGCGTAGGAGTATTAGTGTTCTATCTCCATTGACATTTGGATGGTCTCTGAAGCGACAGAGTGTTCTAAATTCCATTAGCTATTGAAAAACCAGTTGTAAGTGAAACCGATACTTAGCATACATATCTCTTCGTTATGTCATTGGATTTTGTGACTTGACATCAAAACGACAAAATTCATACATAAGTCATCGTTTTCCTCAAAGATGACATTTTCGTTCAAATTTATTTTATATCTTTTCCAGATGCAATTTTACACTTTGTAAGCCAGAAAAGAAAAAACAAATCACCTCTGCAGCATATCGTTAAACCTAATGCATTACGTTACATTTAATATTGTTGAGCGAAGCAAAACTATTAATATTTTTTACACTTTCTCTTTTTTTTTTTTATTCCTGTTTTCTTTTTAATGCGGATGTCAATGATAACTTTTGCACCCGTATTGTACTTCCTGTCGTGAAACGATGTGAAACGTTCACATAATGATGGCAATAGTGAAAGTATTAAATTGAAAATCGATGCCAGCGACAATGAATGGCCATATTTGCACTTTGCACATTTTACACCCCACTTTAATGCCATCGTTTTAGTCTACAACTACGACATCTACTACTGCCAGGGGGCGCGCTCACAATTTGTACATCGCATAACGCGTGATGCCATACCGGGAGTTGTCTTCAATGGTATACCTGATTGGTTGTATGAAGGTGAGTGAGTGATTGAACGAAACTGGTGGGAGATGTGAGTGTGGAGTAGAGTGTCAGAATGTTAGTTGACACAAAATTTATGTATTTATTTGTTAGACAATTGGAAAAACTTGTTTTAAAGTAGAGATATAAAGTTTAAGAAATTTATATTGGCTGTTATTCGAAAAAAAAACGTGTTTACATAAAAAACAAGAACAAAGTCTTAAGGTTACAAACAAATTGCTTTCGTGTCTCATACAAAATTTTATTGGCGTGGCCCATTGTGGCATTAATTTTCTTCTTGCAATGTATGAAAAGCGCACAGGTTTTCTTACATTTTGTTTTCGTTTACCATAAAAAATTTCACTTCTCGGTGCGTTTTTCAGAATAGCCACCCTCATCTGAGATAACTTCAACTTCTTGCTTCGTTGGAAAAGAGGAAAAAAACTTTATGCTTTTTGCAACAAATATATAAAAAATAAATTTTTTTCATCAGTGGGTTGTAAAATAAAAACAAAGTTTTTCTTAATTAAAATTAGTTATTAATCTCGACCTTCTTATATTTCGCTGTTTAATAGATAATATCCATATTTGGGCCTTTAAGGTAAATGTATTTTAAAAAATTTTCTCTTTTCCACTTTTCCCACAAGCGAAAAAGCTGAAATGAATATCTTAAATGATTTTGTTCTAGTTAAAATAAATGCTTTTAAAAACTTATCTTTTTATATCACAATTTCTTTTTCTTTAACAAAATGTATCAGATTTTCTGCTATTCCTTTTAAAACTTCCTTTTTTGTAGTTAACCTGGCGACTTACATATTTCTTAAGAAATCGCTTGCAAATTGAATTTCCTATCACACTTGTACATTCAGTTAACTTTTCTTGGCATGTTTGTCAACACTACATTATTATTATTATTTTTTTCTGAAGCCATTAGCTAGCAGTAGTCTATCTTGAAATATACTTATTTACAGTTCAAATGGTCTTTGATTTTACGTCACACGTTTTCTCTCTCTCTCTCTACCTCTCTCTTTATTTCTTTGCACTTTTATTTATAGAGGAAATTTTAAATGCAAATAATGCAATATGGCTTTCGCACGATGGGCATATGATGTTGTACGCCTCGTTCAATGATTCACTGGTGCAGGAACAACATTTTGCCTGGTATGGCACAACAAACCCAGGTAATCCTAATGCTGGCCACCATCCAACTGCTAATTTGTATCCGGAAATCAGGTCATTAAGGTGAGTTGAGAGACATGTTGTTGCCGTTTATTGGTAGTAAAACATATTGAAAGGAAGTTCATTAAAAATTCATTAAGAAGTTTTATTTTTTGCAATCATAGCAAATGACTACTTATAAATGCAAAGTGAACTTGTTTAAAGTTTTTATTTTAATCACTTACGTAAGTGCTAAAAGCAATTGGAAGCAGAAAATGAGAAAATTACACAAAAAAGTGCATTGTTAGCCAAATTTTCTACGGTTTATGAAATTTTGTTTATTACAAGAACCACTGTCAGAGAAATTATGATTTTCTATATAAAATTTCCGGATCGAAAAATAATTGATATTAAACGTTATTATAGAAATAAAACTTGTATACATGCATAACACTGATTTTCGTTTCTGTATATTATTCAGATACCCAAAACCTGGCACACAAAATCCTACAATAACGCTGCGAGTGGTAGATCTCAAAGATCCCGACAGAATACAAACGCGAGATGTGCAACCGCCACAAATTCTACAAAAGGAGTAAGTATGTTTCAATTGTAAGAGTCGTCGTGGACGTTACAGCGAAAGAATCATGAAATATTCTCATTGCTGACCCAGAGTGTATAACCCTAAAAGTTTCTCGGCGCATCCAAGGCTAAAGATGATAAATATAGCCTGGTAATAGCATTAAATGGTTTGTTACAGCAACGAGTATCCTTTCAGTCGAGTCGATATGAGCACAACCACGACAATTGTAATAAGGGGACTTTATACAATTATAAGTCACAATTTACGTACATATATTATTCTCTCCTCAAAATTTATGTTTCCAATCAATTCTTTGTTAAATTCCTATTTAAGGTTTATTTACTCTACTTAATGCGGGCTTGCTAAGTCTTAGCAGTCCCCCTGCTTTTTTTTTGTTCTCGTCTGGATCCGCCCATAGAATTCTTGCACTGATTCTCACGGTTTCATTATTCCAGAGAGTCAAATGGACTGCGCGTAGACCAATCTTATGTTGCTTTACTCTCTTCCTCTTGAAGCAAGTGATGAAGCATTTCCAGTTATTCCCGCATGCCCTTGCACGCCCATATGATGCGCAATTCACCATGAGTCGAGTAACGAGTAGCGTTCTTGCAATCCCAAACTGTTTGTGATTTATTCCACTCAGCTGAGATCGCTCTAATGGCCATTTGGCTATCCGTGAATATGTTCACAGCTCCCGACCTTTCCATTTCATTCAACTCCTATTTTAAATTAATTGTTTTTCTCTTTTAAAAATATATGTATATTATTTTTGCTGCACAACAAAATATATGTATATGTATGCATATGCTTGTCGACCGTTGTTACCATTTACACAACTATTTTGCTTACAGAGATCATTACATTACCAGTGCCAGTTGGGTGAGCGAGAATGAAGTGAGCGTGGTGTGGTTGAATCGACCGCAAAACATTTCTGTGGTAAGCGTTTGCAAATCTCCCCTGTTTGCATGTGTTGAGGTAAGTTTATTTTTTTTTTATTTAAAATGAAACATTTAAGAGGTACAAATGGTATTATAAACAAACCATTAACAGACCCATCGTGTGAGCGGTGATGGTCGGGGTTGGGTAGACACGTTAACGGTGCCGCTGTTTGCGGCCAATGGTACATCTTATATATCAATATCGCCTTTGCGTGATGGCAATTCCGGTTATTTTCGTCACATTGTACACGTGCACATGGCCGAGAAGAGTGTCTTGCCCTTGACGCATGGCCAGTATGAGGTTAAACAGCTATTACACTGGGATCAAGTGAATCACTGGGTGTTAGTATAACCTAAATTAAATATTTAAGAATCCATATCCAAAGCTACATATGTCCTACTAAATATTTCAGTTATTTTTTGGGTGTGCCAGAGCGTTTACCTTCACAACAACATTTATATCGCGTATCGGCCTTACCGTCACGCCACGGCTCACCGATTTATGCTCCGGACTGTTTGACTTGCCCCATACCTAAAAATCTTGATGGCAACCATGCCCATGAAGCTCATACTAAGCCACCGCCCAGATTGGTCACAGCTTGGGATGATGATTGGGAAAATTCTGAAGACTCGCCGCCCATAGCGGGTCCAGCTTTGCCTTTAGAACAAAAACATCCCCGAGAGTCGAAATATTCACAGGAATCTTCGGAATGTTTATATAATAATGCCAAATTTCCACACAGTCTGCATGCTCGCTTTGTTCTTATTGAATGTTTGGGACCTGCCATACCAAGTGCCAGCATTTATTTACTAAATGGTGCTGCAAAAGAGCCCTCTTCTAATGATGCCAATGCGAAGCATCATTTTCCTTTGGAGCTGCTTATGGTCATACAAAACAATACGCGTTTAAAAGAAAAAATGGCAAAGACCGCCATGCCACAAGTGAAAACTTTCCCGGTAATGATTTCGGGAGGTTATCATGCCCAGGTTAAGCTGTATCTGCCGCCCGTTCTAAGGGAAGATGAGATAACTCGTTATCCCACTATTTTGCATGTTTACTCCGGCCCTGGTACGCAATTGGTTACGGATAGATGGCATATAGATTGGAACACTTATTTAGCGGGTAATAAGGATTACATTATAATACAAATTGATGGCCGGGGCTCTGCGGGGCAGGGTTATCAGCTTCTGCATGAGGTGTATAAAAGATTGGGTTCGGTTGAAGTTTCGGACCAACTGGAAGTCAGTGAATATTTACGTGATAATTTACACTTTATCGACAATCGTCGCATGGGTGTTTGGGGCTGGAGTTATGGCGGTTATACGGCAGCTTTAGCCTTGGCTGGAGCTGAGTCGATATTTCAATGTGGCATCAGTGTCAGTCCGGTAACGAATTGGAAATTATACGGTGAGTAAATTTTTTTTTTGCAGGAGGTACTATTTTAAGGAAAGCATTTCCGCACATTCTTTTGAGGAGTACTTTCATAGTTGTGCTTTGAAAAGTAGTTTTTCTTAAGGGAGCTTTGTTTCTCAAAGGGTGATTTTTTTATCTAAAAGATACTCTTTCAAAACGTATTTCGTTAAAATTAAAATTTTCTTTGAAAGGTTCTTTTCTAGTAAAGAATCTTTTAGAAAATCTTTTTTTAATAATTTTTCTAAGAGGGCATTTATTTTAAAAAGGTACTTTTGTGAAAAGGTACTTTTTCTAAAAGTTACTTTTTTCAAAAAAAAGTTATCTTTTCTTAAAAGTTATTTTTCTCAGGTACATTTATTTAAAAAGTACTTGTTTGAAATGATACTTTTTTAAAAAGGTACTTTTCTAAAAATGTGCATTTTCTACAAAGTTACTCATTTAAAAATGGTACTCTTCATAAAAGTGTAATTTTTAAAATAAGGTACTACATTGAAAAGGTAATTTTTTACTGACTTCATTTTTTTGGAAGACACTTCTAAAAAAATACTTTTGGTAAAAAAATTTAAAGTGATTTTAAAAAGCTAGATTTTTTAGATATTATCTGCATTTTCTTAACAGATATTTTTTTTAAAGAGGTTCTTCTTGCGTCACTATATGTAAAAAGTTGCTTTACAGGTCTGTTCCGTAAATCACTGCTCCAAATCACGCGATTTTCAAAAATAAATTCATCAAAAACCTGACTTTATGCTTATCTTTAATGGTTTCTCCAATGTTAAGTCGGTTAAAATGTTATTCAAGATTATATTTACTGTATAGAGTTTTATATTGTAGAAGTGAAACTAATTCTGATGTTAGGAATCGTGTGGTTTAATAGCACGTGATTTGCACACGTAAAAAAGTACTACCATAAAGTAAACTTTGCTTTGAAATCTAGCAAAAAAAAAAAAAAAAAATGGTTTACAAGAGCACTTTTTAGAAAAAAATTTTCTTGTGAGGAAAGTTTTCTGAAAAGTTATGCTCTTAAAAGCAACTTTTCGAAAAAGAAAAGTACTTTTTTGCATTGTAATTTTTGTAAATGTGATACTATACCCATTTAAGTATAGTATTACGTCTAAAGTAGACCTCGTTAAATATTTTCTGTTTTTGATGCATATAGAAAGCAGAAAAAGATAGAAAGCAATCGATAAAGTCTATTTGTAGACTGAAAATAATAAATTTTAAATGACTTTTATAGCACATAAATAATTAAACTCATTTTTGTACCCACAGTTTATAAACAAAAAAAGAACTTGCTTTCTATGATTTAAAATAAACTTTCATCGTAGATTCAACTTATGCCGAACGCTATTTAAGTTTTCCAAATGTCACCGACAATTATAAAGGTTACGAAGAGGGTGATCTTTCGAAATATGTAGATAATTTGAGAGATAAACAATTTTTGTTGATACATGGCACAGCCGATGACAATGTTCATTTGCAGCATTCAATGGTTTTGTCTAGGGCATTAACCAATAAAGGAGTTTTATACAAACAACAAATTTATCCCGATGAGGGCCATCAACTGTCGGGAGTAAAACGACATTTATACCGTTCTATGACAGCCTTCTTCGACGATTGCTTTAAGAAGTTGGTAAGTTGGTTAAAAACAAAAACTGAATTTGAAATCAATTTTCTAACACTTTTAAAACACATAATTCCTTTCGTTTTCCAACACTACACTTAGTCGCAACAGACACATTTACAATAACCTTTGCAAAAGCAAAAAAAAAAAATAATAAACTCGTTAGTTGATTTCACCTTACACTTATTATCACTTAATTTCCCTTACTATCCCCTTAATTTCTTTGTATTTTTTAATACTTTTAATTTATATATAAAATGTTAAAAAAAAAGAATTGTACAAATTGTGTTTCAAACCTTTTCATTTTTCCCACTACCACCATCTACCTTCTTTTTGTTCTGTTTTATAGCTTGACCAGCAACAGGCTAATCAAACCGATTATTCCGAGTTTTTGGACTTTCATAGTTTTTATACCTAAACTAAAGCAGATTTCTTAGCCAAAAATAAAGCAAAGAAAATTTCAAAACAATCAGTAGAATAAAGTAGAGCAACCAAATTCAAGAAATTCCTTTAAAGAAAAAAATAATAAACAATTTCTTCATCGTTCCAAAGGTACCAGTGTAAATATTTATTTAAATTTGCAACATAAAAAACGCAATTGAAGCAAATTCCAATTTTTTAATGTTGTTTGGATGTGTGTTGTATGTTTTTCAAAAATTTTATGTTTCCTAAGTGTTGTAAATCGGTGTTCTGTAATCGTGAATTTTCCTAATTTAAGCAACAACAAGCGTTTTGGATTGGGAATGGTATAAATCTTTATAAATGCTTCTCATTATAGGAAATCGGGTTCAACAAATTTACTACAAACCGATAGTAGTGAAGTGTTTGCCCAACTCACAAACTCGCTTTGTATTGTGTATGGTGCACAATGGGATTCAAAAGAGCGAAAATCACTCGTATCAAAAAATTAGGAAATCTTGAAAATATTTCTATAATAGTTTTTAAAATTTAAATGTTGCAGATAGTAAAATTTTCACGAATTTTAATTTTCTCTTTTAAAGAAACTGAAATGTTATTTTCCATTTTGTAAACTCGCTACAGAGTTTTTGCAATATTGTAATTTTCTAAATTTTTTGCAAATTATCTCTAGTCGACTATTGAGGCAAGGTTTTTACAGGATGTCCTGATTTTAGGTTGGCTCAATGTTACCACGAGGCACTTAAGTTTATTGAGGTTCTTATATAGAGCCTGTTCAAAAAAGAATTTAAAAAACTAACAAAAAAAACTAAACTCAAATGAGATTTTTTAAAATACTTTCATACCTAAAAGGACTCTAACTGTCCTGCTCGTTCTAATGAAGTTTTATTCAATATTCTCAACGATATTTTTTATCAGAAACAATTCATGTTGGCGCCCACGTTTTTAATGCACAAACACATGAATACAATTCGAGTTAAATTATTGACAGAGGACAACTTTTTTCTGCCGGAAATTGTTTTATTAGCAGCTTTATCTTAAGTGCATGTTAAATGTTGTATTGAATAATAAAACAAATGCTTCCACTTATTCTAAAATGTTTTAAAATATTTACAGTATTCAAATAGGCTTCAATATTTAATTTTCAGGCAACAACTTTAAGCTACATCTAAATTCTCTAACAATGAACAATAATTACTTTCTTTTTAAACACACATATAAAAAGCACTGCGTCTTATGTCTCAACATTTTCTCAAGCTTGTATTCATCTAGTTTAAAGAAAATAAATGTGCTTTAATATTAACTGTCAGCATCTTGCAAAACATTGTAACAGAAATTCATATTTTATTTAAAATGAAACATTTTTTAATCGTCATCAATATCTTAAATTTATACTAAATGTCGCAATGCCTAAAATTATGCTTGTTTTATTTTATGTATATCATTTACGCCCTCCGTCACTTCCTCTACTGTTTTTGTTGTTGCTTATGTTTAATGATTATTACTTTATCATAATAACAACATAAAATCTAAGAGACAATTTTATTATCAGAAAATAAAATGTAACATTTTATATTTGCCATAAAAAATATTATTATTGTTGTTGTTGGTGACATGTTCATAAAAAACTAAAATGCCTGACTTTATTTAAGAATTTTCTTTCATATTTTTCAAGGTACATAAATTTCTTGCATTTCTATTTTTTTGCCTCGTTGAAACAGGTACCGCCGGAAACGAAGGCTGGCCTGGCTAATGGTGGCGATAATCAACGACCATAAATTTTTCGAAATATCTTATTTGCTTGTTTTACATTTGAATGATGGCATGCTTAAAGATAAAATATTTTCAAGTATAAAATTTGTGTTATAAGAAATCAGAACAATAAATAAGGTGATATAAAACACGCAGATGCTGAGCAATAACCTTATATGACAACGGAAATATAATCAAACCATTAAAGAAATTACTTAATCAAATTTGCAGCTACAACTTAATAGTTTTGAAATTGAAACAATAACATGAAAACCTGTAAACAATATATGCAAAAAAAAAAAAACAAATGGTTGTGAATAGTAAAATCCAAAATCAAATGCAAAGAAATATAAGAACAAATCTGTGCACCTAAAAATATGCAATGAATCGCATATTTACAAAATCTTGCAGAAGTAAAATAAAATCACAAATAGCGCAAGTTCACAAAATACGTAGCAGCTGCAAAAACATCAATAAAAGAACAAACAAAATGCTAAAAAATAAACAACTGAACATTGTTTTTGTAATAAAAAAATAAACATAAAAGTGAATTGAAATAACCACATTGTATAAAATAAAAAGGTACAATAAAATGCTAAACAGAAATAAAAACCAAAAAAGGCATTAAAAGCATACAAGCAAAATTAACCCCTCAAGCTTGGTATGGTATATTTTTAGACAAGGAATGTATTATTTTAGCGATAAATATTTCTTCAAGAAAGTGGAAAAGCCAGAGCGGCTTCCTCTAATTTAACGAAATTGAATTTTTTGCATTTTTTAGGATTTTGCTTCTGGCCTGAGCTGATTTGATCAATTTAGAACCAAATGCATTCTTCTAAAATGTTATCTATGAGAGATAAACGAAAACCACTTCTCTCCTAAAAGTAGGCAAACATTTTTGTTTTTAATGGGTTTAAATGATAAATTGAGACACTCTAGGTTTGCATGCCATGACAAATATAAAACAGAAAGTTTAAGGTTTAAAAGGACCACTGAAAAAATATTTTTTCATAGTGTGCGAATGATGTTGCATACTTTTAGGGAGTTGAAATTTGTTTCTTATATGCTGTTTTGTTTCATGTTCTAGAAATTTTGACGAAACGCAGTGGCTGGGAAGATATGTCCATGCTAAATTGAAGGCCTGCATTACAAAAGAATGTGCTTGTATTTTCTATGGCACCACAAAAAATATGAATTGAATTCCGTTTCAAAACAGAAACAGAAACAATCAAACACTGGTTCATTTTATAAATTGCCAGTTTGCAGATGCAATTTTTTTTTTGTCATTTAATACGAAATTATCGTTTCTAAGACTTAAATGTTCTATAAAAGCGCTTCTACTGCTTTTAATTAAAAATATTCAAGAAGATTTGCTGCTAAAAGTGGATTGTTTCTTATTTTATTATTCAAATGGGATTTTTTCAGATAAAATTTTATGATGATGGAACAGTTGATTTATTTCAATTGAGCTCTAAACAGTCTTACTAAAAAAAATGTGAATTCAATTTCACATGTCATAATTCATTTCGTTGGAAATGGTTTTGTTTCTGGAATTTCCATTTACTTGAAGCACTGTTCAAAATGCGATACATTTTTAAAATACCTAAATACTAACTGATGTAATGTTAAATATAAGCACATAACTTAATATTGCATACTTTTGGTCATTTCCGAATTGTTTGATGGTGTCTTTAACATGATATTCCGCTATGATTGCATAGGAACTAAGATAGTGCGCACATAAAGCCATAATTTTATACTGGGCATTAAAAATAAACTCATTTCAAAGATTTTTTTTAATATGACTCAAACCAATGAGCAAAAACTTTAAAACCAGTTTCAACTTATTCAAAATAATTTCAACATAAAGGGAGTTTTTATTTATTTAAAAACCTTTTTGACCAGAGGAAGTTCTTACCCATAAAATCATAAAAGGATTCAACAACAGGTTTCTTCTAAGAAAAAAGATATTCACAACAGTTTTTAGTTGAAAAATCTTACTCAAAATTACTTAAAGTCACTAACATTTGCACCAAGAACAACAATTTCGAAACAAATAATTTTTTGCAAAAGGCAGAAGAAATGGTGGGCTGAGTTTGAAAAAAAAGTCCATAAAAATTTTGTAGAAAAACCAAAAAAAATTCTAATTAAAAGGAAATTTTTTGTGAAAATAGATGAGTTAAACTGTTTCTCTATATTTCTACATTTCTGAAGAACCTTCCAAGGAAAATTCAAACCGCAAACAATTAACTCGCCGTAACAGCCATTTCAGAGTATTCCCATTAAATAACATTAAAAAGAAATTCTTAGAAGAAATTTTCTTAGCTGAACTAATTTCAATCTAAAAATTGTTTAAATATACTACCATACCAAGGTGTCTAAAATTTATTTAACCATTCACAAGTGTTAAAGAAATGTTAAAATTACTCCAAGAAAAAATCCGCTCAAACAAATATCATTCAACATGAATCCCTGAGCAACGTTATAAAATGTCAACCAAATATAAACTATTAATAATCAGTGTAATAACTGATACACTTAATTTAAAATAATAGTTCATTACAACCAAAAATTAGCGAAATTATTTAATATCAAACTAATTATGCAGCCTAAAGTTATGCAGTGCAATTCGAGCGTTAAAATACAAATAGAACTGTGAAATGCATAAATATTTATTTATTTAATGTTGGGTCGTTAGCAGTTTCATTTCTTTCATATTGAGTAATAAATTACACAACAAATACTAAAATAAAGCTTTAAAAATAATTAAAGAAAACAATTTTTATTAGTTAACAAAAAAAAAAATGAATATCGTCAATTTAAATGCAAGCGGACGTAACTGCACTTAAAGGAAAACATGTTCCAAAAAGAGAAATTCTTGATAATTTCTTTGAAATTTAGTTTATCAGGAGTATGAAAAGTATCTTTAATAGCAAAGAAGATAAAAAATATTATGTTAAGGTGTAGTTTCGCAAAACAAACCGTACTGCATTGAAAAACCAAGTTTATATTTTTTTATTCCTAAGTACGTCTGTTTGAATTTAATATGACGCTATATACTTTGATTGCAAAAGGTTTTTTTGGTTAAAAATTAGCAGAACTTTATCTATGGCGTTGAACAAAAAATATTACTTGTAGCAAGAGCTCTTAATGTATTGCTTTAATTAAATTATAACTATATTGAAAGTTTTTCTGTTGGCAAAGTGGCAAGCAGCATATAATTGCACTTTTTAACAGAAGAGCATATTTCATTAATTTAACTAGTGGATTTCTTATGCTTTCGAATTAATTTTCTTAAATAAGTACAAATTATTAAAATTTAAAATATATTGATAAGAATATGCGCTCTTTATCTAACAAAAAGCTTTAAAATATTTGGTTTTAGATATAACAATTGTTTAATATGCAATTTATTAATAAGTATATTTATGTGTGGAAGCACCTAAAAGTAGGCAAAAAAAAATGTGATCCAAGGATATATATATATATCATTTAAAACTAAAGCTACTGATAATGGTAGCGTTGATAACCCGGTTTGTAGAATGGTGAACTGTAGGAGAAACAACTACTGAATGTGTTGAAAGCCATGACTGCGTTTATAATTTTCAGTGCCCCCTAAAATTATGCAATTTTTTCAGATTCGACGTTTTAAAAAATACAAATAATGGTTTTCTGATTTTTCGCAAAAAAAATTTATGCTGAAGCAATGTAAAATAAATTATTTTTCATAATTAAGGCTAGCTTACCAGCTAATCAAATTGTTTACCAAAACAAATCTCTAAGTTTTGCTTTTATTTTCTGGCTGAAATCTTTAAAAATGCTGGCTTTGTACCATCTTTCATGGTGAAAAGCATGCTATAAAATTATTGTTCTCTAATACAAATGTAGTACAAAAACCAAAGCAAGTCAAAAGAATATACTGTTATCCATATATAAGAACAATTTAAGTCAAGACAGCCTTCTGAAATACTTTAGAGATATCAAAAAAATTTTTTTTATAAAGTTCCTAGTTTCCTCACTTTCAAGCACACACAATACCAATTCTATTGTTAATTATTTTCAGCTTTACATGTTACTTTTAAAATTCTGAAATCTTGCTTTAATTTTATGTCATCTTCTTCAAATTTAAAAAGATTCAAAAGAATTCATACTTCATTCATTATACTCGCACTAGCACTTAACTACACAAACAAAAAGATTTCAAGTGTAGCACAGAGTGTGCACTTTGTGAGTGCAAAAAGTGTCACAAGCACACAATCACACTCTCCCCTCATGACAGCAAACAAAAACTTAAGAAGCACAAAAGGCTAATGACAAATAAGCTTAAAATTTTCCAAAAAAGGGGCAAAAAAAAAAAAGAAGAAAGAAGCATATTTCAAGGTCGCACAAAGGAACAAAAAGGTTACGGAACAATTAACTTAAATTTTTATTCTTCAAAGACAAAATTTGAAGTAATTTTTTAGAGCCTGTTAGATTTATGAACCAACAGTACGAATGCTGTTGTCAACTGCAAGACCCCTGGTGGGTGGGCGAAAGTATATTTGAAGGCTTCTTAAATATTTCATATGCTAAAGCCTACATTTAGGCAAAGTGTAATTAATGAGTGTGCAAACAAGTTTATTTATGGTTTAAAATGATGTGTGCGTTAGGGATCCAAAACATAAATTTTGTGGAAATGTCTGGCTAACGATAATTATAGTAAGAGCCAGTTAAGATTGAATCCCAAATTAATTTATTAACTTTTTAATGATTTCTTTTGTCCCGTGTGACCACAAAAAAATACACAATATACATGAGTGAAATTTATTTAGCATTGTACAAAACAGTAAAATTGAACTTCATTTTAAATTTTTAGTTATATATACATACATAAAAAAATATCATGTATATAAAATAGGTTTCAAGAAATAGAATGTATGGAATATTCAAATGAAAACTTATTTTAAATTTATTTTAATTTTTACGAATATTTATGCTCTCAGAATTACTATTATTCGTTACTTCGTTTTGAAGATTAAACAATCTTAAAAATTTTAATTGATCGTAGCCTTTCAGCCATAGCAAAAAATACATTGAAAAAGTAATTTCTCAAACCTGTCACAGTTTGCTTAGAGTTGGTGTTTTTGTTGCTTGTTTGAACATAGCTTTTTCGAGTCTAAGCTCTGTTTAATTTGACATTTTTCAACCCAAAACAAAGACGCTTTGTCTTTAGAATAATTAAAAATATTTAAGTCACAAACTACAATTTTTTATATACATATGCATATATTTTTTCACAATTTCAATTCAAAGTAAAGTTTATTACAGTTGAGAGAGACATAACTTCGTAAAATTTTTGCTTTTGCTCAACTCTTGCTTAACTCTTGGAACAACTTGATGAAACTAGTGCAAAAAGTTTTTTAATAAACCTTTTACATTTTTTCAATAAATCTTTCTTGCATGATAATTATTACTAAGAAAGTTTTAATTAATTGGTATGGTGCAACATTTCATTGATTTACTTTATAATAATATTCAATATTTAAAATAATAGTGTCGAATAACAAATAGCTGGCAGTATGCTTTAAAAATATAAAAGTATGTATAGCATTTTTCCTTTAAAATTGCTGTATATTGTTGAATGAATACTTAATAATCAAAAGAAAAGTCACGAATGACAAACAACTTGTGATCAAGCTTTGCAAATAAAAAGGAAAAAATATTTTTCTTTCAAAATTGATTTCAGAGGATTCTCTGCATTAAAAAGAAAAGTCACGAACGAAAAAAGGAAAAGTAAAAATAGTAAATAAAGGAAGGATACTCCATACAAAAATGAGAAATAAACCTCTTTCCTTTAAAATTGCGTCGGAAGAATACTCTTTACTAAAAAGTAAAGTCACGAATGATAAACAACTTTCATTCATACTCTAAAAACTCTGTAAATGAAAATAATTTGTGGGGAAGTAGAAATGGAACTTATAGACCCTGATTGTTATGATTCTAATTGCACTATATATAAAGAACGTCTTAAATATTATGTTAATTTTTCTTTTCAAATTGAATTCTTTTTCATTTAATATACATACATATATAATCTTTGCTTTATTTCCCTTTTTCTACTTATAATAAATGTCATTTCTGAAAGACATACGAAAGCATTCTGTATTATGTAATTAACAATAATTTTATTTGAGTATGAAAAACTGTCGCATATTTCTCTATTTTGAAGCAGAATATTTGATGAACGTTGCTGAACATTCATTGACAGCCTTAAGGTATGCTTTAAATTATAACTTGTGGCGGAAAAAGTAAAAGATAAAACAATTGCTTTTAGGTAAGGCAAAGCGGCCGCCATTTTGAATAATTTTAAACAAACCTGTTTAATATTTTTCAGGCAAAGAAACAAGTATACAGGCTTTAAGGCTAAATTTTGTTAGCAAGGAAAAGTTAAATTAAAGGTATGAAAGTTATATATTTAGTTAGCCACTCGATGTCATAATGGGAAAGTAACTCAAGCAAAATAGAATCTGCAGTGCAAAATATATACCATCATTAAATTGTTAAATGAAATAGAATGCAAAATACCAAACAATGATAAGGTATATTATATCGCAAACGAGATGTGATATAAAGGTTGCTAAATGTTTAATTGTATTTGCTTAACCTGTTTTACCTTTATTATTTCGTTATGCTGATGATGAAGTTCTTGAGAAAATATTGCATCTTATTAAGCCTGCAGCCTTAAGCTATGCTAAGGTTCTTCCAAAAAAGAGTACATTATTAGATACTCTCGAGCATACTTTAAGGCTGGGCATTTTATTGCATCTTCGATAGCATACTTAACAAATTCTTGGAAAGCTTACTTTCTTCATCTTAATTAAATCAATTTGTTTGTCATTTGATTGGTGTTTTATTACATCATTTGAAGAGGAAACATACCTGCACATCAAATTTTGTGTAAAAATTGTCAAAAATTATGTGAAATCATTCGCAAGTACATATATGTATATAAAGTAATGCACATTTATACTCCCTTTGCATAATATACATTTGCTAATGAAAAACACATTTTACCAACCATTTTTGTTATACTTTTAAGCAAATTGCTTTTCTTTTCAAATCAGTAGTTACGAGTTTTTTTTTTGTTTGTTTTTTTTTTGTAAAGTTTGCTTTTAGGTTCATAAGGAAAAGGAAGAATAAAGCATACTTTTCAGGTGGGTTTGATAACTTTCAGAAGAAAGCATTTTTATGGCAATTATTTAATCAATATGAACTCAAATATTTTCTTTGCCGTAGCCTACTTAGCATTACCACTATATGTAACATACCTTATTAATATTTTGCTTATTAGTTCTAGTCTCGGCTTTAATTTCGTTTTAAATAATAATTTTAAGCAACTAATTGAAAATCCTTTATAAGTATTACAAATAAACAATAAAATAATTTTATAAAATGTCTAACAATTCATAATTCATAATAAGATGTAAAATGATATGAAAAATAATCTGATATAAAAAAATGCCAGTAGTGTTACACAAGTTTTAAACATAGTATTCTAAGGACCAATTAAACAAAATTAATAATTATTACCACTATTTAGAGATACATATAAATTAAACTCAAAAAACAATTGCAATAATATTCAAAAAGCTATAATATTAAATTAAACTTAAAAGAATAAAAAAAAACTGTAAAATAAAAATTCCTTGAAACGAAACCTTACGAAACTGTAATATATTCTCAGAATATAACTAAATATGTCTTAAAGTATTTTCTTACTTGTTACTTTAAATTTACATGAAAACCAAAATCCTAATAAATATTTAATGTAGTATTAATGACTTTCTTACCAGCCTTAACATTAAATTTTAAAAATAAATAACAATAATAACGTTTCTATGTAAATATTGTTAAACTCATTTTAGTTTATACTCGTATGAAACAAATGTGTGACAAAAACTACATATGTATTTCTAATGTGAAAATAATTTTAAAGTTAATTAATAAACATTAAGCAAAATATACTTGACAAAAACATTTGTGATCCATTAAAAAAGTTATTAAATAAAACGTTCTTCTCTTCCAAAAAAAAAAAAAAAAAAAAACGAAAATAACAATTCTTTTTTATTTAATAATTTAAAGAGAAATTTTATCTAAACAAATCTGTTGGCATTAGAAACTTTTATCCTAAGCAAAATAAAAAGTTACTCTATAATACTGAACACTAAGTTATAAATTTATTAGAGCATTTAATGAAACGGAATTATATTTTAAAACAAATATTTAGAAGAAAAATCAAAAAAAAAAACACTGAATTGCAAAATATATAATAATATATAAAGAGTAAAACAAAAAAAAAAACTGAAAAACCCTCTAATTGACATACGAAATAATTTATTTGAAATAAAAAAAATAGTAATTTAACTTGCAGAAAAACAGTGAAACATGTTTGTTTAATTTAAAGTTAAAGGTAAGAATTAAGAAAACTATTAAAAAAACTACGAAATGATACACTATTCTACTCAATCGTGCGATCTGCTAATACACACATGTGTGCTCCAAAAATGTGTATGAGTGTGGAAGACTTTTTGACAAGTCTGTCAGGTTGGTTAATATTTTGAAAATCTGCGAAACACCAAGTTACCTCGATGCCAGGTAGTCGCATAACTACAACAAAAACAATACCAACAAACACTTCATGTATTTTGTTGGTAGAAATCTTTAATATCTGTGACAATGCACCTCTGCATTTTTTCGCAAAACAATATTAAAATGTTGAACTTTTTGTAGAACAATTTTTTTTTATCTCAACTTAAGCTACACTTCCATAGCGACACAGATTTATTTAATTAAATTTTTTCAATTTACAAACTTTTATTTTGCAAACAAGAAGTTGCGTCTTCACCCTTCAAAAAAAGTCACCGTTAGAACAACGTTCAAATTAATCATCTGTTTTTTATTGTCAAAAAATGTATAAAAAAAAACACCAACTTGTTATCAAAACAAAATATAGAAATATAGAAATTTCTTAAAAAAATTGTTTCTTAAAATAAAGAATAGAATTGAAAATGTTATTGAATCTTAATGATGATTGCCTACTTCATATATTCGAATTTTTATCGCTAAGAGATCAGGTGGAACTAACTGATGTTTGCCAACGCTTTCAAATACTTATAGTCAGGTATATTTGGCCAAAATACTATAACAATATTAATACACAGCGCATGAGATCTTTAGAATCCTTAAGTCTTCAGCAGTATAAGAAATTCTTCAAGGCGAACGAGGAAAACATAAACAAACTGGAAATCGAAGGGAATAATTTTGTCTATGTTTACAATCCGTTTCGTTTAAATGATCGACCAGGTATAGAATTTTATTGTTGCTTGAAAATGCCACATCTAAAAGAATTAAGATTAAGTGTGCCTTACAAAGGTACACAAAATCGTTACGTACAATTGTTAAGTAAAAACTGCCCGAATTTGGAATATTTGGATTTTGGAAACGGTTGTAAACGTATCGGATAGTGGTCATCAAAGGATTATTAGCTGCCGCAAACATTCCAAAGGAAAATGTTCAATGTATTCATATGGATTCAATTAATTTAATTATACATAACAAATACATAAGTTTAGTCATTTAATATGAGAACGATGTTTAATTGAAACCAGTAAAGTAAAAAGAGTTGAAATTGCAATGAATATAAAATAAACACGAATGGGTGTAAAACTAAGATGAAAATAAAATCACTTGGTTTGAAGCTCTACTAAGTTCGTTAGAGGTGGGTTACGACAAATGGTAGGTAACGCTACTCTAAATAACTATTCTATTATAAAAACGAAATGGCATCTCAAATTATTCACTTGTAATTATTTAGGACTTTTAAGGGCCAACATAAGGCTAAATCGTATATAAAACTCACATCCATATATGTATGTGTATGTACATGCTTATGCATAAGGGAAAAAGAGTTTATTATTTGTTATTTAAGCGACTTTATTCTCCCATATCAAATTTAACATTTAAGCTCGTATTTGATTTGAAAAAAATGTAAATAGCAAATTTAAATAAGTTTACTAGAAATAATTCAAAAGGAAAATTATGTACATGCGTATGTACACAGATTGTATGTGTATGTAAATACTAATTAAAATACAACTGACTAAACGGCCTGTGCCTAACGACCTTCTTGAAGTCTAAAAGGATGTTAAACAATGTCTTATGAATAAAATAAAGGCATAAATTCACACAGGTGCTAATGTTCCCTAGGCGTTTAAGAACCTGCTAGCATACATACACACATGGATACATGCATGTGTAGATCTGCAATTGCCTGAAAATCGTTCAATTACAGAGTTGTGGTTAAGAAAATAATAAGTTTTTTAAAACAAATTTACAAGTATTTTACTAAACAAAAATATTGTTTGATAAATAAAATTTGTCAGAACTAAAAGCTGGTTTGGATCGATCGCACTGCAGGCCAGGGGTTCTAGAAGTCGCTTACAATATCGAATGCAATATTGAATGAAAGAAAAATTCGATGCCTCTGGAAGTAATTCCATCGTTATTATATCGAGTTTTCATATTGCATAATTATAAAAGAAACCACATTTCTTTACTCATAAAGCATGTTCCTCTAAGTATGAATTTGTGAAAGAAAACTTCGATTGCGTTTAGCGGAGCGGGAGTAAATTTTAGTTTTTATTCAATCTGATGCCCAATATCGAAAAAGATCATTAGAGTTAAGTTATTACAAAACTGGAAATTAAAAATTTAAAATATTAAAACCCTAAAGCAAAATGATAAAGAAAAATAGTTGAACCCAGAAACA
Source organism: Sturmia bella (assembly GCA_963662145.1). Classification (NCBI taxonomy): domain Eukaryota; kingdom Metazoa; phylum Arthropoda; class Insecta; order Diptera; family Tachinidae; genus Sturmia; species Sturmia bella. Next base: position 64,109,484 of record OY759171.1, on the reverse strand, counting down.
TCTGCTTTGAATTTTTTTGCGAGGCAAAACTATAAAAATGAATTTTTGAAAATTAGAAAAACTTTGATACAAATAAACTTTTTAGTAATGAAATTTTACACAGAAAATTAAGAAATTTATTCAAAAACTTACATATTTTTTAAGTTTTTGAAGCTATTATATCTTTTAACAAGTTATAAAAAGTTTTATTTTCAAAAGACAACTAAAAAAATTCCAATAACTAAAAAAATTCCAATTTTTTTAGTCTATTCCAAACCCTTAAACAATTTGAGTACCGTAATAAGCACGTATACTTTCAATTCGATACTTTGTTCTCCTATACAAAATTTTCGAATATTAAATTTTATATGAAAATTTTAATGCAATCGATTTTTAAATAAAAAAAAATTTAATTTTCAAACACCACAAAAAGTTAAGCTTAAAACCCTTAAAACATGTGGATGACTTCCACTTGTTTCTAAAAAATTTGTATTACCCCCAATCTAACCCCCTTCCTAAGTAAAGCAAAGCACAACCCTGCTTTTTTATAAAATATTAAAACTTTCGATTTCTTTTATCCAAGTTGTGGTATAAGCCAATAATGTTTCTCATTTAAATCAATATAGTGTAATTAAAAGCGCTGGCTACATAATAATACAATAAAATTCACATGCTCATTTTATATAGGAATAAAGAAAGGAAAAGACTTCAAGTCGCTTGCAATTTTCCCAGTTTGTTGAAAAATTTATTTAAATTTCTGAATGGGAATAGAAAATTGTAATATACGGGAATAGGGTCTTAAAAGCTAAGGAATAGGTAGGTTTGCAAGCTTTAAGTGAAATAAGTTGCATAAAACCAAAAACGATACACAAACTCAGTTTGCTAAATACCAATACGACCAAGAGTGGCGTGTGCCACGGGGGTTAAAAGGTAAGCCAACTTTGCTAATTAAGACATCTTACATAATATCTACTCACCAGATTTCAGGTGGGGCCATTAAGCATTTCTGCACGTAGAGCTTCTTTCCCTGCTTGCACGTCAATACGGCTCTTTCTCACTCATTTCTAGATATTCAAAGCGGTAATAATGTTAACGCTTTTTTAAATAAGGTTTACTTATTGCATTGTGCGCAACACATTTTGTCTACCTGATATTCACAGGACACAATAAGAGAATTTCGTAATGGTTGATTTTTTAGCTTAATAGCACCCTTATAAAACTAAATGCATTGATACCTGATCACTTATTGTGGCCTGAGCCACTTTATCACCACACAACAGGTTTAACCGAATTTCACAATCACCCGATTATTCACTTATAATAATTTGCCAAATGCGTGTATGTATACATACATGATTACGGTTTGAAATGCTTAATTCACGCTTAATTTGCAACATAAATACACATAATTATTTTCTTAAATAATGAACCGCACAAAATCTCAACTTTCAACCGCGCCATTTTATTCACCAGGCATTTACAAGGCTGTTAAAAATGGATCTGAGATTTGCATTTCATAACGTTGCATATTTCTGGAGTTTTCACATCCGGTATTTTGCTAACAAGAAACTTGTCTTGCGAAATTGCAATTTTTATTTTATATATTAGCTTAAACAATTTCTTAAAACTTAATTCACTTTTACCTTAACTGTAGACATAAACTCAAATATTGTAATATGTGCCAATTACTAACGGTTTTTATATAAAACACTACTTCACACAGTTGCTCTTTGTCTCAGTATGTCGTCTAATAACAGAGCTGCTATAACATTTAGCTAAAAAGAACAAGCAGCCGAAAATACAACAAGAATGAACAACTTCAACAAGGGAAGTCGATACCAAGTAGCCTTTTTATCCCAACTCACTGCTGCTTCTGGGCTGAAGAACTGTCAAAATACACAGCACTAACACACAAACGCCAACAAATTGGTGACAGATATTAAAGGTTTCTACCAACAAAATACATGAAGTGTTTATTGGTGTTGTATTTATTGTAGTTATGCGACTACCTGATTTCGTTGTACCTTGAACATATACATACATATGCATGCAGGTAAAACAACAAAGTTTAAACTCTAGAAAAACAGTGTACAAAAGAAACAAAATTAAAAAGCTGTGTGCGAAATAAAAGAGGTTTGTTTTGTGAAAAGCAGCTCAGTCGGTGTTTCTTATTTTCACAGAATATAACTTTAAACAAGTGGCAGTGTTATAAGAAAATATAATATTTTTTTTAATATGTAAAAGGATTTAAATACTACACAATTTTTGTAAATTAACAACTAGAATCCAGTAAATGTTAATTTAACATAAGCGGTGCGGCGCGTGAGAACTGACAGCTGCTAAAGTGACATTTGTGTGTAATTTTTTTCATGCCTAATTTTTGTTCTTGTTTTCTGAACGCAAAGAGAATGTGTAGTTGTTGTTATTTTGATAATTTCCTTTTGTTTTGTAATTTATGGAAAGCGGGAAGTAGAGAAAACTGAAGATAAAAAGGATAAAAACATAGAAATTAACAAAAATTATTGTTTACTATGCCAGTTTTTTATTAATTAAAAATTGTTTAATGAAATACAAAGTGCCAATTAAATACAAATGCCAATAATTATTAAAGTTGTTTAACAATATAAAACAAGAAAATGCGTAAAATAAAACTTTTTACTGATACACTGTTAGCGTTAACAAACTTTTGTTTGGAAAAAATGTTAAATTATTAAATAAATGCAGTGTTTTGAGCGAGAGGAATTTATAACAGATCCACAGGATTCTTCTCTGAATTTAACGCAAAATTTCACGATCTTTGAAAACTCTAACATTCCAAATTGTGGTGACGACTCAATTACAACATCAGTATATCATCTTCAGCATCATCATTCTCCTGCACAACAGCTAAACAACAATAGCAACACAAACAACTGTGATAATTACAATCAACTCTCTTCACCCAATCAACAAAATAATAATTCATCTTCTTCACCTGCGGCCACAACTAATTACACAAGCAGTATTACAAACGCCCCAATGCCGCATTTCGGTTTAGGCGCTGGCCCCGGCATGGCCAATAATGCTTATGCCCAATCGCCGCCCAGTCCACCTTTGCACCATAGTGTTGGTGGCGGGGGCAATGGTGGCTTAATGCCTCCCAGTCCGCCAAACCATCATCAACAGGCTCACAATCAACACCAGCAACAACAACAGCAGCAGCATCATCCACATCTGGCCATGCTGCCGCGCGGTCTCAGCGGCGGTAATCCAGGGGGCGGTGGCTCAATTATGTCAACGGGTCTCAATACCTCCGTCAATTCATTATCATCTGCCACATCATATCGCACCCACATAGAGGAGAAAAAATTAACCCGCGATGCTATGGAACGCTACATGAGGGAACGTAACGATATGGTTATTGTTATTCTACATGCAAAGGTAAGTTTTATAGATTAAGTTGTTGGACGTATGCAATCAGAAATCATGTTAGATGGTATAAGAGCTCTGCTGATTCCGAATGTTCCCTCATTTTGGGGGAAAATTTCGCTTAATACTGCTGTTTCTGGATAGAAAATTTTTGGCAGAATATAACTATTGGGTTGTTTCTGAGCCTAAATGATTGAAAAAAAAATTACAGTTTTTACTTTACTTTTTTTTTTTTGAGTGTATTGCCTAAAATCAAAAAAAAAATATTAAAAGAAACCAACACTAAATTTTCCTTTCCAATCTGATTATTGTTGGCGGAGATAAAATTCACATGATCATTATCATCATTTGCTCCACTAAATTTTCAACACAACTAAAGCAATAAGGAGCCAAGTATGCTGGTGCACGGCTGCTAGTCTGCGGAGTATAACACTGAATTTAATGATCGGTTTGAGTTAAATTTTAGTTTTTTTTCCAAAATTCTAGTGTTCTTTTCCTTCACAATAAAAAGTTAAAATAAACTTTTTTTATTTTATATATGTACATACATACATATTTATTTTCTTGAGCTAAAGGTCTTTTATTAAAATTATTTAATTATTTTTCTCGATATTTCGCTCTCCTTCGGATAGCTTCCTGAAGACAATAATAATGTCCTGAAGACAATAATAATGAAAAAAATTTTGATTAGTATTTTCAAAAAAAAAAAAAAAAAAAAAAAAAAAAAACAATTGTAACAGCAAACAAACAGATTTGAAAGAAAAATATTTTCCTCTTTTGATTTCACAAAATTTAGAAAAGGAAAGTATGTATTTTACACACATATGTATATAAAATTATCCAATTGGATTCAGAACATTCTCTTTACAAAATTATATCTAAAAAATAATTGAATAATTTTAATAAAAGACCAAATATGAACTTAATTATTTATTTGCTTTAAGAGCCAATTGAAATGTATTAATTCAGGTCCAAAAATGAACCTTTTCAAAAAATATTTGCTGTATTTTTCAGCTGTCTATATGCCGACGACATTTCGTTGGTGCTAATCAACTCATAAGTAGACTTGAAAAATTCTTAAAAGTTTGTTTGAAACTTAACTACTTATTCCATAATTCCCATGAACAAATTATTGATTGATCATGGGAATTATGGAATAAGTAGTTAAGTTTCAAACAAACTTTTAAGAATTTTTCAAGTCTATTGATGAGTTGATTAGCACCAACGAAATGTCGTCGTCATATAGACTGCTGAAAAATACTGCAAATATTTTTTGAAAAGGTTCATTTTTGGACCTGAATTAATAAAAGACTTTTAGCTCAAGAAAATAAATATATACCCCCTAATTGATAAAAATTATTTCAAGCTTATAAGGCTCTTATTTGACATATTTGTATTGAAAATTTGTCAAATGAATAAGACCCATAAAATATAAAAAAGGGGTCGGAAAAACCCAAATAATAAATAAACTTTTTTTAATAAGCCTTGGATATGTGTTTTTTATACTCTTCTCCTTTTCTATTAAAGTTTCAACCACAAATTATGTGCTATGTTGGGCTGCTCCTATGATTTGGCAGTCATGGGAGCAGCCCACTTGGGTCATGTGCCTAATTCGCGTATAAATTTTGGTTGGAAACAATAATAATTTTTTTTTCACACACAATTTGGCAGCTAAAGATTTCCGAGTTTAATTTTCGGCGGCGGTGAAACTGTTTTACCGCTCATATTTCAAGCTTTGAGTGAATTGAACAGTTGTGTGTCTTGCTAAGCATTATATTATTAAAAATAAGCCAATAATAAAATAAAACAGCAACTTTTAACAGTTTGCTTTATATCCGGCTGCTAAAAGCGATAATATTTCTTTCTTTGACACCCAAAACACTCACGTGATTCCAATTCGAACATGAAACTAGTATTGGATTTCGAAAATATTATTCATCATTATTGTGCTTGACGTTTTTGCAGCAAAAGTAAGATACTTTTGAAAAATGGTGCTCTGACTTGGAAAAAATACGATGCTTTTCAAAATCTACTACAAGGAAGCCCTTAAAATTAATTCGTATTTGGTATATGTGACTGTTAAAAGTGATCAAAATGCGATTTTAAGTTCGATTTTAAATTCGCTGGCAGAAACAAGAGCTGTCAAACATATTATTATTAAAATTGGATTTTGGCCCGGAGGCCTCAAAAAACGTTTTGGCTTAAGCTTTAATGGCTGTAGTTAGATTTTAGTACTAGCAATTTAAAAATACACATACAGTTAAACAAGTAAATATGTATGAATCTACTTAAGTATGGATGCATATTCTTTCCAATGGAAAATTCGTACCCAAAGGCAAACAATTCCTCTCCAATTTTCAAACTGACAAACCAAAAGCAGACATCGGCAAAACCGTAATTTACACTAGATTTTGAATCAATGATGTGTCGTCGATGCTCGACTTAAGACGATTTTCTTGTTCCTTACGGGCCAGTCGTGAGAAGAGTTTACTTGAGTAAAAATACTATTTTCCAATTTTCGGGGCCTTTGTTATATGCCATTGCACTTTGTTATTTCTTTTCATTTATTTTTTTCTTTTGTCTTTTCAAAAAAATTAAAGTTTTCTACAAAAAAAAATTTTTGGGAAATTTTGCACATATTGCATATTTTTCTTTTCATACGTTTGCCTTACATTTGAATTGAAATCACAAAATGTAAATTGTTATAATTTTTTTTTTGCTTTAATGAAGTGTCAGCTGCGTTAAAAACAAAATATTATGCAATGCAAGAATTTAGTAAATCCTTCAGGAAAAAAAACACAAGTCATAATCAGCCAGAAAACTCCAAGAAAAGTTCGAAATGTGGACGAAAGTTTAGAAAAGATTTAAATAAATAAAAAGTCGTCATAATCATACTTATAGTGAAGTTTTTATATCGCACGTTTGTTTGTCTGTTTTTTTTTTCATTCACATCCTTCACACCTGAATGCCTTTTGCATTAAACAAAATTATATTCATCACTGCCAACAAACACTGTTGAGTCGTCAGTAGAAACAGAACAAAAAAACTTTAAATTTAATTAAAGTTGTAATACAATTAAATTCCTAATCATATTTCTGATGGACTTTTTTTTGTTACTAATTGATTGTTTCTATTTTACTTTTTGTTTTTGAGATTAGGTCGTTGGTTTCAGCAAAGTAGACAATTCGCAATAGAACTACTTGGAAAATAATTGTGGTTAAAATTAAGATGTTTGTAGATTTATTTAATTTTCCATTTTTTTTCTTATTTTGTAAAATAACTTAAGGAAAAACTTCAAACCTTAACAAGTTTGGTGGTTAAATGCAGTCAACGCTTGCTTAAAAGTTTCTTAATCAAGTGCATTTTTTAAATACGAAATTTTTTTTCTTCTTTATTTGTGCTGCCTTTGCAAGGGCTCGCTTTTGAGTGTTTTTTTTTTTCTCTTTTCATTTCGGTCACACTTCAAAGAACAACGTGTGAGTTTTTAACCTGCGAAGTTGTTGACTTGGGTGATAATTCTGTAGAAAATTTACCACAAAGAATTTAGTGCAATTTTGGTTACTGGTCAAGAAAAATGAATGTTCAAACCAGGCCATGTTAGAGGAAATTTGATATTGAATGCAATTAAAGCAAATTGAACAACAAGTGTTAAATCTTTGATGTTTAATAAATTCAGAAAAAAAACCAGAACTGTTTTCTATGAGAACATTAGGAATGTTTGTTAGTATTAAAAAAAATCTTCTCTCCTTGTGGATTTTATTACGCATTTTATGAATTATGTATTAAAAAAAAGTATTTTATTAGTAACAAACGTGCTAGAATTTTATTAAAATAAATATTTCTGCAGCTGTATTAGATTTTGGTATTAAAAATGACTTAAATTATATATTTGTATTAGAAAAATATTTCTCCAAAATGGCGAAATTTTCATTCTCAAATTCTTTACAAATATTTTCTACGGAATCTTGCATTGAATTGTGTTAAAAGAGGTTTTACTGTAAATTCTGCTCATAATTAAGATTTTGTAATGCAGAATTTTTAATTTTCAAATAATTCAAGTCTTTAACAAAAACGTACATATCTTTAATAGATGTTTTCTTTAAAATTCCCAAAAACAAACTTTTCTCAGAGGCAAGCATAGGAATTTAAATGTAGTTTTCAAAACTTTTAAATATTTTTTTTTAATTTTTGTTTCTCAAATAAAAATTTCCCAAAAAGGGCAAAATTTTTGCCACAGAATTTCTTCCCACTGTGAACACAAAATCTCTAAAATATATTTACTTTCTTTGCTTTCAGGTTGCCCAAAAATCTTACGGCAATGAGAAACGGTTTTTCTGTCCTCCACCCTGCATTTATCTCTTCGGTAGTGGCTGGCGCCGCCGCTACGAAGAGATGCTGCAAAAAGGCGAAGGCGAACAGGGAGCTCAACTGTGTGCCTTCATTGGCATAGGCAGTGCCGACCAGGATATGCAACAATTAGATCTTAATGGCAAACAGTATTGTGCGGCGAAAACCCTTTTCATATCTGATTCCGATAAACGTAAACATTTTATGTTGTCGGTGAAAATGTTCTATGGCAATGGTCATGACATTGGAGTCTTTAATTCGAAACGTATCAAAGTCATATCGAAACCTTCGAAAAAGAAACAGTCATTGAAAAATGCCGATCTCTGCATAGCCAGTGGGACAAATGTGGCCCTATTCAATCGGCTGCGTTCACAAACAGTCTCTACACGTTACCTGCATGTCGAGAATGGCCATTTTCATGCCTCGTCCACGCAATGGGGTGCCTTTACCATACACCTGCTGGACGATAATGAATCCGAGTCCGAAGAGTTTCAGGTACGGGACGGTTATATACATTATGGTGCCACCGTTAAGTTGGTTTGTTCGGTGACGGGTATGGCTTTGCCGCGTCTTATAATACGTAAAGTGGATAAACAAATGGCTTTACTGGAGGCTGATGATCCCGTTTCGCAGCTGCATAAGTGCGCTTTCTATATGAAAGATACAGATCGTATGTACTTGTGTTTGTCACAGGAGAAAATCATACAATTTCAGGCCACACCCTGTCCGAAGGAACCAAATAAGGAAATGATAAATGATGGTGCTTGTTGGACGATAATATCGACGGACAAGGCCGAGTACCAGTTTTATGAGGGAATGGGACCAGTATCGTAAGTAACCTTTTTATTTAAATTTAGTAAATTCATTAAAAGAAAGTAAAACTAAGAAATTTTTGGTTTGAACTATAAGTGATTAGGTACACAACCACTTCATTTATGGTTGCGTTGTACCCCTGCAATTTTTTGCAATCATTTAAACACTTTTTAAAAACAAAATACGGGCTGCAGGCATTTTGCTATTTATACTTTTTTATATAATTTTTTTTTTTGTTTATTTTAAATTCTCATTTCAGTTCCCCCGTAACCCCCGTTCCAATTGTTAATTCCCTGAATCTCAATGGTGGTGGCGATGTTGCCATGCTAGAATTAAGTGGGGACAATTTTACACCGCATCTGCAAGTGTGGTTCGGTGATGTGGAGGCGGAAACCATGTACCGTTGTACCGAAACGCTTCTCTGTGTTGTGCCCGAAATATCACAATTCAGAGGCGAATGGTTGTGGGTAAGTTTTTACAAATTTCCCTGCTATAAAATACATATACAAACACATACATATGCATGTATTTCTACCTTCAAACGCTGTAAAAAAACCTTACGTCAACACCTGATAAAAAGTTGTTGAGAAAAGCATCAGGCTTTTTAGCAAATAATGTTTGTCTTTGGTTTTTTAGTTTTTCATATGTATAGAGTCTGCCTTTTGTCTAATTAAAAGTTTATCAGGTATAGACGTCAAGTAAAAAAAATTCATATTATCTTAAAAAAAAACTATTTAAATGAAAAATAAATTTTGTAGTTTTTTTTTAATTAAGTTTTTCTGAAACCAAAAAAACTGCCAAAAGAGAAATGTTTCACAAATTATATCAGTAATTTGTTCTATGTAAAAATTTTAAACAAAAAATGCTTTTTAAGAAATTTTTTTTCTAAAAATAAAATTTTTCATATAAAAATTTTCCTAAAAAGGAAATTTTTTTGGAAATTTTTTTAAGGGTTATTTCAATTTTCTTCTAATTTTAAATGAATAGAAAGGTTAATTTTTTTTTTTTCAAAATAACAATTTCCCGAAAAATTTAATTTTTTCGAATAACTATTTTAATAATTTGTTATACGGGATGCCGGTCATGAGACCGGCTCACTTGGGTCCTAGCAAGGTCCCGTTGTGCTAATTTATTTTAATAATTAGTAAATTATATTTTAATTAAATATTTCCAAAAATCGATTTCAGAATTTCTTGTGTATAATTAAAAAATGTTTTTAATATTTTTTTTGCAAAAAAAAATTTTTAATAAAAATTTCCCCAAAAGGAAATTTTTTAATTAATTTTCTTATATTTTCAAATGAATAGCAGGTTTAATATTTTTTTTTGTCAAAATAAAAATTTCCTGAAAAGGGAAATTTTTGGGCAATATCTCTTTATAAGCACTAAGTTAGTGAAAACTTAGTGCTTATAAATTTTTGTAAAAATCTATTTCAGAATATCTTTTGTATAATTGAAAAATGTTTTTAGGATTTATTTAAAAAAAAAAAAATTTATAAAAAATTTCCCCCAAAGGGAAATTTTTTTGAAGAGCTAGCTTAGTGATGTTAATTAATTTTCATATATTTTTAAATTAATAGTAGGTTAAATATACATTTTTTTTTAATAAAAATTTCTGAAAAAGGGAAATTTTCTTGAAGATTTTAATTTCTTCCATATAATTTAAAAAAAAAAATATTTCTAATGGATTTCCTCTTAAAAAAAAAAATCTTTTTTAATAAAAATTTCTTAAAAAGCTACATTTTCTTGAAACAGCTTTTTCAGTGAATTAAAATTAAATTTTCTCAATATTTTTAAGGAAGGCAAGAAAATTAAAATTTGTAGACTTATTGACTGGAGTAAAACGATGGCTGTTTCACTTTGCTAAAGTAAACTAATCTTTCTTATAATTTTAAATCGCTAGATGGTAAAATAGCTTAAAACGGGGAACTTTGCGTGCAAAACTGGTTGATATTAACACGTAACGTCAGCCATCAAAAGAAGCCGCAAAACTTATCTTTTCTATTAAAACATTCACAGCGAGTGACAGTTAGTTTGAATTGCGGACATTATGGAACCATGAGAGATAATCGTCTTTAAAAAAAAAATCCATTTTTGTACAATAATTTTAATAAGTTCTGAGAAACATTAATATATCATAAGTGTCTCTCTTATATTTTTATTTTACTTCACAGGTCCGCCAGCCTACACAAGTGCCTATATCTCTAGTACGTAATGATGGCATTATCTATGCCACTGGCTTAACATTCACTTACACACCCGAACCAGGACCGCGACCGCACTGTACACAGGCGGAAGATGTTATGCGCACCAGGCTCAACAATAATAATTTATCAAGCATGAGCAACAACAATACCAACAATGTGGGCTCTCCGGGCGATGGCTCACAAGGTCTCAATGCCAATCATATGCACCAGCAGCAGCAGCAACAACAACAACAACAAACCCTGCCCTCAATATCGGAAGTGCAATGGAATACTCATACGGGCGGCTTATCTTGAGTGCTGCCTACAATTTTTGTTTGGTATTTAAAATTAATTTTGTAACCCTTGAGACACAAAAACAAAGCCCACAAAAACTGATTTTGAAACGAATTGTAAAACGTATAAAATTTAGAAATTCATGTATAAAAAATTGACACGTTTCAAAAGAATGGTTTGCATTTTGTATTGCGAGATTATTATGTATTATGCCATTATGTATTCGTTGAAAAATTTTCCAAGATGGCGTTTACATAATTCTGTTGGCCCATTAAATAACACATAATTAATTGTTTCTTTTGAAAAAAAAAAACAAAACATTCCTTAAAAACGGTTTGATTGAAACGTGTAGTATTTTACATTTGGAATGTGCTATTTTTCAAGCGTTTTATTCTATCAGTTTTGAACAAATTAACAGTGGGAAATGTAGTTATTGAAATACACATCAAACTTCTAGTTTTTTTTCTTTAATAGTTTCATAAGCAAAGAAATATTTAAGTTAATAAAAAGATCTTGTCATTTCCATTTTTATTTAAGACATAAGCACACCCATACCCTCTAATTCCCAAAAATTATGATTGGTTTTAAAATTATATAATTATGTTGCTTGTTTTGCGAAAACAGGGCCTAGATTGTGCAACGATTATTTTTTTTTTTACCAGTGAACATTGAAAACAAAACTTACCAACAGACGACACAGTGTTCCCTTTTCATTCAAAAGCGATTCCGCAAGAGCAATGAATTTCATTGTGCTGTATCTACGATATTTTTTTCTCTCAATTTATAATAAAAAACAAGCTTAAACATTTTTATTTACAAAGGACGAAAACATACATATTTGAAAAATATTTTGAAAAGTCTCATATTGTGGTATTCACCAAAATTGTGTAAATAATTCATTCCGTCTGTTGCGGATGCAGAACTGAAAAGTGAACACTGAAATTGGTGAGTACTTCGAAACGCAACGTTGCGGAATCCAGACCCACAACAGAAAGAAAAAACTCAAAAATTATGTATTGGCATTAACAATTATTTTAATAAAAAAAACCAAAAATATTTAATTTAAAATATGTATATGGGAGTTAGCTTTTAATTTATTAAACTCTAAGTTAAATTAAAAGACCTGTCTTGCGTTCGAGATCGTTGGCCGGCTTTTTCGCACTGATTGCTGGCGGCAAACAAATTTGTGTAGTTGTGGACAAATTTTCGAACCAACAGTAATTTTTTTAAATGAAATTTAATTTTGTAAATATCATTCGAACTCTTTAAAAACTGTCACTACCACAATATGTTGAATCTGTTCTTTTCGTTCGTTAAAATGTTCATCGATATCGAAACGGGTTGTTCGTTTGCATAACTACATCTCAAGGGAACACCAAATTTTAAAATTTGTTTTTATTTTAAATGTATTTATGCAAATGAATGAACAGATTCCACATCGATGATTTCGCAATAAATGTATTTATGCGAACGATCGAGCGTATTTTCGACAGGCAGAAAATCCATTCACTCACATTCAAAGAAAATTTCATGAAGTGCTCACATTTCAAAAATATTATACTAATGAAAAACTTTATACACAATTTTATATTTTACCAACTGTTGAAAGCAGTTATTTTATAACATTTTATAGGCTTAATAATTTATATTAAAAGTTAGTATGTATCGTATTGTACTCGGTATGTCCTTAAAAACTCAACAAAGAACTTTATATGTTACATATTTTGTCCTTGCAGAAAATAAATACATATTTGTACGTATCGATAAGTTATGAAATACTTTTTTTTACTAAAGTATGTAAGAATATTATTGAAATAAAAGACAAACACTAGTTCTAAATTTGTTTATTTTTCTTTTTGAGAAAAAACACTTCTTTCTATTTAATCTAAAAACATTAAAAAAACGAAAACTAAAATATTTAATTTCACACCTTAAATCAAACATATATATATATACACACACACACAAGTAAAAAAGAAATATTGTAAAATAATTAAGTAATAAAGGAAAGAATTTAATATTTTTTAAAGAAACATGTAAGCAAATGGATTTTTTATTGCTTTTTAAATGTTCAGGACTTGGATAAATATGGGTATTGAAAATTTATTTAAAAAAAGAAAAATATTACAAGTTTAGTGTCAGTACTCGTCCTTGAACTCAGGGGCTCATGTTGCTAAAGCGACACTCGTTTCACTCAGCCGCCTCCCAAATGAAATTGAAAATTTAGACCGAAAACATACAACAACTTGGGTTCAAGGACGGGTGCTGACAAGAAGTGTGCGGCTTCGAAACTGCTTGTTGTCTAACCCTGCTAAATGTTCTTGATGTTTTCTTTGTCTTATTTAATCAATACCAATCACAAAAATAATATAGAAATAACTTGAGCTCGATACACTTAATACAAAACTAGGTTTTGCTATAACTATTAGTGGAGACCTTTTTGAGTCAACTCAAATGAAAATTCAACGTTTATTTGGCTGCGGTATTTTTGACAATTACTTTATTGCAGTAAAAAAAAAATATAATTCAAATAGACAAACACGTTTTTGAAGAATATTTACAGGATAATCTTTTATTCTTATTCAATGTCGATTACGGGAGAGAAACTAATGATCGCTCTCATTTTACCGGACTTGCCCAAAAAGTACGGGATGAAACTTAAAACTAAGTGTCGTAATTCCGAGGAAAATTAATTTATTTTGATTTGCTGAAGAAGATTTCTCAGAATTAAAATAACTTTTGATCGATAATGAATTTTGCACAATATCTGAAGCCGATCGAATGAACTATTGAATAAAAATAATTCAAAATAAAATAAGCAACTAACACACAGCATACAAGACGGAACTTATTCGATCACGAGTGACGTAGTTCGGCCCCTGATTATTGTGCTAAAACAAAATCGGTTTCTCACAAGCGACGCCCACTGATAATAACATTTCACAAAAAGAAGAACCAAATTAATGTTATAGAATTTTGATATAACTGAAGTTACCAATCATTAACAGTTATCGAAATTTGTCTGTAGAAAACCTCAGCTATCGGAAATAAATAATTATCGAAAATATATGGACAAAAAAATCAATTTTTCTTTCCTTTTGAATAGCTCAGCTATTAAGAATTTTTTCATAAGAAAAACAAGTTATCAAAAAAATTTTTTAAATAAATTAAGCCATCGGGAGTTTTAGATGAAGAAAAGTTCTGTTATAGAAAAGGATTTTATAAAAATAAACAGCTCTTTAATAGTACTTTTAACTATCGGAAGCGTTACAAAGAAAATTTCAGCTACACAAATTTTTCCTTATAAAAATTTAGTTATCGATAACTCTTTCATAGAAATAAGCAATTATCGAAAATTTGTGTATAAGATATTAGGCTATAAAAAAATTCTTAAAAAGTGTTGCAAAGCAAAATTCAGCTACAAAAATTTTTCCTTGCAAAAATTCAGTTATCGATAACAGTGTCATAGAAATAAGCAGTTATCGAAATTTTATTTTTAAAATATTGAGCTATCGAAAATTCGAAGAAATTCACTTATTAAATATATTTTTTTGAAAATTTCAATTTATGAATATTTTTCAATAGAAAAACTCAATTATCGAAAATTGAGCTATCGATAACTCTTCCATATAAATATCTGTATAAAAATTGGCTATTTTTCTATAAGAAAAATTCATTAAAGGAAAATTCCTTAAAAACCACCATACATTCGAGAATTTCTTTTTCTATGCTGAAGCTTTTATTTATATATTTTTTTTCTTTTTATATAAAAAAATTAAATTGTCAAAGTGTTCCTTCAACAGCAGGATCTATGAAGAATGAAATTTTAATTTCCCTGCAAATTTCTTAATTCACCACAAAATTTCCCCTATTCTTATTTTAATAAGAAACCTTTTCAGAAATGCCTGAAAGAAAATAAAAATGTTTTTCACAAGATCTGATAAGAAAATTACTATTATTTTACAGAAAAAAAGCAAAGACTTGAACTTGCATGTTAGGGAATGAGGAGGAGAAAAACAAATGCACTTTTTAAATTTAATTCCCATCATTTATTAAAACAACTTTGCGTGTTGATTTTTGTTTTCTACATCTTCCTAGTGTACGTCTTAAAGACACAAAACAACCACCTTACGATCATAAGAAAAAAGTTTAGTGGGAAAATTTTTGGTTTCTGCTGCAACCTCAAAATTAAGAATTCTAATGAGTAGAGAAAAGCCAAGAGCCAGCACCGAAAGTAACCCCTTCTTCTTATAAGATTTATGAAGAAACTTGAGAAAAGTACCTAAACTTGTAAAAGCAATCCCTCCGCTTACAAAATCACATTTACATTTTATTGACTTGAAGAAAAAAAGACAGTTAAAATCTTCAAGTCATAAAAAGTAGTGATGTCTCTTTTAAGCACAGTGTTAAAGCTGAGCTGTTGGTTGGTAGCTCCTTTTGTTTCATTTACTTTTTCTTAGAGCTGAAATATAAAATAATTATAAAGAAAAATTCTTGCTTGGTTTTCTTCGAAATTTCACACGCTTAATTATGCTTAAAAAAGTGGTAGTTTTTTTCTTACTGGAAAGCAGGAAAAAAAAATCACAACTGCGTGGGAACATTATGCAAAATTTTCTTTTGAAGTCTTAGAAAAAAGAAATCTTGAAGAAAACATTAATTTTTTTACATATTTTTGAACTCGTAGCTGACAATGTACTACCACTTTTGTAGACGGTAAATATGCTGATACAATTTTTTTTTTTATTTTGTTTTATTAAGAACATTAATAATTTGTTTGCTGGTGTTTCTAAATTTTCATGGGAAGTGATTTTGGTAAGTAACTTTAGATGGCTACAAAATTTAACTGGAGCATTTAATGTTTTCTAATAAATAAATTTCTGCTTTAATTAAAACGTAAATTTAATGTTGGCTGCAAATTTCCGTAGGAAAACCAAAGACTCAGGAAACGAACTTTTTCGAGAAGACAAATTTTGAAAGAAATTTTGTTGAAGAAGAAAGAAATAAAGTAAAATGATGTGATGAAAGCCGATAGAATTAGCAGCTAGTGCTCTGAACGACTCTTAAAATTTATCCATAAGATTAAACTAATTAATAAATAATAAAATAAAATTATGTGTTTTGAAATCGATTTTGTTTTGCCTTCTCCAGACAATGATCGCTTTATTTATCCCATCTCTGTAAATTTTAACTTTAATATCATTTCTAAATGCATTAGTATTCTGCAATTCAAAAGAAGAGATATATAAATAAGTTTTGTATATGCTTTTGTACCATCACACTTTTAAATCGATTATAAAAATGAATGATTTTTACTTGATTCCGAGGTAATTAGTGTATTTCAATCTTTTGAAGACACTTTTTTGGAATCGAAATAATTTTCCATCGAAATTGATGATATATATGTGTGTTATCATATTAAATCATAAAAATCCCAAGTTGTAGCGAAAAAAGTTGTACAAGAGAAGCAAAACGTTCTCTAATATGCAATTTTCCGCCATAATATGCAGTACTGCAGGATCTTCTACTTTGATTTTAATGAATCAGTTTTATAATGACAAGCCTTTAGGATGACTCTATAACTTTTAATAATCCAGTAGCCGTAATTTTTTCTACATATTTCATCGCCTGCATAAGCGTACGTATGCAATTGTATGCAAAATTGTGACCGCATCACCAAGCTCCTGACCACTGCATCGAGGCTGATGGACTGTTTTGAACACCTTCTTGAGCAGCAGTAATGTTTTCAGCCGACCTTGCAGTATCTACCTTGTTGTCCCTCTTTCTTCGAAATCATTCACTACACGACAAATAGTGATTCCTGTTGGCACATTTTTTCCACGTAACTTTTTCATTGTCACAGTAATCGATGATTGATTTTGATAAAATGTTTTAATGATCGAAAAACGTTGGTTTATCAAATATTTTTCCATAATAAATTTGTCACCTGTCTACTTTACGACTGCCAAATATAAATTATCAAAAGTTATGTTTAACTAATTTCAAGCTATAAAAAATTTTCCGTATATTATTCCAAAAAGTTTTCCCAAACACATGTGCTTCATGTGTGTTCATTTCCTTAATAATTTAATTAAGTAAACAAGTTATTTTTCATATGTTTGTTAATTCGAAATCAATAAGAATGTTTGCAAGTAAATTAATTTTTTTTTTTTTTTTTGTATTGTTATATACAAATTGTTATTTTAAGTAGTTTTAAGTTTTTAGAAATTCAGCCCAAAAACGTCTTATAATTTTTTTGTTTTGTTTCTTAAACTTAATTTTACACAACAAAAGTGTTGAAATGTGTATTTACAGTTTTATTATTTTTCCTTCTACACAAACGCCATTGTTACACGACACCGAATTCCCATGAAAATCAAGATTTCAACTATTGTTCTGTTCATAAATTAGAAGATAAGAAAATGGTGACTGAAATTAATTTCAAAATTTTTGTTATTGCTACAAAGAGTGTTTTTTATAAAGGACAAATAAGTAATGCAATTTTATTTTATTAAAAGGTGATGATGTTTTGCAAAACATTACACATTTTTTATAAAAGAAAAGTATTTCCAAAACAATTTGAGTTTCATAACACTCATGAATATTCTCGTTAAGAAAATATTTTTTTCTGGAAAAGATTCCTGCAATCTTCAAATTCCTGTGAGCAAAAATCATGAATGTGGGGCATCTCCTTCTCTAGAGTCAGACATTTTTCTTGTTGTAATATCAAAGTGATGGGTTTAGGTCTTTGGGAGCTAGATTTAGTTCCTTTTAAAACCATGGCCCAAGAGGGCCGATATTGATTTTGAATAAAACACAAACTACATAATTAGGAAATTTTGTCATTCTTTTTTTTATGATAAAATTGGTATTTTTCAATTATGTATGGAAGAAAACATTGACCAAATGGCCGCCACGACTTCGGCGGCACATCTCTAGCCGATGGTCCAAATTTTCGATAATTGAGATTGTATGCCGTTAATGTATCGCATTATTTCTTAACCACTATTTATTATAATGTAATGTTTTTGAACACCATTTGGTTTTTTCTGAATGCCAGTGTTAAAAACTAAAATAAACAGCTGCTGAAAAGTCACCCTGTTTCTATCACAAATTAACAAATTCTGTTGAGGTGAAACATTAGAAACAACAGCCACAAAAATAATTATGAAAAATTAACAACCAACCGATCATGACATGAAAACTGAAAATTAGTTTTACTGCTGGCAAAAATAACAACAAAAATGTAACTACAACAGCAACAAAAATGCAAAAATCCTCTAGGCATCTACCTATGATGGGAAAATTTTAATGTTTACTATTTTACAATCTATTGTAATTGAAATAAAGTTAAAAAAAATGCTACTTTAAGAACCAGACATTAAAAATTTAAATTGCAAACTTCTATAAATACATATGTATACATACATATTTATTATGAATGTACCTAAAATGTGCACACGTACTATGTGCCATAGAATAAACAACACGGAAAAAATGTTGGTTCATAGTGCTGGGGCCGAATTACTGTGTTCGTGTTTGTGGCTTATTTTATTTTTGGCTTGCATCGTTTTTCCTCGATAATTCGTTTCATCACCAAAATGTCGCAGTTCGGTCCCTGAACCAAAACTCTTGCAGTGTCTATACTTAGACCATTGTTAATAAAAAATGAAATCTACTTAATAAAATACATTTCAAAAACATTTTGTGATTTAAATTTAATGCTTAAATGTATTTCGAATAGATTGAATGAATGCTTGTGTTAATTTTTAGGGTTCCGTACTCAGAGAGTGAAAACGGAAGCCTTTTACTGAGACTTTACTGCCCTCCCGTCCGTCCGTCCGTCCGTCGCAGGCCTCATTCTCCCAAAACGGTAACAGCTAGAGAGTTAGAATTTTTACAGTACATGTGGTTATCCGGCCGCTACAACAATAAGTATTAAACAAATAAAAAAAATTCAAAATTAAAGGGGTACCCAATACAAGAAACTGTGAAAACTGTTTCGCACAAGGTGGGCGAAAAGAAATCACCCTATTGAGAGGTGCTCTTTTTTTAGCAAATGGCATCCAATGTCAAATCTGTTTTTACACTTGTAAACTAGACAGCTCTAGAATAAAAGTGAACCAGCCATGGAGCGATATACTCTCCAAGAACGCGGAATAATCGTGTCTAGGATGAAGTGGACGATTTTCGACCAAAATCTTAATGAGCGAAGAGGCTTATTTCTAACTCAGCGGGTACGTGAACAAGTAAAACTATCGTTTCTGGGGCATCGAAAATCCACCAGTAATACAGGAGGAGCCATTACACCCGCTCAAAATGATTGCATGGCGGGCAGTTCACACTGGAGGAGCCATCGAGACACCACTGGCCAAACGACAACGCTCTATAGAGCCATGTGATCTGAGTGTTTTCTACCGCAGTTGAACGAATTAGTTCTGGGGGACATGTGACTCCAACTGGACAGAGCAACGGCACACACTGCGCGAGCCACAAGCGATATTCTGAAAGCCAAACAATATCGGATGACTTCTTTTAGCGCACCTGCTATACGCTCGTAATATTTCACGTTACCTGGCCTCTACTACAACAAAAAGTCAAAATTTAAATAGTGGCCAACACAAGAAAGCAGGGGCCAAATCGTTGCATTCGATGTCGAATGAACTATTGAGTAAAAATAATATAAAACAAACACAAAATGAACAACAACCACAAGGCCCAGGCAACAAAATTCGTTCGATCACTTATGCGACGATTCAGCTTTAACTTCTGAACCATTGGAGATAGAAACTTGAAATTCGTACAGTTTCCTGACTTCTACAACAATAAAGTGCCAAGCATAACAAGAAGCGAGGATAAGCTGAAGTTTAAATGCTACAGAGGCGAACCCTTTAGCTTACAAATTGGCTCTAACCTTCAAGAGTCCCCGAATGACTATTGAACTGAACATCTATTTAAGATCAAAAAGAACTCCACAACACAGTGCAAAATGTGAGAAAATAAAGTTTTTTAAATTATTTTGGTCTTTCAGTGCAGCTCGCTCCCTATTGCTGACTCTTTTTCTATTGTAAATAGATATGTACTTATGTATATATGTATGTTCCTAGCAAATCGCATGTCATATGCATATAAAAGTAGCCTAAGTGCCATTTTTAGTTTAACAAGCAAATTATAAAGCAGAAAAATTATTTCTAGGAAATTTGAAATGTTATTTAACAAAACAAACAAAATTCTCTTAAATGCGACAATTTTGCCATAAAAAAAAAAGTTCATTGCTCTCGTTTTGCAACAAATGTTGCGATTGCTCAATTTGTGGGAATATTTATTTAAAGGAAAAATCTAGCTACGTTTCTATTATTTTATTTTTTTAACAAAGTTCATGTGAGAAAAGTGCGGTCATAATGAAATGTTGTCTTAAAACAGCCATTTGAAAACAGCCAATCAGAAGCCGAGTTTTAATTTCCATTGTTTTACCAACGACCAATCAAAACGAAGCTTTAAGACAAACTTTCGCACAGCTTTGATTCTACTGGGAGTAGAAATCAAATCAGCACAGAAAAACAAATAACAGAGATGTTATAACAGTGCTGCCAGATGATCTGCCGGTGACTTTTCTTGTAAAGTAGAAAATCCAGAATTTTACAGATATGAAATTTAGTTTTGCTTAAATTGTTCTTCTTTGATAAAATAATAAAAAAAAATTTCAATTGGTCATAATGGCCGCACATATCTATCATCAATTTAACTAAACGTAGTTTAATTGAAATTGTGGAAGCACAGCCGAACTGATTTTTTAAGCGTTAGAGCTAAAACTGCAGTTTAATAAAATTTTTCTGTGATTTAATTGCTGTTTAAGATTGACTATAGTAAATTAGTGAACAGTTTATTACAGACTGTTTTAGAAATAGAAACTTGACAACGTTTGACTCGCACGTCTCCACCCGCTGTAATTACTTCCCAACATAAACAATAACGTTGCTCGGATAACAATAAAAATATGTTTATGTTCAAGCTTATGTTTTCGGGTATACAACATGTACCGTGTATTGGACATAAATAAAAAATATTCACTGTGAGTGGCCGTACATACTTTTACTTTTTCCAAAGCTCCTATTTTTATTTTCATCCATTTTTATTTTCTTTAGAATTTTATTTGTTCTACACACTATAATTTATTTAATTACAACATTCATTTAAATTTTTCTAGCACAAACTAGTTTTAATTCTTACAAAAAGTACGCATCACAAAAATTACCAGCTTAATTTGATCCTGAAAATAAGCTGCAACAACTGTTTCGAAATATATTTGCGAATATAAGGTGTTGGCAACAGATTATTTCTAAGTTTATTTAGCGTACAGACATCCAGTAACAGCTGATGTTTTGCACTGTTTAACGACTAAAGTTTAAAAGCCACATTTTATTAGTCTTCTAAATGTGGTTTAGTATTTCAAGAGAATTTGAAAAAACTGATCAAGTAAAGCTGATGAGTGTTGGCTGCAAATTGCAAGGCCCTTAAAGGCGACTCTTTAACGTGTGTCCGCCAAGTTAACGCCAACAAATTGACATGTGTCCATTTCCACGAGCTGTCAAACTAAATAAGTCCTTGTCCGAAGGTAATGAAAATTCAAAACTTTTATTTTAATATATTATTTTTTTATTACATAAATAATTTAATTGTTTTTTTTATAGCTATTATTGTAAAAATTAAATTAAAAAAAAAGAATGCTGCTCATAGATTAGTATTTATTAAATTTTATTTGCTTATGAACTTCTTCAAATTCAGTTTGTTTGTAACAAAACAAGGCGGCCTTAAAAAATTTTTTTAAATCAATTTATTTTTTTTACTATTTTTTTTACAATTTTTAACAATTTCCAAACATCAGACCAATAGTTTGAATAAAATAAGTGTTTTTTTTTTCAAAGATTAACAAACAGTAAGAAAGTATAAATAAATAGCAAACTTTTTTGTTCTCAATATTTCGTTTGTCTTACTTAAAACTAACGTATAAAATATGTAAATAAATAATTAAGATATTTTCAAGGGCATTACAAAAAGAAAATGATTTTTAAACAGGCATAATGCTAAAATTAATTTGATCATACACAAATTAAAAGTAAAGAAAAGAAAAATGTACTAGAGGTTAAAGTTAAAAAGAAAACAAAAACAACTACCACTTGCAATACTATTTCTTTTTTCAATTTTCAAGAAAATTACCAAACATTTGTAACTAAATTTGCTTAATAAAAGTGTCTCGTCTGCTTGCAAAAACTGTAAGATTCTTTCTGTTCGTTTTAGATAATAACTATTTTTTAAGAGGAAATTAGATAGATAATTTAATTTGCGCGTATGGTGCGATTTTTGTTCATATTTGTTAGCATTAGAGATATATAGGATGTTAATAGGTCATCCATTTTGTAGCCCAACGAAGTTTCACACAACAATTTGGAGCCTCGCACGAGATTGCCAATAGTCATGTGGAAATAGGTATTGCCTGAGGACCAATTCGATATACGGGTAAATGGATGGGTGATCAATATGTCCTGTAGAAGAAAACAAAACAAAGAAAAAGCAACATTTAAAAATCGTTGATTGCAAATTAGTTCGCATACAATTACCTTTGTAACAGGATGTATTAAACTGACGCCATGTTTGTTAATTGCTATCAATAGCATTTCAGGATAATTGGGCTCTGTAGTTTGTTTAACTTCAAAGAAGGCTGAGCCAAACGTGGGCCATCTGAAAGAGTTTTTAGGTTTAAATTAGACAGCATTTTTAAATTTGTATTGCTTAAACTTATTTTAGTCGGTTCGGCTTTAGTGTAGTGCCGTAAAATGAAAAAGTGTGCTGCCAGATGTTTAGCCTTAAACTCTTGTATGTATTTCAAAAAAAAAAAAAAAAAAAAAAAAATTCGTTGCTCACATCAACAAATTTCATGACATTCAAATTCTGTTAAATCATGGCTTCAAGTGCAAACGATCCAGGGACGGGTGTCCGCAAACGGTGAATTTCGAAGTGTTCACTTTTTCATTCTATATCTGCAACAATAAGAATGGATTGTTGTGGCAGTTCTAGTGAAACCGCGTAGACAACTTTTTCAATTTGTCAAAATCTTCATATATAAAATGGCTCTCTAAGCTATCGCTGCAATTGTATAGACAAAACTAAATTTTTGCGGTGCCATACAATTATCTTGAACTGACATCGATACGCAGCTTCGAATAGAAATTGTCCTTAAGTTTGAATTTTTTAATATATTATAAGTATCAAAATGCATTTCAATCAGTATATTTTGTGTTAAAACGTTATTTTTGCTAAATCCGAAAATTCGAAATTAAGTTCGAAAATTCGAACTTTCCCAAAAATCCCTTAGCCATGAATAAAAACTTCTTCAATTAGTACCAGGTGTCGTTTCAGCCGATTTCGAAAAATTTTGGTCACATGTAAACAATCTCAAACTTCTAAATCCAAAAATATTGCAGAAATCTGCTCATATGAATTCAAAGAATTCGAATTTATAGCATACTTTACCTTTTCTAATCTCTTAACTTTGAATTTGTGCTAAAAATATTTCCAGTTGAAAGTCTCAAAAAATAAACATCGTTATTTACAAAAAATAAAATTTTTTCTAAAATGTAAGTCAGCAAAATTTTAATTTGCATGAATACCGGTGAAAGTCAATAGGCCTCTTTTTGAACAACACATGATTTCGAAAGTGGGCTCCCCTCTGGCAAAATCAGAGATCTTGTTACCGAAACCCACATATTTTTGCGCATTACGCAAATATCATCCATTCGAAGTCGATTGCCCCGTGAATCGTTCAGCGCATTACAGCAAGAATTCATACAAACAGAAGGTTCGTCCATAGAATAAAGGGCCTGCAGCAAGACACTGCTCTTCTCTTCCCTATTTTTCCTACTTCCGACACAACGCACTGCATACCAACCAACATTAAAAAGAAAAAAAATGCAAAACTCAAAACCAACACATTCATTACGCTTGGTTTCTCTCGCTCGTAGAAATAAATCCAAGAAAAAGTGGCAAGCGCCCGGTAAAGTTTAGCAATTAAACTTGAATCAAAACTGGTCTACGAAACGGCCTCAAAATGCATTCCGCTAACAAAAGCCATAACAAATAAAACCCAGTGCCAAGCTGAATAAAATATGGACCAGGTTAGTTAGTGGAGGATATTTTAAGACCGGTTGAGTCTAGTTCACTTTCGCACTTTAAAATTAGAAAAAATTTCTGGCTACTTCGGGCTCAACATGAAATCCATGTTGAAATGGAACTTTTTTTTCCCATCTTAAGGACATTTTGGGTCTAAACTTACCTGTAAACAATTTTAAGAAAAGCTACTTTAGCATCCTCAGAACTCATGCCAGAGTCCTGATTGTAAGAAGCAACTATGGCCCGTTTCCATTCACTAGAACTTTGCATTTTCATTAAATCGGAGGGTATCAATTCACGCAACATTTGTCTAGGGGGAAAAAAGGGAATATTTTATACAAATACTCTACTAAGCAACTTTGTTTTTTTCCCCTGCAACTTACGGTATGGCTTGCAATTCTTGTTTATTATCACCATAACGTACACGATACACTAAGGCAGCCAATTTGGCAGCCTCTTCACGCGAACACTTGTGATAACCTCGTAACAGTTTTGGCAGTTCTTGATGATAGTGGAATATTAAATCAGCATTACGATCTTTGCCGGGCACTGTGTTGGTCCAAAGTTTTTTCATAAAGAAAACCTGATAGGTAAACTGGGGATTTGTGCCATCTCGTATGGGCCGGGCTTTCTTAATCCAATCCGTTAGGTGACGCACAAAATCGAAAAAGAAATCTCCCTCGGGCACCGAAATCACCTTGTCGGCGATTTTCACAAACAGAGAGAAACCCTCACTGGTGCGCAACGACAAACGCTGGGAAATATTGTGGCAAAAATCTTTAGCCCTTGTGGAGGAGTCGACCTCAAAAGCTTCATCGGTGTCATCGGGAAAATAGACTTTGTGAAATATTTGTGTTGTCTTATGTTGTATTGCCTCCACTTCCACTTGGTGTGGGGGATATTTGCGCTGGCCATTACGTATTGTCTTTTGCAGACGATGTAGAGAGTCCTGGGAGATGGGATGCCTTCTAGTTCTTAGAAATAGAGTTAGTTCTTTGAGCAGACCTTGAGAGCAGGCAAAAAGACCGGTTGCCAGCCACATTAACTCCCAGCCTCTCTCTTCGCTAATACGATTACGATTATCAGTTAGTTGTTTCATTATTTGGCAGTAGATTTCATCTCTTAAGATTTCATGCTTGAGAGGACCATCAAAAATATGATCGGTAATTTCATTGCCCATACGGGGTCTTTTAGAAGGCAAATCACCCATGTATTTTAGTATAGCGGCAAAAGCAAAGCAAGCTTCTTCTGCCAACTCCTCTTTAGACTGTAGTTTTCTTAGCAGTGGAGCCTTGATGGGATCCCGCGAATAACGCCAAATTTCCTCAGAACGTTTTGAGCTCAAAGTAAGAGTTTTGGAAACTGTTCTTTTGGGTGGCAAACGGAAATGATCCAAGGCATATTCCATTAAGGTATGAGGTCTATCCCTTGTCTCTGGCACGCCATTCGAAACCATGCTTAAGCGTCTGCCATGATGAGCCTCCTCAATATTGAATAAAGCCAAAATATCTTGGGGTGGTTTGGAGAGGGTGGGTAAGACGTAGACAGTTTCTGCGGGAAAGTCGCCTCTTTCCTGGGAGCGTTCACAGCGGCCAATACACCAGCCATTATTTAAAACATTTTCGCCACAGCTTTCATCTTCGAGTATAATCAGATCGCCTTTGAAGAAAGACAAAAAGCTGGAGCCATCTGAAGGAGCCCGATAATCTTGAATAGCTATAACAAATTTAGACCTAAAAGAAAATAATATATGTATTTATTTGAGAACACCCTTTTTCTCTGCCAGCTTACCTTTTCTTCAAGCCATCCAAAAAGTACACTACCAAATCTCTGATATCCTCGGCATTGGGACTTTGGAAAGTGAACTCTTCTCCCCTGACTGTAGACAAGCTAAATGTTTGTGTAAACACCTTGTTGGTTTTTTGACTGGATACTGCGGTGATCTCGGGAAAACTCAATTCGAGCAACACTTGCTCCTGGTCATCCACCACATACACACCCGTCCAATTAACCGCTATTATAACATCATTCTTGGGCAGATTGGGGCCCGAATTGCGATAGGCTTCGTAGAATCTGGAAAACAGTAAAGGCCATTTATACTTGGCATAGCTGACTATATCTTCCTTGATTTTCAATGAGGCGATTTTCTCTTTAACATAGTATGACTTCTTGTAGGCTTGCAATACTAAAGCAGCCCACCGTTCTATGGCCTTGTCAATGCCGGTGAGACAAAAATCGGGTATGAAATTGGGCAGTAAGGTAAATAGCCTTTCCATGGACATATCAGTGCCGTATTCTATGAAATACTGTTGGGCCGCAATCATGGCCAAGTCCTCTTCCTTGTCACAACGATATTCACCAAACTTAACACCTCTTACAACTTGTTGATAAATGAGATTCGTGGCCACCTGATCGAAGGTGGGATCATGCCAGGGAGCAAAAATTTCCTTGCGGAAAAACAAACGCCAGGGAGCATTGCGTTCTTGGGCTCCCTGCTCCTTGGCATATTGCTCACACTGGGATATGGCATCCATCACATGATCACCGCCACTACCCAGAGAGGAAACCTTATCAAATAAGGCTATGTACAAGGAAAAACCAAATTGATCCTTAAGAGTGATCTTTTCGGACAACTGATTGCACAGTTCCCTGGCCGTGGTGGCGGAATCGGCCAGCAAAGTCTTGGTGTTGCCATCCATAAATGTAATGGGCAGCATAATAGGCTTTTTCGATTTGGTAGCTTGCAATTCGAGCCAGGAGGGAGGTTGATTTCTAGTACCATTATTGAAGGTACGCTTCAAACGTTCCTCACAGTAGGGCGCATAGCCAGGCGGTCCTTCACGTATGAAAGCCCTCAGATAGTTGACAAATTTCTCTGAAGGAGCAAAACAGCCCACACACAAGGACAGCAAAATCCAGCCTCTGGCATGAGATGATTTCAAGGGATTGTTGGTGAGCTGCTTACAGATTTGACAATATATTTCATCTCTTAGTTCAGCCCTTAGAATACCATGGCCTATAATGAAATGCAATTTTTCGAGATTTGAAGTGGGTCGTGACTGCAGCCAAGACTGATAGCTGTCGGCTGTGTACTCTTCATCCTGCAAGCGTCTGCGGACATCCTCGCCCAACTTATTTTTGCGCTTCAGTGTCAAACTAACTAACTTGTGTCTAATGGAGCGCGGCTTTTGCTTAAGAAAGGCCTCGGGATCTAAGCCCATGAGCTGGGCTTCTTGGAATTCCTTAAGGGGAAAAAAAATTTTATTTTTTTTTTAGTTACATTCCATTCCTATTAAAATAGCTTTGACTTACTTTGCTTCTAATAAAATTTCGTCCCAAAGTAGCAGTTACTTTGGACATTACCGATGTTGTATCCATGCGATCCATGGTATGATACTTGGGTTCCGGCATGTCTCCCGTAAATCTTAAAATTGTTATCCATAAAGCCTGGGCAGCCAGCTGATCTCCTTGTGTATGCAAAGGCAGTAAGGGATGCTTTAAAGCCTTCTTAGAGTACTGATGATTAACGTTGCCTTGAAAGTAGGTGGCCGCAAATTTTTGGAACTTAAATTCTGACAAATCTTCTTCGTCTTCGGAAATGTGCATGGGACCTATGCAATCCTTTGAAGAGAAAATAATGTTAAAAAAAAGTCTGTAAAAACTTTACAAATAACATCTATTCAACATTGCCCGCTTCAGGTGTAAACCTGCCACTTTTTTTCCAGAGAAAATGAAAGCACTTCAATGTATATCTTTTTGGATTGGTATGTAGCAATCATATGGACTCTTTATTCGGTTACTCTACTCCATATTTTACATAAATATCAAAACTTATTTTTCAAAAATTCTAAAAATATCTGGAAGGCAGATTTTTTGCAATTTTTGTGCAAATAAAGAGTTTCATACAGATTTATAAAAGCAACAAATCTTGAAAAGTTTCCTTTAATGGTTTTTGTTTTCAACACAAAGAAGAGAAACAAAATTTATGCTCTTTTAAGAGCAACCGACAGTAAACGAAAGACGCAAAAATAATTGGATGTTGGTTACGGATATATAAATCTGACTTGTCCAACTATAGAGAAAAAAAAAAATAAGTAAACTCCAACAACAATAATCATAGGTTTGTCTAGGAAATTTAAGACTCTGACTTGGCCAATTGTTATCCATTGAATATTGAAAAAAAATTCTTTAAAATATATTTCGTATACAAGGAAATTGCTTGAGATTACCTCTTGATTCACATGTTGACCATGGGGCAAATCATTGAACACTGAGGTTTCGCGTCCACCATGGGGCGTCGGCGCTTCACTACTGGAATCGGGCAGAAAGTCAAACATGGCTTCCACCAATTTGCCATCATCCACGGGCTCATCCTGTTTGCGTGCCGCATCATTAATAATATTCTTCTTGACTTCCACCCGTCTCCTCTCCTCAATTTCTTGTTCCATTTCTCTTCTTTCCAATTCATGCAAACGATCTCGGTAGTGCTGTTCAGCTATCTCTCTGGCATGCTTGTTGCCTTTGTGCATGAGTTCTTGTTCCTCCAGTTTGCGTAGATGCAAAACCTCGGCAAACTTTTTATATTCTTCTTTTAATTTCTTGTATTTACGCATGGCTATCATGCGGCGTGCATGTGATTGTATTTTTATTATGGCCCACATTTTATGGCCGTATTCACGTCGCACCAAATAGCCCCTGGCATGTGCCTGCAAGCCCACAATATGGCCTCTCAGGTGGCGGAAACGATGCGATAAAACGCGGGAACGTATCAGAGCCTGTAGGCGCATGTAACCGACGCGCATCTTTTCATAACGTTTACGTTGAGCATAACCTTTCCAATAACGTTGTACAGTTACGGCAGCGGCACGCATGCGCTTAAATCGCCGACGATACACCCAGCCTCTAATGGTCCTCTGCAAAATGAGAATCTTTCTTGTCAAAACACGATCGCGTTCCTGCTCCAAAAACAAATCATGAGCATCTTTCAGAAAAACTTTGGTGTGACCCAATTGATAATCGGATTTGCCTAGAACTGAGGCGCATATGCGTGAAGTGGCCAGACGACAATCGGTTCTATGGGCGGGCGGTACACCCGGTATTAAGAATCTATAACGTTCTACAAAATCACGGAAACCATGGCGTATGGGATAACCAGCTCTCCTTATGCGTATAGTTTCCATCATGCCTGAATAGCGCAACTGGCGGCAGCACAAGCCACGGTCAAACATCATGGGTTTTTTCACCTCATTGGGCTTAATGCAGCGTATAAAGAAAGGCTGGCAGGAGCACAACGTCTTCATCAGAGCATCTAAGCTTTTCTTAAACTGTGTCGACAGAGTGGGTGTTCGCTTGCGTGTTTCGGCCCCCATTTCAATATCTTGGCTGAAGATTTGTCTCAGAAACTTATTGCTACTTTGACTAACCAGATGCAGTAGGTCAGGGCTAAAAGTATCACGATTTTTGTCCAAAAAGCCACTTGTGTCATAAAACACTACACCCGCAAAGTGATTCAAACCGAAACTGGTGTTTATATCGGATTTTGGTTTCAAATAATTCTTATGTGTGCCATGGGTTTTGTGCAATTTGGCCAACATGGTGTGATCGGTGCCCTTGGGAAAACGTGCCTCTTCATCTATCAAGGCCATGATGTTGAGCTGTTTAATGGCTATCAAATCCAGGGCATCCTGATTATCTACAAACTCTATGTGCTGCCAGTTAATGCCCTCATGATTGTATTCCTCTTGTTCCAATTTGAAAATATGCTGCACAAAGAACTGCTGCAAGTTCTCATTGGCGTAGTTGATGCAAAATTGTTCAAAACTATTTTGATCGAAGTTCTCAAAGCCAAAAATATCCAAAACACCAATAGCATTCCTTGAAGTGGCCCTTGGCTTATAAATGGCCGTGTTGATCTTGCGCACAATGTGCACAAACAAGCGACCATAAATGCCCTTAACAAAAGCATCACGTACATCCACCGATTGATCGCGTGACAGAGTTGAGACCACAGTCTCACCATGAGCAAACAAGGTGCGCCTGGTGAGAGCATCCATTAAAGGTTGCATGGGCAAACCCAACAGAGAGGCAACTCTCTCCACATTGATATGCTCCGGAATTTCGGTGGCATCCAAGTTGTCTACCACAGTGGCCTTGTACTTGATATTGCCACAGTGTAAAAGAGCGGCCAAGAGTTTTATAATTTCCCATATTTCTTGATCGGTAAATAACAGAACTTTCATAGCGGAACGTATGTCCGAAAATTCGGCGGTATCATCACGTCCTTCGCAGGTAATGCAGTCACCACCCGTTAAGTATCTGAAAAAGGTTATTATTAATTTTTCTCTAGCCAAGCAATATTATGTTTCATAACTTACTTATAATCAGCAGCATTACCCAGTTCCAAACGTCTCTTTTCCTCCGCAGAAAGGCCAGCCAATATGCAATAGAATATGTGATAATTACGTTCACTGTGGTTTTGTGAGACAATGCGAGATTTCTCCAACAGATATTGCTCGATTTTGGCTCCCTCAATAACACCATTGGCACTAAAGTGTATATCAATGTATTTGCCAAATCTATATGAGAGATGTGCATATATGTACGTTAGTTAAATAATTTAAAACATTTTTTTTTGTAATTTATCTACCTGGAAGAATTATCATTTCTTACGGTTTTGGCATTGCCAAAGGCCTCTAAAATGGGATTAGCTTCCAAGATTTGCTGCTCTATCCAGGAGTGTTTGCCACTTATTGCCGCCAAATATTGTAAAATTAATTTTGTGCTCTCAGTTTTACCAGCTCCCGATTCTCCCGATATAACAATACACTGATCTTGACGATACCGCTTCATATGACCGTACGCATTGTCGCCTATAGCAAATATGTGCGGAGGCAATTCACCGATTTTACGTTCTTTGTAGAGTTTTATTTGATCCGCCGTGTAAATGGGTAGAATTTGGTAGGGATTAACGGCCACCAAAATGGAACCGGTATATGTCTGAGAAAAATACAACACCAGTTAAATTTGCAGTTAAAAAATTATTGCATAGAATTCCACCTACATAAATTAAATTATCTTTGTAACGTATTAATAGATTTCTCAAAATGCCAGCTTCATGTAAATCTCCCAAAGAGATCATATCCTCGACGCCTTGCACCGAAGAGGCGTGCATTGCCTTAATGCGCCTCTCCGGCGACAACCAAATTTCGTCGCCGTCATCATCACGCACCTGTATGCGCCGGCCTTCCGCCGATATGACACGAGCACCAATGGCTACATCGAATTCTCTGCCCGAGGCGGGCTCTATCCAGATGTAGTCACCCTGAAAAGGAAAAACGAGATAAATATTTTAGATTAACAACAAATTTTTGCTGATTTTAATACATTGATTGCACAAAAGATATCTAATGAAAAATTTCTCAGAGGAAATTATAATGAAGCATTTATTAAAAAGAATTTTTTTTATGGCATAAGCAACACCCTGGTAATATGTTCTGTATTGCGTACATTAAACTTGACCTTGTTCGTTATGCCTGATTGCAGGCCCTGTCATTAAGCTAGAAACTTTATGTCCTCAGTGTATACAGTTGTCTTACAAACTATCTGTATAAGGTTTAATTACCGCCAAACACTTTCATGTACAATGAACATGTTGTGTAATAAACTTTTCTTAGCATATTTTATACTTCTTCTTCTTCTTCTTCGTTTAAACTAACACCCAAGAAGTTGCTTTGTTTTTGCTCATTTACCACAGGAAATACAACATGTAATATAAGAAACTTAATAAATTTTTATTTATAAATATGCATACATAAGCAAGTGTATGTGTGTACATAAACAAAAACTAACAAACCGCAACATGATTATTTTATGTTTCTCTTGTTTTATTTTTTACTTTTAAAACATTTTTTTTCTTTTTTTTATTATTGAAATCATCTTCTTTATTCAACCAACCAACCAACCAAGCAACCTTCTCTTCATTATGTTGCTTTTTACATTATTAAGTAACAATTGAAAATGTCAATTTGACATTTATAGGTTGTTACATTTTACAAATACATTTACCCTGCGTTTGGTAAAAAGAGAACTTTTGGTTCACTTGATGGGCTTATTACAAATTTTTTAATTTTTTATTTTTGTTATTTTTACATTGACATTAACCAAAACCAGTTCATTCGAACTAACAAATTTATTTCAAATACAAAATTATATAATATGAGCATTTATTTGAAAATATTTTACTACTACTTGCCAACTAAAGTTAAAAGCACAAAAACATTTGAAAGAAGAAAAAAAAAAACATTAAACACTGACCTAAATCTTTTTTCAAGTGTAACGCGCCAGACAATATACCATTTTTTTATTTTTTAATTTCAATTTAAACACTAACATTTCAAGTCGTAGAGTATTTAATGGTGTTAATATTTACTATGAAATGATTAATAATTAAATGGAAAAATCACGAGAAGAAAAAAAACAAACTTACGGAATTTCTGTACGTTGGCAACAAAAATATATAAAATTATTTACCTCAAGTTTAAATGCAGAAAAGAAACATATTTTTCAACGTTATTTACCTGAAGTTTAAATACAGGGAAATTTTGTTTTCTTAGCAAAACTTATAAGATCTTTTTTACAAAAAAAAAAAAAAAAACTTTATAATCGTTAATTATTTCATCAGGCTTGAGTTCGATTTGCCTTCCTTTTAATTTGTGCAACGCAAACTTTGAAAACACTGTCATCCCTGATTTAATAGCAAGAAACACAAAAATCTATTCGAAATTGGTGTTCAGCAGAAAAACACAGTCATAATATTAATAGGACTAAATATAGACAGTCAGTAATGAAAAGCTCAGGTGGCAGGAAGGCTGAGCGCTGCTGCTTTATTGAAAAAAACTTGTTAAAAGAACTTAAAGCCTGTAAAGTCTAATCTTAATTAGCGTATTATTGTCATCTAGACCACCTATTTGGTATGGAGAAGACTAGTGTGGACAGTAAAAATACGCTTGAAGCGCTAATATAGCCTGGTCTGTTAAAAATAAAAATATCTTACGGAAAAGTTCAGTAAAATAAAAACAATGGAAGTAAATGGCCATTTGAGTTGAAAAAACAATGCAAAATGCTATAATCAGTCGTTAATTAGAATTCTTAGAAAAACATTTTGTTTATGATTCCATTCATATGTCTGTATTTGCCTGTGGCAAAGAAATATCTTCTTGTAAAGGATTTTCTTTGCTGTTCCAAATGAAGGCAACTATAAATTTTAGATGCAAATGTGCAAACTCCTAAAAAAGATGCATAATTAAGATTGAAAGAAGAGTAGAATTTTCCCAGATATGTATATGTAAGTATTTCCCGGCTCATAAGCGTTGCTGGTATTAAACATGTTGTTTTGTTTTTAAAACAACATGAAGCAACAATTATGAAAACTATAAAATGGTTGTGAGAAAACATATACATATACAAAAAAAGCGGCTTCGACACAACTAGTTGTCCACCCTGCTAAATGTCTTTGAGGTCTTCTTTGTCTAGTTTAATTAATATAAATCACAAGAATAATATAGAAAGAACTGGAGCCTGATAAACTTAATACAGAAATAATTACTTAAAAAAATGGTTTTCTTCACTAAAGTACTTATAATTTGTACAATTTCAATACCTAAATCGTTTAATAAATTCTTAGCAAATTCAAAAGTTATTTCATGCGGCCATTAGGCCATTAAAATATAAACTATTTATTTTTCCTAGTAATATAATATAAATTGCAATTTTGTACAAGCTTAGGTTTATTATAATTTATAGAATTACACCGGTATTCATAAAAAATAAAACGTTGCTCAAATACATTTTAGAAAAATTTTATACGAAAAATTTGTTATAAAATGTGTTTCAACAATGTTTTATTTTTTATGAATGCCGGTGTTAGTATATAAAATGTATGTATGTATATTAAATACTTACGCGTGTAACAATAACCATTTTTATTGCCCTTCATTGACCATTAAAATGTTTACAGAAAAAAGCAATGTTGTTGCAAAAGAAACAATCTGCAAATAAACAAAATATATAAAGAAAAATAATTAGTTCATATGCATTAAAGGAAAATTATAGGTAATGCATTTGAAAAAGAAATACATACGTCTGCAAGTGCATGAGAGCGAACTCTCATTGTTTTAAACGTAATAAAAAATAAATAAAATAAAACAACAATCAAAAACATGTTTTGCTCATTTACATATCCATATGACGAGAGTACCATAGCTAAAACAACTGTTATAGCGACAATAATAACATCAATGAAAACAACAACTAAGGTGAAGTTGAAGTTTACGGTAAATTAATAAGCCAACGCTTAAAAGAGCAACACTTTCACACAACTACTCACACGCCAACACACAAATACCTGTGGCAATATTTCATAAAACAAAATGTCATTTATGTTCCATACAAAAAAACGAACAAAAAAAACAATGGCAACTCAATAATGTATGCAATAGGCTGGGTCGATTTGTATAGACAAAAATTTGTCGCTATTATGTCATTGATTTTTCGACAATAAGTGGAAGACAATAAAAGCATTTTTACACTGACGTACATCTTACATCTTTCTACATCAGCAGAAGATGATCCTTTCTCGTTTTGTTCCATCTTACATCTTTCGAATTATTTTGGTGCTATCACTAAAAAAATTGCAGAAAATCGATTGCATTTGTGCCATCACCAGCAAAATGACATTTCAGAAAATAATTAATTAGAAATAAATTCATTTTAATTGCAGTGCAAAAAAAAGCTAGTGTTCGAATCGTCTGGTCAATCGATATGGAGAATATGTTGCTTGACATATGCGAAGAAAAAAATCGAAAAGTCCTCCTCCAAGTCCATTTTAAAACTTTTTTTTATTTTTCACAAAAATTTTGCGTCTTTTTTTTGACAGCTAAATATGTAAATGAATGATGAAAGAAAGATGTTTTCCATGTATACGACTGTTTCACGTGGATGGTAGTCAGTGTAAAAAGGCTTTAAGTGTCACTAGATATATGAAATATATAATTTTCAAGGGATCCCTCCCAAAGAGGAGTGCTATGAGGAAACTCTCTCTCTCTCTCCAATACAGCAATACACGATACGACTGGGCTTGTGAATTCAGCCATATATTTTTTTAAGCCAAAAAGCAGTTTCGTAAAACAGTGTGTGTAATGCTTTTGGGGAATTTAAAGAGCATTTTGGCAGGAAAATGTTAAACTTGGCAGCAACTCTGGTTGTGAAATAAACACAACGAGAATAAGAAGATACGTGAAAAATTTCGTAGCCTAAATGGATCGGTGCCCCACAAGGGCTTAAACTCACGTTTGAAGTTAGTTCAGTTATGGCTTTTCATTGGTTCATTTCTTTATTGTGAAAAATTTTCTTCTTTAACATTTTCACAGATCTCTTCTTGTTAATAACGTTTTTTTTTTTACATAATTTAGTGTTTTTGTTAAATATTGCATAAGTGTTCACTTTTTTATTTGTTTTGTTTTATCACATAAAAGTAGTTACTAAATTTTTAACTAAAAAAAAAACTCAAACAAATGAAACCGTTATGCCAAATTGTTTCTAAATAACTTCACAATTCATTCTAAATGCCCATTTAACTTGGGGATTCATTGTGCTGAAGAGCAGATTCACATCAGTCAGCAAAACAACAAGCAACCAGTTTCCACATCCGGTTTTACCGGCAAAACCAAAAAACAAACAATACAACATAATATCGTTACTCTCTTTCTCCACGATACTCACAACATTAAGTAGAAAAAAAAAACAAAACAAAAACAATAACAAACATAAAGCAAAAGCACGCAAATAAATGGCCTGATGTTATTTTAGAAATAAGTTTTCTTTAAAAAAAAAAACTATGTTGCATTAATATGCGGCAAGTTGCAGCATTGTTGCACGCTTTGTTTTTATTGTTGCTGTTGGTGTGTGTCATGAATACTCAAGTACTTTTATAGTTTTCATTGCTTTGTGGCCAGCCAAAATCATAAGAAAACAAGTCAAAGCCAGAACTGATTTCTGAGTCGTTATTCATTGATTATCTCTACCAGAACTTTTGGAATTCACCAATTCCCTTATTATATTCTTGATTATTGGGTAAGTGCAAAAGTAAGATATAATAAAATATAAAAAACTGAAAGTAACAAAAATTATTGCCAAAAGCTAGTTGTTCCCAGGTAGAGGCACAATGTTATTTTTTTATGTTTAGAATAAAATGGAAGTAGAGAGAATAAAATTTGACATCTGAAAGGTGCCACCAAGTTCACCTGGCATGAATAAATTATTGCAATGAATAACGCATAATGTAAATGTAAATGCAAGTTTAAGGAAACACCGACAAAAGTCACTGTGGCAAAAGTTGTAACTACCATATAAACCGGTACTTATTACACTATTGCAATCACAATATTATAAAACATATATTTAAAAGACATGTTTAAGTTATTGTCACCTGCCAATTTGTGCTACTTTTCAAGCCATTTTGCCAGTCATTTGCAATCATAGTTCGTGCCATTTTAAACTTGATCTACTCATCATTATCGTATACGCCAAAATTAATACAGCCTCAGAGTTGCTGAAAACTGATGACAGCCACGAGTTAATGAGTTACGTAATAAGGTTAATAAATTTTTAATAAAACACCATTTAACTGTTTGCTGAAATCGTCTATTAGGTATATTGTTACTTTCAGTCTCACCAAATCTTTATTATTATTCTTATTTTTATTATGCTATCTAATGATTGTCATTTAAAAACATTTCCACTCAATTGCCTGGCATCTTTATTTACCAAATAACAAGCAGGTACTCATTCACTCAATCACACACAAACATTCCAAATGCTTATTCACAAATACAAACACACAAATTTACGTTATTAGAAAAAACAACTCGTTTTTGCTGTCCTCTTGGTTTTATCTTCTTAACAACTTTTTTTTTTTGCAGAGCAGGCATTTTTTCACCTCCACTACTCTTGTTTTGCTTTTATTTGTATTGTGAAAGGAGTTTATTATTGCTGCAACAACATGAAGGAGAGCTGAAAACGAAGACTAAAGAATTGGGTTACAAACATAGTTTTTTAAAAGCTCAGATTTTTTCATAAATGATGTTATTTATAGCGAAGTATAACAAAAAAGATGTGCATGTACATATATGTATAAGGGGAGTTCTGAAAGGAAACTATTTTGAAGGAATAGGAAGGAAGTCTAGAGGGGAATATAAAGTAATAAATAGAGTCCCGTATGACAGCCCCAAGTACAGATGCCTCAAGAAGCTGTACGGTACGGTTTAGCTCCTCGCTGTACGGTACATTGTTAAAAATGTAAAGATGATTTTTATAGGCATAAATTATTAATTCATATAAATTAATTTTATTAATATTTCAAGCTAGTAATTTGACTTGTAACAAATAAAGCCACATTTATTGTTTCAGTTAATTTGTTTTTTTGGTATTTTTATATTTTTTTACTATTTTATTTCACATTCCATGGCAGGTATAATTTTATTAATTTAGTTTCCAAAAAATATTCCATATTGTAACATGGAATTTGTTTACAAAATGAAAATGAATAAAATAGATATTTTACAGAAATTGTGGTTTGGCTTTAAATCAGAGTTTAACTTATGTCGTGTTCTTTTTTACATTAAGTACTACATTTTCGTTATTGTCTTGATAAATAACAGACTAAAGTACTTAATACTCGCATTTTAACAGGAAAGTGCAAAATAAACCCGTAATTTTATTTTAGAATGGAAAACGTCACAAGAATTTAAAATAATTCTTCTGCTAACCTCGTATTCACACTTATCTTTGGACATAAAACATTTTACATACATATGTTTATGGTTTAAAGCAAATACCATTAAGCATTGTTGATTACTTGTTAACCAACCAGTAATAAAAAAATTTTAATCAGTTTTTCTGTTTGTACATTTTATATTGACACTTCTCGCGAAAAGAAAAAAAAAACAAGCAGTTGTTACTTGAACACTGTTGCACAAACAAAAATGAGTGATGCACTCTCTTAATTGGGTTAAATTCTATAAAGCGAAATATTTTTTTTCAAGTTGCTCTCCGAATGTGGGCATCCATTTAGAAAATTCTTACTGCTGAGTTAGTTTCTGGGTTAAGTCTATAATTAATTGTTATACATTTTTTGATTTATTAATAAAACGATGACCTGATTTAAATTTAACAAATCGTTAAATAAAATATAACGACAATCCTGTTCATGGAGATACGTAAGTGTGGCTTTAAGAAGTAGGCTTGCTTGTAGGCAAACATTTGGCAACCAATAAAAATAAAATGTATTTTTTTTTTAATGAATTTGTTAGAAAAATCCCCCTTTCAAATTGGCACAGACAATTACAAAAGACTGAATTTAATATTCTAGAGAACTATGATTGCATATACTTGAGATATGGAGTTAGAAATACTAAGTTCTTGGCGCTGAAAGAGAAGCTGATGAAAAGTGTGGCTGCTGTGAAACTGCTAGTCAAACCCCAGCTCAATTCATAATATGCATATGTTTTACTCTGCGCTCTTAATTAATGCCAGTCATAGCAATTAATTCATGTAAATTAATTTTATTAATTTTGAGCGTCTCGATGGATGAATTGGTAGAGTGGCCTACTAAGAGTCGTTGCCGAGGCGGCAGGTTCAATTTCTGCCGAAGGCTTTGGGTGTTTCTGCAGACAAGCAAGAAGCTTTGCAGTGTTGTGTTTGTTTAAAAAAAATCATTTAAAATATATAAGACAAGTGTGAAAGTTAAAAAGAATAAATCAGTTCTACAAAATGTTGGCCATAAAATGTTAACAACTGTTTCGCAGTATATAATTTAACAAAACGCAGACAAATACAAGATTTCCCAATAGATAACATAAAAGCAAAACTGAAATCACAGTGTTTAGTAAAAGTTTGATAAGTCTTAAGAATTTCATAGATATTGTTATCTTTTTGTTTTAAATATCTACATACAGGGTGTCCGCCGGGAAGGTATATTACTATTATATTAGAATAGTTTTTATAGTCATAAATTTATGTATGGAATACAATATCAGATAAATGTCCGTCTCTGTTAGCCTAAACAAACTAGCCTAAACAAACTTGAAATGATTGCATGAACCTTGCTTTTCAGATATCCCCACAAAAAGAAATCCGGTATAGTCAAATCAAGCGACCGTGGGGACCAATCAATATCACCATTTCTTGAAATCAGTTGTTGTGGAAAGAGGTCTCGCAGTAATTTCATTGTAATCCTGACTGCATGCAATGTGGTACCCTCGTCTCTACTTCACGACTGCCAAATATGAACTATGATACCTTTCCGCCGGACAACCTTCACTTGTTTGTAAATTGAATCATTCGTTAATTTTTTTTTTATTTAATATAAAAAGATTAGATTTTTAATAATGATTTTTTTTTGCTTTCCTAAAAAAATAAATTGTTTAGTTTGCGAGATAAGAAATCGCCTTGACTTTAAATAAAAAACCAGACGATAATGATTACCCGGAGATTAGACATGTTTTTATTTATTTTTTTTTGCACCAAGTGAAATTAGAAAAATAAATGATTGCATAAAACAGTGCTATTTTGTCAGAGAAAATCTCTTACGAAATTAACAGTTTCAACGGGAGGGAATCTGGTAAAAATATTTATAATAAAGTTAAAGAAAAACTTATTGATAAAGCTAGAAATTATATGAAAAACGAAGACAGAAATTATTTAATGTATAAAAAAGTAAATAAATAAAAACAGATGACACTAAAAGCTTCCAAAGTTATGTAACTTCCCTTTTTTCTCCCACAAAATTCGTGCACGAAGTAATGCCTGCTACATTGGGAAATACTTGCTCACAATCAACATGACCACTATCATGTTTTTCTACCTTAAAGCTACGCTTCCATTGGCCAATGTTAGCCCACCACAAACAACATGATCACTACTCTCTTAAAGAATTTCATTTTGACCAAATACTTAAATGCAAACAACTAAAATTGCATATGTATTTACATGGATGCCACAACAAATGCCATCTAAAAGGAAAAACGGGGAAAAATATAGACATTTTCACTCAACTATTATTTGATGTTATAAAAACTATGCAAGAGCAAAAACAAATTTGCTTTAAATAAAATATTTGCTCGGGGACCGGACGTAACCTGAAAATATGCTCTTGTAAAATTTTAGGTTTTTGTGGCTTTTTCTTTTTATTGGTATTTCTTGTTGTTATGTGCTGACATTAACCCGAAATAAAGA
Organism: Sturmia bella; assembly: GCA_963662145.1. NCBI lineage: Eukaryota > Metazoa > Arthropoda > Insecta > Diptera > Tachinidae > Sturmia > Sturmia bella. The sequence continues at coordinate 64,069,004 of OY759171.1, read as the reverse complement.
TCAACAAGAAAGTAGTGGTCACGTTTTTTTAGGCAAAATGGGCTTTTATTTAAATTTGCATGTCTGTACTCACAAGCTAAGCACTCGTTATACATTTTTTAATGTCAAGACAGAAAACTTTTATTTAAGGGCATGCAAAAATTATTTGCAATAATCAATGAACTTTGGAATCCCCATAACCTTTTAGTTTCCAATGGTTACATATGGGCGTGGTGACCATATGAGCGTGGTATACCAGCTCAAAACGCAATTGATTCTAAGCAAAATAAACAGAATTATTTGCTTAGATAATGCTCCTCTTCACATTTGTGTGAAAGCAGAGGAACCAGGGCAGCTCTTGTACCACCTGATCTGCTCCAACTCGGCGCCAGACCTGTATAATAAGATTTGGAAACCTGGACAATTTTTAATGGCTCCAATCTTTAGCTGTTTTACAAACATGAGAATAACAGAGAATAAAAATTACACTACAATTTAATATATTTCTTTTCACTTGTTGCATTTATTGCCACAACACGGCTGTTGCAATTTTAGTTGCGCTCATTTTATGCTAATTATTGTTATTTCTTGCTTTTATATTTTTAGTTTTGTAAGTGCATTACATAAATTTATAATCAATCATGTTTGAGGCATCTGTTCCTCGTTTGAAGTTGGCCAGCTTTTTTTTTGTGATATCTTGCAATTGATTCATTTGCACCAATATTGTGCTTGAGTCAGTAGAAATTTATGAACACTTTCATGGAAGAAAAAAAAAAAAGAATAAACACTACAAAAAAACTTGCTTTTTGTTACACTCGATTGACTATGATTTATAGTAAGAGAAACCCACTAACTTAAATATTTGCTGAAATGTGCACAAAAAAGGTGAAATGCAAAAAAAAAACGAATAAAGAAAATAATGAAAAAAAAAATTATGACGAAATGAAAACAATGTTTCCAAAAAAAAGGAAAAAAACGAAAGAAATTTAAAATAAACAAAATCAAATTCCAACAAGTATAGTGTTAGGCCCACAATGCCACTCAACAATGTGCAGCCGCATAAATACACGGAAAACAACAACAACAAAATTCTAAAATTTTTTTTTATTGTTTTGCAGGTAACTAAGTGACGACCACGAAGCAGGCAACAATTTTACTGAAAGTGACATGGATTTCAGCATTAATTTTAATTTTGATATGATTGACAACTGTTAATAGTTTTATCGGGCTTTCTAGTTCGATTATTATTTCCTCCAACTCCAAATTGAGGAAGATGTTTTTGTGATAAAATTGGAGTGATCAACATTTTTAAAGAAGACAAAAAAAGTAAAGTTGTAGACTTACTGGGGACTGGTGAACATACCATGGCTATTTCACCACCACCACCACCACCATATCGCTCATCAGCACCAAAATTTGCCTCGAACCCAGGCCATGACTAATTATAAACTGATTTTAAGCAGCAGTGGATAGCCATTCTAACGCCTGAGCTCTTCTTTACTGACTGTCTATATTTAATCTTATTGATCAACTTTCCACAATTTGTAATGGGTCTCCATTTAGTGACAACAGGAATATATAATGTCTGGTCATAAAAAAATGGCCTACAAAATTCCATATTTGCTGTTGCTTTTGGAGCCTTAAAAATATTCATATTGAATAAATTTAATATTTGATTTTCTTCCAGGCCTTTTTTATATTTTATGTAATTATTTTTTCTTGAGCTGCAGATCTTTTTTATTATAAGGGTCTTATTCATAATAAATATTTTAGGTTTATTAAATTCTTATTTGACAAATTTTCCATACAAATATGTTAAATAAGAGCCTTATAAGCCTGAAATAATTTTTATGGTATGGTTGGAGGTAAGAGTATACAGTCAAAGCCCGGTTTAACGAATGATATAATGTTCAGACCTTTCGTTATTCCGAGATATTCGTTATATCGAACAGTAATTTTTTATCTTAAAATTTTATAAAAGACGGTGGTCCGCAGTTTTAAAAACATCAAAATTTAATTGTAATGACAACTCAGTGTAGAAATAAAACTTTAATTGATATTTTAACGTTCATTTAAGAATTGTTTTTATTTCTAGTATGTAAATTCATTAAAAATCATAAATGTACATAGAGGCATATACATATTTAGCTATGTTTGGATGCTATTAACATGTGTAGGTTTATCATTACATTTCATTCATATTATTCATTTCTTAAGAAATCGACATCTCGTTTTCACAATGAACCAAATAAAACTACTAATATTTTAACGAAAAAAGCAACGCATCACACGTTTTCTTTCAATACAAAGAAAGAAGCCAAAAACACACACAATCCAACGGTATTTGCATATATGGTTTCGAATATTTGTCAAATTACAACTTATACGGGAAAGTGCCGGAAAATCTGCAACTGCAGGTCGTTTTGTGGTCTTCTTCTCTAAATATTTCCGTTTTCAAATTTTGTGAGGAAGAAGTATTTTAGAAAATACAGTAGAAACAAGTTGTGCCTCCGTGGGGAGGGGTTTTCTATACAGTTTTTTGGTTTTGAATACTTGTCAAATTACAACTTATACGGGAAAGTGCCGGCAAATCTGCAAATGCAGGTCGTTTTGTGGTCTTCTTCTCTAAATATTTCCGTTTTCAAATTTTGTGAGGAAGAAGTATTTTAGAAAATACAGTAGAAACAAGTTGTGCCTCCGTGGGGAGGGGTTTTCTATACAGTTTTTTGGTTTTGAATACTTGTCAAATTACAAATTATACGGGAAAGTGCCGGCAAATCTGCAAATGCAGGTCGTTTTGTGGTCTTCTTCTCTAAATATTTCCGTTTTCAAATTTTGTGAGGAAGAAGTATTTTAGAAAATACAGTAGAAACAAGTTGTGCCTCCGTGGGGAGGGGTTTTCTATACAGTTTTTTGGTTTTGAATACTTGTCAAATTACAAATTATACGGGAAAGTGCCGGCAAATCTGCAAATGCAGGTCGTTTTGTGGTCTTCTTCTCTAAATATTTCCGTTTTCAAATTTTGTGAGGAAGAAGTATTTTAGAAAATACAGTAGAAACAAGTTGTGCCTCCGTGGGGAGGGGTTTTCTATACAGTTTTTTGGTTTTGAATACTTGTCAAATTACAAATTATACCGGAAAGTGCCGGCAAATCTGCAAATGCAGGTCGTTTTGTGGTCTTCTTCTCTAAATATTTCCGTTTTCAAATTTTGTGAGGAAGAAGTATTTTAGAAAATACAGTAGAAACAAGTTGTGCCTCCGTGGGGAGGGGTTTTCTATACAGTTTTTTGGTTTTGAATACTTGTCAAATTACAAATTATACGGGAAAGTGCCGGCAAATCTGCAAATGCAGGTCGTTTTGTGGTCTTCTTCTCTAAATATTTCCGTTTTCAAATTTTGTGAGGAAGAAGTATTTTAGAAAATACAGTAGAAACAAGTTGTGCCTCCGTGGGGAGGGGTTTTCTATACAGTTTTTTGGTTTTGAATACTTGTCAAATTACAAATTATACGGGAAAGTGCCGGCAAATCTGCAAATGCAGGTCGTTTTGTGGTCTTCTTCTCTAAATATTTCCGTTTTCAAATTTTGTGAGGAAGAAGTATTTTAGAAAATACAGTAGAAACAAGTTGTGCCTCCGTGGGGAGGGGTTTTCTATACAGTTTTTTGGTTTTGAATACTTGTCAAATTACAAATTATACGGGAAAGTGCCGGTAAATCTGCAAATGCAGGTCGTTTTGTGGTCTTCTTCTCTAAATATTTCCGTTTTCAAATTTTGTGAGGAAGAAGTATATTAGAAAATACAGTAGAAACAAGTTGTGCCTCCGTGGGGAGGGGTTTTCTATACAGATTTTTGGTTTTGAATATTTGTCAAATTACAACTTATACGGGAAAGTGCCGGCAAATCTGCAAATGCAGGTCGTTTTGTGGTCTTCTTCTCTAAATATTTCCGTTTTCAAATTTTGTGAGGAAGAAGTATTTTAGAAAATACAGTAGAAACAAGTTGTGCCTCCGTGGGAAGCGGTTTTCTATACAGTTTTTTGGTTTTGAATATTTGTCAAATTACAACTTATACGGGCATTTGCCGGCAAATCTGCAAATGCAGGTCGTTTTGTGGTCTTCTTCTCTAAATATTTCCGTTTTCAAATTTTGTGAGGAAGAAGTATTTTAGAAAATACAGTAGAAACAAGTTGTGCCTCCGTGGGAAGCGGTTTTCTATACAGTTTTTTGGTTTTGAATATTTGTCAAATTACAACTTATACGGGAAAGTGCCGGCAAATCTGCAAATGCAGGTCGTTTTGTGGTCTTCTTCTCTAAATATTTCCGTTTTCAAATTTTGTGAGGAAGAAGTATTTTAGAAAATACAGTAGAAACAAGTTGTGCCTCCGTGGGGAGGGGTTTTCTATACAGTTTTTTGGTTTTGAATATTTGTCAAATTACAACTTATACGGGAAAGTGCCGGCAAATCTGCAAATGCAGGTCGTTTTGTGGTCTTCTTCTCTAAATATTTCCGTTTTCAAATTTTGTGAGGAAGAAGTATTTTAGAAAATACAGTAGAAACAAGTTGTGCCTCCGTGGGAAGCGGTTTTCTATACAGTTTTTTGGTTTTGAATATTTGTCAAATTACAACTTATACGGGAAAGTGCCGGCAAATCTGCAAATGCAGGTCGTTTTGTGGTCTTCTTCCCTAAATATTTCCGTTTTCAAATTTTGTGAGGAAGAAGTATTTTAGAAAATACAGTAGAAACAAGTTGTACCTCCGTGGGGAGGGGTTTTCTATACAGTTTTTTGGTTTTGAATACTTGTCAAATTACAAATTATACCGGAAAGTGCCGGCAAATCTGCAAATGCAGGTCGTTTTGTGGTCTTTTTCTCTAAATATTTCCGTTTTCAAATTTTGTGGGGAAGAAGTATTTTAGAAAATACAGTAGAAACAAGTTGTGCCTCCGTGGGGAGGGGTTTTCTATACAGTTTTTTGGTTTTGAATACTTGTCAAATTACAAATTATACGGGAAAGTGCCGGCAAATCTGCAAATGCAGGTCGTTTTGTGGTCTTCTTCTCTAAATATTTCCGTTTTCAAATTTTGTGAGGAAGAAGTATTTTAGAAAATACAGTAGAAACAAGTTGTGCCTCCGTGGGGAGGGGTTTTCTATACAGTTTTTTGGTTTTGAATACTTGTCAAATTACAAATTATACCGGAAAGTGCCGGCAAATCTGCAAATGCAGGTCGTTTTGTGGTCTTCTTCTCTAAATATTTCCGTTTTCAAATTTTGTGAGGAAGAAGTATTTTAGAAAATACAGTAGAAACAAGTTGTGCCTCCGTGGGGAGGGGTTTTCTATACAGTTTTTTGGTTTTGAATACTTGTCAAATTACAAATTATACGGGAAAGTGCCGGCAAATCTGCAAATGCAGGTCGTTTTGTGGTCTTCTTCTCTAAATATTTCCGTTTTCAAATTTTGTGAGGAAGAAGTATTTTAGAAAATACAGTAGAAACAAGTTGTGCCTCCGTGGGGAGGGGTTTTCTATACAGTTTTTTTGGTTTTGAATACTTGTCAAATTACAAATTATACGGGAAAGTGCCGGCAAATCTGCAAATACAGGTCGTTTTGTGGTCTTCTTCTCTAAATATTTCCGTTTTCAAATTTTGTGAGGAAGAAGTATTTTAGAAAATACAGTAGAAACAAGTTGTGCCTCCGTGGGGAGGGGTTTTCTATACAGTTTTTTGGTTTTGAATACTTGTCAAATTACAAATTATACGGGAAAGTGCCGGCAAATCTGCAAATGCAGGTCGTTTTGTGGTCTTCTTCTCTAAATATTTCCGTTTTCAAATTTTGTGAGGAAGAAGTATTTTAGAAAATACAGTAGAAACAAGTTGTGCCTCCGTGGGGAGGGGTTTTCTATACAGTTTTTTGGTTTTGAATACTTGTCAAATTACAAATTATACGGGAAAGTGCCGGTAAATCTGCAAATGCAGGTCGTTTTGTGGTCTTCTTCTCTAAATATTTCCGTTTTCAAATTTTGTGAGGAAGAAGTATTTTAGAAAATACAGTAGAAACAAGTTGTGCCTCCGTGGGGAGGGGTTTTCTATACAGATTTTTGGTTTTGAATATTTGTCAAATTACAACTTATACGGGAAAGTGCCGGCAAATCTGCAAATGCAGGTCGTTTTGTGGTCTTCTTCTCTAAATATTTCCGTTTTCAAATTTTGTGAGGAAGAAGTATTTTAGAAAATACAGTAGAAACAAGTTGTGCCTCCGTGGGAAGCGGTTTTCTATACAGTTTTTTGGTTTTGAATATTTGTCAAATTACAACTTATACGGGCATTTGCCGGCAAATCTGCAAATGCAGGTCGTTTTGTGGTCTTCTTCTCTAAATATTTCCGTTTTCAAATTTTGTGAGGAAGAAGTATTTTAGAAAATACAGTAGAAACAAGTTGTGCCTCCGTGGGAAGCGGTTTTCTATACAGTTTTTTGGTTTTGAATATTTGTCAAATTACAACTTATACGGGAAAGTGCCGGCAAATCTGCAAATGCAGGTCGTTTTGTGGTCTTCTTCTCTAAATATTTCCGTTTTCAAATTTTGTGAGGAAGAAGTATTTTAGAAAATACAGTAGAAACAAGTTGTGCCTCCGTGGGGAGGGGTTTTCTATACAGTTTTTTGGTTTTGAATATTTGTCAAATTACAACTTATACGGGAAAGTGCCGGCAAATCTGCAAATGCAGGTCGTTTTGTGGTCTTCTTCTCTAAATATTTCCGTTTTCAAATTTTGTGAGGAAGAAGTATTTTAGAAAATACAGTAGAAACAAGTTGTGCCTCCGTGGGAAGCGGTTTTCTATACAGTTTTTTGGTTTTGAATACTTGTCAAATTACAACTTATACGGGAAAGTGCCGGCAAATCTGCAAATGCAGGTCGTTTTGTGGTCTTCTTCTCTAAATATTTCCGTTTTCAAATTTTGTGAGGATGAAGTATTTTAGAAAATACAGTAGAAACAAGTTGTGCCTCCGTGGGGAGGGGTTTTCTATACAGTTTTTTGGTTTTGAATATTTGTCAAATTACAACTTATACGGGAAAGTGCCGGCAAATCTGCAAATGCAGGTCGTTTTGTGGTCTTCTTCTCTAAATATTTCCGTTTTCAAATTTTGTGAGGAAGAAGTATTTTAGAAAATACAGTAGAAACAAGTTGTGCCTCCGTGGGAAGCGGTTTTCTATACAGTTTTTTGGTTTTGAATACTTGTCAAATTACAACTTATACGGGAAAGTGCCGGCAAATCTGCAAATGCAGGTCGTTTTGTGGTCTTCTTCTCTAAATATTTCCGTTTTCAAATTTTGTGAGGAAGAAGTATTTTAGAAAATACAGTAGAAACAAGTTGTGCCTCCGTGGGGAGGGGTTTTCTATACAGTTTTTTGGTTTTGAATATTTGTCAAATTACAACTTATACGGGAAAGTGCCGGCAAATCTGCAAATGCAGGTCGTTTTGTGGTCTTCTTCTCTAAATATTTCCGTTTTCAAATTTTGTGAGGAAGAAGTATTTTAGAAAATACAGTAGAAACAAGTTGTGCCTCCGTGGGAAGCGGTTTTCTATACAGTTTTTTGGTTTTGAATACTTGTCAAATTACAACTTATACGGGAAAGTGCCGGCAAATCTGCAAATGCAGGTCGTTTTGTGGTCTTCTTCTCTAAATATTTCCGTTTTCAAATTTTGTGAGGAAGAAGTATTTTAGAAAATACAGTAGAAACAAGTTGTGCCTCCGTGGGAAGCGGTTTTCTATACAGTTTTTTGGTTTTGAATATTTGTCAAATTACAACTTATACGGGAAAGTGCCGGCAAATCTGCAAATGCAGGTCGTTTTGTGGTCTTCTTCTCTAAATATTTCCATTTTCAAATTTTGTGAGGAAGAAGTATTTTAGAAAATACAGTAGAAACAAATTGTGCCTCCGAGGGGAGGGGTTTTCTATACAGTTTTTTGGTTTTGAATATTTGTCAAATTACAACTTATACGGGAAAGTGCCGGCAAATCTGCAACTGCAGGTCGTTTTGTGGTCTTCTTCTCTAAATATTTCCGTTTTCAAATTTTGTGAGGAAGAAGTATTTTAGAAAATACAGTAGAAACAAGTTGTGCCTCCGTGGGGAGGGGTTTTCTATACAGATTTTTGGTTTTGAATATTTGTCAAATTACAACTTATACGGGAAAGTGCCGGCAAATCTGCAAATGCAGGTCGTTTTGTGGTCTTCTTCTCTAAATATTTCCGTTTTCAAATTTTGTGAGGAAGAAGTATTTTAGAAAATACAGTAGAAACAAGTTGTCCCTCCGTGGGGAGGGGTTTTCTATACAGATTTTTGGTTTTGAATATTTGTCAAATTACAACTTATACGGGAAAGTGCCGGCAAATCTGCAAATGCAGGTCGTTTTGTGGTCTTCTTCTCTAAATATTTCCGTTTTCAAATTTTGTGAGGAAGAAGTATTTTAGAAAATACAGTAGAAACAAGTTGTGCCTCCGTGGGGAGGGGTTTTCTATACAGATTTTTGGTTTTGAATATTTGTCAAATTACAACTTATACGGGAAAGTGCCGGCAAATCTGCAAATGCAGGTCGTTTTGTGGTCTTCTTCTCTAAATATTTCCATTTTCAAATTTTGTGAGGAAGAAGTATTTTAGAAAATACAGTAGAAACAAGTTGTGCCTCCATGGGAAGGGGTTTTCTATACAGATTTTTGGTTTTGAATATTTGTCAAATTACAACTTATACGGGAAAGTGCCGGCAAATCTGCAAATGCAGGTCGTTTTGTGGTCTTCTTCTCTAAATATTTCCATTTTCAAATTTTGTGAGGAAGAAGTATTTTAGAAAATACAGTAGAAACAAGTTGTGCCTCCATGGGAAGGGGTTTTCTATACAGATTTTTGGTTTTGAATATTTGTCAAATTACAACTTATACGGGAAAGTGCCGGCAAATCTGCAAATGCAGGTCGTTTTGTGGTCTTCTTCTCTAAATATTTCCGTTTTCAAATTTTGTGAGGAAGAAGTATTTTAGAAAATACAGTAGAAACAAGTTGTGCCTCCGTGGGAAGCGGTTTTCTATACAGTTTTTTGGTTTTGAATACTTGTCAAATTACAACTTATACGGGAAAGTGCCGGCAAATCTGCAAATGCAGGTCGTTTTGTGGTCTTCTTCTCTAAATATTTCCATTTTCAAATTTTGTGAGGAAGAAGTATTTTAGAAAATACAGTAGAAACAAGTTGTGCCTCCATGGGAAGGGGTTTTCTATACAGATTTTTGGTTTTGAATATTTGTCAAATTACAACTTATACGGGAAAGTGCCGGCAAATCTGCAAATGCAGGTCGTTTTGTGGTCTTCTTCTCTAAATATTTCCATTTTCAAATTTTGTGAGGAAGAAGTATTTTAGAAAATACAGTAGAAACAAATTGTGCCTCCGTGGGGAGAGGTTTTCTATACAGTTTTTTGGTTTTGAATATTTGTCAAATTACAACTTATACGGGAAAGTGCCGGCAAATCTGCAAATGCAGGTCGTTTTGTGGTCTTCTTCTCTAAATATTTCCGTTTTCAAATTTTGTGAGGAAGAAGTATTTTAGAAAATACAGTAGAAACAAATTGTGCCTCCGTGGGGAGGGGTTTTCTATACAGATTTTTGGTTTTGAATATTTGTCAAATTACAACTTATACGGGAAAGTGCCGGCAAATCTGCAAATGCAGGTCGTTTTGTGGTCTTCTTCTCTAAATATTTCCGTTTTCAAATTTTGTGAGGAAGAAGTATTTTAGAAAATACAGTAGAAACAAGTTGTGCCTCCGTGGGAAGCGGTTTTCTATACAGTTTTTTGGTTTTGAATATTTGTCAAATTACAACTTATACGGGAAAGTGCCTGCAAATCTGCAAATGCAGATTTGTAACGATTTTTTAAATGTATTTTGCTTTGCCATTCGTTAAATCGAGATTTATTTTTTTTTTGTCATTTGCTACATAAGACAGTTAATGTAAAAATTTCACCATTCGTTATATCCGATATTCGTTAAACTGAGTATTCGCTATACCGGGCTTTGACTGTATATGGTTTATAAATATTTTTGTCGATATTTCGGATAGTTTCTTCGGGACAATAATATTGAAAAATGTTTTGATCTGGTTTTTTTTCAAAAAGCAACGGTGTTTACTCGAAAACACTAAATAATCATTAGGAAATATTCAGCAAATAGAAAATAAATAAAACATGTAAATGGGTGTGTGTGTGTGTGTGTGTGTGTGTGTGTGTGTGTGTGTGTGTGTGTAAAACAACAACTTAAGCCAGCGTAAAAAGTGTTTATGCAAAAAAAAAAAAAATTGAAATTAACAAACAATTGCTTAGAGCAGTTAAAACAACAACCTCTTTTTTTTTGTTTTCAACTGACTGATGGTAAAAACCGAATACAACAACAACAACAGCAACACTATTTAAATAAAATTTATGAGCGCGTGCTTGTTTTTTGTATGCAAAACTAAATAAATTTGTTTAATTTTAACTTATTTAGTTTAAATATGTCATATACAAAATAACAAGTGAAATTTAGCATGAAACGTTTACAAAATTGAGAAATTTTTTTCTTTTTTTTGTATAAATTCGCTGTCCAATACAAAACTGAAAATCCTTAAAAGGTGAAACTTGAAAATTTCACTTTTTTCTTTTACTGTTCTTAAAAGGAAGTTCTGTTTTCCATTTCACTTTCTTTAAACTGAAGGCGCAGACATGAGCACTTGATTTATTACAGCAGGTGTGAAGAGTATTTGGTTAAACCGATCACGTAGTCGAACTGCCCCTTTGATCATTTAGTGTATTTTACCTGCTGGCCGGCTAAAGAAGAGAAATCATAAATCAAACACAAAAGAATTTGAATATTTTTGGGTATGATAAAAATTCAGCAAATTTCACCAAACATTCAACAAATAAAACAATAATAATTTAATGATTGATTGCCATGTTTATACTAGTGCCAGATTGCGCAATCAAAAAACAAGAGTGTAGTGTTTTTTTTTTTAGTTTTAAGAAAAAGCAAAGTTTACATGTATTAAATATGAGCTCCATATAATTGAGCTCCAGCTTGTTGCAATCTTTACTTTTTTGTGCCCGGAAATTTAAATTTAAAAATTTCACTCTTTTACCCTTTATCTCATAAGCATTTTTATTTCGTTTGATTTATTTTTATTATTTCACTAAAAAAAATCTTCAGCTTTATGCTGCCTCAACCTGTTACTACCACGTTTATTTTAGTTATTGCTGTTGTTGTTTATATCATGTGACTCATTACAAATTTAAAAAGATTTTTTTTTCCAGAAGTTTTAACATTTTTTTCATTAACAACAAATGCAGTCAAGTGCAACGGCAGTGGCGGGTCGTTCGTTGTTGTATTTTATTTGTGGCCGAAAGTTTGTAACGATACGATAGCAGAGCCCTGAACTGGTAAACTGGCAAAAGCAAAGAAGACACTTGTTGCATCTCCACTAACTTTCATGTACACACACACTCACATACAGACACATTTGCAGCTATATTTGTATTTCCCTTTAAGCTCTTTTCGTTTTTAGTGCTGTTTAGCAACAATAAAAACATCTAACTTATATGGGAGCAAAATTTATTTAAAAACATTTAAAAGAACTGTTTGCAGCAACAATTACACTACTACAAGCAAATTAATGTTTGATATTAAGCTCTTACGGAAATTATTAACGAGCGTACAGGAAATTTAAACAATTATTGTGCCCAAAAGAATTTCGATAACGTGTGGCCCTACACTTCGTTGAAAGCGAGACAGGGTAAAATGTTATGAGGTACATAAATGCACTGCACCAAAAATAACAGAAATAAAAAACAGGAAAATAATCAGAAGGTAAAAAGCCGGCTGTGATAAAAAACTACATACAAAAAAATACTAAAATGTAAAATCAACATGACAAATGTTAATCAAAAACCTTGCAAATATTGTAGAATGATCTAATTTAAAATTAACAAATTATTTCCAATGCGTATTGTTCCATTAATTCTAATTATTGCGATAGCTTATCAACATTCGTAAGGTTGCGGTTCGAATCCCGTCAGAGAAAAACAAAATAAAATTAGAGAACAAAAACACCAGACGATAACAATATATTCCAATTAACTTACAAACTGAACAGTGATAAAATTGAAATTGATCAATAGATGATACATAAACTGTCAGTAATGAAGAGCTCAAGTGGTGGCATGGCCGCCTGGCTGTTTGAGAGTGGCGAACCCAGGTCATATTAGTTATGATCTGGGTTCGAAGCAATTTGGATGCTGATGATCAACGTGGTCAACGTGAAACAGCCATGTTATGTACCCCAGCCCATAATTCTTCGATTTTACTTTTCTTGTTTTTTATACTATTATTGCTATTTTAGGTCTATTCTTAAACCTAAAATAAATTTTACTTTTTTTAAAGCCGTGATACACTAGCCTCAATTGTACGATTCATTCACTGAAAATTGGTAACCAAATCTGATAGAATTCTGTGCTGCTTCAAAACGACCACACTATATACTTTTGTAAACAACTTCGAAAAAGTCTTTCACACACATACACTTTTTCACCACACATGTCATTTTTGACAGATCGTACGATTGAATCATAAAAATAAATGTATTTCTACATAGTTCAATGTAATTGAAATATCAAATGAGATTTATTTTTGGAAAAATAAATTTTAAAATGCATCTCGTAGCACCATAAATTGAAATACACATGTTATTTTATCATCTCGCCAGATAAATATGTAATTCCAAATTTAGCAATTTAACGACCTTAATTTTTAAATCTTGATTATCTAAGTTCGAAAAGAGACATATCCAAATGAAGCACTCTTTATTGCTTCTTCAAATTAGGAGATTTCTATAAATGAAAATTACGCCAAACACAAACACATTTGGATTTTAAATGAACTGAAGCGTGACAAAAGTTTTTTCATTCAAGATAGTTTGTTTTTTTTAACATCCATGGTGTATAATGTAGTTTTCCCCCCCGCTAAACAGTGTATAAACGTCAGACATAACGAAGCTAACTCTAATAATTTGTTTATATGTACTATAAAAAGTAAAAAAAACTGCCTGGCTAACGCACAACTCCCTGATGGCTTTAAACTAAAAAACACTAATTTTAGCGTTAGGTTAGCGAAAAATATAAACAAGAAACACAAAAAAGTATGCGCAGTTTCGTGCAAGGAGAACGAGAATATTTCTGTCTCCAATGCTGTCGCACTTGCACGACCTTTGAGTACGGGAACAGTTTTCATGCAAATCGGGCTCCCGCGGGCTCTCAATGTTGAGTACGGGATCACAACTATTGTGTACGTGTTGTAAATTTTTTCAAATTCTCACTTTACTGCATTCTGCCAAAAAAAAACTGTCACAATGCATTTTTTTTTTTTTTGCTACGGAAATGTTTTAACAATAAAAAGTGAGTGCGCTTCTTTAAATCTATTTTCTTGCAAATTAATTTCTATACACCAGTTGTACATGCCATCTTGATAAAGACACTTTTGCCCACCAATAAAACTTTTGAGAACAAAAAATGTATTTGTTTTCCCAACTTCATTTAAAGATAACAGACAATAGTGGTCAGCTGCCAGTCTATGTAGGGGGAACAACGCAGTATTCCTCTGGATACTGTGCCGTAACTGCTAGGCTGTGCAGAAGTGCGACTATAACTTCCTCGTGGTGGCCACCGGTAACAGATATTCCAGGAAGAGCAAGTCTCTGCTGGAATGTCTGGCAAATATAGTCGGGCTAAGAGAGAAAACTCTACACAAACCCCAATCCAAGAGGGAACAGCATATCTCGAGGGATGAATGGCTAGGGGGTCAACCTAGTCGCTAATATGCGAACTTGGGATGCTCAGGCAAGGTCCCATTTAAATTAAGAGCCTTACTGCGCTACCGGGGCACTGGCGTAGTGGACCGTATTATCCCCTTTACTCGTGGGAACAAAAATGGACACAATAAATATAAAAAAACCAAAAAATGGCGAGAGCAGCCACAAAAGCTCTAAGGAGGACTCAGTACCTCAAAAAGAAAAAGAGGCAACCAAGCCCTCATCAGAACCTGGGGCGAGAGTAACTCCTGGGGAGAAAAATAATAAAGAAAGGCCCAAAAGACTCAGCGGTGCAGGCAAAAAGAGGCTAGCGTACTTCCTCCGAAAAGGACATAGCAAAGAAGAAGCATACGCTATGGCTTCAAATCCCATGCCAACGTCCGAGGAGAGAAAAAAAGGCCACACACAAGGTCCAAAGAGACAGCGGTCGGAAGAAGAGACACCGCCAGAAGCTACAGCCAAGAAGAGATCTAGGGACGAAAAACCGTCCACCTCTAAGGCAGCGGAAAACCGCGACAAAGAAAGACCAACGTCCAAAAGGCGGCCCACTACCTCATATAAGGACGTAGCGACTGGAGTCAAAATAGCGGTACTGGCAAGGGACTACCCAACTACGTCTCTCACGACCGAGCAGATGGACTCTATCCAAGGATTAATCCTGGATAAAATAATAGAGAATAAAAATCAGGCCACAAAACCTGCCTTTCTAAGCTGCATCTACAAGGTAGGATACCTAATTTTCCATTGTAAGGAGAATAGATCAGCTGACTGGGTAAAGGCGTATATTGAGAGCATATCGCCATGGAAAGAGATCCCATTGATGGCCACAGAGGAACATAAGATTCCTCATCCGCGAGTTGCGGTAGGCTACTTCCCAAACGCGAGGACAATGGAGAGCAAAAAGATCTTGGACCTAATCCAGGGGCAGAACGAAGGCCTCTTAGCCGAAACATGGCGTATACTAAAAAGAGTGGAAAAAGGCTCTCACGTAACGCTAGTAGTAGCTGTGGACCAGAAATCAGCAGTCAGCTTGACGGTGAGTAAGGGCAATATAAACTTTCGTTTTGGCCAGGCAACCCTAAAGCTAAAAACTGCAGTAGCCAGCACAGAAGAGCTGTAAGGTAGTATATGACACGGGCGCAGCCAAACCAAGGGCTGCGCTTATCATGAATACCGATATAAACTATTTGCCTCTTACAGAATTTATAGATGGCGACACAGCAGTGGTGCTAGTTGAGGCGGACTCAAACGGCAGTAGGATAGAAGTGGTCATTGCTTCAGCCTACTTTCCGGGTGATACGGACGAAGCACCACCCTCAAACATCAGGGGCCTGGTGGAATATTGCAGAAGCCACAGGAAGATCCTCATAATAGGCTGTGATGCAAATGCCCACAACTTGGTATGGGGAAGCACCAACACGAACACCAGAGGTGAGTTACTTTTAGAATACTTATTAAATACTAACATGGGGATTGCGAATAGTGGAAATAATCCGACATTTGTTAATGCCATTAGGGAGGAGGTCTTAGACCTTACACTTATAACCAACAAATCTTCTGATATGATCGTTAACTGGAGAGTCTCTGAGGAGGACTCCATGTCAGATCATAAACATATTCTATTTCAAATAACGGGATTAGTGAAGAGCAAATCGCTCTACAGAAATCCCAGGACTACAGACTGGACAAAATACTCAGAATGTTTAAAAACCAGAATAACTAGCAACGTGCTACCAACTGCATCAACTGAGGAGCTGGACTGCTCAGTTGAAAGGCTTACTGACATGATCATATCCTCATTTCGGGACAGCTGTCCACCCAAGAACAAATCTTCCACGAAGAGGGTACCTTGGTGGAACAGGAATCTTGAAAGGCTACGGAGTATAGCAAGAGGAGAGTTCAACAAGGCCAAAAAGTCAGGACTTTGGGACAGGTACAGAGAAGCCCTGACCACATATAACAAGGAGCTGAGGAAATCCAAGAGGAAGTCATGGACACTCCTCTGTGAGGAAATAAATGACGCTCCTGCTACAGCCAGGTTGCACAAGGCCCTTTCCAAAGGGGTCATTAACCAGGTCGGCACACTCAAGGGGCCTGATGGCACCTACACTGACACTTTCAACGGGACATTAGAGCTTCTCCTTAAGACTCATTTTCCTGACTGCAAGCTTCAAATACCCGGGGCTGACACACAGGTAGAACCACTATCTAGTCAGCGCGGAGCCATGGACCATGCTATCAGGAAAATAATAACATTTAGAAAGGTGGAATGGGCTTTTAGCTCGTTTGGACCTTACAAATCCCCAGGACCGGACGGCATATTCCCAAATTTGCTGTCAAAGGGGAAGTCAACCCTCACTCGTATTATGGTCGGTATCTTCAGATCGAGTTTAACATTGGGATATGTTCCAAGGACTTGGCGACAGGTACGGGTTATGTTTATACCCAAGAGTGGGAATAAGCCCCCTGAAAACGCCAAATCCTACAGACCAATCAGTCTGTCTTCCTTCATGCTTAAGACAATGGAGAAGATATTGGATCTATACCTCAGGGAGGAGGTATTCTCCCTGAATCCACTTCATGGACTACAATTTGCCTATCAAAAGGGCAAATCGACCATCACAGCACTACACAAACTGGTTCTGGACATCGAAAAGGCCTTGAGCTCTAAGGAGATTGCCCTATGTGCATTTATGGACATTGAGGGCGCCTTCGATAACGCGAACTTCCGCTCCATGGAAACAGCACTCTCAAATAGAGGAGCAAATCCGGCAGTGGTAAAATGGATCAGCTGTATGCTGAATAAGAGGTCAATAAGCGCCTCAATAGGCTCGGTTAACCTAAGTGTCACAGCGGTTAAGGGATGCCCCCAGGGTGGGGTTTTATCTCCCCTACTATGGTCTGTCCTGGTTGACGACCTAATCACGATCCTTAACCGAAAAGGATACAAAACCATTGGCTACGCGGACGACATTTCCGTAATAGTTAGAGGCCGTCATCCTGGATTGGTCGGCGAACTGATGCAGGATGCACTGTGCACTACAGAGGAATGGTGCAACAGGGAGGGATTGTCGGTTAACCCCGCGAAAACAACCATTGTACCATTTACCAAGAAAAGGGTGATAGAAATCCCCATTTTAAATATTAATGGAATAGAGGTTGTTCCCAAGGAAGAGGTAAAATTTCTGGGTATTACTCTGGATAAAAAACTCACCTGGGAGCCACACCTCGAATCAGTGCTGGGAAAGGCAACAAGACACCTGTGGACAGCAAAACAACTATTCGGTAGATCATGGGGCTTGAGCCCTAAGATGACGCACTGGATATACACTCAGATGGTCAGACCCATAATACTATACGGGGCACTAGTCTGGTGGGTTAAGACCAAACAAAGAACAGCCATATCAAGGCTGTACAGACTGCAGAGACTTGCATGCATGTGCATCACAGGGGCCATGAAATCCACCCCGACAGCAGGCATGGAAGCACTTCTCAACCTGACACCACTTCATGTATGTGTGCAGGAGGAAGCCGCCAAGCGGGCTATCACCATCTATGGGAGAGAGGAACTAAAGGAAGGCAACCTTATTGGTCATCTAGCGATCCTGAGGGGATTCAGAGACGTTTTGCATATGTCTCGGTCGAGTGATCACATGGATCCCATACTCTGCTTCAGCAGAAAGTATGAGGTCCTCTTTCCTACGAGGGAGGAGTGGTGCTCAAACCCAATATGGTTACGAGATGACTCACAAAAATGGTACACTGATGGATCCAAGTCGATTCAAGGAGTGGGAGCGGGAATAGTGGGGCCTAGGGCACGCAGGGCAGTAACTCTCGGCGGGGACACCACAATTTTCCAGGCGGAACTGTATGCTATACTGGAAGCTGTAGGAATCCTATCCGAAAAGGGACACACAGGAGTCAGAATCAAGATATTCTCCGACAGCCAGTCGGTACTCAAGGCCCTGTGTAGCTTTACGTTCACATCCAGGACAATACTGGAATGTCACGATAAGCTAAATGAACTGGCCACTCACAATCAGATCACTCTGATATGGGTGCCAGGTCATGAGGGGCACAAGGGTAACGAGTTGGCTGACACC
Organism: Sturmia bella; assembly: GCA_963662145.1. NCBI lineage: Eukaryota > Metazoa > Arthropoda > Insecta > Diptera > Tachinidae > Sturmia > Sturmia bella. Next base: position 64,051,052 of record OY759171.1, on the reverse strand, counting down.
TACGCGAAAAGGGGAGCCAATGGGGCTTTTATTGGACCCACTCCATCCTTTGGCTTCAATAAGCTTCTCCTCAGGGGGGAGATCAGGAAATGGACAACATCCATCACAGGAAAACTGTGGAACGACACTAGGGGTCTGGAACACTCGAAGAAATTTCTTAGCTTTGATGCCAAGAGGGCGGACCTCGCTCTAAAATTAAACAGAAGAAACCTAAGGACACTGTGTGGGGCGCTAACAGGACACTATACCTGCATGAAGCATCTACACAGAATGGGACTATCCAGCACGGCAACCTGCAGATTTTGCGGAGAAGAAGAGGAGACAATGGAACACTTGATTATTGAATGTGTGGCACTTGGCCACAGAAGATACAGGCTGTTGCAGGCCTATACATTGGGTTCACAGAATTTACAAGGGCTTCCACAGAAGGAGCTAGTACTGTTTCTTGATGTATTAAACTCGTGAGAGAAAAGGGTTGCACAATAGATCATTCATGGTCGCAGTGCGAAGGGCCATTATGGACCGACCTAGCAATAATAATAATAATAATAATAACAGACAATAGCGTATGTCACGCCTGAGAGATGGCAAAAATTAGTATTGCCAATTTAACATAATGACAAAAACGTCATTTAAGCCCTTTTAAGAAAATGAAAACTCAAAGAGTTTACACCTCATGATATCATCTTTGTGTTTATTAGTTTATTTTTATTGTTATTGTGTTTAGTAACTGCAACAAAAACCCTTGTATAATTATTTTTAATTCTTTTTATATCTGCGTATTTTTTTTTTTATATTATAAAACAAGTTTTTGTTATTTTGAATGTTTTCACAGTTAAACTTAAAGTACAAACTTATCTAAAAGTTGAAGCGAAATAGTTAAAATTAATATCTCATGACTTTGTAAAAATTATTAAGATTTCTTTAGGAGAGAAATAAAGCAAAAATCAAAAGCATTAACAGCCAACAATAAGTGCATCATGCTGCCATCTTACAAATAAAGAGTCTTTACAATCGTCAAACAACTTTCACTAATGAATGAGACAGACACTCGTATTATTAAGCCCTCTCTGAAGTGGCTGAAGAAAAACAACAACAAAAAGTAGTAAATTTATATAAGAAATTCAATTTCTATGTCATTCATTTAGTTGGTCTGCCAGTCAGTCAGTCAGTCAGTCAGCCAATTACTCTGCCATTACAAAAAGTTCATTATGCATTGTTGACTAAACAAACTGTAAAAATTTTGAATTTTTAATTTTCTACACAAAAATGTGTGGCGATAAAATTGTTTTACATATTTTTTTGAGCTCTTTTTCTGTGTTGAATTGAAATGCAAATTCTTTAAAAAGCCGTTTCATTTTAACAAAAGCACGTGTTTAGTTTGGAAGGTGATTAATCGAATAATCATAGCTAAAGAAAGAGCTTTTTCTTCGTAAAAATTAAGTGCCTTTTAAGCCCCTGAAAAAGTAGCATTATAAAAACTTTTATTAAAAATTATTGTTTCAGGAAGTATTACAGATAGTGTTTTATAGTAAAACAATTCACTGCAAACATTTGAAAAGTTTTCAATGCACTTTTTTTTGTCAAAATGTTAAAAATTCACTGAAAATGCTGGCAACGCTGGCTGGAATATGCAAAGCTTTGTTATTTCTATATCTCGGTAATTTGTAGCCCAATTTTGCTCATTTTCAATACCGTGCAGGAGAACCGATTTATTTAAAATTAAGGTCAATAAATTGTGTAGCGGCTTCAAAAACGGCGTTTAAAAAATTGGTTTTGGCGTAACAAATGTGACCTTATAGTAAAGGGAATAAAAAGAGTACACATTAGTATGGACCAGAGAACTGCAACAACCGACTATTTTGGTGTAAGAAGTAGGCTTGTCGAAGCACACATAATTTTTGTACCCATTAAACTACCGATCAACCATAATGTGCGATATATATTTAAAACTCACCTTCGGCTCCCCCAGAATATTTTAAATCATTTAAAGTAAAACTTTAATACACGGAAGCCGAATTACGGCATTCGTGATCGAATACTGTATGTTTGTTGCTTGTTTGGTTTTTGTCTTACATTATTTTTACTCGTTAGTTCCTTCCATCACGAATGCCGTAATTGGACCCTGCTTCTGATATGGAATATCGCAAGCGTTTTGAAAGAAAGCGAAAGTGAAAAGCAATAAAATTATAATAAAATTTTATATTGGGTTGTAAATCATTTGATTTTCTGTAAATGCTTGCGAAAGTTAACTTACATAAGCATTTAAATAAAATATTGAAAAACACACACACACACAAAACAATACTATAACGGTTCAAAATTCATTTGTATCAAATAATAATTAGTCATTCATATTAAAGTAATTTATCTTTTTTTTTTAATTCCAAATCAACAAACTAATTAACTAAATACAAAAGAAAACAATCATCAACTCACAATTAAAATATTAATAACTTGAACAAAAAATACCCACTAAAATGAATTTTTATAACTGAAAATTTAATATTGAGGCATAAAAATAAATTTGTAGAGAGTTGAACAAACAAAAGTTAAACGGCGGCGACAGTGGTCAACTGCATGACAGAGAGTGAGCGATACAAAAATAATAAAGAAATGTTTATTCAAACAAACTGGTTTTGAGCGAAGAAAAAATTAAGACGTTGATGTTAATTTTAAAGGAAAATTTAAAAAAAAAAAATATTTATTTAAATACATACATATATTGTTTGTGCACAAAATAAGCTTTAAAATAAACTTATTTGAGAAATATAAAGAGAAGCTCTTCTAAAGTTCCCAGAAAATCGCTTTTAAAAAAATTTCATTTTTTTTTATCAGGATGGCTCACGTGTTTACTTAATAAAATCTATTAACAAATTCTGTATCTTCGTTCACATTTTATATAAATGCAACTGTTTGATTCGAAAAAATAAAAGTTTCACTTTGAGATCTTCACAAAACAAAGAAATATGTACATATATTAGTAGTGTATTCAAAAACACATTTAACACAAATTTCACCTTTTTTTTTTAATAAGAGTTCATAGCAGTTCTGCTATCAGATTAAAACAGTTTAACACACATTGTTTAGTATAACACAGACAGCTTTATACCAAGTAGCCGCTCTACTACAACAAATATAAAATCAAAAAACTATTCATGTATTTTGTCCCTGACGGAAATGTCAGTAGAAACACTCTAGTGATATGCTATTGACATGGTCTCCAGTACCAACGACATACTGAGCCTCATACAATGCTTTCTGCTATTGACATTCAATGTGCACTTTTCATTTCGAATCAACTAGTAACCTAAGAACTAGTGACTAGATGCTTCTAATGGAACCATTTGACAATAGTGGTGCCAGCGTTTCTCTGTCGACATTGTCGCTAGCCATAGTTCAGTTTAATTTAATTGAAATTCTGAAAACAGTAATTGTTATTCAAATTGATTAGTTTGGGGAGAAAAAATATAAAAAGCAATATGTCAACAGTGAAAAATACCAAGAATCATTTTCTAAAATAGTTGCCATTGGTGTTCATTAAAAAGAAAAACTGTTAACGCTGTTGTAAATTTTTAGTTACTGGTAAAATTTTTAACTTAAATGACTTATTATAAAATTATTAACAACAAATTTTCGTACTCACCTGTATAATTTGTTTATTCCTATGGCTTATAAATTTATTTATATTTTTTTGTTAAATAATTCTGCAATATTCTTTTAGATTGGATGTGTATATGTAATTTTTTTAGTGGTTATAACTCGTAGATGCACGAACTGTGGAGTGAAATTAAAATTTTGGAAATTCACCAGGTAATTTTGCTTTAAATTAATTTAAAATTCACTGGAAAGTCAGAACAAGGGGAATGTTTGTTAAAATTATTATTGTTATTTATTTATATATATATTTTTTTGTATTTGTTAAAGCTTTTGGATTACAAAATAGCAGTTGTTTTAAATTTTAAGAAATTAATTTATTTATAGTCATTATTATTATATGTATATTTGTCTTGTAAAAGTAATTAAAGTGACGAACTACTTACTGCTGCCTTATTCGTACAAATAGTTTCATATAAAATATTGTTGAAATTTTATATATTTATTTTCTTGGTCTCTTTTATTAGAGTATTTCAGTATTTGTGTCGATATTTTGCTCTCCCTCAGGACAATAATATTGAAAAATGTTTTGATTGGTTTTTTTTTCAAAAACAAACATAACAACAAACATATTTGAAAGAAAAACATTGTGCTTTCTTGTCTTTCAAATACTCTAATAAAAACAACCTTCAGCTCAAAAAAATAAATATTTAAAATATAATAAAAAGGGATCGAAAAAACCAAGTATTAAATATATTGTTGAAATATATAATATTTATTTGATCTTTTTAATTATTTGAAAAACTATTTAATACAGCTTCAGATCAAAAGATAAAATATCATTTTAGAACAATATAAATTTAATATAAAATTTGTTCTAAAATTTATTTCAATAATATATTTAATATTTCGTTATTTTGACCCCTTTTTTTCCTTTATATTTTATATATTTATTTGAGCTTAAGGTCTTTTGTAATTTGAGTATTTATTTTTGTCGATATTTCGCTCTCCTTCGGATAGCTTCTTCAGGACAATAATAATGAAAAATGTTTTTTAACTCGATTTTGCTTAAAGTCAACTTATGTTGCTATCGCGTGTGAGCACAGATATATCGTTCAGTTACGCAATTATGAATAAGGTCATTAGTATAAACATTTACAAAGTTTTACACCGGCATTCATAAAAAATAAAATCTTGTTGAAATACATTTTAGAACAAATTTTTCTTATAAAAGTTGTTTTAAAATTTATTTGTGCAGCATTCTATTTGTTATGAATACCAGTGTTCCATTATAAAATCCTCTAATTATGGTTTATTTCTATATTTTTATCATTAGTTTTTAAACTTATGTATTTATAAATCTGATTATTTTATGTCACGTTGATTTTTCTTTTAATAATTATTTTATATCTATTATTTAAAACTTGACTTTCTAACTAGTTTGTTTTTATATTCCTGTTCCGATAATTTATACCCGACTATTTATTATATTTATGTGTACAAAAGCAATAATTATCCTGCGTCTTTTATAACGCATTTAAATGCACTTTAATATATTGTATGTACATATGTATGTGTATGCATGCTGCAAGTCATACTGCCACGCATTTAATTCTTACTTTGTAGTTTTTAACTGAAATTTTTTACTATACCCATTCAGTCCACTGTTTTCTTCGTGTGAGTATGTGTATGTTTTTTTTTTTTTATTTTCTCTCAGTTTATCACAACTTATATTGCACCTGGCGTTTTGTGCAAATTTGTTGTATTTACTACTCTATTCCATATTCCATTCAAAGTTGTCAATGGTGGCTGGCAGGTTGAGTTGGACTGTTTGTTGTTGCTATTGTTGTGGAATAAGAAAATGTTGCAAAAAATAATCATGCAGCAAATGATGAGTTGCGGCTCTCAGTGTTGACTCCAGAGGTTTTGAGAAGAAGCATTAAAATGTTGCAAATATTAGGTGTAAAGGTGAAGTTACATAGCCCGCTTTAGACGCGTCCACGCTTTTCATGCTTTTTATACGTTTTATGCGTTCTATGCGTTTCATACTACAAGTTACATACAACGCTTCGTATGCGCCATATTTCTTTGTTTTGATAAGCTGTTGTGCAAATATTTTTAACATACAAAACAAATAACAAAATATTAACAAAATGGAACTGCTCATGCAGCTGCTCTTTTATTTTTGTTCTGATAGAGCAGCAAGGTTTTATTATATAAAAGCTCGTGGTTTTTAACTGCATTTATTAGCTTCTCTTCCATATCGCTTGTTTTAATATATTGAAAATATTTGTAAACATAACAGTGATGATACTCAGTACGCAAACGCAATCGATAAATTGAATCAAAATTTTGTTAATGAAAAAAGTGTTGAAAAAAACAATTACAATTTGTCTTACTCGTGATAATGTTTATAAAATTTGTAACAAAACTTTTCTTTTTTATTAAAAACGTTTTTTTTGCAAAAGATTTTATACATTATTTTACGATATAAAAGGTATTTATCGATAACGTTGAGAGTAGGCACATCATTGGTTAATAAAACCAGATGACATTTTCTCATGACGCATGTGACGCATATAAAAGTAGAAAGTAGGTCTACTTTATGCGTTCTACGCGTCTTCGCGTTCTATGCTTTGTGCTCTGTAACTTGTCACATACAAATGCACTAATCCTACTTTTTTGACAACCGCGTGAAAAGCGTCGACGCGTAGAAAGCGTGCTGTGTAACTTCAGCTTAAGTAAAACTGTTCATACTTCGGGACAAGATCGATGACTTTATTTAAGTCAAATATTTGAAAACATAAAAAAGTAAATAGTTCATTTTCAATTGGATCAACTACTCATTCAACAACTCATTACAGTGTGGTGTGACAGGTTTTATTTACCTTTTTATGTCCCTGTCATGTTTTACAATATAAAATGTTATCAGTGTATGTACGTTTGCTTTGTCATTAAGAATCGTTGGCTTCTTTTTCTTTATCAGTATGTTTTTTAAGTGCAACATTAATTATATTTGCTCAGTTGTTGTAACAATTACATAGATTGATTTCAAACATTTGTAGCATTAAATCTTGTTCATTTATTTAAACGCTCGTCAATATGTGTCCATTTGTCTGGCCATTTTGTACGAGGTGGGGCATAAAAGGCAATTAAGAGAGGCCAGCTAATAACAACAACAAAATAAGACAACTTTTTTATCACTACAATCTTACCGCAAAAAAAAGAACATTCTTAATTCTTAGGAAGTAAAATCGAACTAAAGCCCGTTAAAATTATGAGCAGTTTCAAACCAGAAAGTTTGATTTGTTAATAAAATCCCTAGGCCAGGCTAAAAGTTAGAAGTCCTTTTCATCTCTACTATAACAGCAACAAACTCAAAAATTAATTGGATGTTGGTGAGAGAATAGAAAATATATTCCAATCAACAGAAGTGGAGCTATATATTAAGTATAGACAGCCAGTAAAGAAGAGTTCAAATAGCAGAATGGGCAAGCGTTGCTGTTTAGAAACAGTATGCATGACCTGGGTTCGAAGCAAATTTGGGTGATGATGAGCGTTATGCTGGACGTGAAATAGTCATGGTATGTACCCCAACCAATAAGTCTTCCACTTTACCATAAAAAAATACTTTTCACTTCTGAGGAAGTGAAATCAAACTAAGGCCCTATAAAGTTATTAACAATTGCATTGCACTTATGTTTACTCAGTGTTTTAATTTGAAAATTTCACCTGTGTAGTTTTTTGTAAGGAAATAATTCCAGCAGAAATAAGAAAGAAAGTGAAGAAATGAAAATTGCATGTGGTGAATGTCACTATCAAAGACTAAGTAATACTTTTCCACTTTTCGTGATAGCTATCACTTGTCATGAATGGACACCTGTGAGAAGTGCTATAGATTTCTTGTGACGATTGTCACTTAAGTGACTAGTTCCTATACAACTTAACTCGAGAAAGGAACAAAGATGATTAGTAATAATTTAGTCACCGGTGACATTCTCCACCGCCTGGTTCCTTACAAAAACAAGTAACTGTTGCCCGCAAATGGCCACTACCATCAACGAAATTTAGTAAAAAGCGAGAAATATGCCAAAGCGAAACCAGTTCCCCAGAGGGGATTTGAAAGAGTAAGCGTTAGCGTATTGTAATTAGGAAAATAAAACTTTTTCCAGGGAATGGGTAGCAATAAAAATTCTAGATCTCACTAGAATTTTACTGCATTTCTCAAGAGTATAAATTGACTGAAAACGTAGCGCTAAAACCACAACATTGTTTAATTTGGTTATTCAATAGTTTAATATTCAATATATAAAATAGAGAAGTAAAATTGAGACCGTAGCTGGGACCCAGCAATTTCGACGTCACAACATTTTTCTTCAACCCATATACTGCTTCCAACTGAAGGTACCCAACCAAGTTCTTTTACTCAAATTATTTCGTCAAGTGTTGCCAAGTGTTTGTAGCTAATAATTATTGTTGCTGTTCTTTTCAGACTGCCTTCGCACATTTGTGGTGTATTGTTGCAGTGTATTCATTAGATTCTTTCTAATTCATGTCTCTGGCAGTCTGGTTTTGAGGTGAATGCACTGCTGTAAGCTCTACTGTTCTTTTTTGTGCTCAATTTGTAGTCAACATGACTCTGTTGGTCTGCTAAGCACTCTCTTTCTCTCTTGGCTTATTATTATTTTTCTGGTTTGTGTGAGATAAAATCAGTTGGCAATAATTAAGAAAAAGTGTTAAATTTTTAATAAATTTCTGACACTAATTTTGTTTTGCAGCATTTTCTTTCTTATCTTTTTGCACTTAAAAGTATATAATAAAATCTGTTAATTAAACATAATCATTAGCGCTTCTCAAGTTTGACGTTTTCGTATTTACAAGTCATACATTCTTAAACAGAAAATCTGGTTATAGAAAGAAACGGTTAATCCCAGTTTTTCTTCTTCGCCTCTTTTTAGAGAAAAGTTATGGTTGGACTTTTAAAACAGGTTACATAAATGGGTCATTTCACATATTTTTCAACAGGTTACTTTGGCCGTATGCACTTCCTGGTTTTGCTTAATAATTTCATTACACTTTAGCTCACAAAAACACATTTTAAACGGCCATTTAGCATTTATTTTTAATTAATAATTATTTGTTTGAGTTTAATTTCATTTTTCATAGATAAGAAAGTAATAAACACTTGTCGTGAATTGTAGTTTATCTATTGAAATCTTCTTATTTTAAGTGTATCGCGGACAGTAAACTTTTTTTTCACAATTTTCCTCAAATTATTTTCACTTAAGTTATTTATTTCTGCGTACACTTTCGTCTCATTTCTTTTATATTTTTTTCACTAAAAATTAAAAACGAAATACTACAACAACAATGGTATTAAAAACCGCTTTTGCTTAAAGTATCTACACCTTTTTTGCTGCTGTTGTTGTTGCTTTTTTATTTTAGATTTTATAATTCTTGTTATTTTTCTTTTATTTCTCACCACTTTAATGAACCGTTTACTGGCTGTTTCTTTTTTTTTTTTTTTTTTTTGTTTTAAATTTTCACCCAACACCACTGCTGCTCTGTTCTTTCCGCTAAATTCAACTTAACACGACGACAGGTAAACTCGAACTAAAGTGTAACGTATTTTGTGTGACTGCTTTGTGGTTGTTGTTAATACAATAATACACTTAACTGACTGGCGACTGAGTCTCATTTGTAAAAGCCTTTTCCTGCTCAGTTCAATCCAACCAAACAGATCATTTGCTTGTGTGAGTGAGAGAACTTGAGTCAAAAACAATTAAGTGAAATATGTTGTTGTTATTTGTTTGGCTGTTTAGCCGGCTTAAATTCATGATGCAACAAGTGTCGGCTAGAAGCCCAAAAGAGAAACCGATTACTTATTCGATTTGTAGTACAATTAAAACTTTTTTGCCGCCCTACTCTATATTATTACTATAACGTAGCTGGGGCATTATTTGTGAAGCTAATAACCCAAAAAAACAAAATTTTTTTTGTTGGAATAACTTGATATTTCGCTTAACGGTACTGCTTTTTGTGTGATGTTTTTGTGTTGTACTATGAAGTGTTGCCGCTGTAGAAAAAAAAAATTTTTAATATTTTTGAAAGTAAAAATTCATAAAAATAAACCAGAACATTAAATGAAAATATATATAAAAAAATAAATAAATGTTTCCGGAAACGACCTATTAAAATAAAAAATTAACCAACTTCCTCATGTTTGCCCGTCGTTTTTGAAGTTTTATTTTTTTCAAGGTGAAAATTCATAAAAAAAATAATCCAATTTAAAGAAAATGAATAAATCAGTAAATAAATAAAAAAAATTTTGATATTTTTCTCATGTGAAAAATCGGAAACGACTCATTAAAATCAAAAATTAACAAACTTCCGACACGTTTGTGCGCGGCTCTAAAATTTTATTTTTTAAAATAATTTTTCAAAGCAAATATTTATAAAACAAAGAAATTAAATAGGTTATTCTTAGTCATGTATTAAAAAAAAAAATGATTGATTCTTATAGCAAGGTATCGTGGCGCATCGTTCACTGGGTCAAAGTTCGTATCCCAGCTGGGCCCAACGGCAAACATTTTTCTGATGTGTTATTAGTTGTTTTATTCAGCTGATACAGCGGCATCCTTCTTCGTCGGCATGTGTAGCAATAAATCGTCGGCGCAGTAAAATAATGAATAAAGTAATTTAAATGTTATCCTAGATTGCATTAGTACTGGATTTTGTGCTGTAGAAGTAAAACTCATTTTGAGGTTAGAGTTCACGTGACTTAAAAGGGCGTGATGTGGAGAACAGGCTTGATGAACAGAAATAAATATTAGCTAAGAAAAAGTTTCATACAAAAAGCGGCTTTCTTTGCGTTTCCAAAGAGCTACCATTTTGGGTGCATAAACCAGGGATGGAAAAGTCAAATTTTAATTTGATGTCGGAACTAAAAATTAATTACAGAAAAAATTTTAGAAAGCCCTAAAGAGCGTTACACAAACTCATATGACTGACTACAAATAGAAAAGGAACAAAGCTTTAAAAATACCAAAAATTTGAAAGGGCGACATTAAGGGAGGTGGCGAAAAATATATACATATTTATTTTTACACATATTTGACTCATCCAATGCTAGAGCCGATAAAATTAAAAAAAAATAATTAAATAAGCTAAGATTTCCATAACTAAAATTACGACACTTGCAATAAAAGGTAGTCTTCCCTTTGATCCCTTTGTTTACTCAGAGGGCCCATAACAGGTTTTTTGAAATTAATGCTTTCCAGCAAAGACAACGGTTGTAGACAAGAATTATTTATTTCTACTGTGAAATTAATTTTTCATATAAGCACTTGCATCTTTTCTACAATATTTTCTTTATGTGATACTGTTAAAACAAAACATTTGAATACCATTTATTGAAGAATACATACTTAGTTAAATTACTTAATAGTTGATGTTTTAGTTCAGAGCATCACTCACGTTTTTATTAAGTTTTCATTAGATTTGTCCAATTAACAGGAGTATTGTAAATCGTTTAGATTATGTTTTTCACATACTGCTTATTTACAAAAGAAAACCAGTATTTTATTTAAACTTTGAATCTATATCTTAAGGATATAATGTTTAAACGATTCTAAAATCAAAAAAAGTTTATGATTATTTTAATAATCAAATCAGTTTTGGAAAACACCGCTGCTACGAGTTCTTGTAGGCAAGCAATTTAACATTTCATACTTATTAAATAAAAGCATAAACGATAATGAAAGAACGCAAACTCCAAAAACTAAAAATACACAATTGTATAGTGATAATTAGATGCATCAATATCGATCGATGAAAGATCAAGTTTATTATGATGCTAGAGGTGTGTTTGTTGGTGGTGATAAAATTGTTTGGGGCTGAGAGAAATTTTTTCAGCAGAACTTCCAACGATTGCCGCATTCGTTACACATTACAAACGTGGTCATAGGTTCATCAGAAGATCGTGTCTGCAGTTGATTGTAGGTACAGTTGCGTTTCTTACATTTGCCACATTTAAGCAGGTCCGTCTTGGTGCCTTGTACTGTGGCCAATTGAGCATCGTTAATGGCCTCCTTTACAAATTTCTCTCTAAGCTTTTTCATCTCATCGCTGGCCATTTCTTCGGGCGTCATTCTTGCCAGTTGCTGTGCTGTAATGGCACCGCACATGTAATTGCCACGTAAGGTGGGATTCTTAGCGTCTTTCAAATTAGCCACTCTAGAGCGTATACGATTTTTGTATTTCATGTCGGTGTTTTTGAATTCTGCATAAATGGCTTCTTCCAATTCAACGGCCATTTCCTCGGGTTCCGGACAACCTTCCATGGCTTCGCCCACTTTAAGGGCATTGCACAACATTTCGCGGCATTTCAAACGAACCGCATCCGTCATGCCCGACGAGGCAGGAAAAGAAGTTTGTGTGGGCCTGCGTTCATCTTTGGTTGTTGATGATGATGAAGATTTCTTCTCTTCCTTCTTATCTTTGTCTTTTGAGGAAGTGCTGGATGACTTTTCTTTCTCTTTGCCAGATGATGAATAAGACTTGTTAGCTGAAGACGATTTGCTGTCATTATTTGATTTGCTGGATTCTTTACTGGCCGTAGGACCAGGAGTGGCCAAGAAACGTTTCCAGTTTTTAATTAGAGTTTTAGCCAAGGCAATTACTTCTTCATCCTTGCTGCTTTTACGTAATTCATTTACCGTCATGCCTATGCGTGTTTTGGTCAATATTTCCAGATTGATATTCAGAGACTGTAAAGCCTTTAGCAAATCCAAAGCCTGTTCCTGGCCCTGTAAAGAACATAAAACAAGAGTTAAGAGCGCATTCAATCCCATACTTTGCATATTAAGAACTTTACTAGGCTGCCTCTAGCTTAGTTGCAAACCCATTCCACAAAATCAATTACAGTTTGAGATGCACAGTTGACAAAAACACAGAAAACACCGGCTAGCTGTACCAGAGGGATGGTGTTAGCAAAGCGAATATAAAATAAAGGCGCGCATAAGACACACTTCAGCTAATTGCATTTTTCAGCAAAGCTGCACTTTATTTTTCTTTCCATCTTATACCTAATTGTAAATTTTTCCCTCGAATTATTAAATTTCAACTTACCGTGCCATCATTTGTTGTGATTTTGCTCATTTTCTTTTGTATTTTAAAAACTTCCTCTTCCACACTCATTTTTCTTGTATCTGAAAAGTATTGCAAGGTTGTGAAAAAACTCTTTTCAAATCTAATTAAAACCTTAGTTGTGTACACATGACTTACCTTTTATATTTCCGCCAGATAATTTGTAAAAATTTAATGTTTTTAAGGTAAAATTAAGTGTGCTACCGCTATAGAAAAAAAAATCAACCTCTTTTCGTTTTTCTCCTTTTCTACTAAAATTCGCCTTTTTTCTGTATTGACAACCAGCCAGTGGTGATGCCAGATAGTTAACTTTTATTTAAATGCAGCGTTGCAGTGTGCAGTATTAAAAATCGACTGAGCTGCCACTAAGACTGCGTTCAAACGAATTGATTATGTTATAGTTTATTTAAAATTTATTATATTAATTTTGAAATGTTACTCAAAACCTAGTTCGTTTTTATTGTCATCTTTCAACGTAGCCGCATTAAGCCAGGTGCAATAGTTATTTTCGAAAATGAGCACTATAATAACGGCAAAATACGTTCGAGTCCATGACTTTGTTTTAGTATATTTTGATACCTTTGTGGTATGTTACATAGCACAAACTATATATAATTTCAGCAAATAGTAAACATTACAGATATTATTAACAAATTTTTGGGCATATGTTTAACATAATTTCCTGAAAATAAGCTTGATAATGGTTTTCGCAGTATGTTTCCGAATAAAGGCTTTTGCGGTCCACATGTCAACCTAATTATTTATATTAACATAATAATTTCCAAGTTCATATGCCATTAAGACCACAGATTAAGAACATAAGTATGAAATCAACTTTGGCGATTGAACGAAAAACAGACGATATTTAACCACAAAGCAAATTTGATGGCACCCAAACGGTGTGGTGAACGGATTATGTGCTTCATGTTGGTGTTTCACATAATTTTTCGCATTCCATCAACACTTTATTGCTTGATTATAGTTTTATTTTAAAAATCTCAATGTCTGTTCCGAAATTATTTAATGTTTTGTCACAGATTTCGTTAAGACTTTCCAACATTCTCAGGAATATGTGTATATGTATTTTGAAATAGTGTCTTTTGAAGAAATATGTATATATTTCGTCTTCTGGCTGGGTTTACATAATAATTTAGATTTTTATTAATTTCTTCCTTTTTGATAAGCATTCAAACGTCTATATATTTCATTATATAATATGACTCATGACTTTCTCCCAAGCAAAAGGCAACCGTTAGAAAGGCATACAATTGACGCCGTCGAAACGCGTACCGACTTTGTTTTCTTCACTACATGTGTTTTTTGCACGGCTGTTTAATACCAGGTAGCCTTACAAGCCCAGCTGACTACTGATTTTAGCTTGTATAACTGTCAAAATATATAGCACAAACACACATACGCGAACAAACGGATGACAGTTATACAGTTTTTCTACGAACAAAATACATGCAGTGTTTGTTGTAGTTATGCGATTACCTGGTATCAAGCTGCCTTGGTTTTTCGTTTTCGTGAAGAATCTGATTTTATTTAGGGCAAAAATAAATTTAAAATTATAAGAGAAAAGGTTGAAATTGTGATGAATAGGATTTTGAAATTACTACAGTGGCATCCAGTAATACAGTATCAAGCGTTCGCATGCAAACGTTTTTATGGTAAGAGCAGCTAAGGCCGGTTGAAATGATTTTCTTTCAGAAACTGTTATTTAACTTCTTTTCTTTTTCAAACCAGCATCTGCACCAAAACGCTTTTATAAAAACACATCGGTACTCTTCAATGATGGCAAATATGAGGTGACGCTGGACCATCGCAAACTAAAGACACCTAAAGGTGCTCCCTTCACATTGAAAAGCGAACCTTTGGCCATTGCAGTGGCCACCGAATTCGCCAACCAAAAAGAACACATCGAACGTTCCAAAATGCATTTGTCAGCGTTGTGCTTCACAGCTATAGATAATCCCAATAATCATACGAAAATCGATATGGTTAATTATTTGTTAAATTTTGTGCCCACAGACACAATATTATTTCAATATGGTGATGAAAAGGATTTGCATGAACTGCAGCGCAATGAATGGGACCCCATAATACAGTGGTTCAATGAACGTTATGGCACAAATTTGCAAAAAACCATGACCATTACTTCACCTCAAGTAACGGCTGAGGACAAAATGAAAATATCTAAATATTTATTGTCACATACAGACGAGGTTTTGAATGGTTTGTTGTATGCGTGCAGGCAGTAACGTTTACGGTTTTTAATTGAATTGTATTTCCAGGTTTTGTGTTTGCTGTGGATAGCCTAAAATCAATAATTTTGGCTTTTGCCGCCATTGACCAACGCATTTCAGTTGACAAGGCGGTGGCTTTGTCACGACTAGAAGAAGAATACCAACTGAAATTTTGGCGTCGCGTTGAATGGGCTCACGATTTGGCCGAACAAGAGTTACAAGCTCGCTTAGCGGCTTCCGTACTCTTTGTTCACCTCAATCGTTCGGAATATTTTATAAAAGAAAAAACTTTAATATAAATACAATTGCCTGATTTCTGTTAAGTTTTTTAAAATAATGTTTTTTTAAGCTGTTTTATTAAATCAACGGTAAGCTAAGCTCTAAGGACTTGTATCAATTTAGTATTTAAAATAGAAAAACTTTGCTAATTCGTAGTAGAACATTAGTGTGCATGTCTGTAGAAGTTATGTGCGAATTTACGCAATTTGAAATCTAATAATCTTTAATAAATATTACATGGTATTATGGGTTTTCAATGTGACGCCAGTCAGCTCCACTTAATGTGTAGACATACACGGCAAATTCTGTAATATAAAAAAAAAAAAATAATTTCATATACAGCCTGACGTATGTATGTTAAAACAAATTTTTGTCAAATGTAGACGGTTAAGTAATGCCAATGAAAATTGGTATTTATTGCATAATATAAATTTTTGAACCTGAATTAATACATTTTTTCAATTGGCTCTCAAAGCAAATAAATAATTAAGTTCATATTTGCATATTATAAAAATTTTCGCTTTTTTAATTTGTTGAAATATTTTTAATTTTTTAGGCCACCAGTTTCAAAAATCCATTTTTTCAGCTCATGTTCCATTATTTTGTTTTATTAAATTTTCGCTGGAAGAACAAACATATCGATGTATTGAAATCCTACTAAAATGTAATCGTCCATTAACACACAATTTTCATGTAATGCAAACACAGGACTCACTAACATTAAAACTGTCAGCTAAACTGAGGTAAACTGATGCGGTAAGTTAATAATTTATGTTATGTTGTGCTTCACGGGCTGCTAATTTGTTTAAACATGAAAATAATACGAGTTTATTGAAAAAAATTAACACTATTTTCATTTCGAAATCTCGCTAAGATGCTAAAGAAAAATTTTCTATAACAAAACAATATATAAAATTATTCATCTCCCCTTTTGTCTACTTTCCCACCAGATTTTAAGTTCCCTTAAGATTTATTTAAAATTAATTTTTTATATTTTTTATTTTCATTTTATTTTATTAACTTTTTTCATGGTGTTTTTTTTTTGTTGTCTGCTTAAATCCTGTAATCAGCTTTTAATTATACACAGATTTGTTGTTTCTTATTAAAAAAAGCACAAAATGTTCGTTGCATTTTGTTAAAATATATTAAATGTGCTTTAAAAATAATGGTCCAAATGCACTGTTTTAAGTATTAAAGTTAGTGTTCAATTTCTAAACTCATATTCGTAAAAAAAATTAATTAGTTCTCATTCATCGTCATTCGAAGTGAAAATTTAAAGCAAAAGAAAGAAACTTTCTAGTCCGCCATATTCAGGATATTCTTATGCAATTTCATTCTCACATCATAAATTTCTAGGAGAAAATAATTTTACATGTTGAATTTCGCTTGCTTGTTTCACGGGCTGCAGCTCATGAAACCAGCCCACCTGGGTCCTAAGAGGTCCCATTGTGTCATTTGGTTGTTTACTCTTTAGTGATGTTTTTTTTTTCATTGTGTACAAAATTGCACCTTGTTTTGAACTTTTCGCAATTGCAAAATAACTCCTGAAAAAAAATAAATTAAGTCAAGTACGAGGCTGGCTCGGACACTTAGGGTTCCGTACGTATGTATGTGTAATGTATGTATGGAATGGCGTATGTGAATACATATGTATATTTTATAAATTTCATCTCTGTTTTTACAGCTACTTTATGTAGTATGTGGACACCTAGTGATTTTCCAGTTGTTGTTGTAATTTTCTACGTTGTAAAGGGACACCTGGTAGTTTTCGACTTGTTGTTGTTTTTAGCATTTGTTATTGTAGGCCATATGCGAGTAAATATATTGTGCACATTTTATCTCTTTGTCTCTTACAGTTTGAAACTTACGGCTAATGATTTTTTACGTTGTATAGGGACACCTGGTAGTTTTCGACATGTTGTTGTTTTTAGCATTTGTTGTTGTAGCGCATATGTAAATACATATATTGTGCGAATTTCAGCTCTCTGTATTTTACAGTTTAGCAGCTACGGCTAATTGTTACTTTAGGTTGTATAGGGACAGCTTGTAGTTTTCAACTTGTTATTGTCTTTAGAATTTGTTGTTGTAAAGCATCTATAAATACATACATACACTATGCAAATTTCAGCTTTCTATCTTTTACGGTTCGAGAGTTATAGCTAATTGCAACTTAGCTCTTACCGTTTCGGAGAATGGACGCTGTGACGGACGGACGGACGTACTTGTCTCGGTAACAGGGTTCCGTTTCACTCTGATGAGTACGGAATCCTAAAAATGAAGGTGACATCATGCCGCCTAAAGATGAAATGAATTACAACGATTACTCGTGAATTTTTTTTTATTCGATTAATAAAAATTTTTATTAAATAATAGCAAAAAAAAAGTATTATATTTTATTTTTATTTAAAATAAGAACATCAGTGGTTTTTTATTTATAATTTTGTTTTTTTTTTTCTTCCTTTAACTACATAACAAAATATAATGCAGATAAGCAAAGTGTTACAACCAGGAACTATTTTTTTAACCAAACAATGAAGTTAACAATTCTCAATTCTTTTCGTAATATTCTTTACTTTTTCTTCTGACGGCTTTTCTAAAAAGCACATCAATTTTATTTCTTGCATTCATATTCATATTACTTTCAACTTAAATGCATGAAACAAAATTTGTGTACGTTTTAGAAAAACTGGCAGTAAATCTAAAAAAAAAGAAACGAATTTTCTTAGATCTTTTTTCAAAAGATTCGAAGGAAAAATATATTGAATCAATGCTCATTATATTATATAAAAGTAAGCAAGTACAATTAGATTGGACAATTTTGAAAATTTCTAATAAAATTCAACACATACACCCATACAAAAATGAACTTATTTATTCGCTTTAAGAGCCAATTGAAATGTATTATTTTAGGTCTTTAAATGGACGTAAAAATATATTTACCTACATATTTATAAATATCAAAATGAATTTGAAATGAGTTTAATTTCAAAAATTCCCTATAAAATTTTCTAAAAAACAAATACGTTTTATGTTTTTATGAATATATTCCTTTTGCCGTAAAGTTTTCGATTACACAGTATTTTTTTTTTTTTTTTTTGAGTTTTTGATTACAATTTTTTTTCTCGCAAAAAAATATTCCGAAAATTGAAAAACCAAAAATTAATTTAAATTCACTTATTGTGCTGTAAAAGCCAATTGAAATGTATTATTTTAGGTCTCAAAATAAACCTTAATATTGTTTTCTGTCTTTTTCAGTCTTTTAGTTAGAGACTAATCAACTCATCAGTAGACTCAAAAAAGCTTGGTTTTTGTTTGAAACCCAACTCTTTAATCCGTAATTCTCATGCACAAAATGAAAATCAGAAATTTTTAAATAAACTTTTAAAACAGAACAAATTTTTTCGTCTTGCATCGTTTTCACTTTTCTTAACAACCTCTATACAACCGCTTACCATCCGTAACTTTTTGCTACTTTCAAGAATACAAATTGTGGTAAGCGATGGTAAACCGTAGTATAGTCGAGTTGTTAACTCGATGTCTTCACCTGACATGAACATGATACCGGCGTAGCATGAATAACAATTGCATTTTCGAAAGATACATTTTATTTTCGAATTCAAACTCCTCTTAATTGTTTATTAGTTTTTTTTTCGCTAAAAAAAATAGTCCTGGCTTTTCACTAAGTGTTTTATTATTATTTTTTTGATTCAAAAAGAAAATGAGTATTATTATTATTATGTTTTTTTTTTTTTTTTTTTAATTTTAATGATTTAATTATTACACAGCTTTGGTTTAAACGTATAATTTTTTGGTTTTTTTTCAATTTTATTTGTCCTACTTAATGATAGATTTTGAAAATAAATTACAAATACAATTTGTCCTTATTTTGTTTATTTTAAATAAAAATTATGTAATTTTTCTAAGCCTTGATTTTCTTTTTCTTTAATTGTAATTAAATTTGCTTACATTTTAATGGGCTTGATTTTGAATTTGCTTAACGATTTTTTATTATCAATTATTTGCTTCTTTATGTTCTAGTTCTTAATGGCGAATCGTTTCAAATTTTCACTAAAACAGGGCTTGAGATTTTGGTTTTGTGTTGAGTTTTGCTAAACGTTATTCCCTTTTTGTTTTTGTTATTCAATTTTAGACGCTCACAATTTTTTAGTGGTTTTGCTGGCATTTTTTGTTTTCTAGTTGATTTGACATACATGTGTAGTTTTTTGTTTTGTTTATGTATTTTTTTTTATTGTTTAACAAATTTAATGTATTATTATTATTATGCTGATATGCTACAATTTAAAAAGCTTATAAAACTAAAGCTTCTTAGAAGCTGAACATAATAAAAAGCCTCCTCTCTTTTTTTTTTGTTCACTTATGCTGTTTTAATTTTTATTTTCTCTTTATGTTTCATTTATAATTTTTTGTGAGTTTTTGTAATTGAGAAACTGAAATTGTAAAATAAATTAATGAGAATTAACTGAACTATAAAGTAAACATCAAAGAAATAAGGTTGCTTATGAAATTTTCCTAAATATAATTGAACTTTTCGCCCAGTATTGAATCGAATTTCATTGATACAATTTTTTCGGTTAGGGATTAAATTAACACAACACGATTTGAAATCACGTAGATTGAACAACTCGTGTGGCTTAAAATCACATATGGTTTAAAATCATGTGATTTAAAATCCCGTGATTTTAAAAACACAAATGGCTTGAAATCATACGCACTTAAAACTTCATGTGCATGACTGCAAACGGAATTGTGATTTAAATTCATGTGATTTCAAAATCACATGTGGTTTAAATTCATGCGATTTTAATAGAACATATCGTTTGAAATTATGTGACTTTAAAACTACATGCGGCTTCAATTTATGTGAATTTTGAAACCACATGATGATTGAAAGCATATGATGATTGTCTGATTTTAAAATTATACGTGATTTTTTTTTTTTATTAAAAAATTACTTCTGGTTTCAAGTCAGGATTTTTTAAATTTAGATTTGTGTATAATTTTTTTCGCATTTACGAATATACCTAAATTATTCGTTTTGTGTTCTCAAACAAGCCTGTCCTTCATACGGCTTTTGGTTCAAAAGCTTGTTTGTAACAAACAATGAAGAATGAAACCATATTATTTTTTTAAACTTAATACTAGATACTTTTCCCTTTGAGCGTCATCAAAATTGTGGTTGAAAGCCTCAATGATTGCTAATTATTATGTGTTATTATACATACTCCAAATTTTTAAGTATTTTCTAAAAAAAAAAAATATTCTAAGCTTAGAAAACGTGGAAATATTTCACATAAATAACTATGTGCCTTACCTAAAACTTAGCTGCAGCTTAGAAATCAAAACGTTTCCCAAATCGATTGCTAGTTATTCATAAAAAAAAACATTTTTAAGTTTTGAATTAAATTTAAGTGTGATTATTAGTGCTTGATCACAGACAAGTGATTTAGACAACTTTAGATCATGAAAACTGGTTTAAACAGCAGCAAAAATCACTTGAGAGATTTTAAAGTCACATGTCATGTAAAATAATGAGATTTAAAATCATACTATTTGCCACTAAGTAATTTCATGTGATTTGAAATCGTGTGATTTAAAATTACGCTATATAAAATCATGCCTGTCAAACCATTGATTTACAATTATATGTTTTAAAATAGTGTGATTTAAGATCATATATCTTGTGATATACAATCGTGTGATTTCAAATTTTGTAATCTTTGAACATGATATTTAAAACCCCATAATTTAAAATCATGTGTATTCTTCAAGTCATGCGATTCAAAATCACAAGACTTAAAATACCAGCTTAAAATCAGGCGGTTTACATTGTTAAGATTTAAAGTCATACGACCTAAAATCGAACGATGCAAAGTTATGTGACTTCAAATCATCTGATTTCAAATCATGCAATATATAATCACGTGATTTTTAATTTATGATATTTAGGATCGCGTAATTTAAAACCACGTGTTTTAAAACCGCGTGATTTTAAAAACATGTGATTTCAAAATTATGCATTTAAAATCATGTAATTTTCAGAAAACATCTATATAAACGGCAAATATATAAAACAGTTAGCTTATATTGTTAATTTTTATTACACGGACTTACAATTAAAAAATGACGTTGCAAATCTTTTTTAATGAAACTGTTCTGCCGTAGTCATTTGGGAAAAATTTGCCTTATCACTTAGATGCTTACTTTATATGTATACATATAAAAAAAAAAAAATAAAAATAACTAATTTTCAATTTTATATTGCTTAGTTTTAATAGTTTAATTTAAAGGAGCGAGCAGGTTCGTGATTAAATTTTGAAAATTTTCAAATTGTCAAAACGAGTATTCAGTTTTACATTTGTTGGTTTCTTATTAAACTTATGCGAGTAATTTTTAATTTGGGGGTTTTGTTGTTGTTTAAACAATGCAAATATATTTACATAAATTGCTTCAAAAAATTGTTCTTATTAGGTTTTTTTTAAGATTTATAAACATTTTTAAATAATTTATTTAATCATGATTTTTCTTTTTGGTTTAATAAATTTGTTTTAAATTATTAACAATTTTCCTTTAGCTAAAGTAACTGTTATTCACTAATATTTATAATTAATTCTGTTTTGTTTTGTTCTTTCTTTCAATTTGAGGTTATAAAGTTACTTTAGTTAAAAATAACCTTTTCTTTAATTTTAATTTTATATAAAACTACTCTTAAATTTAATTTAGCTGGTTTTTAAGTCTAAGCCAAAAAATTCTTTTGCTTGTTGTTTGTTATACGTATAAGAGTTGTTGTTATTGTTGTTTTTGTTTTATAAGCAAAATAATCGGTTTTTGAGGTAAAAAATAATCGCTTAATATTTGAAGCCTTGTTGTTTTTTTAAATGTTTTTTCAAAAATAAGCAGGTTTTAACACTTTCTGTTAATAATATTTTTGTTTAGCAATAAACCGATTTTGTTTTACACACACACACACCACAGTGGTTATATTTTCTTTATATAATTTTTTTCTGAGAGGGAATATTAAAAACAAATCGTTTTTTGCTTGTAAATTTTAATTTTGATCTTTTGTTTAATTTTGTATAAAGAGATTATCTTCAATTAGCCTTTTATTATTTTGCTGCGGTAACCGGTTATATTGTGTTTATAGATCCTATAACATAATTATTATCATCACTACCTTATTTCGAAAATTTTTCATTTGTTTTAATTAAACCAACTCCTGTTCCAGTGGTTTTTGTTTCCAATTTGCAATTTTGTGAGTAATTTCGAGATTGGCTCATGAAAATTGTAATCAAATGCTTTAAAAGTAGTGTACAGTATTTGAGTAGGGAATATTTCGCACACTCTTTTTAAATTTTAAAAGTATGAAATTTTAATTTTTTTCTAGACTTTTGTAAGTATGCATCAAAGAATGCACTATATATCACTCCTAAAAGTATGCAATTTCTGGCATTTCGTTTCACAATCATTTCGTGTACGAAATTAATTTTAAATAAAGAATAGTAAAATATTCACAAAAGCCTACAAAGAAAACGTACATACCTTGAAAGGTAAAAAATCGTGTGTCGAGTGCGATAGAATAGCAGCTTATGCCGATTTCATTTCTGCACAAAATGACGCATTTATTTTGCACTTTTTTACTAAAATGCCACTTCTAAGATAATAGAGAGACCAAGATCAAGAAAAAATGTCACTATAATCACAAATAATTATAAAAAATTAATAAAGCAATGCTCCACAGAACTTTGGTTGAAATACAAAATTAATAAAAATGTTGCCCCTTTGAAACTAAGTGTATTTCTACGATTTATGGAAGAGACGTGTAAACACATTATTTGCTTTCTGCTAACATTGTTAGCTACAATTACTGTCAGATTATGGACTTACAATGTGTCTGCCAGCTCTTTGGACAAACGTCAGACAACCGTTTTTCGGCTCTTTGTAAGATCAAACTAATATCTATTTTGAAAGTTTTAGAAAAACATGCCCATTCACGGGGGTCTTACACGGCAGTAGTACGTACAAAATACCAACTTCTTTTTTATAGACGTGTGCGGTTGGCACCTCCAAACTCATCTCATTATAAAACGAGGCATAATCGAGAGAAAATGGGAATGAAAATTTGACACTGATATGATATGATAGTACGTTTTTAGTTTTTAAAAAACAACTAGGTTCAAAATCAAAGCTGCTTTTTATGTTCTTATTTTACTTTGGTTGCTGTTTTACGGATCATGTAAACGCAAAAATCTGTCGAAAGATGTTCACTCTCATATTTGAAATACGGATGAAGTTTCATAACATTTTTCCTTGATTCAACGCACCATCTAAATGCCCCACAATACGGATGGAATTTTATAATATTTTTCCTTCCTATTACACATCGTCTAAGCACCCAAAAAAAAAAAAAAAAAAAAGACTAATGGAATTTAATAATGTATTCCCTTGATGTTACGCTCCGTCTAAACGTCCCAAAATACGAATGGGATTTCATAATATTTTTCTTAAGTTTAACGCACCGTCTAAGCGCCCCAAAATACGGATGGAGTTTCATAACACTTTTCCTTGGTTTCACATGCCGTCTAAACCTCCTAAAATTTGAATAGAATTTATTAACATATTTCCTCGATTTTGCGCACCGCCTAAGACCTCCATTATGACAACTTTTAAATTTTGCTCTATAATTAAACAACATACATATGTATGTAGTTGTTTCAACATTTTAGGAAAATGCTGTAAAAGTGAAAATAATTTTGTCAGACATTCAGAGGCTTTATCTAACATTTGTAACATTTTGTATTACTTGCAACTGATCAAAAGAGCGCTGTGAAAATTAGCTTCAACATAACCAAAAAAATTTGAAATTCACTTTTTTTTTTTTTTTTTCTTTAATTTACAAAAAACATTAGAAACTGTTATACGTTTTCGAATTTTGTTTCTCGTACTATGTATGTATATAACAAAGCTCAACAGCTGATCGGTTTTTTTTTCTCATCTAGTTTTCCATCTAAACACCAAACGCTGTGTTTTTCCTAGTTTTGTATTTTTTGTTCTACAATTTTCTGACAGCTTGGCGAGTTTCTCAATGTCTATGTGTTGAGTTGCATCCACTTTATTGAATATTCTTTAATATATGTATGTACTTTTTATAGCTCACATTAATTCCTTCAAAATAGGAAACAGTACATACATTTTCATCCCTGTTAGAAATGCTGTAACTGTTTCTCTTTAAGCACTTGTACATTTTCAAGAGCCTCTCTTTAACATGCGTTTGCATAAGTTGGCCGATTGTTATTCTGCCAATTCTGTTCTTTCCGATTTTTTAACTTTTTAATTTTTTGGTCTTTTTACTTTATAATTGAGATTTTATTCTTGCTTCAGCTTTCGTTTGCTGCTGCAATTGCACTTTCCATTTTCATTAATTGGTTAAATGTTTAATTAAATTGGTTAGTCCTAATTTTCTTTTTTCACTAATTTCTTGCATATTGTTTTGTATACAAGTTTTATAACAATTTCGGGAGGGAGTTACTTTGTTAATTTTGTATGAATTTTTGTTTGTTTTTTGTTTTGGATTTTGCTCGTGAGTATGAGTTTGCGGACTTACACTTCCGTATCGAGTATATTGCCATAAGTTTCCTCCACAAATTTTGGTGCTATATAGTCTTCGTAGTAGTTAATAAATATCTCTTTATATTCATCGGGTATGTATTCGAGAGCATGCAACATTTGCATTAGTTCCTTGTCGCCGCATTTGTAATTGCTGAGTGCCATGACATCCCAAAAGAAGGACATGTGCTGAACATATTCAATGCTAAAGGTACGATATTGAGCCGATACTATATGCAAAGCACTGCGCATAATTGAGCCCAATTTGTTAAGCTCCCATTCATCAAGTTGCTTTGAGCCCTCTTTGTATTTATTGCGAAGCATAGTTTTAGGAGGTTTACCCCACAGTTGTTAAGATGTTAAGTAACGGTGTGTGGCAACACCAAGAGAGTGAGGGAGTGAGAGAGAGAGAGAGTGGCAGAAAAGAAACATAAAAAAAGAAACAAAAGTTTAATTTTGTTTTAAATATACAGATTTTTATGACTTAAAGTAGGGTTTCATTAGTTTTATTTTGTTTTTATTAAAAAAAGTGTAAAATTAATTTGGGATTTCTTCTCCAGACTTTATATATTTTTTCTTGATTGTTATCCAGTTTTGATTTTTTGACAAGGTGCTGTATCTAGCTATGAAAACTTTAAACTCTTAGGCGGAATATTCTTAAAAAAAAAACTTTTTAAATACAGATTAATTCTACAACTAGCAAATACAGGTTGAGCTGAATTTGTTTATTTACAAAATAACTAAATTACAAAGTAACAAGTGAAACCCGCTAAAAATTATGTATTGTATGTACATTTCTTTAACGAGTAACGAGTGTGCCGTATACTGGTCTGTAAATAATTATTTCAAAGGGGGAAATTTAATTATAAATTAATGAATACACCAAACACAATAAATATTTGAAAAAAAGAAAAACTCTGTAAAAAGTTTTAAGAGTTAAACTAGCGAATAGTATTTTTCAATAAAAACTTACCTAAACTAAAACTACGAATAATTGCTTTCAAAAAAAAAAAAAAAAAAAACACTAGCAGAATCTACTTAAAATTATTTACTATAATTGTTTGAAAAAAAAAAGAAACTGAGTAATTGAGTTAATTAAAAAAAAAGAAAAGAATTTTTTTTATACTTAAAAAAATTGCTTCAGTCAATTTTGAACCCAACATACCTCTGTGTATTAACAAACATTGTTCAACTAATTGACGCGCCAGTGCGACTTTCAATTCGTGTGTATCAACAAGTTGCTTGTCGGCTCGCTCAATGGCCGCATATAATTTGCAACGCTCCTCAATTGTATCACAGTCCATCAGGGCAGCGGTGAATGTCCAGAACCATTCAAGTTTCTGTGTCTGCTCGCATTCGGTGCAAACTAGCAATTCGGAACCATTATTTTCGGGTCTTCGATAATAATCGGATTTCCACCATTGCAGATTACGGGTGCGTTTAAGATTTGATGGTGTAAAGATTTGTTTGCAATTCGGATTATCACAGCGGTAACGATGAAATTTATGCTGAAATTTTTGTGTCAAGTGGTATTGGTTGCAATATGGTTTCTTTCTTTTTTTCGTTTTTTTTTTTTGAGTTTTAATAGAGTTATAGATATAAAATATAGTTATGAGTGTGTGTGTTTTTTTTACAATACCATACATTTGTATAAATACATACATACATATACATATAAAATTTACAACATTCAAATGTCTTTGAAAACGAAAACAGAAAAATGTGTAATAAAATGTTAAGTGACGGCAAAGAATGGAAAATATGCTCAAATTATTTGCAAAGCTGATTTTAAAATATTTATGTATCTAGAACAGCTACATGGAAGAACTCTATTATCAAGAGAACTCTCTCTCTGTTCGCACACAAGTTCCGAGCTGCCTTGCCATTTTGTTACCTGTATTACCATGTGACCAAACTGCATTATTGATTTCTATATTTTTTCAACTATACTATAGTTGCACTGCCATCGCCAGTAGAGAATGCCTTGATGTACAATGAGTTTTTGCCGACTATAAGCAATGAATGACGAATCAGACGGAATTATTGGCAACAACCAAGGACACTCACACCCGTGTCCAAATAGCCCACAGTAACTGGAAGTGGATATGCCAATACGCTCTCCTTAGGATGATGGCCATATCTTAGGATTCCCATGGCAGCAGGAGAAGGAGTAGGCCAGCTTATACTAGCTGAAGGAGACCAATCGAGGCGGAAACTGGTTCAGAGGGAGCAACTTGGCAGGAGGTGATGTTTAAGGCACTGGAAGAAATTTGTAGCGGTTGTAGGTTTTACAACATGCACAATCAAGTTTGTATGCCTTGGCCACTTGAGTTGATTTCTTTCTATTCGGCAATAGTACAATATATTTGTAGGCTACATTTGGAACACATTTAAATTTCGAAAATGGGGGTATGAAATATTGGCAGTATTTTTGTTGTCTGAACCACCCATTTCCATACAAAAAAAAAGTGCTTTGGACAGCACAAAAATACGCATTACACACTAATCTAATGCAGAGTGTGACCTTTTTGCAGTTTTAGGTGGCCATCTGCCGTTCCAGTGCAGATATTGTAACGAAATTCGGCAGCCACTTTCAATGTAGAACATTCTGAGGCCTGTATATTTATACATAAAATTTAAAAAAGCTTATTATATAAAAGCCTTATTGCAATATATAAAAGCAAAACATGACAAGCGAAAGTAAATTAGTTTTCTTTTATCAGTGCGACTTACGAATGTAAAATTTTACTTGACATTTTCCAACTTCAGCTTCGAACTCCAACAAGAGAAATATGAAAGTGATAAGAGATGAATGAAGGTGTGTGTAAGATGAGTGAGTGGGAAAAGTGAATTTAAAGAAAATGAATAAATAACAAGAAAAATGTTAAAAAAAAAACATAAAACAAAAAAACACAAACAAGAAACGTTGAACTGAAACAAAATTTCTGCATGAAATTAGAGACGATTTGCTACATCGCATTACAAACTTCATTTGCATTCATCGGGAACGTTGAACGATGAAACGACAAGAGAAAAAACTGAAACTCAAAAATTTCATTCCGTTGCGTTTTAGCGAGCAAGAAAAGCATTCTTCCAACATTTAAATCAACAACAAGTGTTTACAGTGTCTCTGTGAGTGTGAGTGTGACGACTGATTCTATAGGAGTTTTGTGGTTCAGAATATGTAAAATAGACTTTTTAAATATTTCACAAGGCATACGAAAAGAAAACTAAACATTTATGTTTCCAAATTGAATTCCGCCACATTTTCGTTACACAACTCATAGAGAAATCAAATACACATCAATTAATTCATCAATCAGTCAATCAAATCACAACATCCAAAAAAGAAATAAAAAAAAAAAAATAAAAACGTATAACGATAAAAACTTAATCAACATTGAATTCATAAAACACCGATAATAATAATAATAATAATAATAATAACATTGCAATATATTATAATGAAAAGAAGAAAACGAAAATCAAAAGTACTCAAATCAAAAAATAATTGTGAATAAAAACTAACATATTTATAGCTTTGGGAGTGGTTGTTTCCACGACCAGGAAGAAGGGGAGAGTTTGTTGAAACAACAAAGAAAAAAACAAATACTAAAGCAAAAAAATACTTACAAAATCCTCATCAGGATATGGACGAAAACATTTTTCGCATTTGCAATCAATGCCTCGTGTTGCCAGTTGCAATTTGCGTTGACTATACAGCGATTGTCGATAGTTCCCACTAACGAAACAATTGCAAATACAAGCATCAGCTGGTATTTCACTTGTGGCATACGCGGTCAGCTTGCAACCATTTATTTTGCGATAAATCATATCGACACAAGAGTGGCGACAATGACTCAGCGTTTGTGGAAAAACAGCATACGCTACGGTTGTAACATCGCCGGCTATGAGATGCAAATAACCGCGACGCACATGACGCAATGTTTCCCACAGGGTGAACTCGTCGTTGGGCGAGAGCACATGTGGATCGGAGGGCAGCACAAAGGATGGGCAGTGAACAAGGTTTTTGTGCCGCAACTGGCAAATGTGACGCAACAGCAAAGCGGACGCGAGCAATTCCCATTCCTGACGCGCTAGCTTTGCTGCTGCGGGCATTGTCAGCTCAAGTAGTTCGAAAAAATCAGTATACTCTCCCAAATAGATGGCAAGAATGTGTGCGACGATGGCAAAAGAAACCATACTTGGCTTTTCCTCCTTATCTAAATGTGACTCTAAACGCAATAGGGCAGAATACGATGTGGAGGAGGCAGCTAGCGAGGCGGACGAAGAGTTGCAATTGCGTTCGGTCAGTATGCTATTGAAGGCATTCCACATCTTGCTGACCGTTGGCTTTTTGCGACAATGAGGCACCACTTGAGGTAACCCGTTGATCAGCATGCGAAAGGCAAGCTGTAGTAGGCGTGGCTTTGCGAACTCTACACCAAACTCCTCAAAGAGTTCGATTTGATGGGCATAACATTCGAGTGCATGTATGGAAGCGTGTGCCGCACGGCACTTGCGTGAACAGTAGACGGCTGTACGATTAGAGCAAAAAATGCAAGGGAATGGTACGAATTGTGTAACGCCACAATGATCGCAAACCCGGGCTGCACCACTGGGTACAAAAACGGCAGCTTCCTCCTGAAATATGGCCGTGTTATTGGGTATATCAGCAATCGATCTTATGTAGGCGCTTTTTGTGGTCGTCATAACGTTCGTGTTATCCAGCCAGGCTCTGTAACAAAAAAATTGAGAAATTAAATTGCCGTACATTTTAACGCCCCTTACAACTGCTTACACTTCATAGATTTTGGTACCATTACTTATTAAATCGTTGTCTGTCTGTACTCCCATTTCGATTTTTTCCGCTTTCAGCACTTCACACTCATGCCACAGCTCATGGGTGCGAGCTTCGAACGTCTCCGACAGTTCCATGTGTAAGAGTTCATGCAAATGTTGTTCGCATAAAGAAAAATTACGCATTTTTAAGGCACAAGAGGCTTGACGTAGTTTTATCAGTGGATGATACTCTTCCGGATAGCCTAAATCTAAAGCGCATAAGCAATCATCATATGATTGCTAAAAAAAGATATATAAAAGTTCATACATCATTTATGGTTTATTTACTTATGTTATTTTAAGTACACACACACACACATCACAATGAATCCTTAATTATTTGCTTTCATTTCCAAAAGAAAATGTTTACTCACTCTCTCTTCTTTCTATTATAATTATTAGTTAAGTTATTATAGGAGACTTATTTGCATGTTACTTATTTGCACGCACAACAACAACAACAGCAGTGCACTTCACACGCACATTCATACTAACACAAAAAACACACTTCACTTCACTTCGCTGCACTCCAGTGCACTTCGTCGCTTGCTTTCAAGAAACAGAAACAACAGACTGCTGCTGCTGTTGCTGCGGCGGTAGCGGCGGCTGTCATCAGTAACACCAGCCAGCAAAACTAATCACCACCACCCAAGTCATCATCGCCACCATCATCACAATAATCTGCCAGCCACTGTTTGCCACAGTGTAACTAATTGCGGTGATGCTGTTTGTGGTTCATAGTGAACGAGTTGTGAGTGAGTGAGTGTGTTTGTGTATCTGTGTGTGTGTGTGTGTGTGTGAATGTTTAGTGTCAATTTTTCTTTGCTCTCTTATCGCCTTACCTCATACATGCCGCAGTCATGCAATACAGTGGATCTATTGGCGTGCGCCATTGCGGCTGCTATACTGTCTTGTGATGGCGCCAAAAATATTGCTTCCGTATAGAGGTCACTTGCTTTCAGGGCATGTCTTTCTTTGCGATAGGAATCATTGCCGGCTTCTCGCATTCTCCTTGATTCTTCGTCTGATTTGAAATCTTCTGTTCTGGCGCGAAGTTGTTGAAACCATTCAATTACCAGAGACCTAAAAATACAAAAGGGCATAGTGAATGAAAAGGGCTGTAAGTTCAAGCATGATGGAGAATTTGGGAAATGTGGGCGGGTGTAATTTTGAAATGACAGTTAATTCTATAGAGGAGGACAAATAGTACTAGTGATAAGTTTGAAGTTCTTTCTGCTAAGAATTATCATTGAACAGCCAATTCTTCGTCTGGCGTTATCTTAGGTGACTATTATTTTTGTGTTCTATATTTTTATGATTCTCACCACGTTTTAGTGTGCGTTTCACTTTTCTTTAATTTAAAAAAAAATATTTTTTCAAAAACTTAATCAAGAAAATAAAATGCACGTTAGAGCCAGTTCACAAGTGTCAAATTTTTTTTTTTATCATCTCTTGAGTTTTTGGGGAGAAGCGTAAATGTTATTTTAGGGAGACAGGCTGCTGGGAAATAACCGAGAAAGATGACTATCCCACGTGAGACCATCTCACGACACAACCCCCTTGTGATAAACTGAAAATAATAGAGAGGAGAGAAGAAGAAAGAAAGCTTTTAAGAAGCAGAAGATTAAATAGTGGAAAGAGAGTGGGGAGCAGGGGGGGGGGCGAAAATGGAGAAAACCGCTGACTTGCACACAGCAAAGGCTCCAGTGATCTGCTGCTCCTAATAAAGGAAAGCAAACAAATCAAATGTGTCGTTAAAATTACCGAAAGGCGACTGAAGCTCGTTCTATACAAAAATCTTCGACGAAGATACCGCAGCGCAGGACAGGTTCCTAGGAAATGTAACAGAGTCTCCTCCTCGTCCTTAGTTTGACAACTTCTACAGAAGTCATTGAAAAGTAACTCCAGTTATCTAGCGTAGTTCCCAAAGAAACAGTGTTCAGCGTTGACTGATACAATGATCCTAAAGCTAGAGGATGTTGCCATTTCAGTCAATCCGTCAGCAATGTTATTGGCCTGATTGATTTACTGAGTACTGGACACCTCGTTTCAACTCTATTGAATTTATGTGTGTGTGTGTGTGTGATGTGTGAAGTATTGAAATGATAGCATTTGCAAACGTAAGTCCCTGCTCATACAAATCAACTTCTATTTAAGAAACTCTTGTGAGTTCTCTTTTAAAGTTGCCTTAATGTTCACACAGGGCAGCCAAATTAACTAACTTTCTACTCTTATGTTTTAAAATTCCTTTACTTTAATTCTTCTCACATTGAAACTCACATCCACATGCACAAAATCAAACGAGTTGAAAGGAATTGCCTTGTGCTGCTCACCCCTCTCCCGCAAACTTTAGAGTTGATCAACAAAAGTTGATGTATGTGAACCGGAACTAAGAATACACAATCAGTTGAAACTGACTGCTTTATGTAACCTCTAAGACAACTTTGAAAGGGAATTGCCAGCAATCTCTTCAGCAAAAGTTGATGCGTGTGAACCGGGACTAAGAATACCCAAACAGTAGAAACTGGCTGCTTTGCGTAAATGATAGGGAAACTTTAACTGGGAATTGACAGCGATTTGTTCAACAAAAGTTGATTTGTGTGAAAACGTTGTAGGAATGTGACATTAATTGAAACTGATGGCTCTGATTGAACATAAAGACAACTTTAAAAGAGAATTGAAAAGAATTTCTTTAAAATAAAAGCTACCTACCTCCCCACAAAATTGTCAGAGCATCAAGCGAATTGTGCTTTTTTTTTCCAAGTGAAAGGAAAAACCAACTCGTTGGATTAAGTAAATTTGTAATCATATTAAAACTCTTTATCAGCAAATTAAGTGGAAGAAAGCAAATGCATAATAATAGAAAAAAGTCTTAACAAATAATCTGCCAGCAAATAACACATACACAATTTCCCATTAAAAAAAAAAACAAACACACAAAAGGAAAACAGCAAAATGACGTTCAAGCACTTGGTATCTTGCTAGAGACTAATCCCCACCAGTAAACTGCAATAATAATCCGCAAAACCAGGAAATGTAAACAACATTATATTATAATAAAAAGGATATTTCTAAAGGTGGTTGAGACATTAAAATGCCAATAGCGAGTTCAGTGTTGTGTGCAACTGTTCTTGCAAAAGCGCAATGGTCACACAACATAATTTTTTATATTTTAAATTCTTAATCAGGCTCAAATTAAATTTTATAAATTATTAACATATGCGCAGAATCTATCTAGTACATACCAGATTTCAAGACGAGATTTACCCGTACAAAATTAAATCTACTATCAGACTAAATTTTGACAAAATCCCCTCTAATCTTCTCAGTACTTAATGATGCAACTGTCATTTTGTACATAAAGAACTTAAAAATACTACGCTGCCAGAGAAAAATGCACTTAAACTTGATGTGTCAGCGCCACATGAACAAAATTTGCTCACAAAAATAGGTTTTATAAAAATAAAATCTTGTGCAAGACGTCAAAAAGCGATCATGTAAACGGCATAGATGTTGTTGAAGATTTTAATGCAAATCCATATGTAGTATTATGCTTAATATTAAGGAAAGAAATCTAAATGCTAGCAAAGTGGAACAGACAGTTCTGTTTTTGTGTTGCTATATCCAATTGAAATTCTGTAAAATATTTCCATTGCTTTGCAATTGCAACACTATTTGCCTGAAATATTGAAGTGGGCTGTGGTGTTACGCCTTAAGAAGTAAGAGAAAGTACATTCTGAGAGACATTGTCTGCGGAAGCTATCTGATAGGGTATTGATAGTTTGGACAGGTAAAGAAATGGAAAAAATGAACAATATATCATATATTGGAATACAGATTTTGTATTTGCTCGTTTAGCAAACATAACCTTAAAATAAGCTCTTGTGAAATTTAATGCTTTTACATTTTTTCCCTGTATTTGAATTTAAAAATCTCATATAAGAATAGCTTTAATATGAATCGGAATGTTTATCATCATCCAAAATAAAGCATCAATAAAAAGTCTTCAATACTTTTTGCTAATTCATACCTTTACTTAATTGTGAATAAAAGCGAAACGGGTCCATCGATTTTTATGATTTATGTCTCATTTTGTTCATAGATTATGCGAGTTTGCGTGAAAGTAATAGGAATTGACACTTTTTTACCGTTTTGGATTTTTTATGAATTAAAAATTAAAAAAATCTAATTTTTTAGGCAACAAATATTTTTTTCTTCATACATTTATTTATAACTGCGAAACTTTTGCTTATGTAGCGAAATTAAAATTAAAATTTATTTCAGCTTATTCGGACTGGTGATTCTCGAGTTATGACAAACAAAAGAGCCAAAACGTGAGAAACTCCCCTACACGATACTTATTAACTTCAAATTAATTTTTAAATTATTATTTGAGGTACCAAGACCAAACGAATGATGCAGAAGTTTTTCTTTTAAGGGCTACTTTCATAAACAATTATCAGAATTGAGTCCCGAATCAATCAACTGAAAAATGTTGTACTGTGTTATTATTTGTATCCACATGCTTGGTCAACAACAGAGAATAGTGGTCCTGTTATTTGACGGCTACTATTTGATGATCGTAAAGAAGAAGGCAAATAATGTCTTTGTTAACAAAAAAAAAAAAAAAAAAATAACAAACACTATACTTACAAATTTTTCATAATGCATTTTTGCGTACATGGAGCCAAAAATAAAATTGAGCTTTTGCAGTAAATGTAAATTTTATAAATTGACAGTGACTCATGTCAAACAACAAATAGACTAAAATTAATATACATGTGTATGCATAAGAATACGAAACAAAGTGAAAATGACACACGTAAAATCCAATCAATAACTATTGCTTGCTCTGCGAAACCACTAACCGCCAATTATTTTTGCTATAACAGCAAATAATATGATAAAGTAAAAACCATTTATAAAATACAACTTTCACTGCCAGATTGTCCAGCTGTGTTACAAACACCAATGTGATACTTTATAACAAAATATCAAAATATCCCTTAAGAACTGAAAAGAAAATTACATACAAAGTAACAAACAATCTCACATTTGTATTGTAAAAAGCGCCAACAATTGTGATAAATAAAAAGAATCAGAAAAAAAAACAAACAGGACATGGCATTGTAGGCGAAACAAGCCAAACAGGAGAATTAAGTTAAAGGGATAACATCAAATTAATTTTAATTAAAAAAAAAAGCAAACATTAATGAAAAATTCAAAACACGCCAATGCATTGCATGTGAAATATTAAAATTTTTAAATTATTTTTCATACCCCACACACGTGACCTTATTTTCAGAAATAATCCAAATAAAAGAGATTAAAAAGAGAGAGAGAGAGGGAGAGAGAGAGAAACGGAAAGAAAGCTACAAAGAGAATTACAAATAGTGTAACGGAAAAAGAAACAAATACAAAACCAACATCAGTTAACTCAGAGCAGAAGGAGAGTTATTGCCTTGAGCAGGCCAGCCAGCAGTATTTAACAAAAGCGATGCCAGATTTGACGAAGTCTACTTTCAATATTTTTTTAAGCTGGAAGCTGCTAGGAATATCCAATATTAGGGACCCACAACCAACTATTTTAATCTCAAGCCTTTGCTAGTGCATCAACCTAAAAATGTTAGCTGATTATCTACTTTAAAGTTAATGGTCATGTGCAACTTTAGCCCATATGATACTACATTTTTCAGCCATTGTTCAATTTTTGGAGAACAATGCTAATATAACGTAATAGGGGTATATATCATGTGCAAAGAACTAAGCTAAATTAATATAAAAGTCAAGCTGTTCACAATTTTACCACTTTTAAGATATGTGCAAAAAGTTAAAGTTTTCAACA
The DNA here is from genome assembly GCA_963662145.1 of Sturmia bella. Classification (NCBI taxonomy): domain Eukaryota; kingdom Metazoa; phylum Arthropoda; class Insecta; order Diptera; family Tachinidae; genus Sturmia; species Sturmia bella. The sequence goes on along the minus strand of OY759171.1, from coordinate 64,015,475 downwards.
TAAAATTTACATCTTAAGCTGAAAATACCAAGTGTTACAGAACCAGCGGCTTCTGAACAAGTATAGCGACGTAAAGCTTCTTTTCTTAATATCTTAGTATATAGTCAAAAGCGAGAAGCCTGGAGATGGGGGGAGCGAAGAATAGCGCAGACTCGTAAACTCTGATGGATACAGTCATTTGCTACTGCTAACAAGGGAAATAAACAAACCGAAAACGTTTAGAGTTCTGAGAGATTATTGATTCTCGATCTATGTAAAAGGAGGACGAAGGTCTTCCCAGCACAGGATAAGTTCCAAGGCAGTGTAACACAGTCTTTCCCTTGCCCTCACCTTTAAATAACTTTTGTAGAAGTCATTGAAAGGTCGAGCCAGTCGTTTAGCATGGTTTCCAATGGTGCAGTGTCCACTGATGAGCGATACAAAGATCTAGCCTCAAGATCAAGGCAGTTGTAAGAGTTCTCGCACTCTTATTGCGTCCAAACGATGAAGCAAGTGGTTGCTGAGAAACCATATTTACTGTACCTGCTCCTGTGCGGAAAGGCCTTTACGTTTTCAACACTTTGAAAGGAGAAAACTATCGATATTCTCATTTTGGGGAGATGTGACTGTTTTAGCCATCCAGTCGGCTAGATCGTTGCCGCGGGTTTATTTGAGGGTTAGGTTTGAATGTCTCGCCATCTCATTTAAAGATGTCTGACATTTTTGGTCCTCTGAAATATACTGATCAATACCAGTCGAGTAATGAGTTTTGTTCTCTGTGTTTGAGAACCTCATATAAGCCTTTCGAGCTAAAATCTACATTAGGTTTGGGCATCTATATCACCATACCTGAAATTTGCATACCCATATCTCAAAGAGAAACAGAGTGAGGGATCGATTTTATTTCCTCAGAGAAAGTTTTTGTAGTGATAAAATTGTAGTAATCAACATTTTTAAAGGAGACAAAACAAGAAAAGTAAAGTTGAAGACGGGTCCATACATCCATGGCTGTTTTACGTCTACCACGTACATAGATCGTCAGCAGTGGCTTCGAACCCACAACATAACTAATTGCATATTTAGTCATTCAACTAGTTACTGACTGTCTATATTTAATGTAAAATCAACTTTCATTTCAATTAAATCATTGTGCATGTTGTCAATGATGCTGCTGCCGGAAGAGGCGTATAAAATTGATGAAAGAAAATAATAATGTACCCATTGTTCATAAGCTCTCCATATGATAGATATTTCAAACGACAGATTTTGCTTTGTTAAGCCCAGCTTAAAACAAGTTAGAGGGCTTTTATGGATAACATTTCCAGCAAAATAATCACATGTCTTTTTTAGTGTGACAAGCGTATTTGCGCTGTCTAAATCAACCACGTTGGGTATGGAAATGGGTGGCTTAGACAACAAAAATACACTTCATGCTCTTATTTAGGTTGGTCTGTCACTAAAACTTATCACTATTGTTAAGACTTGCATTAAACCTACTGACTTCGTCTGTCAAATAACTTTCCAAAGCACCACGTACTTGATGCCATTAAAACTAATTCCCTAAGGTCTTTTCAGTCACATTCATTTTACTTAGTATGCCATTAAGTCCCATGGCTTTACACTATTTTTAGTACTATTAAAATACACGTATTTTATTTCCTGTTTATACAGCAAATGTAGGCAAACAAAGAATGAGAAAAATGGTACGTAATTAAGAGAAAAACATGAAGCAGAGCTGAGCAACATAAATCAAACCGAGAGCAAAAATGTTTGGTAAAGAAGAACCAATAGTAAACATGAAGACAAAGGAAACGGGAAGAAATGAGAAAGCACCCAAACGAAATGTCAATTAAACAATTCAAAAGAATACAAGAAAAGGAAACACAAGAGTATTGGGAAGAGAATATGTTGACAGAAAGGCTAAACAAATGTTCTTATTCGGCTTATGTGCTTGAATGTATGTATGTGTGCACAAAGTGTTGTTGTTGTAGTTTAGTACATAGTAAAAAAACACTATAAAAATGTTTGCGTTGAAAGTACTAAAAGTATGCATTTCATTAAAAATGATTTAGCAAAATGTTCTTTGAAGAATTATGCAAATTAAATGATGACAGGTACCAAAAAAAAAAAAAGAAGAAAAACAAGCACTTTAAATTTTAATAAACCGTGAGTAAGAAAATTGCTTTAATTTAACTAAATTTCTCTATGTAAAACAGGAGACACTTTTAAACTTAAATTGTGCAGAAAAACACACTTTTTTATTCAAAGCCAATAATTTATCTCTTGACTAAGTTTTTTGAAGGATGTGGTGGTAGTTTAGAAAGATACATACATGTGTTGATATGAGAAATATTTGGTGAAACTTTTGATGGGATTAATGTAATATTTCAAGAGCACAACCAAGTGAAGAACATTTGTATAAAGCACACACCAATTTTAGAGTTATTTATGTAAAAATTTTTCAGAACGAAAAAACGTTTTTTTGCGTTGTGGGTACATTAAATATGTCAGCCATAGAATGTACGGATGTAGAAAGATTCACGTCAGTAACTGGCTGTCGCCCTAACCACTAGTGAAGATTATGACTCTACACTAAGTCTGATAAAACAAACCACATAGCAACATTATTCATATCGAATTGAATGGTCAATCTTCAATTACCTCATGTTAAGTGACTTCGGCCTATCTAGAACCATTTTTCTTACCCATATTAAACAAGACATCAAAAGAATACCGGATGATTTGCCAAGTACACCCAACACCCCCAACAATATTATCTCGTATACCTAAAGTACACCCGATGTACCATCGAACCGTAATAAAGTAAGTTCAATTCCTATATATTGAAGCTTACGAATAATAATCCTTACACTGTTATTATAACACATTAAACTCGTGTAAATTTAGCGCTTGCAATAATAGAACTTGAGCTCCATAAATCATCGATTCCATGGCATCTTTACCTGATGCCTTATTAAAACCAAGTCACCACGATTCAGGTGCATTGAATCCGAAGAGCAATCCTTGGGCCACTGATCCCAGTGAATTTCGCTCTTCGTGTGATAGTTGTTAGAAGCCTGCTTTATTAGGCTTTCAATTACCATCAACTGGGTACCCATCGACATTTATCTGTCCCGCTGACACAGCATTAGGCTGATTACGATCATCAAGGTGCATTATATGGGGGGACCTAGAATGTACAGCTGCCAAGCTATGGATAGTCATTGACTTTGCTTTAATTTTTAAATGAAACATTTTGTGTCGAAATTATTACTATCGAAAAAATAGCAATAGTTTAGTAAAAATTAAAGAATTGATATCACCATCGATAGTTTAATTTATTCAAAGTCTAATTATCGATAAACCCTCAATAATTTATTAAAAATGAAAGTATCGATATCACTGTCGATATTGCAAAACTATCGATTAGAATAATAGCATGTAGTCCTTGAAATGGTTTCACTTTCCATATGTTTTATAAAAACTATATATCATGCACATATACATACATATATGTATGTGTTTAATCTAATTTATTTATACTATTTAAAAACTTATTAGAACACATTTTTTGAGACTTTCCCATAATTATGTGAGTATTTAGCAATTGTTGGTTCTGGCCCAATTGTGTTATTAGTTTCTTCCGCGTTCTTCCCCATATTTATTATTTATTTAAATATACCTTTAAAAGGGAATTTGTTAACTAATGCTGCACGATATAGGCGGGCCAACTACTATCATATGCTTGGATGAAATTAACAGTGCAGTTGCAATTTTATATAGCATTTTCTAAAAAATTAGATTTTCTGAAAAGTTTCTTCAGCAAAAACTAAAACCTTTTCACGATAACACTGGACTTATGCCGTTTTCTTTACTCCAAAAAAGGCAGCATTTTCAATATTATTTTGCACAAAAAATGTAAATGAACATGATTTTTATCAATTTGTTTTACTTATTCATATTTTTGACAACCTTTTCTTTTGATCTTGATTACACTAAACTATTGAGACTGGTATTAAAAAAAAAAAAAATACAAAAAAGGGCACGGGGTTTTCCAGACAAGAACTAACCAGCACCAGTTACATGCAAAACATTAACAAATTTTAAATTTTGTCGTCATTTTGTTTTTAGTGAAGAGTGGTACAAAGTTTATTGAATACAAAGTTTAAAAAAAGTGGAGCTCAAGCTGAAATTTTATTGCACTCTATATTTTTAAAATTTTACCTAAATTCCTTTTGATGATCCAAATTGAATGCCTCCTCTTCACTGTCGCTAAAACTCGGCAAACTATTGTTGCCGCGTGGCATACTACCATTACCACCCTCACTACCACCACTACCGCCGCCATATGCTCCGGTCCCCAACTCCTCCATGGCGATTTCTATACTGCCATTGTTAATATTTTGAACACTGCCGCCCACCATTGTACCATTTCCTCTACCCCGGCGGCCGCTACTGCTGCGGGCAATGGCACCCGTACTGCTGCTACTGTTGTTGGTGCTGTTGTTGTTGTTGTTGTTATTATTATTGTGTAAGTCATTTTCTTGTTTTCTAGCCCCGCCCCCGCTCCCACCTAAGGACGAGGGCAAATCTGTGCATGACGAAGCTTCCGGTACTTGCAATGCCTGATGCTGTTGATTGGCTAGACTTTTTGTTAAGGTCTGCTTGAGACGCCTCTGGCTGCACTGCAAAGCATCCAAATCCAACAGTTGTCGCTGCAGTTGCAATTCATCTTTGTAGTTGAGTTCTTCGAATTTTAAACGTTCCAATTGAAATTCTATTAGATCGTCTAAATCCAATAACGAAGCAGCCATTGTTAAGGGGAATAAAGTATGAGGGAATGACCAGAAAGTCGGAAAAGAGGGAATGTTAGAGTAACTATGAGGAGCCTGATGTTGATGTAGAAGTAGTAGTAAATGTTATTGGATTTCGATTTTGGTTACAGCTGGTAAATTTTATTTTTGTTTTCATAAAAATTCTAACATTTTTTCTGCATTTTACTTGTTTTAAAGCAGGTAATGAAACTTGGCTTACAGCATTAGTTTAAGATTTTAGAATATAATTTCTTTAAGTATACAGACATACAATACATATGTAGTAGATACACAGCCTTACAAACATTTATTTTTCTCTTCACATTCCTATACATTTACACACACACACACACACACACACACAAACACAAACAAACACACACAAGTTTGTGCACTTAAACTTTTTAGCCAGATTTCAACTTTTTGTATTTTTATCAATTTCCTCTGCTCCTTTTTATCTCTTTTGATTTTTATTTGCTCCTGATGCTGTTTTGGGGCTGGCTGTTGTTGGCGTGTTTGCTGCTTTTGTTCTGGCTGTTTGTTGTTGTTGTTGTTGTTGTTGATGATGATAAAAATGCTGCCACCTAGATTTCTTCTTCATTTATATTATATTTGTTGTTGTTGCTGTAGTTGGCTGCCTTTTATTAAATATATCGTTCTTTTTTTGTTCTTTTTATTTTATTTATATGGTAAATATGAATATTTAGGTTATTTATTTGAAAAAATTGATTTTCTGATGAATGTTTGTTGTTCTTGCTGCTGCTGCTGCTGCTGTTGTAGTTATTTTTATGATTGCTGGTGTTTTTGTAGCCATATTATTGATTTTTAACAGAGGCATTCTATTTGCTTTCACAGCCTTTTGGCTGCCTTTGGTTTAATGCTCTACTGGCTTGTAGGAAAAATGGCAATTTTAAACTTTTTCTTTGCCATTTCTCGTGCTGTGTGTTTCTTTTTTTTCTTGTTCTTGCCTACTAACATATATTTTTGCTAGCTGGCATAAACTGAAAAAATCGGTTTTTTGTGATTTGCTAGTGTGGTTGTTGTTGTTGTTGTTGTTATTGCAAAATTCACTAACGATTGTTACGAACCTTAAAACGAAAACTACATTTTCGCTTTTTCTTTAATATTTTATTATGCCATAATACATTTCACTCAACATATATTATTTTAATTTCACACAAATAAATTTCCCTTTCCAGTAAAGGATTTTTATGCATTGCATTAGTAATCTATACTAAATACTCATACGTTTGCTTTATATTATACACTCGTAGGCATGTATGTATGTATGTATGTATATTATAAAAAATTCATAAAACTTTTATTCATTAAATTCGTTTTTCGAAAAAAAAATCTTTGTTTTCATAGTACACGTATTTATAACTTCAAACGACACCAATTTATTTTTGCAAAATCATTTTTTATTTTTCACTTAAACATCATTACTTGTTATGCATGTATGTATGTATGTTGGAAAAAAAATTGTAGAAAAAAAACATTAGAAAATTGTGACACAATGCGAAACACGGAAATATGCTAAATAAATAAGAAACACATAGCAATTAAAAAAATTGAATTTTTCTTAAATTGCCTAAATTTTAACTAGTATTAAGTATGAATTTTATTTGTTTAATATTATTTAAGTAACGTCTCGTTGTGTATAAGTTTATGTACTATATATGTATGTAGTATGCCCGTTACTAATCTATACAACAATCGTTACAACCGTTCAACGTTTTGTCGTTGTATGAATTTAAGTAGAAAAATTAAAAGTGTATTAGACTTTCGTATTTTGCCTTTTCAGTTCCTCTTCCTCTCTCTATCTCTCTCTTTCTCTCTCTATAACACTTTACTTTTGCCTCATCGCAAGTTTCTTGCCTTTCTAAACGTTTGCATTTATAAATATGCATACACACACACACATATATGTATATACATACCTATAGTATGTATATATGTGCATATATACATATGTATAAATATTAGTATAAACTTGTACTCATTATTATCAGCCAACTTTTTTTGTACCGTTAAAACACACTTTCTCTTTTCTCTTTTTATACTAGTACTAACAGATGTTTGTATCAGTGTTGCCAAAGGGAGAGTTTAAGGATTTGAATATATTTCCTGATTTTTTTTTTTTTTGAAAAACAATAATGTATTCATTTTTTCCTTTAAAAAAGCCTACCGCCCAACCTCAATTAAAGCGTCAAGCACTTTTTTGGTGTTCAAGCCACCCATTTTCTAGGGAAATGCGGGGTGTATACTTAGTTTATTATTTATTTTGAATTGGTCTGCTAAAAATTAGCACCGGTATTCATAAAAAAATAAAACATTGTTGAAACACATTTTACAACAAATTTTATATATAAAATTTTTTCTAAAATGTATTTGAGCAATGTCTTATTTTTTATGAATACCGGTGTAAATATTATAATGTTTTGAACATCAGTAATAACACGGTGATACAAAATAGAAAAAAAGTACTAATTTACTTCTAAAAACAATCTGTTTCAAATATTTCCTGTCTAATTTTGCAGACGACATTTTGTTGATCCAACTCAACGCGTCAATAGATGCGAAAAACATTGAAATAATGTTTAATAAAACTTTACTACTTATGCTATTATTTATAGAAAAATATAATAAAATGGTCAATCAAACATTTAATACAAAAAATTATTTTTTCGTATATTACTTTTCTTAGCTGCCCGACCTCACGAGCAATCGCTTGTGTCTTCATACAAGCAGTGACGTCACGAATAAATTCATGAATTTTTTTTAGCTCACAGTAAAACTTTTTAAAATCTGAAAAAAAAGAAAAAAAAATTACTTTTTTGTTTTCTTTAATATTTGAAAACACAAAAAGAATTGTAAACAAATTTACATTTAATATGACAGCTTTTGTTAAAGGATTATTGCCGAACATGTATTCAAATACATCTTTAGTCTTGGCAGACGTTCATTTACTGCTTTGACAATCACATTTGATCTCTTCAAGAAATTGGAATTATGCAATTCGATCGTGATATAATAAAATCCCTAAATTATAAATACTGCGCATTTGCGGGCAATCATATGTTGAATTTTGTTTAATATCTCCAATAATATTAGTCCTTCAAAAGGTTTCTTCAAACTACTACATTCGAAACAAAGCGGCATCACTGGTTTGTCAAGAGTATTTATAGGCCAAGAGCGGAGACAGAATTAAAGCGACAAGCGCTCAGAATAAAAACACAAGCTTTACTTAAAATTAAATAGAATGAATACTTTCAATACTTTTCGAGTCCACTGACGAGTTTATTAGCACCAACAAAATGGCGGCGTTATATAGGCGGCTGAAAAAGACAGAAAACATTAACAAGGTATTTTTTTTAGTCCGAAAATAATAATTTGCTCTTTTAATTTTTTGTCTTATCTTATTTCATCAATCAATCCGGACGAAGAACGGTTGATTAAACTAACAATCGTAATTGAGAATTAAATAACAAATAATATTAAGAAAGAACTTATATTGGCTTAATTTTATTCTCAGTAAAATGATTTTGCTAATTATTATTTTAGTAATTCTATGGAAATTTAAATAAATCCTCAATAAAAGTTTAAAACATTTTTCTTTAACTCTTATATGGAAAATAAAAATAGCTTTTGTCGCTTAGTCGCCGCCTATTTAACTGCTATATATTGTCTGTTGTCGCCACTTTTATTTTTTTTTTCTAATCTTTGTTAAACAATTTCTTTCGTTTTTAAGCGGACTTAAAATACACTTGACAAAAAATTGCTCTCTTCACTCATATGCTCTTCTACTAATTTGAAATTGTTTGATTTTTCTTTAGGCTTTGGCTTGAAATCATTTTATTTTACTTACCACTTCCTTTTAATACAAATTCAATTCATTCACATGCATATACACACACAAAATCAGATGTATATATGCATAAACACATACATATGTACATACACACACACACTTACTTCAATAAATTTTTAAGGGGGTTGCAGCCACTCTTGTTGTGTTTGTTTTAACGTATTCATTTAACAAAACAAATGAAGAAAATATAATCATGCAAAAACCCCTTCAAATTATACTAAGCTACTAGAATTACAACACAGCGCCTAATAATAGGCAAAAGTAAATGTCAAAGACATGGAAAAATATGCGGAAACATACACATTTGCTCAAACACACATGTATGAAATGGTGTGTGCGATTGTGCATGTCCGCCTCTCAAACGAGAAACGAGAAACACACAAGCGCACACTGAGCGTCAAAGGCAAACAGAGAAAAATGCAAAATGTGCAACAACAATAAAAGCAAGCACATGTTTTGTTTTTAATCGTGCTTTCTTGTTAGAAAAAAGTGTGATAATGCTTTTCGTTTGTTTTACGAATAAAAGCAAAAATTTACTACTACACAAACAAAGAATTATAATGCATATGAAACAACAACAACAGTTACACAAAAGTTAGTTTGGCAAGTGAGATTCAATACGTCTGTGCGTGTGATTGTTTGTAAACTTATTTATTTATTTCTTTATCGAGTGGGTATGCATGCGTGTGCATGGGCCATTGTAGCAAAAACAAAATGTATGTCATTTCAACGAATCTACTAAGCACATTCAAGTAGTATACAGTTTATGTATATATGTGTGTGTGTGTGTTTTTTTATTTATTAATTATATGATGTGAAAAGAATAAGCCAACAAAAAGAAAGAACAAAAGTCATGCAACTAAAAACTTCACTCTCAGTTTCGACACAGTGTAAATTAAAAGTTAGATTAGAGAGAAATACAAAAAGTTTTTAAGCACAAAAAAAAAACCAAAAAAGATTACAGTTCAATTCCTTAGTCTTTAATTGAATACGAAGGAGGACTTTTGCAATTACACAAAATTATTTAGGTGCTATTAATTGTTAGGGGAATCCGAAAGCCTCTATGAAAGGTCAAGATCTACAGCAGAAAACAAAAACGGATAAACTGAATATCCTAATATACATATTTCAGCGCTAAGGGGGCCCGATAGTTCTTAAATAGAAGTTGGTAGGGTTCAAAACCGTTCGATTTGTCCTCTACAGTCCTTACAATACAGTACACAATAGTGGCATTCACTACTAAAATTGGCGTTTCATGACACGCTTTCTACGCCTCTACGCTTTTTCATGCTTATCATACGTTCTACGCGTTGCACACTTTTCGACATTTCAGTCACCTGCAACTCTTTCTACATGGCAAGTGGCATAAATATTTTCAACATACAAAACACCAAAATGGGTAGTGAAATTAAGAATTCAAACGAGTTAATGGAATTCTCAAATTGTTTTTTGTGGAATAGTGTACGTTTTAATAAATTTAAAATATTATTAAACATGGTAGTAATGATAGTAATGATTTGTAAACTTTATCTCAATGAATTTTCTTCTTTGTTGGAACTGTAGTTTTGTAACAAAAAATTTTAAATATTAATCCACGACACAAAAACATTGAGAGTAGACTCATCGAAAATATCTTTATTTACTCACGACGCTTGTGACGCATGCAAAAGTAGAAAGCATTCCAATAACTCTATTAAAGTCTCAATTTCACTACCCATTTTGGCAAACAGTTGTTTTGTGTTCTAAAAATATTTACACAACATGGAGCGTGGAAAGCATGTTATATAAATTACAGATAAACACATCCATGGTATGTACCCCAGCCAGTAAGTCTTCAACTTTACTTTTCTTGTCTTCTTTAAAAATGTTGATCACTCCAATTTTATCACAAAAAATCTTTCTCACTGTTGAGGAAGTCTAAATCAAGCAATATTTATACAACTTGGCTCGTACAAAACGCATCATATAACTTACAGATAGAGAATCATACAACGCGTAGACGCGTAGAAAGCGTGTCATGTAACTCCAGATGTAATTTATTTGCTTTAAGAGCGAATTGAAATGTATTATTTTAGGTTTAAAAATAGACCTGATTCTGTTTTTTTGTCTATATTCTTTATTTTCTAATCTGTTATATGTGCAAATATACATAAGACTTTATGTTGACAAAGGACCACCCCCCCACCCCCCAAAAAAGCTTTAATTGTCCAAAACTTTTTGAGCGTGCAAAATGCTTTTACAATTTGTTAAACTGTTATATTTTGTATGCCTGTAGTTACTTTGAGCGAAGACATTTACCTGCTGAATTCGATATTTAAATAAAGCAGGCAACATTTTTAATCTTAATTAAACTAGAAAAGCCTACGAGCTTTCTGAAACCATATTTCTCAAATGAGGAGCTCTGGCCTGCTGCGGGGCAAGCCTCAATTGTTAAAAAAAAAAATGAGCTGCAAAAAATAAAATTTTAGGATTTTTTTTTAAGAATAAACAAACACAAAACTGCTTGTCTGCAGAAACACCCACAGCCTTTGGCAGGAATCGATTCTGCGACCTCGGGGACTCTTACTAAAACACTCTACCAATTCAGGCATCAGGGCGATCATTTTATTATAAACTAAAACATCATTATACATCATTATATATTAAACTATCATTCAAATATTCGACTATAAAGTTGAAATTGATGCTTAAAAATCGCTGGGCCTGACGAAAAGTTTGAAACCGTTGTTATTATTAATGCAATAGCAACAAACACAAAAATCAATTAGAAAGAATCAATGGAAAAGCACAGTGCTAAATTGGAAAATTAATCAAAAATGATTAAATATAGATAGTTATTTGGAAATAAAAATAATGAAAATACAAAAAAGTAACCGTATAAACGATGAATAAAATATCTATTTGCCATTAGCTTGATTAAAAAGTTATATGCCAATACAGCTGGCACATCCACTTATTTGTTTATGAAAATACACGGAGTTGTTATCACATGGTTGCCATTAAATTTTCTAATTCATTTGTCTATAAACAAGAGTCATTTATTTACAAAGAGATTACGCATAACGTAGTCCTAAATGGAAAGGACAACTCATATATTGCAAAACTAGCCTAAGTGCTTACCCTGCCAGCAAATTGGTAGTCGACTACTAAAATAATTAACTTCACGTTAACTTTTATGGACTAGCTTCAAATTAGCTACAATACAATCGAAACGTAGTGCAGAGTTAACCCAAAATTCAAATAATAACATACACACATACACGGTAAATAACTCTTGAATTAAATTGCCTATTGTCGCATTCGTTTTAAATGTAGCGATGGCTGAATGGGTTAAGGTGGCTGCTCACCAGTCTTGAGGCTTAGTGGTTCGAATCCCACCAGAGGCTAACAAAAAAAAGTGTGATGAAATTTAATTTAATAAAATATAATAACTATTACCACCGAAAAATGTAAAATCAGCCTTGATTTGTACATATTTTTCTGTATGTACTGACTTTGAAGTAGTTAACTTGAAGTTAGTTGAAAAGTAATGCAGCGTCGGACAATTGACTACCACCTCCTAGGACATCGTAATGTTAAAATAGTCAGTCATCTCCATTGAAAATAATCTAAGTGTCAACCACCACCAGTTGTAAAAAAGTTAGCTTGTAATTCATTATTAGTTAACTGAGTTGCCGGCAGGGTAGCAATTCAAAGCTCTCTTTAAGCTTCTGGTGATGCCAAATAATATAAATTGGTCTAAACTGTTGTTACTAGTGAAGACATTAGCCAGTTATGTACTCATGGAAACAGTATGTCAGATTATATGTATTTACTTAAAATATTATTTTACAGAAATTATCAGCCCTGCTATTTTGCTGCTGCTAAAGCTTTCAAGAGCTTTATTAAAAACTTTTCAAGTTCTATTTTTACATTATGTTCAATAACCATTTTTAGACAAACTTCTGTTTAATTTTTTGTCGTTGGCAACTCATTTTATTTAAATTTTATTCTTTTATACATACATCTATAAATGTATAGCGGCAAAAACGTAAAATCCCAGAACTAACAAAAATTTCAATATCATTTTATTTAAAATAATTTTGTGTTTTCAAACCTTTTCTCAATTTCTTAAAGAGATTCCTAATCAATTTTAAATAATTGCTGGCTGTTGATAGTTTTATCGGGCTTGAGTTCGATTTTGACTTCCTCAAAATTGAGAAATATTTTTTGTTATAAAATTGGAGAGATCAAAATTTTGTTAAAGACGACAAGAAATGTAAAGTTGAAGACTTACTGGCTGAGGTACATACCATGGTTGTTTCACTACCACCACGTCTCTCATCGGAATCCAAATAATTGTATACTCTTTTTAAGCAGCAGCGCCGGGGAGCTCTTCATTAAAATCAATAATTGCTGGTGTTTAATAATTCTCACCAACTAACCAAACATTTGTTTTTGTTTTCAACACAAATACACAAAATAAAATTTATGTACGTGTAGCAGTTAAATAAGAAAAATAAAATTTGTTTCCAAAATGGGTCTAGAATGTCCCAAGTTGGAGTTTTTGTAGTTATTTTGCATTTTAGTTGACGATACGTTTGCATGAAATAATAAAAAGCTAGAAAACAAAATGTCATCATAAAGTAAAATAAATAAATTTTAAGAAAATGTTGGTGCCGGCTCCAATAACAGAATAATCCGTAATCCGTAACATTTTAAGATAATAAGTTGATTAAATGAGAAATGAAATAAAATCTTAAAATAAATCTTTCTTTTTGTTAAGCAAGATGCTCATTATCATCAGCTATTTTTAAAAACAAATACCGAAAAAGGGCAATATGTAACTGAGATAACAGAAATGTAAGTGTGATAAGTAAAGACAATAACGATATGAACACCGGCTTACAATTTTATCTTTTCTCTTTGAAGCACAAGGAGCAGGAAGTATTGCTATCTAAACTCCCTAACTATAATATGCTTAATGGAAATTAAGAATATGTGCGACTGCTCATATTCAAATGGGCACACAGACATAATGTATTGAACTAAATGTTCGGTGGGTTTGGTTAAGTTTCATTTGATTTAGCCGAGTACGGATCTGACCAAACTTTGCTTAAGCAATCAGAATCAGTATGAGTGTGAGTGATTATATTTTTGTGAATATGCAGGCATAGATCAACCTAGAAAACAAATTGAAAATGAAAACAGAGCAAAGAACAAATTTTGTTTTAATATTAATAAAACTGACGAACAAATTAATGGTTTTTATGGCAAAATAAATGATATTTATAATTGTTAATTAATTAATTAATTGTTAAATTAATTGTTAATTACCTTATCGGACTTTTTAGGACAAGGACAGTAAATTTTTGCCGACTTACTGAGACGCTCATATGCACCCAAATTGTTGTGAACCCAGGTCATGACTAATTGTAAACCGCTTTTAAGCAGCAGCGTTAAGCCATTCCACTACCTGATCCCTTTATATCTGACTGTTTACATTTAACATATTGATTAATTTTCAATTTTATTACTTTTCTTTGTTTTGCTGTTGATTGGTATATATTTGATATACTTGATTTCCATTTGATTTTAGTGATTGTTTCTCTGGTCGCTGTCATTTGGCACTTGATTAACTTGTTGCTCAATAAGATGGTTCATATTTTTGCTTTATTTCGCTATTTTATGTACATATATGTATATCGACTCAATTTTTGTATTTTTAAATATGTAAAATAATTTTTTTATTTTTCAATAATTTTTTTTATCTCTTCTGTGGCGTTTTTCATGAGAGCTAAACTGTTAAAAGAGAACATGACATTTGATGATTAACCTCATGGTGAACATCGATGCTCGGGCATATACTCGAGAATGGATGAAATATGAACATGAGCGGTCTTTGTTGGCCATGACCGATGTTTGACATCATGTTCATACCGAGCTTATGGCTAGTGGAGACACCCAGTAATAGAGGCCTTGTTAAAACAGATTTTTTTTTAAATTTTTCTCAGCAGGTTTTTTTTTTTCTTTTAATGAAAAAGAGTGTGAGTTTTCTCCTAAGCTCACTATTCCATAGAAAAATACTGTAAAACTAAAAGAGAGAATAGATAAACTCAATTTGAAAGTGTAGTCCAAATTACTGATGAATTCCTCGAAACGCTGCTTTTTGTTTTCATTTTCATAGACCAGGGGCCGAATTCCGGCATTCGTGATTGAATAAACTCGATAGTGAAAATAATGTAAAGCAAAAACAAAACAAGCAACAAACACACAGCATTCGATCATGAATTCTTTCGCTCACGAATGCCAGAATTCGGCCTCAGATCAAGGCAGCTCGATAATAGGTAGAATTACAAGCCCAGCTGACTACTGCTTTTAGCTTGTAGAACTGTCAAAATACACAACAACACGCGAACAAACGGATGACAGTAATACAGTTTTTCTACCAACAAAATACATGCAGTGTTTGTTGTAGTTATGCGATTACCTGGGACCAAATTCCGGCATTCGTGATCTAACCAATTCATGACTGAATGCTGTGTGTTTGTTGCTTATTTTCTTTTTTGCTTTACATTATTTTCGCTATCGACTTTATTTGATCACGAATGCCGGCATTCGGTCCCTGGTATCAAGCTGCCTTGGACCAGACTGTTGATGATCTTCAGTTTTTGTCAATGCTCATCTTCTTTGTCACACTTTAATTTTACAACTTTGCACATTTCACCACTTGATTTTAAATCATTGTTGTTGTTTGTTTATTCTTTTTATGATATTATATACACACAAACAAACATTACACTCCGTACCACAGTTTTTGTGATAATCAGGCAGTTCTTTCTCTTATTTTCACATTCTATTCCGTCTTATCTTGACTTTTGCTTGTCTGCTGTCTACTTTGGCACTTTAAGGAGACGGTGAAGTAAAAAAACAAAAACAAAAAACTTAAATAAACTGATAAACTCATAATAAAATAATTGTTTTGTTTTTACTTATTTCTTAAAGCAAAAGGTTTTCTGAATTTTATCTTATTTGTGTTTCTTAAAAACATTATAGGGTTCATTTCGTTTGCAGTGTTTAAGGCGAAGAGTTGTTTTTAAGGAAATTAATTAATTAAAATAAAAGTATATGTGTACACATGTATGTGAAATACAAAAATCAATGGACTCTTTATGAATGAATATAAATTAAAAAAAAATAAAGTGCTTTGATTTCTATTTATTCGGATCAGTTTTCATTAACGTTTGCACTCAAGTTTTGTTAAATCAAATTTTAAAATTAAATTAAGTGCGTGTCATTTTATTCTAAAAAAAAAAAAAAAATATTAACTACATAAACAAAAATTAATTTGAGATTATTGAAAAAATTTGGAGTTCTGTGGCTTGGAATTGGTCTTCTTTCAACAACATGTCGAACAAAGAGAATGTACCGTTTGTAATGTGAGTTTCAATGAAAATTTTATCAAAAACAAATTTCAATTAGTTGTTTGTATTTTTTTTTGGCCAGTACTAATTCGAGCAACAAAGTTATTTTAGTAAAAATTCTACTGACATTTTTAATGTGCTAAGTAAGGCAGAGTAGTTTTCAAAACTGACTGTAATATAGCGAATTCAATTTGATGGGCAAACATATAAAAAAAAAGTTTTTCTCAGGCAATCGCAACAAAAAAAGAGTAATAAAAAAATTATCAGCTGTACATCGTAGAAATTAGCAGAAAGAAAATTTTCGTTTTTAAATCCCCCTCAAGGTATGTATCTTAACACCAGTAGTTATTGTTGTAGTTATGCGGCTAACTACAACAAACACAACAACAACAAATTTTTTTGTGGAAATACCATGATACAACTAACAAGGTAGCCTTTTCGCTACAATAAGAACAACTTCAATAAAAATAACATGCATTTTGTTTTTGTATAACTTATGCAAACTGTCAAAAAGACGCCACTTCTACATTTACAGAAGAAAGATGCACTGAGCTTACGCGGATTTGCTACCTCGTTTTGGCTGCCTTTCATTTCTGCAATCTCTTGATAACCTAAAGTAGTCAGATGATTAACGGTTTAGCTGACGAGGCTACCTTGTTCGGTCAATCATTTGCTCACGTTTGTGTTGTGTATTTTGACAGTTCTTCAAGCTGGAAGCAGTAGTCAGCTGGGCGTGAAAGGCTACCTGGTATCGAGGTACCCTAATATCCATATCAATGCTTCTACACTAGCAAAATTTACTTTTACCAAGTTCTGAGCTTAAGGTAGAAAAGTGAAAGAAAGAGCATGTTTCAAACCTGCAAATATTTTTTTTTGCTTGAAACAATTCATCTTCATACCAGGTAGCCTTACAAGAGCAGCTGACTACTGTTTCCAGCCGTTCAACTGTCAAAGGTTTGTTTACAGACTGCATTAACGCCAACAAATGGCAGACAAAATATTGAGTAATTCTACCCACAAAATTCATGAAGTGTTTGTTGTAGTTATGTTACCTGGTATTAAAAAATACCTTGGCTTGACAATCAACCAATTTCATTCGTGAACAATGAAATTGGTTAATTGCCGAATTTTGCATTAGCCAACTGCTGACAAGGTCTTAGTTGAGGTTACTTTTTATGAAAAGTAAACAAAGCCGACAAACCGATAACAACAAATGCCTGGCTGCTAGAAGAACAGTAAAGCAGCAACTACGCATTTATTACCGTTTTTATTATTTGTGTTTTCACACTACATTGTGTTATCATTTTCTGTAGCTCAGCAACTTAACATTAATTTGATTCCCTTTAATAATAGAGCTATAAATTTTAATCTATGTTAAAATTTTTCAAAAACTGCTGATAACTGCTTATGTCTCTAAATGACAACGAAATTTTCTGTCTAAATTTCTATTCAAAAAAATACATATGAAAAATTTGTGAACAATCGATGAAGTTTTATATATTCACCATGGTGATCAGGGATGGAAAAGTGGTTGCCATTCGAAAATGTTTTTTTTTTTCATTATTAATAATTGTATCAAAATTGAGATAAAACTAGAGTGATTAATAATTTTAAAGAGGATAAGAAAAGTAAAGTTGAAGACTCACTGGCTGGGTTACATGCCATGGCTGTTTCACGACTCTTCAGCACCCAAATTGTTTCGAGCCTGCTGTTTTTAAGCAGCAGCGCATTGCCACAGTTTTACCAAAACAAATGTTTAATGGTTAGTTTAAAAATTCTGCCTTATTAGTTGTATCATGGTTTGAACAACATTGATCTCAAACTCAAATCAGTGGCCATATATGCCCAAACTTGACTAGCAACTCTTACAAATTTCTATTCAGACCAGGCAAGAACTTTCAATGTCCATTGGCACCAGTAGCAGTTACCTTAAAGCCTTCATGGAAGGGAATCTATCCATACTTATTTATCCCAGTTCATTTTTGGCTGAAAGCCTAAATGATACGTTTGATTATGAAAAATTATTAGTTACAAAAACCTGATTGCAAAAATTCGCTAAAATATATAAATATAAAGATAGTTATATATTAAACATTCCTCAGTGTCCATACACTTTGTTAAATTAATTATATTGCTTACATTTTTCTATTATAAATTTTCCTCAATTGTTTTAATTTCATCTCAAGTGTGTTTAATTTGCATATGCTTGAAAATTTAAGATTTTTGAAAATTGATTTGATTTGAAATGCAGTTCTGCAATCATTTCCATCTTTTCCTCCTGTTACCGTTTTCGTTATCATAATCCTTTGTCGCTTTATTATCCATAAAACACAATATTAAATGATTTTATGGTAAATTCATGCTAAAATTCATCTTTTTGCAATTGCGCCTAAAGGCATTCTATAGATTCCGGTAATATTGCAAGTATGTATCCTTATGGGGTGTATGTGGGTGTGTATCTATGCGCGCGATTGTGTGTGTGCCATTCTTATCGTTGATTCTACTATCGAACGAATCAATGACATTTTGTCATCATAATTATGCGCTGTAATGAATGGTTGAATTATTTGTTGGTCGCTGGTAGATGTTGAAGGTGGCGGACGGACTGTTGTTGGCATCAGTGATGACATTATAAAGTCACCATTGCAGAGCCGCAACATTTTAACCCCGTCCATCAATTGTGTCATTTGGTTTGTGTAAGCGTTTTTGACTTGTTGGTTATTAACTTTGGTTGTTTACTGTTTGCTGAAATGGAAAAATATTATGATTTTTTTTTTGCTTTTAAGACTTTAGCTTCGTTTACATGTAACAACATGCGTTTCATCAAACTCATGAACTTGTGGGCACGGTTTATACATAATTGTAGCAGTTTGGCTGAACAATTATGACTGGTGACTGACAGTTTCAATTGATGGATTAAACAGAAAATTTTGTTTCTTTTTTTTTGCACAAAAGAGTTTATTGATTATTAATATTTTGCAGACATGATTAAAATTTTGCTATTGCTTGTTTTAGCTTGTTCTTTCTCTATTTTTATTTTAATAAATCCTTTGCTAGTTGGATTATGTCAATCACAAGCGCTTAAGTTTTGCTTTTTTTTTCCTCCCCGTTAAACTTTGTTGCTTTGAGTTGTCACAACATTTGCTGCACGTGATTTTTCTTCACACCATCATCATTAAATGGATGTTGTTTGATGGCTTATATCTTTCAAGCTGTGCATGCCATTCGTCTTGAGCTGTACACACCGCATTTTCTCTTCTTGTTTTTTGTTTTTCGCAGCTTACAAAGTAGTTGTGCTGCTGCGAATTTTTCTTCTTACAGGCATCAAGTTGGAGTGCATGTACTGCTGTGTTGCTTTATCTATCAGAGTTTCCTTTCTCTACTCGTATTTCCTGAAGTTATTTTAACAGTTCACAGGAATACTGTTCTTTCGTTTTGTAATATCTATTTGTAGTTTAATCCTTTCAAGAATATCACGCGCTACGCGTCGACACAAGAAAAATGTAAAAGTTTGTTTGTCTTCTATTTTATATTTGCCTTTTTTGTGTTACATTTTCTTAGGCTGCCGCGAGAAGAGTGCCATTTGTTATTTTTCTCAACTGCTTTAGTTAATTATAAATGATAGTTTGAGCTCCAAGAGAAAATAATATGCAGGCTGTCAGCATTGAAGATTTGGAACTAAATGCACATGTACGTAATTCTTATTTTCTAAGAAGTTATCCAAACTTATTTTTTTGTAACGATTTTATTCAAAAACAAAGATTTTTGTTTACTATATAAAATATAACTTTATAGGAAATTTAATATGCACCCCTCAAGGTATGCAACGGTAATGTGAATGGGGCTTCCTGTAGAAAGCAATTTGAATATAATTTTTTTTGCTTGCTTAACTCGATTTTTTTCATATGGCAGACTGATAGAGATCGGTCTTAGAAGTGATTCGCTTCAAAAATCCACAAATAGCTCTAATTTCTTTGCGTAGCAATTTTTTCTGCAACGATGAATATTTGTTTGTTTTCTAAAATTTAACAATAATAATTTGAATAAAGCTCCCTGCAGAAAGTTGTTGGGAAAGAAATATTTATGTATATTTCTTACTACTCTATATATCAGTTTTAAAATCGATTGGTCTAAAAAGCCAGAGACAGCTGTCCAGTTTTGCACTAAGATTTTTGCCAAAACGATGAGGATTTAAAGAATATAACTGGTTTATAGGAAAAAGTTCGATAAAATAAAAAAAATTTAAAAGTAATTGTGATTTTTTTATTTTTATACAAGTAGCCTTCGTGCGATGTTATGTACAGCCCTGGGTTATGCAGCATTAATTTGAATAGAGCTATGTGTATGAAACTCAGGGGTATGCCCTATTTGTTTTTTTGAAGTTTTTTCCGTATAAACATCTTATAAATTTGATTAAGTTTTCAATTATCCCAGCATCAGTTTTACTTAAAGCAATAATTTTTAGTTTCAAAGATTAAAAAAAATATTTTTTCTTACAAAACTAATGTTCGTTTTAGTATATTCTATTCAATATAGTGCTCAATTTGTATGCTCTTTACTTAACTTTTTACATTCTCTTCCCCATTTTAATTTTCTTAGCACCATTTTAATTAGCATACTTTAGGGCGAAGAAAAGTGTTATAAAAATAAACAGACCTAAAAAACCGAATTCCGTTGAATTCTAGTTATTCATCATCTGCCAATTATTTATTTTCATTTCTTTTTAGTAAGAAAATGTTACAGTTGTGTGTGTGTTTTGTTTTTCAAAGAACTATTTTGTTTTGTCTATATTATTTTGTTTTAGTTATTTTATTATTTTAGTTTTAGAGCTGCTTAAAATTTCGTCGTTAAGTTGCTCATATTGAACAGACATGCAAAATATCACATAGAATGTGGAATAAGACTAAAAAAAAACTAATTTTAAGTTTTCATTAATCACAAAATAAAGAACATTGCAGTGCAATTTCATAAGAAAACAGCAGGCTGCTGTCGTTGCTGTTTGGTGTAAGAAAAATTTGCTAAAGTTAATAGAGTTGAGAAAACTAATTCGAATACACAGTGCACAATGGGGGGACTTTTCTCTTTTTTTATTATAAGACATTGCCTAAAAGCTTGAGAACAAAGTAGCATTCGTTTGTATGAAAACAATAAAATAAACTGAGATTTGCTTTAAACATACAAAATAATTACATAGCTGTTATTTGGTGTATAGAAAAATTCTTCGCATTATCACTGTTACGTTTACTCAGTGAAAAAGTTTTAAAAATGTTCTGTAATTGTCAAAAAAAAAATTATATTTTTTATCCCTCTTTCCACACAATTAATTTAGGAAAGACACTTCATTTTAGCAATCATCGTTTACTTTGCAATCATCAATGAACTTATAGATGGTTCCACTTATAGATGGTTCAGACGATATCAGTTTACGTGTGTAAAATCATAGAGAAAATATCATCAAATTCATCATAAAAGAATTCTATTCTTAAGTGTTCTTGATATAAATAAATAAAATTCCATGAGAGTAAAAATCATACTACAGAGTTTTGTTTTGAGTTTATATGTTTCGTAAGAGAATAAAAGAAGTATGTAATGGTCTGTTTTGAGAATATTCAAAAATGAAAGAGAGCAAATTTTCATCTCTGTTTTTTCTCAATTCCTCTAAGTTTCATTACATACTGACGATTCCATTGGTTCTTTTCTACAAAAAAAAAAAAAAAATGAACATGTTGGTCGCACGTAAAATCCTTCCATTTCAAAATTTCTTAAATTACTTATGGGTTAAAATCGTTTTATGAATAACAATTTTTAATAGAATTTCATTGAACTGAATGAACTAATTCAGAAATACTCATACTAAACCGATATAAGGATTTTTGTATTTTTTTTTGTGCATAACGCTCTGAAAATTTGACAATGTTTAAAATAGAAAACTTAATGAATCTAACAGAGTTAGTCTGAAATTGAGAAACGTCGCGGTTTCACATTTAACATCGGCCCTTAAAATTTAACCACCTGTTACAACTTAAATAGGCAAAGACTTCTTATCTTTATTTATATTCCAGAGTACTTGGACGAACTTTGACAAACTGACTTCTAAGCGTGGTAGCTGGCCTTACTTAACAATTTGTACTTAACAATTTGATTTCTTTTACACTACTCATTTTACTTTTGAAATTAAAAAAAGAAAATTATAATAATATTTATTTTATTTTATTATCGCCTACTGTGTTGGTTTGCTGTCGTTGGCCTGACAAAAGTGTTAAGGGCTTTAATCGTTCACTCCTTTTTCCAGCTTTCATTTCATAATGAGTGACTTGAGCGAGTGAACAAGTGCACATGACATTTTTCTCCACGTTTGTGTTGAGGTTTGATGTCTGCCAGTTTTAGTCGAAAGTTTTTTTTAAGGCTTTTCCAATTATTTGTGTTACTTTGTTGTTGTTGGTGTTGTTGGTTTAGCTGAAATTTGTTGCTTTTAATAAAAGTTCGACTAGCAATTTTACTACTTCTATTGAAGTGTTGTATAAATTTTTCAAGTTGTGCTACCGTTTCTTAAGCTGACTTGGACCGATTTGTTTTGTTTTTATTGTTCAAGAAGGGTGGGGGGAGGGAGTAGTGGGATGGAAAATGCAAATGATAGCAAACTTTTCCGTTAAAAATATTTCTTCTATCTCTGGCTTGTTTTGTATATAAATTGAAAATTTTTCATCAAGCGTTTTTTTTTTTTGGAAGGGGGGCCACAAATTTTGTATTCAATTTTTTGTTTTAATTTTTCCTCTTCGTCTTTATCGTTTGGCTGTGGCTTTAATTAAAAGTCAGCTTAAGACTTTGTGCCATGCAAATTAAAAATATATCGTTTTTTTGTCGCTAAACTGTGAATAAAAATTAACAAATTTTAAAACTCAACGCCAATTAAATGTGGTCTGAAGTCAAACTGCAAGCTGCATATTGACAGGGATTAAATTTATGACTGACAACGGGGGCAAAGACAAAAAACTTTCCAAATAGTTTTCGCTTAAAGTTTTCATCATACAAGGTGGTCCAAAAGAAATCACCCTATTGGAATTTGCGCTTATTTTTGCAAATGGCGGTCAATGTCAAATCTGCGAATATTGCAGAATTTATTCGTGCAACACCAAACCATATAATGGAAAGAAATAGTATGTCCGAATGAGATCCATTTGAGGCGTCAACTCTCACATAAAATCATATTTAAACAGTGAATCGTTGTATCGACTAAATTAAATATTTCATTCATTTCGAATCCGAAAACCCTTAAAAAATCATCCATTACTAAGGCATATGAAACTCTTTCCATTTTGTAACACTGTATTATTTTCAAAAAAAAAAAAAAAAGCCATAAAGATTATGAATACTACTCATTTCATTAAAACATACATATATATTTGTCAAGTGACTTAACCAACCATTTTTTTTGTCACCAAAAAACACTGATTTTTTTTTTTTTAAATTTCATCTCATCCTTGAACATCCTCCAATCTTTTTTTCGAACATAAAATTAGAATCTCCATGAAAAAAAAATCGCTAAGGATTTTACTTGAAATGTAGCACAAGTAAACAGAATAGATAAATTTCTCTATTAAGCTAAAGTAGCTTTACGTATGGATAAATGGCATTCTCAGAACTGACAAACGCCTTTCAAGCCATATGGTTTTTTCTTCTTTGTGCTGAATATGCATAACAAGGCAGACTTTGCTATTGTCATGGCAGCTGCAAATGTACCATGACCGGTTTTAAACACACACACAAACTCAAGCGCGCATCCACTTCCACCCACTCGGCATTCATGATGTTTGTGACGGATTGAAATGCATCACCTGGAAATTGCTACAAAGTAACATTCAAGGCCAACAAATTTGCATGTTGGAATAAAACAAAAAAGCCAGAAAAAATAGTGAATTGAAACTGAGGGAAATTTTTAAAATTTTCATGAAAGAAAGATTTACGACACTTGTGTTTTAAGATTTTTTCTATATTTGCTTAGAGAGTATGATCTCCAGAGAAAAAGATGAGATATTGAAGGTGCACAGAGTCTTGTTAAAAGCTGTCATGCTGTGACATGTCATGTCATGCCTGAACATGTTTACGAAGGCATGAAAATTCTATTCTGTAGCTGGCTGGTACCTTGTCCAAAGACGACAAGGGGGGCAGACACACACCGTGCCCCCGTGTAATAATATATCGTAAAGATCGTGAAATATTCTATCAAAATGAAATATAGCAATATTCATATTAAGAAAAAAGTAAAACCAAAAAATTCAATTTCAATTTTATATTGGAACTATATAATTTGCTATTGTTAATGGCTTTTAGTATGAACAACATTCGATCTTCGATAATCGTCTAAAAACTATCGAACCAATTTTAATTCAGTATTATGACGGCAATATCAGAACTGTGGGGACAGTTCTGAATGCGGTAGGCATTTTCCCTTCCTTCCAGAAAAAAAAAATTATGACGGAAATTTAGTATTATGATGAAGCAACGCTATTTTGTACTCTTCTTATATCGATTATTCACAATAATTACATTGATAATAAAGAAAGTAATTTTATTGCTGTTACGTACAATTTCATGATTAAGCAATAAAACTTGCAAGTATGTAGGGTTTTCTATTTCTATGTGAATCAAAAAAAGAAAGAAGCAAAAATGTAAATTTTTTTTTATATTTTAGGAAAACAATTATTTTTTAAAACAAAGCTTTCTGTGGAATCTAAAGTACTGCTGAGTTTTATGTTCAGAATACCATAAGGCATCATAAAATATGTTGTAATAAATTTAAAGACCTTCTTCTCATCTAAACTTTAGCCTTCGCATAATCCAAAAAGTTTACTCTTTAAAAAAAATGTATTTCTGAAGGTGACTAAAACATTTCCATTGCCAAATATCTCTGCTTTTATGGCCCAGCACATGAGACTTGAAAGAGCAAAAAGTTCACGTCACATTTTGACAACATTGAAATTAAACTAGCGAAGTTTAAAAATAAAAGTAAAAAGAAAAAAAAAAATACTTAAAACTATTGACGAAGGTAAACATTTCGGTAATATTTGTTACATATATGTACATAAATTGTAAAACTTAAAGCCAGCAATTAAAATAGTTCAAGCCATTTCTCTGCAAATATATTTACATAATAGAGAGTTGTTTGAAAGATGTATGGCAAATTAATATTTATTTCTTAATGTTGAACTTTCCCTGGCAACATGTTGCCAAAGTTTTTCCTTGAAACCTTAAAATTTCCATTTTTCTTGTGGCACTTTTACCTGTGTGCTGGCGCATTTTTAACATCAATTCTTTTATTTTTTCTGCTTTCATTCAAACAAGTTTTCGAAATCAATAATAAAATTTAGACAATTACTTAGTTTTTTTTTTTTTTTTTAGCAAAACAAATTGCTGGGGGAGTGTTGTTTCTTTGTTCTTGCTTGTTTTTTAAGTTCTTCTTAAATTTTTCTTTAACGAGAAATAATAAAAAGTTTGCTGTTTGTTCCATAACAGTTTTATATACGCATTCTTTTTTTTATTATTTATTTTGCTCGGTAGCATTTGTAATAAAATTTCTTCATTCTTTTTACTTTTTGCAACTTATTTGTTTTTTACGTTGGCTACGTATTCGTAATTTCTTTCTTGGGCCCCTGGTGGGGGAGGGTTGCTGCAGCAACTTCCTGTGTTTATGCAAAACTTTCATTTTCTGGCGAATGTGATGTTGCCAAACAAATATTCTTGCTGCAGCAATGTCTTTATGTTTGAACGAACGAACGAACGAACGAACGAATGAGTGCAGGCAAATAAAATTTTTGGCTTAAACTGCTTTTAGATTGCATTTAGTAGTGTGACAGTTTGTTAAAGAGTCGAAGGAATTCTCAAGTAGAAACTTGTTTACCATTGTGATGTGCTAATTTTGCAATCAGCATGAAAATTTTGCATTTTATTTTTTGTTGTTGTTGTTGCTTTTTGTTTGTTTGCCTTTCTCTCATTTGAAAAAATGAAATGATGACGAAAATTCAAATTTGTTTTAGTTAAAAGTTTAAAAACTTTCTGTTTTCTACTGGTTTTTGATTATTTTTGTTCCATGTAAAAGAGAAAACTGAATTTTTGAACTGAAAGCAATTTGTGTCTCAAATTCACAAGGATGATAAAAAACAAAAAACAACAACAAACGCAGTATTGCAGAAGTGGAGAGTTATTGTTGGGTTAGTGTGAATTTGTACAAAAAATATGGGTCATACTCACATACTACTAAATGAGCTTAAAAGCCTAAATGAAATTTGTTCATTTTTATTTCTCGTTTTAATTGAAGGCTCCTGAATGTTTAAAGTGTAATAAATGTGGTGTTTAATCTCTGTTTTTATTTCGTTGCTTATATTTCAGTGACTTTAAACAACGCAAAACCGGCAACTATGGCTCTGCCACAAATGTTGTTGGCGCCAGTGGTGCTACCCAATCGCCTGGTTCTAGTTTTGATGGCCACAATAACAACAATAGTCCGGAACGTGAAAGAGCCAGGCCCCATTCAGTTTATTGCTTACACGGACACAGTCATATACAGGGTAAGTTTTGAAAAAATTTAACTTCAATAAGCGAATAAAAAAACAAGAGACCAAAAGCTAAAACTATTCTAATCAAGAGACCGAAATTATGTAAATCAGATTAAATGCAATGGCTAAAATACACTGAGGGAATTTAAATGTCATTGTTTAATAGCGTTCTATAAATTCTAAAGAAATTGAAAGTTTTTTTTAGCATTTAAAATTTATTCGACTCCTTTTTTGTTTTAATATTTGTATTTTCTTGAGTTAGAGGTCTTTTTTTATACACATATGTATGCTATGCGCTGCTGCTTAAAAAAAAGTAAACAGTATAGTCTACAGGCCTGTGTTCGAAGAAAATTTGGGTGCTAATGAGTGATGTGGTGGTCGTAGCCCAGCCAGTACGTCTTCAACTTTACTTTTTTGGTCTTCTTTAAAAAAAAGTTGATCACTCCAGTTTTATCACAAAAAATCCTTCTCAATTTTGAGGAAGTAAAAATCAAACTGGAAAGCCCTAAAAAATTATTAAAAATATTTTGTTTTAAAATCCAGCATTTTTGTCTTCATGGGAATAATATTGAAACATTTTTTTGTTTGTTTCTTTTTTTTTTTTTTTGAAGAAAACCAACCAATCAAATTTTGTTTTTCAATATCATTGTCCTGAAGAAGTTTTCTTTAGCAATATGTGTCAAAAACTTCTTGAGCAACATTCCACTGGAGGTTTATTTGAAAACTTATTTAGCAATATGCTCTTGGAACTATTTCCCCATTGCCTAATAATATTCTTAAAAACTCCAGAGAAAAGTAAAAATATTCAGCTGAAAAGAAAAATTAAGAAAACATTTTTAAATCTAAACATTTTTCTTTGGCAACATGTTGCTAAACTGATTTGGTGAAAATAGTTTGACAATTCTAAAGAAAACAGCAAACAAGGTTTTTATTTAGAAACAAATACTCGCGAGTGCTTCCAGGGATCATTCTGTTGCAACATTTTGAAACATTTCTTTGTGGTTTTATGCAACTTCAACCTGTACCTCAAAACAGCTCCGAAACATTTAGCTTTAGTTTTTTACCTTTTTACTAAATATTATAAAATAATATACTCAAGGTACCCCAGCCACTTGCTCCTGAGAGTATTTGGTTAATAAATGTATTAAAAAATTAAAAAAAAAACTAAAGGAAAATCTTTTGGCAACATGCTGCTGATTCATCTTTAGGATGTTGACTTGAAGACAACTTTTTTGCAATTGAGTAACTTTCTCTACATGTAGAGCATGTGGGAAGGAGTTACCATCGGTTAAATTCTTTTAAGATTTTTCGAGTCTACGGATGAGTTGATTAGCATCAACGAAATGTCGGCGGCCTATAGACCGCTGAAAAAGACAGAAAACATTAATAATTTATTTTGTTTCTGACTTTTTACCAAACTAAAATTTAGAAAACATGTGGGTCTTATTTACAAATACAAAGCAAAATTTTGATGAAAAAAAGAAACTCAAATATGATGAGGAACATTGTATACAATTTTAATTTAAAGTATGCAAAAATTAATGTTGCGCATCATGCGAGATGGGCAACATTGTATGCTGTTAAATATTGAGTATGAATAAATCTATGTTGCGCAACACTTTTCTTAGTTTTGAGCAGAGTATTAAGCTTAAGGCAATAACGCAGTGCCGGTAACTCTTGATCTATATCTATAGATATATATTTCAAGCTATCTGCATATTTATCACCCTGACATTGTCTAATTTCCTTTTGATTTCGTCGAGTTTTCCTCGCCACTTCTTTCAGTGTACAGCTTAATGTTTTATTAAAACGTTGCTGCATTTGTACATGCAATATGTAGATTTGTATTTGTATTTTCTGTATTACTTTTATCCCCAGATTTACCAAAATAGTTTTTATACAGTTTTTCGTTTTATGTTTTTTTTGCTTGATTTTTTTTCTTACTACCGCAAATTCGTTGAAATATGATGATAAAATGGAATACATTTGACATAATAAAGTTTTATTGTACACTCTCACACACTTTTATCTAGTTTTAGTCAAAAAAGTCGAAAACTAAATAAATTGAATCTGGTGTGATTTCAAAGGTTTCGCCAACATTATATTATACAATTTCGAAACAACAAATTTCGTGTGTGTGTGTGTGTGAGTGCGCAAAAAGTGGAATTTAAATTTTAATTAAAAATACTACAGAGATAAGGATTTATAAAGAGACGACACATGTGTATGCAGGGATAAACAAAGTTAAACCGAATAAAACTTGCGATTTGTTTCAAATAGCAGGGAGACCAAATGCAATTAAAACTACAACAAACTTCTGGCATTTAGGAGAGCTTTTAAAGCTTTTTTTTGGGTTGGCTGATGGTCTTTAAATAAAATAAACTTCATTTGTTTAGCATCTAATTTGTAAATTTGCCCCGTTTTAGAATTGCTTTTATTTTAATAAAATAATATGCGATATTTATTGATGCCAATTTTTGTTTGCTCAAACTCGACACGCAACATTTTTATTGCAATTTTTTGTTTCTTTTCATCAAATGTTGCTGCTGCTGCTGCTGGTGGCTTTAATGGGGCCGGGTTATTGTTTCTTTTATTATATGCTCATTATAAAAAATTGTTAACAATTTTGTTTATCAAACCAGAAATTGCTTAAACAAATAACAAATTTGAACTTATTTACATTTTAAGTGTTTTGTGCGCTTTTTGTTTGGCAACTTAACAAAACTTGTGAGTGTGTGTGTGTGTGTGTGTGTGTGCCTGTATTTTGAACAGTTTACATTTTAAATAAACGACATTTAGTTGGCAGTTACAAGAGACGCTAATGTGAAAACAAATTATAAATAATTCGCAAAAAGCATGTGCATAAATAATTTGCAAAATGCAAACTAAATGAGAATAAAATGAAACTGGCAACTGAATTGAAATAATGAAGTTTGAATTTCAATTGAATTATAATTTTCCCGACTTTATGAAGGGAATGGCAGCATTTAACTATTGCTTGTGTGTGTATAGGTTTAGCTTAGAGAGGCTGTAAAACAATCTAATTTCAAAAAGATAATTTTTTCAATACCGAAAGGGCGGATCGGCTCCTGCCTTAAGCCTAGCATGAGTTTGCACGCTTCCGTTTGTGCAGCCAACAAACTCAGGCATGCAAAACCTGAAACAATGACAGAATTCTATTCGATTTTTTTTCGGGCATTTTCACATGTAAAAGTAGAATTTAATCATGAAAACATGATGCAGATGTATAAATACTCTCTACACTTTATAATCAATTATCTAGAAATAAACTATTTTTGCGTTGAAATATTATTAAAGTGGCACTTATTGTAAATGAAAAGTTTCAATCATATACACTGAAAAACAATTCAAGCCATTTGTAAGTCAATCCCAAACGGTGCCAGAAGTACCATAAGTACTTGTTTCCTCAAAGTACGGATTTCCTCAAACATACTTGTTGTGCTACGGATTTAAGTACAGATTTTTCAAGTGTTAAATACTTAATTCTAGCCATATTCAATCACAGTTTCGTATTGAATATATCTCAAATCCATGCCTAAAACAAGAACGCTGATTTTAATTTAAGAACTTACCATACCTTTAACACTGTTTGGGTGGCTTTAAGTACGAAAGCTTTGCATTTGTTTTGAGTGTGATAATTGATTATGCACTTGATTCGATGGCTCTGAAGCCTATTTAATCCCAAATTCGTAGCTGAAATATTCTGCTCTACTTTCTTAATTTAATAATAATTCTCTTTGCCGCTTTGCCGTTTTGAACCTGGAATCCTACTACTGCCAGTCCAGCCGCTCTGCCGATTCAGCCATCCCAGCAATTAAAAAATGAAAAAAAATCTATACTTAAACAAGCAAACACAAGTGCGAGTTATAAATACACCCAAGAGTTTCGTACGCATTTTAAGCCTTAGCAGGATTGATTCTCTGTAACAATCCCTATTCGGCTCGTTTATTATGCGTACTTCAATTACGCTTCGTACTAAAATCAAGTAGAAAAAAACTTAAATTTAAAACGAGCATTTTCTTTCTGTGTAGTTGAAGCAAACGTATTACATAAGAAAAAGAAACGCAACCCATTAAACTATATATATTTGCGAAACAGCAACATTCACTTCACATCAAATATTCCATGCTGTGCAACATTTTCCCCTTAATAAAATATTCTATTAAAAGCAAAGCCCGGAATTGAAAATTAACTCTTTTACAACGTTTTTTTTTTTCTAGCTAAAACATTTTCTATCATCCATCATGTTGCTTAAAAGGATAGAAGAAGCAAATGTAAAAATGCAGATAAACATTTTCCTAGCAACATGTTGCTAGAAAAGGAATATAAGGTTAATGTAGCTGGCAGCATGCCAAAATAAAACGATGTAATAATGCACTTAAAGCCTTGCATATGCATGGCATAATGGTATTGAATGAAAACCATTGGGATTTTCCAATTGCAACATTTTAAAAGTTTCCTTCGCATTTTCGCACTACATCAAATTGTAGTTTAAAAGTTTTTGCAACTTATAGAGGTTTTTATATATACTGGCTTTTTGCAATATTTACTTCATCAAAAATATAATATGCTCCAAGCACTTAACTTGAGTAATAAACTATTTTTTAAGTTTACTTTGTATATTGCATTTTATGGCATATTTGCCCAGCAATGCTGCTTTGTTATATTTTTTTTTCTCTAACCGTATCTTGCCATTTGATTAGCAACATTTTTGCCATCATTGTTTATTATCCATTTACCAAACAATTTACTTGACCATTATTATCCTCTTCATTTCATTTTGTTGGTCATAAATATAAATTTTCATCTGGTTTTTAACATTTTCTCATATGTCATCAGTTGGTAATTTTTGTCTTTTTTAAATTTTTATATATGGTTACTGTTATTTTTTCTTCTTTATATTTTAGACGAACAAAGTTTTGTGAAATATTTTGCACACTTACTTATATGTGTGTGTGTGTGTGTGTGTGTGAAACTCGGTAGTTGGAAGTGTACAAGTTTGTGTGTATGTGTGTGCTTATCTTTGAGTATGTCCATGTAATGACCACAAATATTCTACTTATAAAGAATTGTATAAAAATAAATGTTGCATTTACTATCAAAGACAGCTAATCTAAATTTATGTTTTTTGAATGATGAAAAAAGTAGTCACACAGACAAGAACGTGCGCTGTACAGGACTATTGGAGGAGTGTAATGGATTTTTGGCAAAGATAAAGAAAATGAACTGCAATTGTTCATATTTGCAAGTAGCCACAAACTATTTGTTTGGCAAATAGCAAATAATTGTGGTTAAGCATTTCTTATATGTTTTTGAGTGAGTATCAAAAAATGCATTACCATTCTATACCTGTATTCAACTAAAAGTAACGAGGGTAGGTAGCAAAGAGCATATTTAAATTAAGTTGCAAAAATTAAGTCTGGAAAAATAAGGTACAGATTTTATTTTACTTTGCAAAAAATTTTGTTAACATAATTTTTTTTGTTGATTCGCTTAATAATTTACACATTAAAGATGTGAAATGTGTCAACATGTTTCCTGCAGGCATTATAAGAAATGTGGCCCAACATTTGTTGACACAAAATGTGCATAGAAACAAGTTTGTAACAAAAAACATTACTATGCAACAATTATGAATTGGTTTTACATTAAGATTAGTTCTGTACAAAACTGTGAAAATTTTGATACGTTTATATTAAATTGTATTACAATACAGAAGTCCAATGAAATTAAAAATTTACAGTAAAATGTGAAAATTTTGAGCAAAATAAATTTTTTCATAAGCAAAATTCGCCGTGTAGTTAGTGTTATCTTTTCTAGGATCCAGAACTGATTCGTTCAAGAGACTCGGTTAACATGGCCCTGTAGCGCGTTATCATTTGATCAGCGGCATCCTGGAAAAAAAATTGCCCGACGACTTCCCCAGCGTGAACAGCGCACCATGCATTCACTTGGAGTGGGTGTAGTGGCATCGCTCATGAATTTTGGGTGCCTCAGAAGCGGTAGTTTTGCTTTTTCATTTACCGCCTGAGGTGGAAATGATTTTGGTCGAAAAATCGTCCACTTTGTCATAGACACGATTGTTCCACGTTATTGGGGAGTGTATCGCTCCCTGACTTATTCACTTGTATTCTACAGCTGTCTAGTTCACCAATGCAAAAGAAGTTTTGGAATTGACCGCAATTTGCAAAAATAAGAGCCACTTCCAATAGAGTGATACCTTTTGAGCCACCTGGTATTAACAACTATAAGTTGTTGAATTAAATGAATTAAACATTTAGCCGCTGATTCAAAAAATTAATGCCAAATAGAAAACACATTATTCTCTTCATTAAACTTTTTTCCCAGTATTATAATGCTGAAGAAATATTTGTCTGCCGGTTGTCTAATACACACGTAAACATGATCTTATATACTAAATGTTAATGCAACATGTTGAGCAGCAACATGTTGCTGTTAGCTAATATTGCAGTTTATGCTAAGCTTTAATGTTTCATACTATCTTTTTAGTAATAAAAGCCAGATGTCTGGCAAGCTGCTAAATTGATATTTATCAGTTTTTAATTTGCATTTAAAAAGGGCGCAGTTCACAGTTGTGTGTATCATGTTGCTAATAAAACGATTGCTCTTTTGCCATTTTAAGCCAGCTTGGGTGTCTTCAAAAACATTTCTACTGGCAAAAAGTGTGCTATAAATCGTAATGCAATGGTCGTAATTTATAATTCCAAACGAACTGTTTGTACAACTGTGCGCATATAAAACACAACGTGTGTTATGTGCTGAAAACCAGGCTGAAAGGAACACCAGACTTTTTTTGTTTGTAATAAAGCCAAGGAAAAACATGAGTTTTGCATTTGCAAGTTGACAACATTTTCTTTGCTTTATTTATATGCAATTAGGATTAGACTATTTTTTTGAAAGACCATAAAAAATTTCAACCTGCATGGGCAGTTACGCAGCTATGCTGAGAAATTAGACTGAGAGGTACTCGTTCATGAATAAAATATTTTAATAATTTGCTGTAAGTTCTCATAACTAAAACCACCACTGTGTTCTAATATTAATTACCTCACTGACAATCTTACAAATTTTCTCATTAATATTAAATACAATTCTCGGTCTCCTTTTTCAATATTTTGCACACGTAGCGTTACAGTTTAAGTAACAGCACCAACAACAACAGCAGCAGCAGCAGCAGCAGCGACAACAATCTCAATGTAAACAACTATTTTCTTGTCACCTGTATGACACACATTTTTTTTGTTTTTGCTAACGACGACGACTCCTCCTCAAACTGTTGGCCAAGTGTCATTACTTTATTGCTTACTTGCATATTCTTCTTTCCCTATATATTAATTTTTTTTTGCATTAATAAAGAAGATAATGATAATGTTTATTTATAATATTCTTAACAAGTTTCTTGAACTAATAAAATTGTTTTGAAAAAAAGAACATGTTATTCATACTGAATAAAATGCTGCATAAACATCAAGTTGGAGAAAAAAAAAATCGCGTGCTTAATTTACATAAAAAGATTAAGGGGAATATTTGAACAACTTAATTCAGCGCAACTCGTCTTTCATCATTCAATTTGAGTTGCATTTTTCAGTTCACTTAACAATTTTAATTTACACAATTATTTACATTTTTTAAATCCAACGCAAAACTGCACATGGTTACGCCTTTGAATTATTACGTTTTTTTTTTTATAAATATGTATTTTATTTGTGGCTTTTTTTTGTTCAGCGTTTTGGATTTCATTTAATAAAGCATCAAGTAGTTTAATTTATGGAGTTTTTAATAAAGTCTATTAATGAAATTTTTTGTATGACCTTATAATGTTGCAGAATCATTAGGTTGTATCCATTTCATTTAACAAAGTAGAAAACAAGTTGTTAATGGTTTAAACATTTAGTCGCTGATTGGTATCAGTTAAACATCAATGGCAAATTGAAAACACATTACTTTTTGCCATATACACAATAGTTTATTAAAACTTTTTTCTTGGCAACATGCTGCTGGGAAAATTTTTCTATATACAAAAGCATCTATAAGAGAGAACATGTTTCCATTTGAAATATGTTATATGCAATAAATTTAGCAAAAATGTTTCGCAACCTGAAAAACTGTTTTGTTTCATCAGCAAGGTTTATCAACATTAAAACTACTAGTTCTTTAACTTGTTTATTTCCACCTTTTTCCTTTTTAATTACATGGTTTTTTCAATTTAAAAAAAACATAATTTCCCGGGGAAGTTTTCCACAGGAAAACGAAATATTAAAAATGAATATAATAAACAAGGACCTCAAGTTCAAAATCGAAGAAATCATATAACTCTGTACTAGTTTTGAGAATATTGCTGGACTTCGTATAAATTCCTTCGCAACAATGCCGCCATTTATTGACAATAAAATTCTCGGTTTGAAATTTCTATAATATAAAGTAATTTCTCTTAACTTTGTTGATATTTCCAAAGTTTGTGTAACATGCAAAAAAAGTTGATGGCAACATGCTGCAAAGTAATATTTGTTTTTTTTTTTTTCAATAACAATTGCAACAAAATATCAAAGTATTTATTTGCTTCTTCATTTTATTTTTGTTTTATTGATAACTAGATGAAAATCTCCAAAAAACCATAAATCCAAAAAAAGCAATGAAATAAAGTTGACAGTTTTATAGTTAAACTATTACATAAATCAATGCTTTATTTATTTATATTGTGTGCTAAAATAAAGTGTCATTTACACCCAACCCACATCAATAAATAAAACAAAGGCAAACGGAAATAGAAAAATCCATTTTAGGGACAATAAACATATGAGCAGCTAAACCATAAAAATATTTAACCATTATTCAATCAATCAACACATGTGTATGCAAACATGACAGCACAGGCACTAAACATGCAGTTCATGAATACTTTATTTCCCTAAGTTCCTTGTAAATTTTGCCATTCTAAGCATACACTTTATTCAGTGCTGTTTTTTAATCAATTTCCATCCAATTTCTATACAATTTTCCGAACAATTAAATACCAGCAAAGGAAAACGAATTTCAAAAAATTTTCCCATTAAAAAATAAAATATATCATGTCATTTTATATGAGCTGTTTTCGTTGACACTTGTCTTTCAACGTAGTGACCATAAACGAAAGATGAAAACATGAAAATATTGGAAAGAAAAATCTGCAAATTCATTCGATAAATGACATTTTTGCTAATAGAATTTTCTACAAGTCGTATTCGAAATTGATTTGATTTTAATAATCAAGCAAGAGAGGTATCAGCAGCAAAGTAGTGAAGTCGTGATAGTGATTTTTTACAAAAATTGCGGCCAGCAACATTTTGTTTGAATGCGCTCCAAAACGGAAAACAATCGATTTTAAGCAGCATATGAATGAGCATCATGACATTACAGTTTTGCAACATGTTGAAAGAACATGTTATAGCAACTTTGTTTTAGTTTAGTATTTTTGAGACATATCAAGAATTTCCGCAACATGTTTTTATAGTTTAATTGAATGCTGAAATGAGTGTTTTTGAGACATGCTAAGAATTTTGTCAACATGCTGAGCAATAATTTCATCGGGCTTTCTAGTTTGATTTTACTTCTTCGAAATTGAGAAACATTTTTGGTGATAAAATTAAATTTTTAAAAAAGGCAAGAAAAGTAAAGTTTTCAACATATTGGTTATGATACATAACATGTTTCACGACCACCACATCGCTCATCAGCACCCAAATTTGCTTTGAATCCAGGCCATGACTAATTGTATACTGTTCTTAAGCAGCAGCGCATAGTCATCCTATCACCTGAGCTCTTTATTACCGACTGTCTATATATAATCTTATTGATCAACTATCCATTTGATCACTGTGTTTTTCTGTTGATTGGAATACAGTTTTATATTATCTCACCAACATTCAACTGACTTCCAATTGATTTTTGTGTTGATTTTTGAGCAACATGTTCTTAAACGTTTTGATTGAAATCTCCGAAAATACAGGCTGTCCGGCAGAAATGTATACTACTTTGTTTTGCTGGCAGTTTTGGTAAACATTAGTCTTGACCGATCATATTTGGCAGTCGTGAAGTAGAGACGTGGTAAATTTATTTAATTTAATTTAGATTTTAATAACATGTTAAAACATTTTATCAAAATCTATCATTGGTTACTATGACGATGAGAAAGTTACGGTGAGAATCTTGGAAGAAACAACGTGCCTACAAGATGCCCTATTTATCGCTGATAGGCCCAAGCATGGACCACAACGTACTGCAAGATAGGATGAAAGCATTACTGCTAAATATTTTTGCATTAATAATATTCTTCTTTACTACATGTTGCTATAGCACTTTTGTAATCAGAAACCAAAATTAGAATAAAATCATAAAAAATATCATTTTAGCAAAGCATATTTTTAGAATATTCCAAATTACAAGCCAAAGTATTCGGTTGCGAAAATAAACGTTTTTAAGCTTAAGAAATGCTTAATGGCTCATCAAAGTTATCTTGGCAACATTGTTGTCATAGTAAATGTGTCTGAGCTACGGCACACTTGCTCAAGAGCAACATTACCTTGCTGGTTTTTGTTATTTGGATTTGGAAAAATCCAAAAGGAAAAATGTCATATTAATTTCGTTTGTGCTTCCTGTTTCCTTTTCATAAAAAACAATTCATTAAAATGAATACTGCTCTATCGATGAAATGATTTTAAATGAAATTTTATCAGCTTGAATTTCAATTTAGATCATTTGCATAATTTATATGAGCACAAGAACACACATTCATTTTTATATCATAAAAGAATTTATTTAAGCACGACTATTCACAGACAAAATGAATTTTTGTTTTTTGCGATGGAAATGGTAAAAATGTGGGGTTTTCTGGTATTTCTCGCTGGCAAAATTATTGCACACTCATGGTCTGGATTGGTCGGGATTGTGTGATTATTTTCTTTTTTTTTGCTGTAACATATCTGCGGCTTTTCTTTCTTGCTGGTTTTTTCTTTTTGTTTGTTTTAGTATGTTAAAATTAAGTCTAGACACGTATCAAGTGATTTATTAATAAGAAAGAAAAAAATTAATAAAAGACAATTTTGGGGAAAAAATTAGCTTCTGCTTGGCTCAAATTAAATATGCTCAACCTGTAATGGGCTGCTCAATGATGTGTGTTTAAGGCCAATGAGAGAATGACAAGAAATATTTAAGGCCAAAGTAGTCAGCTAAACAAAAACAAACAATCAGCCTTAAAAGTCGCTTTCATCTCTTTTAAAAACTTATTACCTTTTTTTGTAACAGAAATGTTAATTAATTTGTCTTAGTTTAGTAGAAATATTTTTGTTATTGATTTTTCTTTAATTAACATTATTTGCCTTAACTAAGTTTTAATTATATATTTTTTCCAAACACGCTTAATTTTTTCTTTTACATTTTTTTGCTTTTAAATGTTGTGTGAATCTGTTTATAATATATTTTTTTTTGTTGAAATTAAATAAATACTCTATTATCTTGATGTTGATATTATACCAACCAATTATTCTAATTACTATTACTCTATGCTTAAAGTCGCAATATTTAATTGAATGCCACTGCCACTACCTCCATGTAAAACACAAAAACACTTGCAACTCAAGTCAGGTAGAAGAAAAGAAAAAAAAAAAAAAACAAAAAAAAAAATAATGATGAAAAAATAAAGCACAAAGTTAAACAATTTCATTTAACAATTACTTTCTGTGTTTTTATTTTTTTTTTTCGCTTGCTTTGATTTTTGTTGTAATTTAGTTAAATTGAAATTTGCTTTTATTCTCTTCACTTTTTTTTCGCCTTTCTTGTCATTTCTATTACAATTTTATAGACTTTTTCCTTTACGTCTCGCCCACACTGAGTGTATTTTTCCATCCTCTCTTACTAAACTGTTTTAAATTGTGGAAAATATGGCCGTAATAACATTAAGCAATTTGGTGGCGGCAAAAGGTGGATCCGCACTAAGTGTTATTTGTTGGTCGTAATACGGGGGCCAACTTTATGTTTCAGCATATGGCAAACTGACAAGTTGTACATTTTTGAGTACTCAGAAGGTTTTTACAGTAACCAATAAGTCTTTAACTTAACTTTTGTTATCTTCTTTGAAAATGTTGATCAGGTTAGTTTTATCAAAAAGGAAAAATATTCTCGATTCAGAGAAAGTCAGCTCAAAATAATTAACAATTATTAAATAAAAACATTAGATTAGAGATGATGGGTGAGTGGATCGATCGGGGACACGAAGTGCATCATCAACAAAAGTTTACAGCCATAGGCGAGTCTATATCGAAAAATATGACGTCAGATCGCATAACGAAGACCAATAGCGAAACATTGATTGCCGACTTCCACACCTGGTTGAGCGACCCTTTGTACCAGATCCCCATGGGGCTTCATTGTTGCACGGATGGATCAAGGACGAAGAGAAAATCAAGACTTGATATTTATATAAAATACATACCACGGAACTGTTATTCTGTCTGCTGGACTATTGTACAGTTTTTCAGGCGAAAGTTCGGACAATTATGGAGTGTATTAGGGAGCTCAGTGCAATGAGGAGCCCAGGATCTGTGAATATATTCACGGATAGTCAAATAGCCATTAGAGGGACGATCTCAGCTGAGCGGATTAAATCACAAACAGTTTGGGATTGCAAAAATGCTATTAACAGTTACTCGACTATTGGTGAACTGTGCATCATATGGGCACCAGGGCATGCGGGAATGAGAGTGCAAACTTACTTGCTTCAAAAGCAAGACAGTTTAGTATGCCCGAATCCTTTCAATGCAGTTAAATGTGGGCACATAGAGTCCATTTAACGCTCTGTACTAACAAAACCGTGAGAATCAATGCAAGCTTTCTATGAGGAGATCCAGACTAGGCAAAAACTGGGGGACTGCTTAGACTTAGCAAGCCCCAACTAAGTGAATAATGTCAATTATGACAGGTCACTCTCAATTACGGCCATATCCTATTGTCATAGGAATATCAGGAACAGATGAATGTAGAGCAAGTGGGGAGGAGAGCAAGACATTAGATCATTATTTATGCCAGTACCCCGTTTTTTCACAAATACGGTACCCGATTGCGGGGCATATGCTGTAGGAAATTAAGGAACTTTGCGAATGACATGGAGTTCGCATAGACCTATGGGGTCAATCTGTTTATGGTTAAATCCGCGGAGCGCACAAAAAGTCTATATTGGCTTAAGTGTATGTCGCAAAAATTGGCCCAAACAAACCCCAATCCCATCAACCTGTCCTAATCGAAATAAAAACAGCTCTTGAAACGAACAGGCACTTGTAATTCACACACCCAAAATAATATATTATTAGATTTCATGGCACCAACTTATTAGTTTTCTTGTCAATTTTAAATCCAACACCTGAAACACCTGGAAATTACACTGCTGAGTACCAATCAAATAAAGGCGCTTTTTGCAACACCCTGTCTCCGTCTGAAAGATTGTTATGTGTTGTAAGTGTAATAGCGCGGTAATAGCAAATGGCAACATTAATTACAACAACAAACCTACATTGCGCCTCCATTCAGTCAATTCTGCCATTCAATTCAGTCATTTCCATTAAATAGCAAACAAAAAAAAAAAAAAAAAAACAAAAAATATAGTCTGTCATAGATGAGTAGCAACACTGGGAGTAGAACAGACTTAAGGGTTTTTGATTTGTTTTCGAATTGTATAATCATGCCAGTTTTGTTGTTATTTTGTCGTCGTCGTCATCATCATCATCGTCATAATCGTCAGTTTAGACGCCGCTTTGTATTTCAAAAAAAAAAAGAAAAAAAAAAAGCTTTTTACATTTCTATTACTGCAAGTTTTGAGTTCGCTTCTCTAAATGTCGTTTATAACCACAAACAAGGAGAACTTGGCATTATGAAGCAAAACGTTGTTAAATTGACCCTAAATGTTGGCAATTTAGAAGGTGGTAATAGTAACAATATTAAACTCAATTGGCTAAGGTTAGTTAAGTGCAAATATATCAAACAACAACAGCAAGCACTGCGCCATAAAGGAATAAAACTTAAAGGATAGAAAAATAATAATAATAAAAAAAAAAAAAAAATAATAATAAAAACAGCAACAAAACAAACTTCTGTTGTAAATAATAACGACAAGTGTTTATGGACAGCACGAAAAGAAAAAAAAAGAACACAAAATCATACAAATAAAATACTTAATATTGCCATAAATGTTTAATGGATTTACGTCTCCATGGAACAGAGATAGTAAAAAGTAAGTGAGTGAAAGTGTTGAAACTAATTTGCAGGCAACGAAATTGTTTACAGTTGGTAAAACTTAATGTAATTCGACGCATTAGAATGGTGCTTAAATTATTTACGATACTTGATTGGACAGCTGGTTTTCAAGGATTTCTGTGTTGGTCTCTTTATTTATTATTATTTTTTTTTTTTGATTAACAATAAAATCAAATTAAAAAATATGAGGTAACTGAAATGATAAAATTGGAATAAGAAGTAAAAATAAAAGTTGAATAATAAAGAACTGAATTAAAGGAATGTTTAAAACTTAAATACTTATTTCATAATTCCCATGACAAAATGAGAATCAAAAATCCTTTTTGATAATTTTTCGAGTCTACTGATGAGTTGATGAGTACCAACGAAATGTCGGCGGCATATAGACAGCTGAAAAAGCCAGAAAACATTAGAAAGGTCTATTTTTGGACCTGAATTATTAGGTATTTTACATTTGTGTACGGGATTATACAAACTTATATAGAAATCAAACTTTCCTAAAATATATATAAAAAAATAAATCTGTCTGTCTGTCTGTCTGTCTGTCTGTCTGTCTGTCAAATCTGTTCACATTAGCAAGTTTAGGTGACGGCTTATCAATGGTTTATAAGTGTAAAAAACAGATTTTTGCAAAGCTTTGAATTTATGAATCCAATTATATATATTTGTTTATCTCACTCGATCACAAAAAGCTCTTCATTCTACTTTGTGACAAAACTTGTAGTTCAATGCCAAACACTTGTTTAGAAATATTAAAAATTCCATAAAATTTATAGGGTATAAATTTTTTGCATAATTTAAAAATGAATTAAAAACAATTTTAATTAAAATATTATTTTTTTTTAATTTTTTGTTTAGCACAAATAAATAAAACAAAATATTTGTTATGTTGCTAAATAATGAAATTATCAGGCCAGAAAAAAGACAAGCTTATTTCATAAACAGGTTATTAATTTAAATTACATGCAAATTTTGGCTTAAATGGACGAGGGTGGTTTTGAAAATTATGTTTTATCAAACTGCATTGTAAAGAGGTAATTAATTAACTCAAAAGTGATCTCAAGCGCTAAATAACAATGCTATCAATGATACACAGAAAGAAAAAGTTCGTTATAAATTGAAGTTTTTTCTACTTGATTTCAATGCGAAGCGTAATTGAAAATTGAAGCACGCCTAAAACGCAAGTGTTCTTAAATCAAGCCGAATAAGGATTATTAAAGAGTATCAATCCTGCTAAGGCTTAAAATCAGTACGAAATTCTTGGGTGTATTTGTAACCAGCAATTGTGTTCGCTTGTTTAATTCTTGAGTTTTATTTAAATTTTTCAATTGCTAGGATGGCTGGACTGGCAGCAGTTCCATGTTCATATCGGCAAAGGGACAAAATAATTTATAAACTATTATTAAATTAAGGAAGTAGAGCGGAATATTACAGGTACGAATTTGGGTTTAAATAGGCTTCAAAAATAGCGAATCAAGTGCATAATCAATTATCACACTCAAAACAAAGTCAATGCTTTCGCATTTAAATCCATTCAAACGGTGTTAAAAGTATGGTAAGTGACAACGTTCTTATTTTTAAATACGTATGTGAGCCATACTGAAACCGAAACTGTGATTGAATATGGCTAAAATTAAGTATTTAGCACTTGAAAAATCCGCAAGAAAACAAGTTTAAGAAAATCCGTACTTACCGAACTTCTGACACCGCTTGCGATTGTTTTACGTACAAATGGATTGAGTTGTTTTTCCAGTGTATATACAGAATATGTAAAGAATGAGGTAAGCGCATCTTGAGATTTTTTAAAAGTACATCCTTTAATGAACTCTTATATTTTTTAATGTCATAAAACAAACCCACTTGAAAGACGACAAAATAATGGCAAACCATTGTTGGCCCTGTTTTAGAACAAAAACATAAATTCACTTAAATGTTCATGTCTCTCTCTCTCTCTGCTCGTAAGCGTTAACATCATTAGCATCGCAACTTAATGCTGAGTACGGGGTTTGGTTTTTTTTCTGTTTTCCAACAATTTGTTGTTGTTGTTCCGAAAAAAATAAAACTAAAAACTCTCGTTGAAAACCAATTAAATGTTATTAATAGAGTTTGGCTGTAAAAACAGTTGAGCAATAAAAAATGCTGGAAAAAAACCCTGCAATTGCACATTAAAGAAAACAGAAAAAATAAACATGAATACTGGTGCTTTTTAAACTCTGTTGACTTGGCTCTATAAATTTTATAAAAACAGTTGTTGCCAATTTTTGCAACATTAATTTTTTTTTCTGTTCTTTCTCATAAGCTTTGCAGCATAAAAACACATGGTTGAGAGGATTGGAATGGGCATTAAAAAAGGATACAATAGCATGTCATCGAAAAAAGAAAATGCATATTAAAACGCATTACACATGTTTCGGTTTGAGGTAACTATTCAAGCTTAGTTCCATTTTGCATTGATTTGAAATCAATTTTATTTTAGCTGCTGGTAAAAGGCATATTTTAGAAAAGAAAATCAAATGAAGTAAGTCCTGGTACAAAACCAGAACCAAAGATGATGTAAAATCTATTTTAAGTTAAGTTCGTTTCTTATTCACTTCTAGCTCAGCCGAAGGTCGGTTGGTCAAATCTAGTTCCGTTAAAGTTGACTTCCAGTCAACTTTCTAGTTGTATCCTGGATTTTTGTTTACATTTATTTATTTTGTACAATAGTTCAGCTTAGAACCAGTTCTAGTGTAGTTTCATTTTGGTTTTAGCTCAGTCTGGGATTAGCTATAGTTCAGCTCTTTTAGTGTTCAGCGGTCCAATTACGGCATTCGTGATGGAATACATTCACTGACCTCTTTTGTGGTCATTATTGATATTAAGTAACAATGCAATGAAAACATGAAAGAACTTAAGCTGGGGGACAAGTGAGACTTAGATTTGTGGCGGCTGTGAAAGTGCTAGATATGGCCTGCTAAAAGTCTTTGATAATTATTTTGCCTTCGTTTATGGATATCAACCACAACAATAATGTAAAATTAACTTACATACGTCGGGTGAACAAATAGTTAAACACTTGGTATATTTCCAGCAACAAAAACCTGACTGTTCATTTCTTTTATACTTTACTGTTCGAGCGAACGATATCGAGTGACTTGGGGGGCCTGGCAGATAATTTCGAAATAACAAAATGGATTTTATTTATCATTTGCCGTCCTCTCTATATTAGTTTATTTGTATTACATTTCTAATTTTCTGTTGAGAAATCTTTCGTCACAATTAAGATTTAATTTTTTAGCGTCAAAAGTTGTTTATTTCGCCTCAAAACTATTATAATTTAATTTAATTTAATATTTTCTTATATTCAATTAAAAACATGAAACATAAAACAGAACAACATGAACATCAAGCACATACAAATGCAAATGTGGACTAATATTGGTTACGTGTTGTAGTGTGGCTGTGGAAACAATTGCAAAATGTTGTAAAGGCTTAACAATACAAATACAACAACTATATTTATTTGTTGTTCTTTTGGTTGTTTCTGCTTCTCAAAAAAAAAACAAACAAACAAACATACAACTACAAGGCATAAAAAATTTTATACACTTGCGTGCGTGTGTGT
Source organism: Sturmia bella (assembly GCA_963662145.1). NCBI lineage: Eukaryota > Metazoa > Arthropoda > Insecta > Diptera > Tachinidae > Sturmia > Sturmia bella. The sequence continues at coordinate 63,970,929 of OY759171.1, read as the reverse complement.
GTGTGTGTGTGTGTGTATAGCACCAAAGAGTGCAACACAAACACAACCATAAAGCCAAATCTACCAACAAACGTAGAGACTGGCAAACTGTAAATAAAACAGGCAGCGCGCCACTACTAAGAACTGAAACGAGGTATAAAAAGGAGAAGAAAAAAAATCGGGTACAAAAACCAATTGTGGACGCGGTTGTAGGCCATTAAAAGTGCTTGTTGTTGAGCCTTTGCCACATGGGGTTTTATAAAATTTCATAAACACACTTGCATACACTTGCACTCACTTAAGCGCACATACAGACGCACACACACGCAGTTACACATACACACTTACTTAAACACAAGCTCAAAACTACGCACCGGAAGTGACCACGACGACAGTCATTTGTAAATAGCAGAAGTAGTTGCTGTTGTTGTTGGTTAAGTGAAACAACGATCGGATGGATGGTCGGACAAACGGACGGACGGACGGATGGACGGACAGCCAAACAGTTAGTCAAGGTACGGATGGATAGACAAATAAAACAACTGTATGTAAATTGCGCTGCAGCCAACAAAAACAACCAGGCACACAGACAATTATTCAGCCACAAAAAACAAAAACGGACATGATAACACTGCCTTTCACAATAATACACAACAGCAGGCAATACAATTTAACAAAACAGTGGTCCAAATTGTTTCTAGACTCCGTGGACACGAAATAATATGGCTTACAAAGTTTTACACGAAATAAATTATTTCCCAGTTGGTTTCGTAGTTGAAAAAGTGGCTAGAAAAACTGCCAAGACACCTGCACCAGCATTCAAGTTATGATGAGCGAGCATCAGCCGAATTACGGCACTCACGATCGACTGCACTATCGAGTAAAAATAATGAAAAATAAATTTAATTAAGAAATTAAAATAACTAACAAACTTACAGCCTACGTGGTGTTTTAAGATGAGCAAAATCCAATAAAATTTGTTCGCGCAGGAAGCACTTGCAAGCAAATGGTGACCTGTTTTTATCGGAAAAAGCTGGACATGTCGCAAGCGTACCACTAGAACAACGCAGAATAGTCATTTCTGAGTGTAACACAACGATTTGTTTACATGTTGTCTTCCAAGAAATCATGAAAACCAACCGCCGAAAACGAATCATTCTTCACCACGACAATGCGAATTCTCACAAATCGGCTCAAACAGTTGCATCTTTCAGCGGCTGAAAAAACAACGATTTAATGTGTACTCCTGACTTGGCACCGAATGACATCTTTTTATTGCCATACTTAAAGAAAAAACTGAGGGCTAAACGGTTTTCGACACCGGAAGAAGTGGTTGCTGCATTCAGAATGCATGTTTTGGAGATACCTCATTCAGAGTGGCAAAAATGCTGCGGCAATTGGTTTACACGCCTGCAAAACTATCTCCTCATGGGGAGTATCTAAAAAAAAAAACAATAAAGTGATTTGCGATGTTAAATATTTGTTTTTGTTCTCTAATCCCGAAACATAAAAATCAATCCTCGTATTGCTTATTAAATTTATTAAATATTTACACCCATATTCATAAAAACTATTAGAGGTTTATTACACGTGTATTTGACAAATATTCCGTAGAAATACATCAAATAAGAGCTTAATAAACTTACAATAATTATTATGAATATGGCCTTAAAGATTTATTTATTATTAAAGTATTTTTCCTTGTGGAACTTCTGCAAGGATAATATTTTTCGAAAAGCAAGAATTTGGAAAAAAACTAAAGTGATATTTTTCCCTATCAGCAGTTCCTAGTTCAAAGGTTCGATTGCTGCCCAAAGCTGCGGGTGTTGTTGAAGATCACTAAGTATCCCAGCCAATAAGTCTGCACTTCTACTTTTATTGTCTTCTTTAAAAAAGGTTGCTCACTACAATTTTGTCACAAACAAATCTTGTTTTAATTCTGAGCAAGTAAACTCGAACTCAAGCCCCATAAAAAAATTACCAAAAAGCTTTAATGTTTTGCAGCTGTTTTTCCAAAAAAAGAAATCGAACTTGATTTTGCCTCTTTTAACCCACTGTTCAAGCAAACCTTGTCATTTCTTGTTTCTTGCTTTTTTTTTTGGCTGTTGTTGTAAAGTCAAAAAAAAAATACATGTATATAGCCAACATCAAAACTTTTAACTAAAGCCATTTTTAGGTTAAACCTGGCCACGACTATGACTTGGACTATTTTGGCTCTCCCCATACACATAGAACCTGCAAATTTAAATAACAAAAGTTTTTTATTATTCCGTTTCCCTGTCCAGTGCCGCACTCGCATACAATTGAATAAAATTGAGCTCATTTTTTCTTTCCTCGTTTGTTGTTCTTTTCTTTGTTGTTGTTGTTGTTGTTGTTGCGTGGAGCCAACATACAAATATAAAAATACTATATATTGTTTAATGCACTCAAAACATGTTTGGGGTTATTAAAATTACACAGAAAAACTTTAACAACAATCAAAATAAGGAAACAAAGTTGAGATAAATGAATATAAACAATTGCTTAAATAAAGGAGGAGAAAAAACATTTGTTTAAATACAATAGTGGAATTGTTGCCAGCAAATTACAAATGAAGAAAACAGAAACTGAATGAGTCTATAAACGATTATCACAAAAATATGAAATTTAAAAAATTTAATTCAAAACTTGTTAAATGTTTGGAATAATCGATTGTGGTCGCGACGATTGTGATCGCACGTTTGCTGTGTCAGAGTTTCAATGAATTTGTTTTGAGAAAATTGCTCCCCAAATGTGATGGATCGCTTTGGGGACATGCCATGGCCACTTAGGCCTCCAAATCTAACTCCCATGGTACCTCTGGTGGCTTTAAAGGAAAATATTCGTCGAGAAATCAGCCAAGTTTACTCTGCAGCATGTGGCGCAGAACATAAGGCTCCAATTTTGCACAGTGTGTTCAACTCGACGGAAGACATCTGGATAACTTACTCCTTAAACAATTAAGTCCGGATTTCCATTACTTCGTTCCAAGCACTTAATAAAACTTTATGTCAATTATTGTATTTTTTGTACATAATTTTATCGGGCTTGAGTTCGATTTTTACTTCCTCAAAATTGAGAAAGATTTTTTTGAGATAAAATTGAGAGTGATAAACATTTATAAAGAAAACAGAAAAAGTAATTTTGAAGACTTACTGGCTGGGGTACATACCATAGCTGTTGCACGACCACCATGTCGCTCATCAGCACCCAAATTTGCTTCGAATTCTAAAGTTTGTAACCGTTGTTATCGCCGATACAATTGCAGCAAACACAAAAATCAATTGAATGTTGTTGAGAGAATATAAATTGTATTCCAATCAACAGAAAAATAAAGTGCTCAAATGGAAAATTTATCAAGATGATTAAATATAGACAGTCAGTAATGAAAAAGAGCTCAGATGGTAGGATGGTTAAGCGCTACTGCTTAAAAACAGTATACAATTAGTAATGGTCGGGGTTCGAAGCGAATTTGGGTGCTGATGAGCGAGGTGGTACCCCAGCAAAAATATTGATCACTCAAATTTTATCACAATTTTGAGGAAGTAAAAATCGAACTCAAGCCCGTTGAAATTATTAACAATTTTTTATCATATAGTGCGACTACAAAGTTAAAATTAATTACATTAAATTAAATTAATTAAAGAAAAAAAAAATTATACAACAGGTCTGTGCAACTTTCTATATTTTATTAAGTCCAATCTTGGCCAAATTGCAGCTGTTCTGCTTAACCATAGTAAAAAGGCCCTTTTATGCTGGCACCAAAGTAGTCTCTGTTGTATTTCCTTAATTTCTAATTGGAACCAAATGCCAACATGTTGCGCAACATTTGGCACTTTTTTGTGAACACATTTAGAGCTTTATTTTTATTATTTTTTTTTTTTAACTTTGTAAGTTATTTAATTTTTTTTTAAGTACTCCAAATTCATAAATTTATTGCCTCAAATGTCTTTAAATGTCTTTTTTATAATTTTTTGCAAGCAGACTTTTATTTTCTCATTTCTTCTATACATAAATTTTCTTATTAGTCTCAAGTCAGTCCATAAATCTTCAGTGTCGTTTTATTTTGCTATATATGACTAGAAGAAAATTGTAAAAGTAGTATATAAAATTCTTTTTAGGCGATTAAAATATTGCTTTCTTTTTTTGCATTTTAGTTTTCAATATATTTTATTGTGTGTGTGTTTGTGTGTGTCTTCTTTTTGCATTTTATCTCAGAGTGTATTAAATGCTTTTATAGCAACATGTCGCCGCCATATTTTATGATCCTTTTTTTTTTGCTGCATCTATTTTCATTTGAAACAATTTATTCTTTTATTTTTTTAAATTTTCTGCGAATTATTGCTGTTATTTTTGTTTTATTCGTTGAGTAAATTTTTGCAGCTGCAACAAATGCTGGTGAAAATTTGCCATATTTGCATAAAAATGGTTAACAAAGGAAGAAAGAAGGAGCAAGACAAAAGGCGACAAAAAAAAATTTCTTATTTTTTGTATGTATTTTAAATCCAAATTAAATTCTTAGGATATAAAACAACAACAGCAACAAGAGTGACTGTTACAAAACTGAATGCTTGAAACTCATGCTCGTGCCTTTTAAAAGGAGCCTGTCCCTTTCTGGTGCAGCAGAAAGCACAACCTGCTGCATGCACACAATATTGAAAGCAGCTTCAACGTTTTTGTTTTACGCTGTTTTTTTTTTTTGGTTTGTTTTTTGTCACCAGTTTTCCATTTTATTTGTTTTATATGCATTGGCGCATAAAATTCATTCATGAAAATCCTCCTGCGGCAGCCTTAAAGTGTAAAATTTAATTGATTTTTTTAAATAAAGGTATGTAGTACTTTTCTGATACTTCTCTTGCTTGTTGCCAAAGGTAGACAGACAACAGCAGCTGCCTTAATAAAAGACACACTTCAGAGCACAGCTTGTGCTTGGTAAAGCACCTTTGAAGTTCATGGCAAAAAATAAAAGTAAAACCGAAATTTTCAAAATTAGAATTCAAATTCAATTTGAATTTGTCTTCAGCTACAAAATGTGCCATTTTCATTTCAGTTGCTTTAATATGTGTGCGACTTTCCGTTTCCTTTTTCATTGCAAGAATTTTGAATATGTTAATAATTTTTCTAATATTGCTGGCAAATTTTTCTTTACTCTCTTCTGCGCTTTAGCGACACTTTGTATTTCGGTTTATTTCATATTTGCCTTATTCGTTTTGCTTGTAAAGCTTAATGTATTATGCATTGTTAACATGCAAACTGTTATGTGTCAAAAATACAACGTTAAATATTTAATTAATGCCAAAATTTTTCCATCTGCTTTATTCTTTCAACTTAAATGTATAATTTGCATGCTTTTACACATCATTTATGTGTTTATTATACATAAATGGGGGCGTTGTTTATGGTTCAGTTTAAAACAAAGGCAGCAACATGTTAAAGCTCTATACTTGTGGTCTTCAAATGTAAATTAATTTTTTTTTCAGTTTTGCAAAAGGAAATAGAAAACAACATGAACTTATTAAAACAAATATTTTTGAATAACAATTATCCACAGAATCCACAGGCCTCATAAACAAACAATTGCAAACATAAACTTTGACAAACAAACTATCGTGTGCTGAATGTTAAACAGCGAAAGAAATATGATTTTGGCTGCAAAAAGTCTCTAATTTCTAACTTCTAGGCTGTTGCGGTTTTCGTGCCAAGTGCTATCAAATAAGAATTAGAAATAAAAATGCCAAAGTCGAGAAATACGACTTAGATATGAAAACCATAAAATGTTACTTGAAATTTTGCTTGGAAACTAAATGAAACTAAAAAAAACTTCTAAGAAACATGGTGCACTCAAGTCAAAAAGAAAGTCACAACTTCAAACCGTTCATAAAATAACGCTAATCTCTGGTAATTAAATGCCAAGCTGATTGTTAACTGATCATAAGAAATAGTAATGCTAAAGTTTTACTCCTGAAAACCACAAAATGTCAAGTAACTAAATGTTTTCAAAACCCTCAGCAACATGTTGCTTTCAAATTAAAAAAGGCACCACTTCAAACCCTTCATAAAATAATTCCAAAGCTCTGGTTATTAATTACTAAGCGAATGATCAACTGTCCGTACAAAATCAGCACTGAAAAAGCAACAATGTTGCTGAAGCTATAATCGATTCATGTTGTCCCAGTCAGAAAATGTTGCAATGTTTCTAAATGTTGCTAAAGTTAAGTACTCTGCTGAAAACGGCAAGAATTCTTAGGCATTATTGATTTTACACTTTGAAAAGAAGACTTGCAGCCAATTTCATCTATCAAGTAAATTTTATTCATTAGTGGCATTTTTTACTGTATCAAAATTTTTTTTTTTTTTGCAATTAATTCATGTAAATTTTTTTACATGTTTTTTAACAATTGCTAAGGAACTACGAACAGAGTATCGGCTTTTGTGCTAAACGTAAAGTACCGAATAAGATATTTATTGAGCTTTAGTTGCTGAAAATACTATAATTTTTAAACGAGTTACTATGCTCAATTTTTTTTTCGTTCCGATTTCGCAAATCGTGTCATATGCAAAAATGAAAAAGTATTATAGTATTATAGTGAATAGGAAAAACTGCTGCCAATCTTGTGCTCTATTCGTTTAATGAAAATAAGAGCCGTAAGATTACCTGAATTGCCAAAATGCTGGTAACAAATCAAAAGCAACATGTTGCTCCGTGCCTGAAAGTGCTTTGTATGTGTATTAATGTATATAAACATGCTCTTACTGGTAAGCAGGAGTATGTTTATCTACATACAATAGTGATGGAAAATTTGTTCTTGTTTTTTATATAATGAGCAGAATACCACTTCTATAACATGTTCTCATGAAAAATTCAAGTCAACTTATTTCCTATGTGCTGCGAGAGAATTCCGCGTAAAATCTTAAGCCGGAATTTTACAAAATTTGGCAATGGCACACAATTCTCAAATCGGCTTTCAGGAAATGTCCAATAATCGGCTACCTTCGAGTTTTTGTGCAGCGTACAATGAAGTCGAACTAATTAAAATATTCTCTTAGTAAAACGCAGTTTTCTTTCATTACTTTCAAAACATAAAAATCATTTAATAGAGAAGTGTTCGCTCTATTTTGTATTTGTGTTAAATCTAAATTGAGGTTTGCCAATTAAGCTCTTATGTTTTAAACACATTTGTGTTTGTTGCTTTTTAACTTTTAGTATATTTTCATGTTGTTATTTTGTAATCTCTGCTTTCTGTTGAATAAATACTTTTCTCGCATCTGTTTGGAACCACTACTTAAGCCATACCTTCAAAGTTTTTAATTTACTTTAAATGCTTCTATTTGCTCTCTCGTTTAAAACCAAATGCAAAAAGTTTTCCATTTCATTTTTATTTTGCTTGCTGTTTTTCTCACTGAATTATTTAATACAGAATGGTTTTTTTTTGTATTTTCAGTGCGTGATCATTGCCATCGTCAACGTAGTGAAGGTGTAGATGTTAAAGCCCGCCGTAAACTGATTATTGCCAGTGGTCTGTGTTTACTCTTCATGATATGCGAAATTGTGGGTAAGTTTTAACGAATTCGTTTCCCCATTGTGTTTACACACACAACAAATAAGGAATATTAAATAGATGAAAATGGAAATATATATATTTATATTTAAAAAAAAATATCCGTATATTCCATTTGCGGTTGGTTAACAAAGCCGCACTCGTACACGCAAAACGTAACTGTGGAAGTATGTTAATGGCATATAAATAAGTATAGGAAATTAACCAAAATTTTAGTCGTCATCGGTTCAGGGAGTTTTTTAAGTTTTGGTTAGAAAAAGAAATAACATATTACATACATAGAGAGCCAAAGTGTATTCATATTATTACATTATTAAACGTACACATGAAAATATATTTGACTACGCTGTTTGGTAACAAACTATAAAGTAAGAAGGATTTGAAGTCACACATTTTTATAATGTAAGGACACTTTACGACGGCTACTTGTCAGTTTAAATAATTTATTTCAATTTTCACATCACATACCCTCAAAGTGATTTTCAGAACAGGCCTGATGTTGTTGAAATGAAATTAATTTACCTATAGATTTTTATACCTGTACGTCCAAAAAGGAAAATCAGTGCGATGGCAGGCAGCTGTCTTCCCCATAAGGCTCTGTTTTTAGGCTTTTAAATTAAATTTTCTTTTATCTATTTACATTTTCAAGTACTATAGTATACTGTTGCAAGCAAGCAAATTGACTGCACGTTTTCATTGTTGCAAAATTTTATTTCGGAAGTAGTTTTCAAATAATTATTTTTATTCCGCCCCACCTGACATTCGTTTAATTTGATAACTTTTGTTTAAAACGGCAAGTTTTTAATACAAATTTTCTGGGGTTTCTCTCCATTTTAACCATTCAAAGTGATAAAACAAACAACTCCACCTTTTTAATGTTTTGTGTTACCAATCGAATCAATTGATTTCGACATTTGTCAAAAAAGCAAAGAATAAAATATAAAAAGTGAAATGAACATTGCCAACTCTTGTAGTCGACAATTTAAAACATTTCAAGCTTTATTTCCTTTTTTTTAGTTTTTTTTCTTGCACAACAATTTGCAGGAGCACTGTGTGTCACATGCATGTTTGCGCGTGTGTGTGTACGTGTGAGCGAGAATGAGTGTAACAAACATTGATGGCGCATATTTGTATTATTCTTCCTTTACAGGTGGTGTTTTATCCAATAGTTTGGCAATTGCAACAGATGCTGCTCATTTGTTAACGGATTTTGCCAGTTTTATGATTTCACTATTTGCCATTTGGATCGCTGGCCGACCTTCAACTCAACGGTAAGTTTACATTTTTTAGTTTGTTTTCTTTTTTCAATTTAACTTTTTTATACTTCTTAATAAAATCCTTGTAAGAACTTTTTTTCTTCTTGCTTGTATCCGCAACCAAAAGAGACGTAAAACAACTATTTATACCCCATTTTGAGTCGAATGTGTTTTTGGGAATTCAAACATAAATTTTTTCCTAATGTTACATCATTTAATTTAATGTCAAATTTGTACAAAATTTATTTGTTCATATAAGTTTTAGAACATTTGTTTCTTAGTTTGATTTCGGTTGCTTTTCTTCTTCTTCTTCTTCTTTTCAAAGAAGTTTTTTGTTTTGTTTTGTTAATGTAAGTGAGACATGAAATTTAAACAAGGACATTAAATGTCCAAATGGTTTGCTTTTCAAAGGCCATCAAGCGTAGGTGGAAGGGGAAAAAGTACTTTATAGGTAACAAGCAGCTAAAAATCCTTAGCACTTATGAAAGCAAAACTTTTGAATATCAAAAGTAATTGATGTCTTAAACAGGATGTTTTTTTTTTCTTTTTTTAAGAAAATGTTAAATAATTGGTCATGTCACTCATACCTTTAGAAAATCAAAATTTTTTTTATAAATCAAAAAAAAAAGTAGTTCACAAAATATCTAGGAGGGTTGCCTCTTATGTTTCGGCATTTGGCAATCAACCCTAGTGTTGCAATTTGGCAGCTGACAGCTCTGTCGTAAAGTTGGACATTTCGGAACGTCTTGACATACGAACACTATTTGTGTTGTTAACAGTAACTTAAAAGATTCATCTTGGCCCAAAAATTTAATTAAATCGTAAACATTTTCATTTTTGGCGCCCCACAAAATTTGGTTAGCAAGAACTCCAAGCTGTGAATAGCGTTTTACTAATAGTTGGGTGTGTAGTTTTTGTACTGTTGCTCTAAGCAAAATATTTAATTAATTTATTATTTTATTTTCCTTATTTTTCTCGTCGATTTTCTTCAGTTTAAGCCCTTTAAATTCAGAACAATAATCATTAACCGAATTCCCAAAAATCGCTCTGTTTCATCTTCTTTGCCATAACGAGCGTTAGTAAACAGGGAATTCCTAAAAAAAACAACAAAACTGGAAACAATTCAGCAATCAAGAAATTTCAGTTAATGCATATGCTTTTCAACATACATTTTTCACCACCACACACAATGTCTTAGCAAGCTTTTAGGCAGAATAACTCTTTGTTTGTATTTGTTGCACGAATCAACAAACCTAACGCACGTATGTGCGTTAGGTTATTTTTTCTTACGAGCATACTTTCTTTTTGCATGTTTGATACTTTAGTTTTTTTGTGGTTTGAAATGATGTTTTGGCAGATTTTTTTCCTTGGTAGCTTTTAAAAAACATGCTTTTTTTTAATTCATTTTTTGTTTGTTTGGTTTGTGTTTTGTGAATGGCTTAAACAAAATATTACTTTTAGTGTAACTGAGTAGCTTTGAATATTTTATGAAAATGAGATGGGTTTGTGTGTGTGTGTGTGTGTGTGTGACTGCTGTGATGTTTGCTTTGCACTGTAGTCAGCCCTTTGGTTGTAGGCTTAAGCCAGTTAGACAGTTGTGTGCTATGTATGTAGTTGTCTGTGGCCAAATGGGGCTTAACAATAACAGACAGACTATATATTTTATACCGCTTTTTTATGCTAACAACTCCATACAACGTATGCTGTAAAGAGAAAAAGTCAAACCATTATTTTGGTTTTTTATTGCTGACGTTATTTCTCTAAAGATTTGTTTATAGCTTTAAATTTTAAATAAATGCAGATACAATATTCGTAATAGCAACAAAGTAAAGGGAAAAAAAAAGAAATTACTAAAATAGGGAACCAACAACTGCTGAAAATGTGAGGCATCTTAGCGAGGCCTAAAAGTAGGCTACAAAAATTCAAGTGAAAAGAAAATGTTATACTTTTATTTCTAAATTATTAAAATATGCTAATGCAAAGTGGTGGAAAATAAATGAACTTCCATAATTTATTGTAACGACTGATTGTGTCACTATTAAGGCGGGAATTTCAAACAGGTCATTAAAAGAATAGTTCATAGTTTAAGGGTCTAAAGCAAATGTTGGCAAGATGCAGTAGCTTTCCATTGCAATATTGACTTGCAGTTTGCTCTGGTTGGTTTCCCAACCTTGGCTGAGCGCAAATTTACGTTGGTTCTGTCTTATTTTGTTATTTTAATTACAGTCCCAAATTTTCGTTTTATTCTTAAATTCTTTTGTTATTTTTTTTAAACTAATTTTTTAGTTTTTATTTTGTTTGTGAGCCCTTGCAACGCAGCCAGATAAATTCCATTGTACGTTTCGTTATAATTTCCATGTTAGTTTTAAGACAGCCTTGAAGTATGCAACAATCTAATAAAATAATTGCATAAATAAATTATATGTTGTGTTGGTTGTGGGGTCGTCGCAATGCTCTTGACTGAACTATTGTTTGCTACAAGAATGGTGTTTGTTAAACAACAATTTATTTGAGTTTTAGATGCTTGGGTAACAACAGCTAAAACATGCAATTTCTCTTTTAAACATGCACCACCATTACAACAACAAAAAAAGAAAGAAATAAAAAACATGTTCCTAGATATTCTGCAACAATCCCTAAAGTATGCTTTAAAAAGAAATGTTATATTACATTTAGTTGAAAATGTTAGTGTGTAGACACAATGTAAGTGCTATCTTTGCAACTAAGGTTTTGTGGTACAGAACAAACATTTTATAAATTTACCCCAAACTTTGTACACTTTTTTTCCCAGCCAGTTACATGAAACACTTGGAAAGAATAGCACTCCCTGCCTGACCACAATTGCAATGAAAATGAAATTTTGTGTTTAAACTATTCATAGTGCAAAAAGAAATATAGGAAAATATATGTATGTGTATTGTTTGTTGCATTTGTGATAAATTGGGCTTGTCAACTTTAAAGGGCAATACTTTTCTCTCCGCTGCACCCTGGTATGTGTTGTTTTTCAGTTTGCAACCTAGAAGTATGCTTTCGTTTTTAATGCTAAATATTATTTATAACCTGCATATTAGTACTGCTTTATTTATAAAGGAAGGATAAAAAGAACATAGAAATTAAAATATTTGCTTGGGCTTGTCTTGTGCATTGTAAAATAATTTTATAAATTGAGAAGCTAAGCAAAATTTTCGCTGAATTGGCTGGCATATATTTATGCTCTTTTCTCGCACTCTTTCCTTATCTTTCTTTCTCTTTTCCAGCCACTGTTTTTTAAAAATAATTTTCTCATAAATTTGATAAAAAAAAAAACAAAATGGGAAAAACAGAAATTCTGGGAAAATAATACCAACCAGACATTAAGGCAAAAGTTTTTCTTCATTTATTTTGCAGCACACCAATATGAGAACTGCTTAAGTATTGCCTACATTAGGGCGTTGCTTTGCAGTTTGTTTAGGTAATTTTCCGTATGAAAATTGTGTTCTCACTGCAAAAGTTGTAGCTTCTTTTTTAGTTTGGTAAGTAAATTGAAAATTACATTTTCATTTTGTTAAACAAACATCGAAGTTGTATTATAGCAAATACATGTTTGTTGTTTTCCAAGTTTTATGCAATTTGCATATATTTAGGCCGTGTCACTGCATGTGTGTTGGTGGTAATAGAAAAAGTTTGCAGATTTTGTTTACTTGCAATTTTAGTGAAATGTTTGATTTGTTTTTTGTTACAATTTGTAAAATAATTAATTTGTTAAAGAATTTTTTACCAAAACCAAGAGCATACTTTAAGGTTAAGTTGAATAGCATCGCTTTAACAAGTAATTTTCTATGGACAGAAACCATTTATTAAGGTCTATTTTGACCTGGAATAATACATTTTAATTGCTTCTTATAGCAGATGATAATTAAATACAGATTTGTTAAAAACTTAAAGGAAAATACAATTATTTTTATTTGGAATTTTGGTAACTTGTTGCTATTTCTAATGTGTGACTAAGAAAGCCCGAAGAGTCAAATATTTGGACTTTAGCTGGGGCGCAACTAGTGGATTTAAAGGCTCAACGCTTTGCATCAGTACTTATTGCTTAGGCAATCATATATTTTGCTGCGGATGTTTTGTTTCCATCTCCTAAATTGTATGTATTTAATCGAGTGTGGAAAGAATATTTTGAAAAATAAACATCTTCAGTTTACGTTTCTACATATTCAAAAAAGATCCTTGCTCATCATTTTTGTGCCCAGTTCTGGTACTGAACTCCTTGCTGCTTCCTTTGTTAAATAAAAACATGTTTTGAATGCTACTATTCCTATTTAGTGTGACTTTAAAAGAAGTTGAGCACGCTTTCAAAGAGCAAACATAATTTTAAGAAAACGTGGACCTCAAACTGATAAAACTGGAAGATAAATAAATCTTTCTCAAGTCTGAGCAGGCAAAATCGAACTAAGCCCCTGTAAAGTAATTGACACTGTAATTTTTAATTTATTTTTTAATATTATTTCTATGCCTGGTCTAACTGTGATGTCTAATCTTTCATTTTGTTTCCGCTTTTTTTAGCATGTCCTTTGGCTGGTATCGCGCTGAAGTGATTGGTGCTTTAGCTTCAGTTCTTATGATCTGGTGTATTACTGCAGTATTGGTGTGGCTGGCAATACAACGTGTTATAAATCAAGATTTTGAGCTAAATGCAAAAATAATGCTGATAACATCAGGACTGGCAATTATGGTAAACATTATGTAAGTACAACTAAAATAATAAAAATATTTCACATCTTTTCAATAAACTAAAGAAAAGGGCTTGACAGTGTACTAAAAAGAGACCAAGCAAGATAATCATACATTTGAATTCAACATTTTAATGAAATAATGAAATTTTTGACAAGGTTGAAAAAAAGGATATATGGGATGATCTCTGCAAAATAAAAATATTCTCGAAAAAGTTTAATTTCCAAATTAGTGCCATGCTCTTACATTCCATTATGAATTTGAATGTAATTGCGATAAAATGTAACTAAAAATTAAAAAAAAAAAAAAAAATTGAGCGAAATTGTTATTGGCAATATTTCGCTAATAGTTCAGCGATAAGAAATTTATAGCTTCTTAAAGAAATTTAGCATTTTTGATAAAGTTGAAAAAAAGGATATATGGGCTGGTCTTTGGAAAATAGAGATATCGTGGAAAAATTTCATTCTCAGAATAATGGCAAGTTTTTACATCCCGTTACGAATTCTAATTGTGATAAAAAAAAAAATTAAAATTTTTGGACAAACTAAATTTGACATCAAATATTAGAAAAAATGAAAAAGAAATTAAAATTTATACTGCCTACATTTTGTGAACTTTCAATGATACTGAATTAAAAAATCTGTAGTTGTATGAAATTAGGCAATTTTTTTCTAAATTCAAAAAAAGGATATATGGCATGACCTTCAGGAAGTGAAAATATTATCAAAAAAATGTATTCCCTAGATCAATGCTATGATTTTATATCCTAATACAAATTTTCATCCCGTTCAAAAAATTAAAATTTATTGAACTTTTTTTTGGAAAAATCAAATTGGTAAAAATAAACTAAATTTTTACTGACAATATTTTGCTAACTGCCAATAATTAAAAAATAGAAAGTCTGTTGCTTTTTGATTAAATTAAGCAATTTTTGCGTAGGTTGAAAAAAGGATATATGGGGTAATCCTTAAAAAATTGAGATGATCTTCAAAAAATTTAGTTTTTAGGTGAACCGTAACCTTTTATATTCCAATACAAATTTTCAAGACGTTCCAATAAATTTTAATTTTTTTAAAATTTGTGAAATTTTTTTTAGAAAAATTAATTTTATTTGATTACTGGAAAATATGAAAAATCAATCAAAAAAAAACTCCTTTTTGGCCAATTGTGTAGTAATAAGAAGTCTGCAGCTGCTTGAGCAAATTAAATAATTTTTAAAAAGGTTGAAAAAAAGGATATAAATCAAGGTCTGTGGTAAATAAATACATTCTCAAACAAATTTGATTTCTCGATAGATAATACCCTTTTACAACCCCTTGCTAATTACGTTGCAATAAAAGTAAATTCTTAAAAAAAATTTTTTTTTTTAATTTTTTTGCGATATTTTGAAAGTGTAAAAAATAAACCAAAAGTGCTAAATTTCATTTTTCAAAGTCAGAGATGTAAAACAAAATATATTTTAATATTAGGTGAGCTGTCAAAAAAAGGACATTGGCGGCAAAGAATTATCCCGGCTGAAATTTAAAAAAAAAATTGCATGCACATGTGAACCTTCATGTTTTACATGCATTTAAAAATATATAATCAATAAAGTGAATTATGGGAATTTTTTGAGCCAAACTTATTTATAGTAATATTAAATCTTAACAGTTTTCTTGTGAAGACATTCTAAAGTTTTTTTTTTCGAGCAGTCAAGTGAATCTTTGGTAGCCACAGAATTTTTTTCTATACATTTTCTTCATCGATGTGAAGAAAATTAAGTAAATAACGAAATTCGCTTAAAAGTAGTAAAAAAGGATATTAGGCGGCATACAAAGCTCTTGCTAGGATTTTGTTAAAACTTTGTTTAATTAGCGGCGGCACGATTCTTGGTTCTTTTTAAAATTTCGTAGCAATTGGCTAAGAAAATGTGGCATTTTTCCTTTATTTCAATAATTTTTTCGTTTTCGAAAACAAGTGTTTTTGAAACACTTGTTTTCTGGGTTTCTTCTTTCAGCCAAAAATTATTTTTCTTTGATTTCTTTATATATTTGCTTAGTATTTTCCATTTGCTTGTTTAGTTTTTGACAATAGAATGTTCTTTAATGTTTTAGGATAAAATTAAATTTTGTCATTTAACTTTGTTGTTGTTGGCTTTGAATTTAATTTTTTCCCTGGTTTGCTTATTGTTTTTTTTTCGTGCTGTTTTGTATTCATCTGGCTTTAACAGTTTTTTGGCCAAAGAATAATGTCAACAGTTTTAGATTTTTCATTATTTGTTGTATTTTAGTTTGCTGTATTTACACTTTAGTTTATAATTTTTGCAGCATAGTTTTTGGCTTAAGTCCTGCTTGCTACATTCTTAAAATTTTTTTGCGCCATGTCTCTTTGGCTGTAAGAGTGTCTTTGCAGTTTCCTATTTGTTTTTCTCTCTTTTTTTTGGCTTTCATTATTGTGTATTTAGCGAACGTTGGCAGTTTAAAGTGCATTTTTTCTTTGTTGGGTTTGTTGGATCTTGCTTCTTGCAGTAGATAAAATGTTTTCAACTGTATTTGCCACTTCAAATTGGTTGATAAACGTGTTTGGCACATTTAAGTTGGCTAATTCAAGGAATAAAAAGTTAATACTAGATATTTTTTTTTTCATTAGATACTATTTTGAGGTTTTGAAGGAAAAGGAGGAAAAATTTTAAAGACTAATATTTCCGAAACCGATTAATAAAAAAGAGATTTATTTTTAGTGTAAATTCTAAAGCGAAAAAAATGGGAATCTGTTTAGATCTAGTTGAATTTTTTTATAGCAGGCACGGCAGACATACTGATTTAAAAATAGTGCAAGTAACGAACTTTCCTTTTGCATGTATTTGAACAAAACAAACATTTCGTTCCCATTTGGGGGCTTAAAAAGTTAATAACATAAACATGTTCTAAGTTCTTTTTAAAATAATTAATTAAATATACTATAAACAAAAAAAGGATGTGCAAAAAATTTATTTATTTTTTATTTCTTATTATCAGGATAGAGTTCGATTTTGGAATTGAGAACATTTTTTTTGTGATCAAACTGGAAAGATGAACATTAAAAAAAAACAAGAAATCAAAATTGTCTGTTCTGCGCTGTTTTGTACCTTAAGGACACTAGAATAATGTTAAAAATTTGGTGCCAATTGCTCTACTATTTCTTTGATTATTGGTACTGTACTCTTTCTTTATTTTGGATAAAGATAAGTTTTTCTTTAGTATTATTTTTCGGTAAAGAACTTAGTTTGAGACTATGTATTCTTTTTAAGGACTGAACTTAAAAATTGTAACGTTCTTGTTTTATGTCTACACCGGACAAAATTTTGTGGACACAAACTCCAGGCCTTATATGAAATAATTTTTGTCCCAAAGTTTTTTATATTTGTTCAATTCAGGGTCTGGCTTTTGTCTCAACAAAATTTTGCCCAGCGTGAAGTTATAAAAAATTATTTAACAAAATCTGCAATATTTAAAACGTTTGTGTGCTAAATGGAAGCCTAGCTTGAGGTCCTTTTCGATCTTCATGAAAATGTGTAACGAGTTTTTTTCTATTATTGATATAATATTTTTTAATCTATTAGCAAACTACTTTTTTTTAATATAGAAAAAAACTCATTAATCTTCAACCAGGGTTGGGATTCATTGAATCAATGAGTTCTGATTAATTACCTTTTTGCTAATGATCTCTTTATTAAATACATGAATTTTGGTCACTGACTTCTTTTTACTTTTCTAAACAAACACAAAACTGCGAAGCTTTTGGCTTGTCTGCAGAAACACCCAAAGCCTTCGGCAGCAATCGAACCTGCGACCTCGGGGACTCTTAGTAGGACACTCTACCAATTCATCCATCAAGGCGTTTAACTTAATTTTTGTTTAAGGAAAATGTCGCAGAAATGAAGTGATATTTATGATTTTTCCAAAAAGTTTCGGTAAGAGGATATACCAGGACCTTCTAGGACCCCAGCGGACCGGTCTCACGACTGACATGCCCTGAAACCTATAACAGCATCTTCTTCAATTGTTATAGCGAAAAATTAGAAAAAAAAAAATTTGTTGCAAGGGAGCTGTTAACTTAGAAAAAAAATCAACTATTTTCAGTTTTTTGGCCATTTTAGAAAGATTCCTCTCAAACGAATTCTGACCACGAATATTGAATGGTGGTCAGGATTTGCCTACTCAGGATCACGCTGAGCAGGCATGGTGTATACATACTGAAACCCATCTTCCAGTTCCATTTCTTTTTATCGCTTTAGAGCTGCTTTTATGATATAGCAAAACTGTGCTGCCTGGTGTCTTAATTGCTCATGTTGGTCCTTTAAATGTTTTAATAAAAAGTCGCGCCATTTGAAAAACAAGAATATGGCAAATAGTTAAAAAACAACTAAAAGGAAGTAAAACAAGAACAAAAAACATTTTTAACACTCTAATTGCTTTTGTCGTTTGTATGTGCTCGCTGCAAGAACATACATACATACATGTGTGTATGTATTTACATACACACGGACACAAACAGACGTAAATATCAACGGATGTTTGAACATGTGAGCTCCTGCACACTTGTGTGTGTAAATAAGTGTGCAACAACACATGTGTTTAAGTACACGAGTGCATGTGAGGTGCAGGTATACAAATAGTTTTGCTCATGTTCATGTTTGGGTTTTGCTCCTTCAGTTTTTGTTCTGCTCTTGTTTTGCCTTTTTAATGTACACATATGTACATACACATGTTTAGGAGTGTGAATTTGTTTGTTTTAAAAAATTTGTTTTGATGTAGTTTTTTGCATTACATACACACACACACATACATTTTTTTTAATGTTTTACCTTTTTTATTTTTATAAATTTATTTCTGTTGTTTCTATAACAAACTTCTCATACTTTGTTTGGTACTTAATGCCTCATAGACTTTAGCAAAAATAATAATACAAAAAAAAAAAAAAAAAAACAGAAAGAAAAAATCGGTAAAAACGTTACAAAAATAAACGTTTTATTTTAAAACGTTTATAAGAGTAAGAAAATTAAACGAAGCATAAATTCAGGCATATGTTGTTTTATGTTTGAGTTCTCTTTTAGACCTCACAATACGCACACAAACCGGTTTGGCTAAACATACACGGGGCCCAGTGTGTTCTCTCAAGTGTGTGTTGGTTTTTAATGTTTGAGGCTTTCATTTGAGCAATTTTAAAGAACTATTGTTTTAGTTTATATGTGTGAAAGTTAAGTTACCTAGAAAAATATTATAAAGCATATAGTTTATTTGAAATAAAAGGCTTGAACTAAATAAAAAAAAAAAAAAAATAATAAAAATATTAAAAAAGGCATGCCTTGTGCATGTATTTTAGAAACATATGCATATGTATTTATGCGTATGCATCTTAAATCAAAAAGGGGCCTCTACAAAGTTGCTTGCCTGAGCGCTAAATAAAAAGGATCAAAAGTACCAAAACGAAAAAAAAAATAAAAAATAATAAAATAAGAAATAGCATCAAAGTGCACAAATTTTTACATCCTGGTTTCTTTAACAATTCGAAAAATGTTCAATAAAAAATGGCAATCTGCTTAAGATTACACCTTTTGAAGTTTCGTTTCATGCTTATTTTGAGCGTAATTTAGGTGGAGCATAGACTACAAACCAAGTAGAAGAACAGCATCTATACGTACATATATTTAAACATTTCAGTGGAAAATTAAAAATGGTTGCTAAACAAGTATTCGAAAAAAAAAAAAAAGATTTCCTCAGCCCCATACGTCGCTTAATTCCCAGAATTTCAATTCATAAATTAATTATTAGCATGCGCTATAAAGCCACAGGAGATTCTTATATCAAGCGCGTTTTACAAGAGCATAACAATTGCAAACTGTTATGCTGAAACTAATACACTGGGAGTTATTTTATGGTAAACTGTTATACCATCCAAGCTTCGCGCTGAAAGGAACTTTAATGCTGGTTTTTTGCTTTATTATGCTCTGCTCTTACTTTTCCGTAACATTGCGACAAATAGTTTAAAACTCAAAGTGTCTTAAATAAGTTAAAGCATGATAAAATAGATTTTTATACATTTGCGTTTAAAATCAGTTAAAAATAATAAATAAAAAAAAAATTAAGAAAAATATTCAAAAATAAAATTAGTCGAAGAAACCATCACAAACTTTTTAGCTAGGGGACAACTAGTTGTTGCGATGTTTTCTTTGTCTGACGAGTGCCGTCGTGGACGTGAAACAGCCGTGGTATGTATCACAGCCTTTAAAAATGTCAAATCTTCGCATCCAGCTGCAGATCTTAGATTTAGCAGGGTCTACATGGGCCTTATGCAAAATTTCGTCAAACAACTGATGTTTAATGGTTGTTTTTGCTTTATATAACAGTTTCATTATTATTATTCTTTTAAATGCCCTTAGCCATAACAATTCCAAATTCTAAGAAATTGTTTTCTAAGACGAATTATTTAAACTTGCAAATTGTAATGCCACCTAAAAAATATTTACTTCTAAATAATCTTATCACATTTATGTTACTTGTATTCTATTATTACACATGTTCTACTGTTTATATAATGTAATTCTGATTGAAATCATATTGCAGTAGAAATAAAAAAAACGATAACAAGTCACAGGTTACACATCTGCAAACGTTAACGAATAAAGATGCCAAGGATTTCCTTAGAAAGTTATTTTCAATGGCATACGTAATATGTGTAATTTTAATTGAATCTCAAAGAAAAATAATTGACTTTTCAACTCTGATGCCAGCTAAATGTACACATATAATTTTAGCTTTTTTATATACACATCTTATTTCATTGAAATGTACTTATAAAATAAAGCTGTGAACAAAGATTTTGTTTTGCAAACCATTCTTGCCATTAATATGACTTTTTAGCGTAAAGCTTGTAATACGAAATTAAAAACAAAAAACTAACATACATTTTTAAACTAAATGATATTTTTTTTTGGTTTATTTTTAAATTATTTGATCTTGAGATTACTAAATTAATTATTCAAGCTTTCGATTTTTGTGTTTCTTTTTATAAAAAATAATTTTAAACAATTATATTTAATCATTTTCAATATTTTATATTGATTTTATAATTATTTTCGTGAAGATGCTAACAAATTGTTGGCGAAATATTGAAAATAAATAAATATGCATAATTGTTTCAAATTATTTCTTATAAAAAAAATAAAGATCTAAAGCTTAAATAATTAATTTAATATTTTTTTTTGCATTGAGGTTAGATGTTTTGTGAAATACTTCCTTTCATTTATAACAGAATTTAAATGTTTGAGTAATTTTTAGCTTAAGATGTTTGGAAAAATCAGGAATATCCTTTAAACGTCAGTATGACAGTTTTATCAGAAAACTTAACTGTTATAAAAAATTAAGAAACAAAACTTTTCTTTAATAATTTTATATATATTATATTTAGTAGAAAGCTGTCAGAGAAACATTTTATATAACAGTTTGGCTTTCAATAATTCTTGTACGTTAAATCTAATAGAAAACTGTGCAAGAATTTTTTTTATAAAAGTTTTGATAAAAATTGTGTCGTGTTCTTCGTTTGCAAAAAGTATTGTTTATATATTTAAAAACATTGATATACGTTTGCTTCATAGTTGCGTTTAACAAGTGCTATGAGCTATATACGTTTAAATTTTTTTTAGTACTATAATATAGTTTAGATTCATATTCCAAATTTTGTTGTATGTTCAGCGAAAAATAAAGAGAAATTTTGAAAATATGCCAAACAAACTGTTATATAGCAGTTTTCTCAATAAACTTAAATGTTATATATAGGAATTAACAAGAATTTGCTTTTTAAAAGCTCTGTCGTATATTTTCGTTTATTATTTCCAAGGAAAATTTTCAAGTAGAATTATTGTATAACAGTTCTTACATACTTTTATTGGTTATACATTTACGAAAATTTTGTTTATATCTCTAAAAATGTATTATTCACAAATCAATGATTTATATTAAAATTGTGAATGGAAAAAATTAGTATAAAAGTTGAAAAAAAAATATGTATATATAAAAAATTTTACAAAAACTTTATACAGCTGAGCCTGATTTGGTATTTGAAAATGTTTTCTTTTGAATGCTTTCATCTGTGTTAGTATTGTTATTATCAATTATATGCGACCTATTAACTACATTTGTCTCCTCGTATAATAGTATTTTTTTTAATTTACTTAACCTACAAATATACATAATTGTTATGTATTTCAAGGATTTCAGTGAAGGCTTGAATTTTAAAGGATTTTCGATCATCTATGCCTGCACTATGCATTAAAATTTGTCATATTTAAGGAAACCATTAAAAACGAAAATTCAGCAACTGAAGCAGTACATAAAATCACTCGAGTTACAACTAAATACACTAATAATAATTATGTACACAATTATGTTTAACTGTGTGCACTTAACTTTTGACTCAATAGAACATGTGTATGCATGTATATGTTGCTTTAAATGTGTTGGCGTCTCGTAGCGACATATTTCTGTCGTATATGTAGTTTGTGCTCTAAATACCACTACAATGACACATTTAACATTTTCTTATTACTAATATTTATAATGCTGTCAATTAAATCTCGTTAGAGTCTTTATGAAACATAAATGTGTACAAGTGTTGTTGGTGTCGTTGCTGCATCAGCTATTGTTGCTTTTGTCGGTTCTTTGCCGTTGCTATTGTCACACACTAACGAGCTTGTAAAAGTTATAATTCAACATGTCTCTGGGCTAAATTAATATTGGGGCCAACATGACACCAACTATTATTTGGAAGAGTGCAATTATTTTGCTGCATCCATCAAAAGTATGTCCGGCTCTCTCTAGTAAGAGAGCAAATTACTTGGGCAGAGCGACACTGCAGGGGCTGGTGGTGTGTCGGAGTGCTGATTGGACAGGATGTAGTCTTTCATGGCTTGTATAGCAGTTATTTTTATTTCTGTTTTTGTATAACAGAATCTGAAAGTATGTGTGTTTTTATATGAATACTAAAATTACCTTGGCTATGTAAAGGTCCAAGAAATTCGCCAAAAATTCCATATAACAGTTTCCTTAAACTATTTAACTGTTATACAATAAAATTTTCAAGAAATTTTATGCAGTAATTTGTGTAAAACTTGACTGAAAAATGTGCTGTGTAACAGTTCTTAGAAAATTTTAGCTGGTATACATTAACAAACATATTAAAAATATATTTTTAGAATTTAGCAATTTTTATTAAAATCTGCAAAAAAAATTATATGTTAACACAAACTTTTTTGTATAGCAGCTTTAGTGTTACATCTTTAGCACAAAATTTTAGTATACCAGTTTTGGTATAATAATTTTAATATAACAGTTCTGATATGACAATTTATACATATCTTTTTAGCATACTGGAATTACGCAAATAAATTGATTTTTCTGCTACTTATATTTCATTTAGAACAGAAGTAATATAATAAATCCAATTTTAGAAGACAATTTATATTTTGCAAATGAGTTTTTCTTGCATCAGCTGGTGCTGTTAATTTCTCAAACATAAATTCTCTCCTCTGCACTGGCTAAAAACTCCATTTTCAGTGGCAAGAACACCGAATGGCACACAGCGTTCTCGTATGTTACAAATTACACATGATGATACGTGACTTACAACAACAACTCTAGCAAAAAAAAAGTGCAAGGGAATGAATGAATAGCAGCTTGTTAAAACACACATGCTCGTGTATGTGAGCCTGCTTTAAAAAAGGCGCTGCAAAAAATGTAGCAAATTTTCCAGAGGTTTCCGTTTCTTGTGTTCTGGTTTTTTTGTTGTTGATGTTTTTTTGCTGTTGAACTTGTATGTGTGTTATCAGTAAACAATATGATCTTTCAAAATCGATAACAACGAAGGAAAAATCTTGGCAATTGAATGCTTTTTTTCTTTGGCAAAAAGTAAAAGAAAGAGGAATGTTGAAGCTCTTTAGATCTCATTTCCGGTGTATATTTTTTTTGCTTGCTTAACAGAGACTTTTATAAATGTTGTTTGTAGATACTGATACTAAAAAAAAATCTCTCACACATACACACAAACAAATGGAATATAATAAAAATAATAAGGATGAAAAAAATCGAGCGTTGAAGAACCATTAAAATTTAACAACCACGAATAACACCCAATAAGATGTTCCACACTTCAAGCACATAGAAAAATTATAAACGAACAAACGTTAGGGGCCAGTGGTTGAATGTGTGTGTGTGTGTATGTGTGTGGGTATGTGAGTTTTGGTTTCCTGTGTTCAAAACTTGATGTATGACTTGTTTGGTCATTATTTGTTCAACTGCAACAAGAAAAATTATATTTTTTGCAACGTTTTTCATGTGTGTGCAATTTTTTATTTGTTTCCTGGAATAACTGGTAATTGAAGTCCCAGTATTTGTACATACATGCTGTGTATGTATGTGAGCGAAAGGTCGAGGATATCAGAAATCTTGCCAATAAATATTTTATGAAGCACGAAAGGCTTTAAAGACTTTTTTCCATTTTAGAAAATAACTAGGTTTTCCAAAAGCGCAATCTTTTTATAATAAATGCTGCAAATAAATAAACAAATTTGTGTCAAGCTGACAGTTTACCTGCCCCAAATATAAACCATTTTGATTTAAATGCATTTTCAAACCCTCCTCGTTCGCTATAATAAGAGTTAAACCAAAAACCTGGTTGCTTGTTGGCTGCCTGCATATGTTTTGTTGTTGTTTCTTAGTGTGCTGTATGTGTGTGTACGTGTGCCTGTTTTGTTTGCTTGCTAAAGACTCGTTTTGAACGTTTATATTTTGTGACAATATAACGACTCACGTAACGTGACAAATGTGACAAGCGTGAAACGTATAACAAGCCAAACGTTAATGACAAATTGGCAACAATGTTCTTTCATATGAAATTTTAAGATTTTTATTTGGAGTATGTATTTTTCCTTTTTTTTGTTTTGCTGCGCAATTTTTCTTTTGTATTTCTTGCAATTGTGGATAATAACAGCAGATGCAGGAAAAAAAGGACGAGCAATTGGCATTTTTATTATGTGTGTGTGCGTGTGTGCCTTTTTTAATGTTAAAGATAGAAACAAAGCTTAAAGAAATCTTGCTAAAGACTTACTCAAAAAGCCAAATAAACCATGGTGAAGGTGCAGTATTAAAAAAATTAATACCAACTTTAACATTAATTAAAATTGTAGATAAATTAAAATTGTCCATAAACATTTTTCTCAATAAAATATTTTAATCTAATTTTTCAATCATAAAAAGTTGTTGCATAAAAAAAAAATTACATTAAATATGGCTTTTGCATTAATTTGAATCATAAATTTTGTTGTATAACAGTTATGTGATTTTTTTGTATAACAGTTTATGCTTGTGTATGCCAGTTAAAAATGCGGCATTTTGCAAATATTATAATATATTTTAATACATTATTTTTATAACAGTTTACGTAGCACCTTTGTAATCCCTAGCTCATGAGTTTTGTTAATATTTTTCGTAAATTCCTATGGAAATTTATGTATCTGAAATTAAGCTTAACATCACTTTTTCTGCCATCTTTCTTGACTTTTTTTTTCGAAGAATTCATGTATCATAAAAAGGTGTCCTATATTTTCGAACCAGCCTCCGTATTATGGCATCCGTGATCGCATGAACTATCCAGCATAAACAGATGGTAAAACAAAAACCAACTAAGCAACAAACACACAGCAAACGTGACGAAACTCATTCGATCACGAATACCACGACTCAGCAGCAGGCTTAAGTTTTCTTTATTATTGGCCTTAAAAATTTTTTTCTTCTGGAAGATGCTTTTTGCACGTTCACAGAAACAATTGATGTTCTTAAGAAGAAATCAATTGACAGAAAGTTTTGCTGCAACACTGTTGTGTGAGAAATATTTGTGTAAGTCTGTGTGTGTGTGTGCATATTCACGGCTGCGAGTTTCTTTCTTCTTTCAATCTCTTGCACAAATTCTTAATTTTTTTTTTTTTTTTTTTTTTTTTTTTTTTTGGAAAATTGCTATATTTTCTTGGAAATATTTTGTTTCTACAAAATAATTTTCAACAATTTGCTGCAAAACAAAATCAAGGCAGTTTATGTAGTTTATACTTTATTATTTTATTTTCGACAAAAATTTACCCTAAATGGCCTAGAGAATAAATAACAAAATTATTTATTTTACATCAAGTTTAAGAAGATAAATTTTATCATCATTTTGTTATGGTAAAAAGTTTTATAATAAATTTATTTTCAGCTTGAATATCTTGAAAATAAATTGGGTTTTTTCTTACTAATACTATAACTCAGATAATGTAAAACGAAGCAAAGTAAAAATCAAATGGAGTAAAATGTTGAGCGGAATATTGTTAAGTAGAAATAGCGATTACTTGTAGAACGGAAATATTTCTGAAATAATCATTAATTTTAACTTTATATCCGAACTATATGATATACAATTGTTAATAGTTTTAACGGGCTTGAGCTCGATTTTTACTTCCTCAATATTGAGAAAGATAATTTCTGATAAAATGGAAAGTTGATTAATACGATGAAATATAGACAGCCAGTAATATGCAGGCTGGCTATGAGCGACAACTAAGGGATTTGGTCATGTTGTCGACTCTCCCAGCGGCACCCGTAGGGCGAGTTAAGACGATTTGGGAAAATAGGGGAGAGGAGATACAAGGTGGTTTTGCTGTGAAGAAATGTAGAAAAAGGAAAACTAATCATCACTGCTAGTTGAGACGATGTAGGATAATATATAAAAGTATTTTCGTATTGAAAAAAAAAAATTTGAGGTTAAAAAAATTAATGGCGGTCTTTCTCAAATTTTATACCACTAAAGGTGAATATATGGGGTACTTGTTTCAATTGTGGGCGGTTGTGGCATGCCTTCTTCTTCTCATGCAATCTGGTTTTTTTTTTAGCAGGAAAACCTTTTCCGGATGAGTGATGGTCCAAACTTTGCGAAACGAAATTAGCCCGCACAATATGCCCATAAACATGCTTGCGTTATGGGGGAATAAACATGTGGTTTGAATAATGTTGCATACTTTTGGGCACTCTGAAATTATGTGGGTCTTTCAAGCGATTCTATTTCATGTGGTGCTGCTAATAGTTTGATATATTACCTTGGAACTGGTAATGTTAAGAGCAATACTAGAAAAAACAATCAATTAATGAGTAAAATGCACATTTGAACTCTTACTGCCAAATTATCGAAATCAATTCGGTTCGTTCGTATAAAAAATCTGGTTTTATTTTAAAATAATTAAGGCAAATGAACGAATAGGTTCGATATCGTACAAGACAATTTTTTCATGTTGCGTTATTTATAGAACCATACCACACTTTTCGATCGGAATTGAATCGCTAACTTGGTTGCCAAATGTAGGGTTTCCTAAAAAATGTATTGATCACCCAATTGTTGTTAAGTAGTAAAGAGTAAACTTTCAAAATTATCCACAAAGCTTAGAGCTGTTTTCCGCATGTCTATAGGCCGTTGACATTTTGTTGGTGCCAGCCAAGACTACTGGCCAGTCAGTATATCGTTCACCCGAATTTGTAAATTTTCTTGCGGATTTTTTAAAACCCTTATTACTATCAAGATTTTTAATGCCTTTTCTTTGTTCCTTTTAAGCTGATCATCTTTTTCGCCAGCTGTTCTTATTCGCACATAAATAATAAGTCATAAATTGTTTCTTTATTTGGCGAAATAAGGAACAAAAGTGCGTTTTATGTTTCTAGTAGAACAAATAACATTTCCTTTTATCTCAAGCGTAATATTAATTAATTATAAACAAACCACCATAAATATAAAATCTTCTTAAAAAGCACAATGCAATTGTTTTGCATTGTATTCCTCTTCGTTTTTATGGCTGTTTTTATTTTCTTGCATGCATATGAATTTGCACTTAAATCTTTTTGGTTTCTGGTGCTGGTTGTGAAAAAATATTCATCGCTTTTATGCCAACAAATAAAATATTGTGCAATAAATTAAAACAAAAGCATCTTGTTGCTGCAATTTAAACTACAACTGCAGTTTATTGTAAAAATTTGTTTTTCTGCGTTCAGTCGAGCGTAATTGTTTTTCTTGTGCTTTTTGTTTTTTCCATTGAAAACAAAGAATTATAAGCCTTTTAAAATGGAAAACTAAAGCAAAAAGAAACATGTTTGAAAGCAAAAGCAAATAAAAGTGTGAGAAAGAAGATGGGCAACAAACATAAATAAGTTAGGCTTAAATTTCTATGCAAATGGTGGTGGGATGAAATAAGCTTTCAACAAGTTACTAAAGAAAAAGCAAAGCTCAATAAGGGACGGAATGGAGAAAATTTTGAAATCCAGTAATACGTCAAAAGTGGAATTAGAAAATGCTCAGACTTTGTCTCTAAATGTGAATGATGTTTTCTTTCGAACTAATGAGAATAGTTGGTTATTTTATAACACAAATGCAAATATTCTACTTAACTTATAACAGGGGCAAAACAATAACAAATTTAAAAAGTTTTGCTGTTGTTTCACGATAAAAGAGGCCAAATATCTGTTTCAAGAAGCAAAAGTTAGCAGCCGTCAAATAAGAAAGGTGCTAGTTCATAACAGAAAAAATAACGTTTGCTGACTACCTGCCTGCTAAGTCTTTCTTTTTTTTTTGTTTTGGATAAATTCTTATAAGGGATAGAAATCAGAAATTTAGTTAGCCAGAACTACAATTGAATTACAAATAATTTATGTATTATGGTAAACTTCATGCCAACAAGGGTGAATAAATAAGCAAATAAATGACTGATGCATGCATTAGTTTTCTTAGTTTTGACATGCAGAAACATTTACTCGCCTTCATTCACATTCACTCATTTATTTTCGTTTTCGTTTTTTTTTTTAATTTCAATTGAATGACACCAACTTAAAGTTATTGTTACTTTGTCATTTCTATTCTCATTTCATTTCTCACTTCTGTTTTTCCTTTACTTCCCAAAAAAACAAAGACTTTTAAGCATAAAAACTTAAACAATCAGTTAGACAACAGAACGTTTTTTTTTTTGTTTATTAGACATGCTGTGACATGTTAAGAAAAACTTCCTGTTTTTGTTTTCTTACAGCAAAACAAAAGTGAACAACAACAGACAGACATATTTGCATGATAAATAACGCACTGAAAGAAGCATACAAGCAAAACAAAACTGACAACAACAATAAAACATTTACATATTTATTTCTTTCTAAAGTGTGTCAAATTTTTAGCCTCAAAGGAGATGAATAAACAATAAAAGTGCTAAATGAACAAAGCCACAGTAAAAAACCATAACTATAAATTAATAATTTTGTGCTAAAAGAACGTATTTAAACTGCAAAAAAAAAAAAAAATGGTGAAAGGCAATAAAAATGAGTTACATATACCATATGTATGTAAATACATAAACATTAGGGTAGGTGGATTTAGCAATCGATATTGTGCCAACAAATATTTCCTGTTGTGTAGGAAATTTTATAAATACTCCGATTTAAGCTTTACTTTCTGTTATTTTCCTCAGCCTTGAACTTCGTTGCAATGGTCACTTGGGTAACAGACAAAAACAATTTTTATTCTGTTTCTACTTAAACTTTTTTTTTTTTTTTTTTAAATGCTGCTTTCAATATACATTTTTAATGATACTTTTTATAAGAAAACTTTCTTTCATTACTATTTCCATTTACAATGTAAGTTCATGTATAAAAATGTAGACATACGTTATAAATCGTATATACATACATATGTTAAGCTTAAAAGCAATTTGCCGAAACAATGTTATAACTCGAAAATTCTGGTTTTTCTGTTAATGTTTAAGTGTTCATATTTTCTTTTATTTCTTCTATTGTCATTATGTTCCAAAATTTTTGTTCTTTCTTCTGTAAAACTACTCTTTTGTAAATAGTTGTAAGTCTATTCTTTTGACTTATGACAACTTTGCTGCAAATAAGCCCGGTTGTTGCATTTGGTAAGTTATTTTTCTTCTTTCATATAGAAGTTTTCCTTTCAGTTTGTTAACATTTAATGAGAAAAAGTTTTCTACATTTATTTAATGTGAATGACATGATTAGATCAACACCGAAATGTGTATTAAAGTGTTTGAAAGTGTTTATTATGCAGCTATAAATTAAACCACAAAAACCAAGGGGCATAAATAATATGGCTGACAAAAAGAAAATTTGTTTCCCAGAAGACCGCCAGTACAAACACTAGGTCGAATTTGAAATATCCTTTACCATAGACGTGATTATACGAGTATAAGTTATTTGAAACATTTTCAGTTCTTACTTTAAAAAAAATTTATTGTAAGTGTAATTAACTATTTAAAAGTAAGTGCTTCTATGCCCCAGGCTGCTGATAGTTGCCAGACATACGCTTTAGGCACTGTTATAAAGGAAGGAATATATGCCCCCTTTTACCCATAAAACGTGACCCCTAATTTCCTGTTAATCATTTTTTGGAGCAAATGCATGCAAATAAACAACCAAAATTTTTAGACTTTCACATTGATACAGAAGCGGTGTTGGGGGGGAAACGTAAA
Organism: Sturmia bella; assembly: GCA_963662145.1. NCBI lineage: Eukaryota > Metazoa > Arthropoda > Insecta > Diptera > Tachinidae > Sturmia > Sturmia bella. The sequence continues at coordinate 63,940,849 of OY759171.1, read as the reverse complement.
AACACAAAAATCAATTGGAAATTAATTGGATGTTGGTGAGTGAATGATATAGAATGAATGAAAAATATATTAAAATCAAAAAAAAAAAAAACCAGTGATAAAATTTAAAGACAATCACTAGATTAAATATATGTAGACACTTAGTAACGAAGAGCTTGGGCAGTAGGATGTTGAAACGCGACTGCTTAAAAATGCTACGCAATTAATTATGACCTGGGTTGGAAACCACAAACAGATATCGCTCGTTTTCCAGCCAATAAATCTTCAGCTTCACTTTTCTTGTCTTCTCTGAAAAATCCTTCCCAATTCTAATTAAGTAACATCGAACTGAAACCCCATAAAGCAAGTAATAATTGTAGATCATCTAGTTCGAGTAAAAAGTTAAATTAATGTTTAAAAAATCGCCGGGCGCGGTGCAAGGTTTGAAAGCATTATCATGGTCACAAAAATCAATAGGAAACTCATTCAATGTTGATGAGATAGTGTAAAATATATTCCAATCAACACTGTGATTACACTGAAATTTGACCAATGTAGAGTTTACGTATGTTAAATGGATGCTCCAGCACTACTGCTTAAAAACAACATGAATTCGAAGCGATTTAGGCGCTGATGATTGCCATGGCGAACGTGAAACAGCCATGTTTTGTTCCCCAACCAAAAAGTCACTTTTCTTGTTTTCTTTTAAAAATGTTTAGCACTCGAATTTTGCCACAAACAAATCTAGCTAAATTCTAAGAAACTAAAATTAAACTAAAAAGCCCGATGAGACAATTAAGAATTGCAAAAATACTAAATTTCACAAAAGCATATTTTAAGGTTAAAAGCAATTGGCAAAGGCTTCAATAATTGTTTGCTGTAAATCTTGTTTTTGCAAGTTAAACAAACATAACCTTAAAATATATTATTGCAAAATTTAATGGTTTTAAATTTGTTTTGCTGTTTCTTTGTTTTCGTTGTTATTTGCTGTTGTTTATTTTTAGTTATTTCTATGCATGTAATTGCCAATAAATAAAGGTAAACAAGAACGTAGTGGTCACGTTTTTTTTGGAAGAAAAAAAAATAGTGCAATTTTGCCCTAAGCGTACTTGTGGTAATCAAAGAATATATAACAAGGAACCTCGATACCAGGTAGTCACATAACTACAACAAACACAGCACACACAAACAATAAATTTTTTTTTTTTGGTAGAAATCTTTAAATTCTGTTACCCATTTGTTCGCGTTTGTGTTGTATATTTTGACAGTTCTTCAGGCTAAAAGCAGTACTCAGCTGGGCTTGTAAGGCTACCTCGTATCGAAGTACCTTGTCATATACTTTATATAGGCTGCTGGGGCGAAATCGTTGTGTTCGTAATCGCATGACTTACGTCACTAATGTTTTGTTTTGTTCATTTATTTATTATTTACTTTAAGTACACTCGAGGGCTCTTAGTTCTTATTTTCATAAACACACTCTTCTTTTTAATATGTCCAACATATTGGATGAAATTTTTTTCATACCCTTACTTTCAGCATGGGCGTTCAACTTCATCATGGCCATAGTCATGGTGGTGGGGGTGCGGGACATTCTCATGGTGGCAAAAGTAAAAAGTCTAAAAAATCCTCTCATGCAGAATATGAAAATAACGCCTACGATAAAAAGACTGACTGCCAGCTGGTTTGTCCTACTCCGCCTACCGCCAGCTTGGAACAGGGAGTGTCGCCGGACTCAGAGCTGCCCTCTGCCGGCCTGCAGACTTTTTCTTATCAAAATACTCATGGTGTCAGTGAAGGCAATAGTGAAATGGCGGCTGTTATGGCTGAGACAGCGGTGGGTGGTCATCATCATGGTGGTTGGGCCGAAAAAGAGGCACAAAATATCAATGTTCGTGCAGCCTTCATACATGTATTGGGTGATGTGGTGCAGAGTGTGGGCGTATTTGTGGCCGCTTTAGTAATTTACTTTAAGCCAGAGTGGGCCTTGGCCGATCCCATCTGTACATTTGTTTTCTCCATCATAGTTTTATTCACCACATTTACTATAATGAAGGATGCTTTATTGGTAAGTGTGTGGAATGTTAAATGTTGTTGCCAAGTGTTGCTCTTTTGTTGGGTAATTTATTAGCAGAAAAAGAAATCAATTTTAATTGAAGTTCTGCTGATAATTTATTTTTGTCTTCTTTTTTTTTCAAAATATAAAATATAGCATTTAATTTTCTTTAAAATATTTTATTTCTACTCTCATCAACAACAACCACAATTTTGTTCTTACGATTTTTTGTTGTTGCTTAAATTTGGCTGTATTCCATTTGTAACCAAAAACTCATTTATCATTTTATATTCGGTATAATGTAAATTCATACAATAATATTTTAACAAACAATTTTTTTTGTTTTGTCTTTTGCCATTCATTGTTGTTTATGTATTTTAATTTTATCTTTTTATTCGGCTTGTTGAGTTTTTTGTTTGTTGTTTCCTTTCCCGTGCATAAAATAAATAAATGAATGAAGTGGATGAAAAAAAAAAAAACACCAACGAACTCGAATCGCGCCACTAGAGATTTGAAAATTGTACTAAAAGCTTATTTTGTAATTTGATGTTGTGAAGAAGAACCGAAAAAAATAATATATAAATGTATTTATTTTATTGTTTAGGTTTAGTGGTTTAGCTCAAGGGGACAGTGGGCAGGTGGTGAAAGAAAAATATTGCAAATTTTCTACGGCACTATTTGTTCAATGAAACTGGTAAATAATAATCAATAGTCAGAATTAACAGTCGAATAAACCAGACATTTCATTTCAAAGACTTAAAGCTGGCCAGCTGAATAAGGGAACTGTAATATTTTTAAAATATAACAAAAATTTTATTTGGGCCAATTACTCAGCGGTATGTACCCCAACCAATAAGTCTTCAGCATTGCTTTTTTTAAAGCAGACAAAAACATTGATCATTACAATTTTATCAAAAACAAAAAAAAATCTTTCTCAAATCTGAGGAAGTAAGAATCGAACTTAAGGGAAAAGAAAATAATTAACAATTATAAATTAAATTAATGGTCAACATTTTCAGTTGCTCGCGTTGATAACAAAAACAGTTTGTTGTTGTTTTCAATCTATTAATTGTGTAAATGATTGAAAAATAAATGTTAGCAGCTGTTAGAGATTGTCCCTTTTTTTTGATTCTATTATATACTTATGTACAGTGTGGCGCAATAGTAGTGTGCTATTGCAAACTTCTCTTCAGTACTACACCTACTGAGAACGGCTGTTGTGCTTTAGTTTTGTACGCTACTGTCCAGTACTGAAAACAACATTGCTGTACTGTACCGCAATTTTTTTTAGTACTGTAAGCCACTCTGGCAGCCTTCTTCTATAACTAGCTAATACTAGAAAGATCGCTCAAAATTTCTAAACTCAACTAAGAGATTTTTAGTGACTACTGAATTATGTAAATGTTGAAGAGGAAGTTGAATTTTAGCGGCGTGACTGAAATTTGACTTTTTTGGACAGAAAATTAATATTTTAACAACGTTAATGAAAGCGCTTGTGCAAGTTAAGTCGTTGCTGAAATTCGCTTAGTAGAGCTTAGACATTTTTCGCTATAGCTCTGATTTTAGCGAGTTACAGTTTAGGACCGCAATGCAATACTGAATTCCATTGTACTCTACTGTATGCTGCACTATCTGACACTGTTGTACTCTATTAAGCATTAAAATATTTTGTTGCACTTTAACTACCTCTAGGGAGGATCAAAAAAATAAATTGTGTAGCCTGCCACGCCATAAGATTAAATATCTGTTAATGACTATATAGAAAATTCTTTTTTTTTAATTTTTCTGCCAGTACATGCGACCCCTAAATTTTGCCTACCTTTGTCTAGAGCTTTTTAAGACTTCCATTGCTGTCTGTTAGAATTTTTGGCTCTGTCAATAAATTAAACTTGTGACCTTTCCATCCCAGGTTTCTCACCAATAAAATTAAAACTATTTACAAACATTCGTATGATTATTCAAATAATTATTTATAGTAAAGTTGTTCTTTGTTTAAATTTTATAAATGGACGAAAATCTTGAGCTAAGAAAACTAATTTTTATCTAATTTTATATATAGCCGAGGGAAGCTCTTCAAAAAGTGAACAAGAAATTTACGAAACATCGTGTCAAAAAGTAATAAAAGGAATTCACTTTTATTAATGTAAAATTACGATTTTAGCTGGTAAACAATTAGTTGTTTCGAAGCTGCTATGCTTCTCATCAGCACCCATATTTTATTATGTCATATAGATCATATTTTTCCTGTGCTTTTCAGACGACTTTTTACTCTTATAAGAACGAAGTTACAGTTTTTCAAAGGTCTTCAGAACTACTGAAAAGTTGAGTAGCAGCTGCAAGTCACTTGTTGATAGATACAATAAAAGCTGCTGCTACTTGCCGTGCAAGCAAGTGCAAGCTGATTTTCAAAATGTCCTTTTAAAGAAAATGGTTTTAATGAAAATTGCTTTACTTTACAAACTTGAAATTATAGAGATGGCTGGCGAATAGAAAAAAGCAAATTAAATTCCGATGAATTTTTAAATTAATAATGTTTAGATTAGATAAACAAAATATTATTAACAATTATAAACATGCTATTTGGTATGCATCAAAAGTTTTTGAAAGACTAGTAAATTTTATTTATTTAGCTTACTGCTAAAATATAAATAAATTTGGCTCTTATCAAGTTATTTATGATTTTTTTTTTGCACAACTCGACCCCACTGTTTCCCCGAAGGCATTAAAAAAAATAAATATTTCTCCACAGCTTTGTATTGTGATTCTGTTAACTATTGTGATTTAGTTGTTTATTTAATATAATTTTTTATTTTTTATTTCATATAATTTTGTTGCTGCTCTTATTCCTGATTTACCTCTTCGGATTCCCAACAAACTGGCAAAAAAAAAAATATATATATATATAAAACCAACACACGTCTCGGTTCTGGCTGTCATCGCCTGCGGTTAAAAATGATAAATATATATTTATGGATGTATTAATGCCTGCCTTTGGTTGTGTGGCTGTGTGCATTTGGAAATTTAAACATTGTAATGGTATTATCATCATCCATTCCCATTTATTTGTTCCCCTTGCTGCTGCTGCTGCTGCTCCGGTTGCTGCCGCTTGACACAAACCACAAACAACAATAAACAAATATCAAAATCTATTGTAACAATTGCTTGCCATTATCTTCGAATGTGTATGTACTGGTGTTTGTTTGTTGGTTTGTTTGTGTGTGGGGGCCTATTTGTTTGAACATGCCACATACAAATTTGTAAACCAGGTCCTGATGGAGGGTACACCCAGCTATTTGCATTATGCGGAAGTTCTTAATATTTTCCAGCAAATCGAGGGCGTAAAACGTGTTCATAATTTGCGTATTTGGGCTTTGAGTATTAATAAAATTGCGTTATCTGTGCACTTGGCAATTGGTAAGTACAAACAACAACAGCAATGAGAAAAGAAACATCATTATCATCATGAACTGTTGCAATACGCATACGCATACACATTCACACAATTAGAACCCACATAACTTCATTTGAACAAACTGATACTCACATGAGTACACAAACATTTCACTTGCTGATTTTACAAGTGATTTTCTTTTTTTAAATGAGTTTTGAGTTCATATTTATATCAAGTCTCTTTGGATTTTTAATGTTCTATGTAAGCAATTGTATTAAACTGCTGGCAGGCAGAGTAGTAAAATACTATGTGTGTGCTACTGCCACAAATTGCAGCATGATAACATTGCCACTTAACACAACAACAACAACAACAACAACAACAACAAGTGTTTCAATAACAAATGAGTGTTTCATTTAATTATTCTGCCACTTTGAGCCTAAATTTGTGCACACATGTGTTAGTGTTTTTGAAATACATATACATAATAATGTGCTCGTGTCATCTGGTCCCTTTTTTGCTTTTGCTAATTGTTGTAATAAAAATATTTTATAATTTAATTTCTTTTTGCATCCCAACAAATACGAATGTAATTGACAATTACTCATTACGATAATGTTGAATTAAGCGTTGATTCCAAAACGTGCAAGAGTTTCAAATTTTAATTGAATTTCATAAACGCCATTCAAAATGACATTAAAATGAAGAGGGCCACGTTCGAACAGTGGTTGAAAAGAAGAAAAAAAAAAAGGAATCTAAAAGTTGGTTGGTTGGTTGGTTGTGCAGTTATCGTGACAGCTCACGGCTCTGGAACAGTCAAGTAGTGGCGAAAGAACTCTTTTCTGACAAGATCACTCGATTCGTAGAATGTACTTGTCCTTTGTACCATTATTCTGGTTAGGTCAGCCTTCCTTGATCTCTCAAACGACTATAACTATGCGATAACCTTAAAAGATAGTGATAGAGGTAGAGAACAAAGTCAAGGAAAAAAGTCGAGAGATGAAGATTGAAAGAGTAGAGCGGGACTCGCTCACTATGACGAATCCAGCCATTAGGCGCACCTAACACAGCATCTACAGGCTCCTCAGCAACGGCACAGAAAAAAGAGGTGAAAACAAATTACACATTGCCATTTTGAACTGAACAAAAACAGATCTGCTTTATCGTACCAGAAAGTAGAGTACAAACTAATTCTGTTTTTAATTATTATTATTATTATTTTTTTTTTTAATAAGATGCTAAGCCACTCAAAATATTATTTTGAATTTTATTATTTTTGGGTTCTAAGTGGCAAGTGGTTTGAAAACACGGTATTTGCAGAACAGGCCTGAAAGATATTTTTTGGTCCAAAAAGCACTGGGAAAAACTATCGTTTTATGCTAAAAAGGTGTGAACCATTTTTTCGATTTAAAACTACTCAAAGTTTGCTTCTTCATTGCTTTTACTTGCATTGCTGCTTCTTGCCGATAAATCCGCAAAAATCTACTAAATATTAATCTCCTCAGAGTGTGGTTTTGCACCAGATTTTCTGTCTTAGAATTCGATTTGAAAAATTACCAAAAAAAAAAAAATAAAATCTTTATAATTTATTAACGATATCAACCACAAAAGCGGGCGGGGGTTTTTTTTTTTGTGTGGAAACACAGACATAAAATGATAGACAAGCCATTTTGAACTTTGATAACCTTCTAACTGATTACCAGCCAAGCAACAGCACATAAACAACATTGCCACCATTACAACCACCTTCAGCCAGCATTCGCCATCATCTTCTGGCGCAGCATTCGACAAAACGTAACGCAACGTATGGCACAACAGCTCTTGTGTGGTGCAACTGCAGGCCATTTGTAAGAAAAATCATGCTTCGTTGGCTGCACCAGAATTTCGCTGCATATGAATGTTTAACGCAGAGAACAAGCAACGGCAAACAGCTAAAAAGAAACCAAAAGCTACAATTCAACTAAATCTGAATGAGCGTATGTATGAATGAGTGCCACGAAGAGAAGCAAAAAAAAAACAAAAAACGCCAAGGTTACTGGTTAAAAGGTAAAAGGCATACACGAGTGCTTGAAAAAAAAGAGGAAAAACTGAAAAAGCAAAAGAAATTGTGTAAAAATGTGTGCAAATCTAAAATACTAATATTTCACAAAACCGAAATGTAAAAACTAGTGAATCTTAAATATTTCAATGAAGTTGAATGCGCAGCAACATTCTCAAAGTATTTAATTTCTTGCATGGCTGAAAGTAACTACAGTAAATTATTTAAATGAATTCCAAAGCCCTCTGAAGTTTTACGCTAGAACAATAAGCACAGAATAAGCCGAATGCAAAGCGCTTTATAAATAGTTGCTGTTCTGTTTTTCGGTGTGAAAAAGTCAAATGAAATACGTTATTTTTCTGTCAACAGAAAGGTTTTCCAAAAAAGTCTGGTAAAAACGTTTGAATGAGACAGTTTCATTTTAAATTTAGAATTAATTTTAATACTGAACACTAATTGCAGTGGGCCAATTATACGGGGGAACACAATTCCATGTGTTTTCTGTTACATAACATTTGTTACATAACATTTGAATTTGAACAGGTTGCTGGAATCTGCCGACACTTTTTATACTTCATGTATTGTTATTTAAGAAATGATTACTTAAATATCTATTACATGTAATTTTCCAGGGATGAGAAAAATAAATTCTCATATTCATATATTATTACATGGAATTTTCCAGGGTTGGGAAAATAAAGCTATATATTCATGTATTGATGTTTAAGAAATTATTTCTTAAATATCTATTACATAAAATTTTTCAGGGATGGGAAAAATTATTCCATATATTTATATATTATTACATGGAATTTTCCAGGGATGGGAAAATTAATACCATATATTAATGTATTGATATTTAAGAAATAATTTCTTAAATATCTATTACATGAAATTTTTCAGGGATGGGAAAAATAATTCAACATATTCAAATATTACTAAATGGAATTTTCCAGGGATGGGAAAATTAATGCCATGTATTAATGTATTGATATTTAAGAAATAATTTCTTAAATATCTATTAAATGCAATTTTCCAGGGATTTCCAGCAAATTAAATCCGCATATTCATATATTATTACATGGAATTTTCCAGGAATGGGAAACATAAAGCCTTGTATTAAAATATTGATGTTTGAGAAATAATCTATTAAATCAGACATGCGACTTTTAATACAATGAGAAGTTAGAAAACATTGTTCAGGCATGAAAAAAAAGTTAAAAGCGATGGTAATTTTGCTTAATAGGATTTTCCTTTTAAAATAATTTTGTATTAAGATACGTTTATTGGGCTTAAGTTCATTTGTATTTTTCTGTTGTGATTTCATATTAATTAAGCAAGACAAAATAAGCATTGAGAGACCTTTAGAAGAGGGCAACTAGTTCTTAGTTTTCATCTAATTTATTGAATTAAAAGTAATTTTATTATTTGAACCATTTCATCGATAATTATCCTGTATTACATTCATCGGCCTCAAATAAATTTTTTATTATGGTTGTGAGTGATATTAATTAACAAAAAAAAGTATCAAAGTTCTTTAGCTGGGAGACAACTTGCTGTTTTGAAGTTGCTGCACTTCTCATCGGCAGCCGTCTACCATTTGCTCGGTAGTACGGAATTCTTGCGGTGCGAGTCAGTCTCGTACTTGGCTTAATTTATTTAAATTTTCCAATTTGAATTCAATTTATATGGCACTTCTTTCTTTTTTATACATACTCTTTTTCTCTTAAAGCAAACGGTTACCTGACTTTAACATAGAAAGTATGTCTTTAATTCGTTTTTGTTTCAGCTATTGATTCCTTTTCAATTTTCATTCTAAACACACAAAAAAAGAAATTATATTTCTTTGACATTTTTTTTTTGTGCTATTCCTTCCATACTAAAATAATTTATTGTTTGAGGAAGTTTTAGTTTTTTCTTCGATGATTTTTTCCCCTTGTTTTTGGGTTAATTTCTACTAAGGTCCTAACCTTGCCTTGCCTGTATGCCGGCAAGGAAACGTAACACCAGGAAGTATGGAAATAAAATCTAAACGAATGAATGAGCAAAAAACAAGAAAAAAAGGAACTTTTGAGACAGGACAAGTTTTGTTGCGTTTATAGTTTGAAAGCGAAATGATTAATGTAAGCAGCAATAGAAATGAGAGAGAGAAAAAAAAGAGAAAAACACAGGACTGAATAAACTTAACTTGAAAAGACAAATCAAGTCATGTGGAAAGGAAAAGTTGTGGGTTATGTGTATTAGAAACTTAAAACGTATAATAAAATAATAAAAGAAAAAAACTCCACACCAGCAAAATTTATGGCTTTTTAATGGTAATAAGAAGAACAAGAGAAAGAAAAAAAGTGAACGAAGCAAATATGAAATCAAAATGTCGTAATAATAAACTTGGAAAATATTTTCTTCCTTCCAATTGTTGTTATGCCCCATTTAAATTTGCAAACTTCTAAATTTCCAAACTGCTAAGCTTCTAGAAAAACGAAAAATTATAATGAGTCTAGTTTAGTTCAAGTGTTGTTGTTGTTGCTGTTTTCATTTATGCTGCTTACATGAAAATATAACAATAAAAATGATAGTGATCAACAACTTCATTATCTTAATTAGTATTGTTAACAAGTTGACCGGGTCTAAGCACAGCCTTATGCGCTGAAAAGTATTAAAAAAGTACTTAAACTTTTTTCCCCTACTGCCATTAAAACTCAAACACTTTAGCTTTAGTTTGTTTTTCTTGTTGTTTTTATTATTATCAGTGTTTTTTTTTTAATTTTCATTCAAAATGACTTAACTCCCGCACACAACAGTAGAAAACTAGTTTTTCTGGAAATTACCACAACATCATAATCATTTTCAACTTTTATAAACATCATCCTTAAAATCATTATGGTCGGTCGGTCGTCATGGCCCAGGCAGGCAGCCAGTCAGTCAGTCATCACCATTATCGTCAGCAGCTGCACATCATGACAGACAGCCCAGCACAGCACAGCACAGCACAGCAGAGTCATGATAACCATAACGAGGCGCTGCATGAAGGTTTTTGCTTTTTTTTCTGCTGCTGTGGTTGGCTTTCGTTGGTATTATTTTAAATACGAAACTTTGGATGTGAAAATAAAATTGGATGGTATTTTTCTCACAGGAATTAAGGGTTTTTTTTTGTTTGCTTCTTGTTTTTCGAAAATTCAAAGCAGCTGAAATTTTAATTCCAATACTAATACAGAAAAAAAGATTTTTGACAAAAATATACCTATTTTACGAAAATGCTAGATTTAGCTTAAGAATGCCAAAGAGTAAAGCATCAAGTAAATCGAGCAGGGCCTGATGACGCTAAAGCACAATCAATCGAATAAAAAATTCCGAATCAAAATCATTATTATGTCATATTAAAAATAGAATCAAGCGATAATTTTGAGATTTCAAAAATTCTTTTTCTGACGAAAAATTATATGCAACATTTTGCGGCAGGCAAAAGTTTCAATTGAAAACTTAACGATACATTTCATCTTTTCACAGTTTAATTTTGTAACAAAAAAAGTTTATATAGTTCTTAATTAGGCTTAAATTCTACCGCTGAATTAATATTAGTTACAGAAAGTAAAAGCAAGACGGACAACGGGTTGGTTCGAATACGATCTGCTTCTCATCGGCACCCATATGAACTTTGGAAGTGCTAAGTTTCACAATTTTAGCACTGCCACTTAAACCACTTGGCTAGCAAAGCAGTTTTCTACTCATCTCACATTTCTTGTTCATCGTAAATAGATTCCAGTTAATATTTTTAAGATGTCAAAAAAAAAAAAAATATAAAATTCATGATTTTAATTGCGGAAATAGTACATTAAGCACAAGCCAAACTTTAAGGCCTAAACGAGTCCGATGAAAAGTATGAGCGCAAAATAGAATGTAACCATTGCGATGGGTCAATTTAGCAATCGATATTGTGCCAGCCATTTTTCTATAGCTTTTGGCATAACGAAAGTTTCCCCAATGACATATGATTTCAGTTCTAGGTATTTTGTTATGAAAGATCCCCCAAACCCTTTGTGTGGTACGAGGTCTTTGTGTTCGAAGAAAAATATATTGGAGAGAGAAAATGACTGGGGGTTGGTCATATCTGCTTTTTAGTTCACACTAATCTAATTAGATTCAGGCTGCACGTAGAGGAGTCAAATGTCTGAACAACAACCCATAGATTTGGCTTCCCAATATTTTTTTCTTTAAACGAACCGATTCCCTACCGCACCATCCAGAGGGGGGGGGGGTACTAACACAAATTATTTTTTAAAATGTGGTAGTAGAAATTTTTTCCTCTTGCTAAAAAAAAACAATGGCCCGATGTCTCCTTCAGCATGAACAGCGGCGCACCATGTAGTCACTTCAAGCGGGTGCAATGGCTCCTAATGCATCACTAGTGGATTTATCTGCCCCAGAAGCGATAGGTTTGCTTGTTGATGTACCCGCGGAGGTGGAAATACAAAGAAATGCAGACATAAGTGATAACTAAAAATTACTTTGTTTTGTGATATATGGTTTTACGGCTGAAGTCTGTTCCCTTCTGAGTGCTGAGATGGCACAGATAGTTGAGTGTTGCAAGCCGCTTGCGAGTTGCTGGTTTGAGGACAGCCTGAAGTTTCTTTTTATCTCTTTGCACGAGCTCAATCAATCACACTTATTTCTCCGCTAACAATTTAAGCCCGAATAATAATAATAATAACACATGTCAGCATTGTCGCTTACAAATTTAGAGGAATAGCGCCCATTGAACTGCCTGTGACACGTTTACGTTAAAAGCTAAATGGGAAAATAGCTGAAAGAATCTGACTGCGATTACGTAGTGTTGATTTTGACAGCTGTACACAGAAAAAAGTGTGTGTCTCTGAATTGTAATACTTGCAAATTTTAGTTGACTTTATATTTTTTTTTTGGTTTTGAAAACAATGTGATGCTTGAGAAGATTAAATTTAGTATTTAAAATAGTTCTCTTTTTTTTTGAACTTTTTGGATATATTTTTATTTGAGAACATTTTCTCTATCACTTTAATAATTTTTTTTTCCTTTTATGTTATCGTTCCAGTTGAGGGAGCTGATCCCAAAAAAATTCTGCAACAAGCCACCACAGTTGTTCACATGCGCTACAATTTCTTTGAGACAACCATACAAATTGAAGATTTTACTCCGCAAATGGAAAATTGCACACAATGCACCGTGCCAGACACATAATTTTCTTTAAACGTATGCATATATACAAACGTACATATGTATATACAATAAAAAGTAAAGAAAACAGACAAAAATAAACGTAAATAAAACTTGAGCAGAAGTTGTACAAACAAACGTGTATGCGGATGTTGGGCTGCCTGCCGTCGAAATGAAATTTGCAATTCCCTAAATAAATAAAAATAAGAAAAACTAACCCAAAGACAATCATATAGAAAATTAAATTTAGCACTACAACACAAACTTTTGCAGCAACAGACACACACACACACACACACTCACACAACTGAATTTAGCAAAACATATGTATTGTTTTACAGCTGTAAAAGCTGCTTCCGTTTTTGCAAAGCAACAAAAAAATGCTTCTTTCTTTTGTAAACTTTTGTATTTATATGCTTGTTTCCTTACAAGTATGACATCCAATTGTTCTCTGTCTCGTGTTTTTGTTTTTCATTCACTGTCTGCGTGTTAAATTACAAGAAAATTGTATTCCTTCTGTTGTGCACTTTGTGTTTGTAATTTGCTTTGCCATTTTTTTTTTTCATGCTTACACAATTTAAATAAAATTTACATATTTAATTTGAAGAAAGCTTAAAGTAGTTAATAATAATTCTCTTGATTAATTCAATGACTAACACTTATTGTAAAACTTATTATTAAATTTAATAAATGCGAAATATTGCTTAGGCTTATTATTACATAAAGTCATAATTTCCTAATGTGCATATCTGTGGTCTCATGTGGAAGGAAGGGCCCCAGCCCACATATTTTCAATCTCATGCTGGCGGTCTTTTTTTGCTGGTTTCAAAATATGCAAAACAATCGCTTCTCGTGCCCTGTGACCAGTGATATATTAATAAATTGTATTTTGACAAAAAAAAAAAAAAAAAAAAAAAAAAAAGAGTTATTTTAATATAGAAATAATTTTTCAACAATGAACTTAATTATTTATTCGCTATAACAGCATATAGGCGGCTGAAAAAAGACAGAAAGCATTAAGGTCTATTTTTTAGACCTAAAATAAGAAATAATTTTTTTAATTACTCATCTGTCTGTTTACGGCGACATCGTCGTCAATGTTAAGACGATATCACTTTTACACGACATCAATACCTCTTTAAGCGTTTAGAAATGACATTGTCTGTTTATCGATTCCCTCTGGGGGTACACAATGCATATTGCTGATCGTAACCAGTGACACAGCATCAGTCAGTGGGGCAGGTAGAGATCGATGGGTAGCCAATTGATGTTGACTAAAACCCTAAGAGAGCAGGCTCCTAATAACCCTCAACCATGGGGCGAAATTCTGTACCACGGGGATCTGTGAACCGAGTATGGCTCCTCAGGTGAATGGTGAGTAAAACGAGAGCAGGGGCCAAATCGTCACATTCGATATCGAATGAACTATCGAGCAAAACTAATGTAAAACAAAAACAACATAACAACATACACACAGCATAAGTGACGGAATTCGTTCGATATCGAATGCTACGATTTGGCCCCAGGCTCCTAACAGCCATTACTCGTATGCTGAAATTCGAAACCATGGGGATCAGTGGATCGGGGATGGCCTTTTACAGCCAATTCTCGGCTGATTGTGGTTGTGGTGTCCATTTTGACTGCATCTAGTAAAGATGACATGGGATCGATGATTTATGAAGCTCAGTTTCTGTTATTGCAATCTCAAAATTTACATTAGTTTAATGTTTTATTATAATAGTCTAAGGATAATTATTTTTAGCTTCAATAGGATTCAAACTTAGTTTATTACGGTTCGATGGCACATCGGGTCTAGCTTTTATGTAGACGAGATAAGATTGTCGGAGGCATTGGATGTACCTGGTAAGTCATCCGGTAACCTTTTGCGGTTTTGTTTAATGTGGGTAAGGAAAAAGGACTCCAGATAGACCGCACTTGGAGATTCACAGCGCACTGCTGGAATTGGTATGAAAAATAATAATTTGTAATAACAACTAATCAAAACTTTTTTCATTATTATTGACCTGAAGAAGCTAATCGAAGGAGAGCGAAATATCGACAAAAATAATTAAATAATTTTGATAAAAGAAAATAAATATATAGAAAAATAATAATAAATTTGAAAATATTTTTCAATATTATTGTTGGTTGGCGTGCAAAATATTAAACTCAAATTCATTTGCGAATACCTGCTTTTTTGTGGAGCTGAGAATTTGAAGTATCCTGTATAAAGCAACAACATTTTTTTAAAGAAATTTATTATATGATTTCTGGCGTTGCGTTGCATTGTGATTTGCAAAATTAAATCCTAAAATTTGTCGAATATTTTGAAAATTATCAAATGTTTTCTTTTGTGATTATCACAATATTACTTAAAATAAATAAATAAAATAAAGGGTACGGCTGTACTCTTCCACACTCCCCCACGATGCGTAACTTTTGATCATAATTCAGCATCATTTCATGGAAGGAAAACCGCCATTATGCATTAGTGACTTAAAACACCTTACAACTAACAAATATATCACACTTACTTAACCATAACGATGACAGTCGGTTACACAGGCAGTAAATTTTTGGAAAGGTAAATGGCAGCAACAACAACATTCTTACAAAATGTGCATCAAGTTGTAAAATGTAAATCAAATGATCAGGGCAAAAGAGTGCATTGTGTTAAGCGAATTTCATCCAGTTTTTAATATGCAGCCACATTGATGGTGGCTTAAATTGTGTTTTATAAAGGCAACAAACATTGAAGCTCCGCCATCATAAATGTCAATATAAAATGGCAGAACAGGCAAGTGACAGCAATTTATGCAAAATTATTGTTTTCAAAGTGAAGTGCAGAGTGAAAAATTGTCGATAAAAATGTACGTTAATAATTTTGTTGAAAAATAAAAAAATATACAGACTAAAGTATCTTTTGAAAAATCATTGGTGGTACCCTTTATCAGCAGCGGAAATCAATGCAATGCGAAAGCAAATTATTATTCTAATAACTGGTGTAACCGAAACGCCCAATGTTAATTGTGAGTCACATCTTAACATTGAGAGTTCTTTGTTTAACCAACACTAAAACCGCAACCAGGAGGAGCGCGTTTAATTTGTTGTGGCATTTGTATTCTTATCATCATCTTAAGCAAATTTTGCACCACGACCAAAAAGAACTTGTGTGCATGATTTGCTGTCTGCATACTGAGACCTGGACTATTTGTAAATATCGGTACTGCCGTGGGTGTGATTTGCCATAGTCCTGGGGACCTAATAAGCCAGCGGGATGTTCTCAAAGGATATGCCTGCTTCTCGTAACACTGTGTATGCTGGAAAACCTGCTTGCCAGTCTCAATTTCTTTGAGCTGGCAATGAAGCTTGCAGTGTTGCGTCCTCAGCCCTGTCCTTTCTGCTGAGATTTATAATACGATCGGTTCACTCTGTCGGAACACAGCAGCAGTTTTGCCTCTAAATAGGGGATCAATTTAAATTACTTTTTGTGCAGCTCGTGAGTTTGGTTTTTTTTTCTGTGGTCAGCACAATCGACTTCAGTGGATTCGCTAATCAACACAAGTGCGGCATTTGAGCGATTGAAAAGCCACCAGGAATTGCTGAATGGCCAATACCTCCATATAGTGACTGGGCAGAATTGGCGCATTGCAGCAAATGAGAATCCATCAGGGATTACTGGAAGGACGGTACGTCCACAAGAGTCTGATTGGTGTGGGTATATGGGCTGGCTGCATCATCGGGCCTTATTTGTTCGAAAATGTAGTTGGTCAAACAGTAAACGTGTGTGGTGTTCGTTATCGCGAAATGATCACGAACTTCTTGCGGCCAGAAATGGAGCTGGACGATATGTGGCTCCCATAAGCTGGAGCTACTTGCCACACAGCCGACGAAGCACTCAAGAAATTCAATATTCGACGTGCAATGCCGCCACGATGCACAGTGGGGGATTTTGCAAAAAAATTGGAAATAATTCTGCCGTTTCTAAACGGATGGCTCGATTGCAATGAAATTTCAGACAGGCATAAAAGAGGTGTATTCAAGCTAAAGTTTTGAGATTGGACTATATAGCGTTTAAGTGGGCGTGTCCACGCGCCCCCAAAGTGGGCCACCTGGGGTATGTGAAAAATTAAAAACGATCTAATTTTTTCATTTCCAATTCTTTTGCAAATATTTTTTATTTTTAAATTCTTCTAGTCAAGGCCTACAAAAAATGTCGCGACACGTATATATTATCTCTTAAAGTTTTCGAGATATTAAAGTTTTAAAAATTAAATTTTCGTGTTTTTACCAACCCTGGTCCAGTATTTTCACATTTTTGAGCTCAAATCCTAACCGATTTTTCAAAAATAAGTTTTATTAGCTTGCCAGTATTTTTTTCAATACTATAAAAAAAAATTGAGCAAAAAATCTTTTATAAAGAAAAAGTTATATTCAACACAATTTAAAAATTCAAAAAAAGTCAGTTTTTAGCATATTTTTAGGGCAAAAAGTAACTTTATTGTTTTTTATTTCTGGAAGAACTTTCCAAAGTAAAGTATATGTTGTTTATATTTTTTTAAAAGCTTATTGTTAAGAAAATATTTTAAAGAAAAAAAAATTTGAAAATTATGTCCTGTTGCGTAAGGGTAGCATCCTAAAATTAACCCATTTGTTTAGACAAAACCGACTTTAGCCCAAAATTTCTAAAATCGCACGCCTCTAACCTAAATATTTTTACTTGTTTTTTATAGTTATAAGTATTTTTTAGTTTTATGCAAATGGAATTTGTCGCCCCAGGATATTTGCTGGAATGACAGCAAAAAAACTAAAAAATCCCATTTTTGGGAATTTTTGAAAGTTTTTTGGGAATTTCGGGATTGGTATTATTTTTTCCCTACATTTTGCCAATAATTTTTATTTCTTTTATAAATTCCTATATTTTTGCAAAATTTTGTAAAAAAATATAAATAAATGAAAATTTTATAGGCATTTCAAAAAATTTTATTTCTCAAAAACTTTTATTGAAGGACGTTTTTTTCTGTATTTTTGCAAAAATTGTTTTAAAAAGTTTTAAATTTCTAAAAAATTTAATAATATATAAACTAGAGGTAATTACCTAACTAATGATATATAATATGAAACCCCCTTTCATTTTAAGGGTATGAAATTAATGGGCTACAACTAACCTATTTGCAATGAAAATTTCCAAAAATTAGTACAGATTCAGCGTTTGGGAATACGAAAGTCAATCAATCAATCAAATATACAATTACGTTAACTTTACAAAATAATCCGTATCAAATTCTTCTAGATCTAGCAGATACATCAAATCTTTGAATTCATTACTGCAATCAAATGTCAAATTTCTGTAGCAGATCCATCTCCTTCTCATAAGTGATAAGACGGGATCTGAGGACAAAATAAGGTTCTGAAATATGTCCTGATTTTGAGATTGTCTGGAGCACTTTCTGGAGCTAAATTGATGGATATGTTTAAAATCACGGTTTCTAGACTCTTGAGGTTCTTCTGTGAGCTCTCCGAGTGGTAGTATATGATGTTCCATTATTATTTTTCCATGACACAAAACCTTGTGTACTGTTGGTGAGAAATCTTTCCAGGGGTATAAGTTAAGAAGCAGTCTCGAAACGCCTGCACAGTACTCGCCGAACTTATCTGCATTTATTTTATGTTTACTGTTTATTGCTGTTAAAATTATATTAACTTTTTGCAATAATTCCATATTAATTCCGGTAATCTGTGAGGTTATTTCAAAATTGCTAAAAAATCGTCTAGCCGTGTTTCCATCATTTGTACTCCCATATCCCACTAGTGGCTTATCAATATTTAATCCGGTATGTTGCTTAAACTCCTCCTGAATTCTTTGCTTTTCGTTAGCTCTCATTATCTTTAGCTCGTCGTTTTTAATTACTGATTTATTTACATTTTCAAGGCTACTTCTGTATTTCAAATCATAAGCTATATGTAGAAAATGTTCCAGAAAACGTATGCGAGCATGTAGAGGAGATATTCCATATTTAAGAACGTCTTCATTAACCTTTGTAGTTGATGACATATTTGAGAATTGACTTTTCGTTTTTCCACATAAAGAACAACTCCAAGTAGATGACGTTTTTGTTAAAGCATTGCTAACTTTACCATCAATCATCGTTAATCTCATATCAAACGATACATTGAAAGAGTAGTCCTCTATTTCGATCAAAATGGGCTGCATTAATTTAATTTCCGATTCAATATGATGTACAAGTTCTTGAGTTGCAATCTTTGTCTCCTTAGTATACTCGAAAGTAATTGGTCTACAAAATGATTTAGATCCAGGAGTTGAATTTATCCAAATGTCTTCTTCGAAACTAGTTGATGGAGAGTCCTTGTCAGCATATTTTCGAAGCCGTAATGGAACCATTGATGCCATAAGTACGCCTTTGTAATCAGATAATAAGTGACCTTCAGTGGGCTGCTTGTATTCTGAAAGTAACGACGATCCATCACATCCCCATTTACATATTAGTTTCACTTCGCTGTGGTTAATTTTATTTAGCTGCTCTGGAGTAAGTGTTGAAACTATCCTTGATGCTGTGTTTTCTAGAAGAGATGAGATTCCAACAGTAACTTTTCGGTCAGAAACTGTAATACCAGTGGGTATAATGCTCTTCTTCCTTTCTTGCAGAGCATCATATGATGGCAAAACCTCAACTCCTTTTTCTTTCAATGCTTTTCTCAATATTATATATTTATCACGACTAAGTTGAAGCTGCAACATAAGAGCAATGGCTTCTTCTTCTGTGAAAGCTGAATTAAACGATGGTGTTGGAATGCTCTTAACAATACGATTAAGCCTTTTAGGTGATGCATTCGGAAGAACATTTGCAATTTTCACAGCATCCATGGGTTGATCTTTCTTTTTTAGCATCGCATTAAATGTGTCTGTAACTTCTTCGGTAGACATGGTTGTAAGATTTGTTGTTAAGCGTGCTTGCTTTGACTTCGGGCCTAAGTCTTCATATTCCTTACATTTAGCGCCAGGAGTAGATAAGGAAATTGGGAATTGTATAGATACCTCCAACCAATCAGAAAATTTTGTTCTAAATTTTGCATTAGAGCTGTTGACAGCTTTCCATTTTTTTTCGAATGCCTTAACAAAATTCTCAATTTTGCAAATATCCTTTTTGTCTACTTTAGTTGTATATGTTTCTTCAATATAATCAAGTAGAAATTTGACTTTTTTCTGTTGCTGTAAGTTTGCACTTTTGTATAAAACTGAATATAAATCGATGTGTTTTAGTGTGATGGCCATGATCGTCAACTTTTTAATGATGCCAACTATTAATTGCGAGATATTTTATACCATGCGCCAACTGTCTCGCTAACTATTTTTAAAGATTAATTTATCTCTAAAGGTTGACTTTGTTTTTAGTTTCCCCGCCTACACATACATGTATAATAACCATCGAAATTGTATTCAGGTATACAAAATATTTACATATGATCACTAAATATAAGCATAAGTTCAGGTAGTACTGCGTATTAAAGCGAAACAGGTAGATCAATAAAGGAAACACGCGAAGGTGGTATTAACACTCTAATTACTTAGTGGCTGTTCAGGCTATTGTGTCAGTTGTACTTCAATTTTCGAAAATGCAAACATGATATTATTATTACTTAAACGTTTTTGAAAAACAATAACAATTGAATACATCAGCCCTTAATTACCATAAATTCAGGTATGTTTAGCTGAAATGTCTAGCCTTTAATAATAAATAAATAGGGATAAAAAGAAATGTACCCTTCGTATTAGTTGCAGGTAATACTACCTATTAAAGCAAACCAGGTAAAGCAATAAAACAAATATTCAAAGATTATACTAACGTAATAAGGCTACTGCGTAATAGAAAATACTGCGTAAAATAAACAGTGCCTCACCCCTTGTATTCCCAAACGCTGAATCAGTACTAATTTTTGGAAATTTTCATTGCAAATAGGTTAGTTGTAGCCCATTAATTTCATACCCTTAAAATGAAAGGGGGTTTCATATTATATATTATTAGTTAGGTAATTACCTCTAGTTTATATATTATTAAATTTTTTAGAAATTTAAAACTTTTTAAAACAATTTTTGCAAAAATACAGAAAAAAACGTCCTTCAATAAAAGTTTTTGAGAAATAAAATTTTTTGAAATGCCTATAAAATTTTCATTTATTTATATTTTTTTACAAAATTTTGCAAAAATATAGGAATTTATAAAAGAAATAAAAATTATTGGCAAAATGTAGGGAAAAAATAATACCAATCCCGAAATTCCCAAAAAACTTTCAAAAATTCCCAAAAATGGGATTTTTTAGTTTTTTTGCTGTCATTCCAGCAAATATCCTGGGGCGACAAATTCCATTTGCATAAAACTAAAAAATACTTATAACTATAAAAAACAAGTAAAAATATTTAGGTTAGAGGCGTGCGATTTTAGAAATTTTGGGCTAAAGTCGGTTTTGTCTAAACAAATGGGTTAATTTTAGGATGCTACCCTTACGCAACAGGACATAATTTTCAAATTTTTTTTTCTTTAAAATATTTTCTTAACAATAAGCTTTTAAAAAAATATAAACAACATATACTTTACTTTGGAAAGTTCTTCCAGAAATAAAAAACAATAAAGTTACTTTTTGCCCTAAAAATATGCTAAAAACTGACTTTTTTTGAATTTTTAAATTGTGTTGAATATAACTTTTTCTTTATAAAAGATTTTTTGCTCAATTTTTTTTTATAGTATTGAAAAAAATACTGGCAAGCTAATAAAACTTATTTTTGAAAAATCGGTTAGGATTTGAGCTCAAAAATGTGAAAATACTGGACCAGGGTTGGTAAAAACACGAAAATTTAATTTTTAAAACTTTAATATCTCGAAAACTTTAAGAGATAATATATACGTGTCGCGACATTTTTTGTAGGCCTTGACTAGAAGAATTTAAAAATAAAAAATATTTGCAAAAGAATTGGAAATGAAAAAATTAGATCGTTTTTAATTTTTCACATACCCCAGGTGGCCCACTTTGGGGGCGCGTGGACACGCCCACTTAAACGCTATATAGTCCAATCTCAAAACTTTAGCTTGAATACACCTCTTTTATGCCTGTCTGAAATTTCATTGCAATCGAGCCATCCGTTTAGAAACGGCAGAATTATTTCCAATTTTTTTGCAAAATCCCCCACTGTGCGATGTTACGATTGGAAATCGCTTGGCTTCTTTTTTTGGAGATATTTAAAAGAAATTGTGTACATCACTAAGCGAAGAAGAATTCAAGAGCCAAGAGACGAGATAATTCAACACATTAACGGCATTGAACCTCAATTATTAGTCAGAGTTATTGAAAATATGATGGCAGGTATTTGGTCGAAATTTTGTCTCACCCATAATTATTAATTATTTTCCGAAAACTTTTTATTCTATTTCCAATTTACATTTTGCGCTTTGGTTGGGCCATTCCTGATTCACTAAAATTTTATCACAAAAAAATCTTCCTCAATACTGAGCAAGTAAAATCGAACTCAAATGCGATACAATCATTGATAATTGTAAATCATATGGTTAGAATATAAAATGAAATTAATATTTTTTTTCTACCCACTGTTAACTACATTGTGAATGTTTAGCACAAGTACATATGTGCTTGTTTTTGTAAATGGTATATTTCGTGCACTAATACCAATTTATGTGTTTGTTTACACAGTTGAGTTGTGTCGCTTGGTGTGCGGCGCTTTAGCCTTGAGTTTTCAAGTCACTGGCTGCCGCTACGACAACGAACACAAGGCTAAAATAACAATAATAAAGACTGACACACAAACACGCACACACATCACTAACGCAAACGAAACACAACAGAACAACAACAACTGTGTGAATATGAACAAAAACAATGCATTTGTTTACAAATTGTTGTGTTTGTAAAAATTATGTGAAAATTAAGAAGAGTGTTGTTTGTATGAGCCGGAGAACATGCGTTTATTATGACAAACAGTGTCATGTCACAGTTAAATATTTCAAATGAAATAAGGCAGAGATTGTTATACGATGAGTTTTGAGTGCGTGTGTGTGTGTGTGTGTGTACGCGTGCTAACAAGGAGCTATTGTGTTGCCCCTACTAATGAATATGTAACAACTAAAAAAAAAAAGTTGGAAATAATAATTTATGAATAAATTTGTGGGCCAAAAACTAAAATGTGCTTATAACGTAATATACGCACATACACAGGAAACCAATTACAATAAAACCTGGCGTGTAATGTCAATATAAAAGCACTCTAATGCACACAAAACGTTAGAGAATTCTTGGTGGGACTTAAAGCGTTTTAGAGAGTTATGTGCATGAATTTTGACATTTTCCTTCTAGCCTTTTAAATGGACGAATTGCGTATAAACATTGGTCGCCATGAGAATCGTTTTTAACCCTGATTGATGACACCAAACTGGGTCGGCAATTTCAAGCAAAATATTTATAAATTCATAATTGAATTAGCGTTAGTAAATTCACAAATTTATAAAACGAAAATTAGCAGGCATGTTTGGCAAATCGCGTGATCTTAAATCACGTGATTTATAAACTCCAGATGAGCTTTACTTCAGCAAAATAAAATTCTATGTTATTGGTGAAGTCAGATTTTAACATTCTAAATCGCATTTTTACAACTTACCAATAGCTTAATGTAGGGTTTTGTTACCGCATTTCGCAACAATAGCTTCTGAGCGGAAACTTAAAATATCATTGTGATTCTGGAACAACCAATAATAAAACAATACTGCGAAACTATTCTAAACGAACCCCAAAAGTATGCTTTACATTTTTTACACTTTTCAAGCCCACAAATATGTTACTATATACCCCCTCGGTGCCGCCCATCACAGCACTCAGTGGCCGTGATGTCGAATGTTGCTCCTTTTTTTCAACACGCATACAAATTAAATAAAGCATTTGGAAAAGAGACAATAAATTTTCCAGCTAAATATTTGCCAAAAAATTTTGTGTCTACCAATTCCTGCCTTTGTGTTTTTCACATGTTTGTTATTTTTCATGTTTCCGTTTTTGGTCATTAAACATTGAAACAAATGAGAAATTAAGATTTTTTTTTTTGCTCAAAACTTTTGTAAAGTAACAATACAATATAATGAAATGCATATAATTAGTAACCGCCAAAAAATAGGCAATACAAATTTACATCGCTGCCAAGGAATGTAATGAGGAGTGGAAAAAAAGATAAAATAATCAAATGACAGTTGAATATGTTAAAATAATAATAAACTCATTTGTTATATTCGTTATGGTGGAGAGGGTTCTGAAAACGAAAAGTGAGTGCTGGATATACAAATGAAAATAACATTTTGGTAATCATGATTTAAAATAATGAGCTATTTATTTAGCAGACGTGAGGTTATAATAAAATATGAGGGGGTATAACACGACTTCAGACATAAACAGTATGTTTACATTTTTTATATTTAGTAATATCTTTATTAGGAGAGCAACGGTCACCAATCTGATGGCGAATTTTGCTATGGGCGATTTTCCTTTGCCGACACAACCATGTTTTGTTGTTATTTTTATATTTTTGGCAAATAGGTTTTTAATGCGTTATTATAGTCAGCTTTTAGTTGAGGGGCTGAAAACTCCCAAAACACAGCGATTGGAGAGCCAAGTAGCTGAACGGACAGCGAATCATAATTTTGCAACTTTTTATTGTATATTTTTAAAATTAATGTATATCTAAATTTGTCCTTGTTTGCTCATGCCGTAAACAGCATTTTCAATTAAATATTGATGTACGTATCTCTTGTTGTATTACTTTGAAGTTGTAGTATTACGTCAAGTCAATCCTCTTTGCAATCGATCATTTTGGCCCTATGGGGTTGTATTACATAAATATAAATTAATAAATAAATAAATAAACATATAAATAAATAAAAAATAAATAAATGAATTAATAAATAAATAAATAAATAAATAAATAAATAAATAAATAAATAAATAAATAAATAAATAAATAAATAAATAAATAAATAAATAAATAAATAAATAAATAAATAAATAAATAAATAAATAAATAAATAAATAAATAAATAAATAAATAAATAAATAAATAAATAAATAAATAAATAAATAAATAAATAAATAAATATATAAATAAATAAATAAATAAATAAATAAATAAATAAATAAATAAATAAATAAATAAATAAAAAATAAATAAATAAATAAATAAATAAATAAATAAATAAATAAATAAATAAATAAAGAAATAAAAAATAAATAAATAAATAAATAAATAAATTAATAAATAAATAAATAAATAAATAAATAAATAAATAAATAAATAAATAAATAAATAAATAAATAAATAAATAAATAAATAAATAAATAAATAAATAAATAAATAAATAAATAAAGAAATAAATAAATAAATAAATAATAAAATAAATAAATAAATAAATAAATAAATAAATAAATAAATAAATAAATAAATAAATAAATAAATAAACAAATAAATAAATAAATAAATAAATAAATAAATAAATAAATAAATAAATAAATAAATAAATAAATAAATAAATAAATAAATAAATAAATAAATAAATAAATAAATAAATAATTAAATAAATATATAAAATAAATAAATAAATAAAAAGTAAAAAAGATACAGCGAGTTTGTTTTATGCAGTTTTTATGGACGGTTTTATGACGCCAACATTTTGTGCCTTCCAAGTCGTCAGTAGAAATCGTATCAATTGAAAGAGGCAAATCGTTGCCTGCCTTATTTCAGTAAGTATCTTTTTTGTCAGTGTTTTAGGAACCATTAAGTTTTATACCACATATCAGACACATCATATGCTCAATTGTAAATTCAAAAGCTTCTGTGTTATGAATTTTTTTTTGCAAGATTTTTCTACAGAAATTAATAAATTTTAGAAAATTTGCAGTGTCAGACTCTAATCATATAACAGGTAAAATTACCAACACTTCTGTTTATCATACATTATATACATATTTATGTCCTAACACATACACTCTCATAAGCAACCACTTTACCATACATACATATGCACATACATGTGTATTTAAGTGAGTACTTGAAAATACAGAAACTACCCAAAGACACACTTAAAAATGCATGCATCTCTGAATATAGGAAGTAGAGTTTTGCATAAAATTTACAAGCCCAGCATAAATTTACCTTAAAAGCCATTTTCGCCCTGCTCCTCTCTCTCTCTCTCAGATTTGTGCTGGTGTTTGCCAGGTCTTTTGTTTAAACACACATTGTGTTTGGAGTTTTCCTCTTGTCGTTTGTTAACTGTTCATTTTGCTTTGCCTTTCCATGTGGCAACAACATATGCACATATGTATGAGTGCAGGCCGGTGCATGGTCTTGTGTGGCTGTGTGCATTTGCGGCAACAAATTATCGTACAGCAAATGTTTGTTCAACATGTAACCTGCATAAATGCATGTAAAATTTTGCTGTAAATAATAAAATAAAATTTTTTGTTAAGAAAAAGGCGCAGAATGAATTTTTAAAGAAAAATAAAAAAAAAAACAGAAATACAAATTCAAAATTAAAGTTTACTTATATTTTCGGTAAAAACGTTTTCAAGTAGAATATACATGGTGGTTGAGTAATACGAGAGTATTAGCTGAAAATTGGAACATATTCGTTTTTCACCCAAAATCTAGGCAGAATATTCAAACCTTTTCACTGGAAAAATTTTAAATTATTCCTTTTATATTATTTAAAGGATATCATTCTGAGTTTAAAAATTACTTGATTTCTACACAAACCTTTTTAATTATTTAAATATTTTTCAACAGTCTGTTTAGACCTCAGACAATGAATTTAAATTGGCTTTTTTAGCGGTTTGTGAAATTAGAAAAACATTCGGGAATTTTATTTCTCAAAATTGTGTCATTTGTTTGTTACTTTAAGCCATTATTAATTTATTTTGTAATAAGTTGCAAAACTAAAACTTTTTTCAATTCTGAAATATTGGCGATTTTTTCATTATAAAAATTTTGAGGGGGTTTTCAGCTTTATTAATATAATTTATAGCGATTATTTTAGCTTACACAGTCTTAGAAATATTTAAGTATTTTCCTTTAAATTTTCAATTTATACAGTTTTGGCCATTTATACACATTTATTGGTTTTTGTTTATTTTTAGTGATTTTTTTAATACGAGAAATCTTGGCGTTTTTTCAGCTTTTTCTCTTTACATCTAAATAAGCGTGTCAAGCATATTTTTGCAGTTTAAGCCACGCATTTTCATACAAAATACTTGCTTTAGACAGCACTAATGCGCTTGACGCACTAGTTGGGGTTAGGCTCTTACACCGGTATTCATAAAAAATAAAACGTTGCTCCAATACATTTCAGAATAAATTTTATATGAAAAATTTTTTGTAAAATGTGTTTCAAGAATGTTTTATTTTACAAATTTGTGAGGGCTTTTAATTTCTTTGAGTTATAAAATTTTTGGTTGCCTTTCAATTCTAATTCCCTTAGTTCAAAAATTTTTGCAAAGCTTTCAGTATTAAAAAGGTTTTCGATTTTCTAGTTTTCTAAAAATTTTGGCGATTAATAATTTGCTAAGAAATTTGGCGATTTTCCACCGTAAATTTTAACATTTTTTTTAAATTTTAAAATTCAAGAATGTTTCTCAAATCTAAAATTTTTGATGACTTTTACAATTTTTGACCTTGACGAGTTTTCTGATTTTGCTTTGGCGATTTTTAAAATTATCGCACTGTTTAAGATTTTTTGATTTTAAAATATAAAATTTTTTAATTTTATATTTGGCCTCCAGTAAGACTTTTAGAACGATAACTTTTTCAAGCAATTAATATAATTTAGTTCGTAATAAAATAAAAATCGTTATTTTTATTTTATTGCTTCTTAAAACCGAATCTACAAATAAAATACCAAACCGTTAAACTGCTAACACGCACTAGTATATGTATAGACGCATACTAAAATTAAATGTTTATATAACAAGCTAAAGTGCTGTATTTGTGTGGGCCGAATTTTAAATACCCTTCGGTATTCGAGACAACAAACGGGCATCGCTTAAATAAATATATAATTTATGGGTGTGGAAATGGAATGGCAAACGGATCCAAAAGCAAAAAATATAAAAGTCTTTAAAAATTTGGATCACTAAATTTTGCCAGCATACAAATTTTGCTTGAACGCTGGTTGTAGGTTACATTTTGCCCAAAAAATATTAAAAAGGAATACAGCTAAAAAATAATAATAAATAAATGGCGTGCATGTTAATTGATATTTTAATACATTGCCCCAATTTGGTTTTAGTCTACTTGAACGCCCCCAAAATTAAAATATTTAAACACGCATTTATGTTGAAAAATGTTTTTCTTCTCTGTTTGCAAATCATTTTGAGGTGAAGTGTAAACAAAAACTTCGTTTGAATTACATTTCTTATGAAGTAACTATTTTCTACTTTTCCCTTAAACTTATTTTGTAAAGAAACGAATTGTAATTGTTTGTTTATCCAATTTTTTTTTGTTGTTGTTGTAGTGAACGCTAAACGAAACATAATTAAGAAAAAAGCCATTTGCCACTTAAAATTCAATAAAACGTTTTATGTCCCTGTTTAGCCTTGAATTATGCTTTGCTTTGCTCTGCTTTATCTGAATAACAAATCTCATAAATAACTTTGTATATTCAATGAGTTGCATTGGCTATGGGTCACTTCAGAAATCAACTTTTGATTTGTCACAGAAACTTTTCCGTTTTATGCCATTGAGTTTTGTTGCGATAATTGAAAATGTCATTGAAGCACGTTATGACAATATTGCATGCACTCGGCATTAAATCCTTATAAAGCCACGACACAACTAAATCTTTTCAGTTGTAGTTGAGTTGAAGTTGTTTAAAAGTGGAGGCAGGATGTTGGAGCATGAGTCAAAAGTAAATAATGTTTTCTTAATTGTGATGCCATTGGTCACGCAGCGCAACGAGAACTTAAAAGTTTTTCAATTGCAAAAGAAAACAAACAACAAGCAGAACGGAGCGTGAGTTTGGCTTAAGTTGTTTTGTTTGTTCTTGAAAACAACAAATTTACTTTCTTTTGTTTTAAAAAAGGAAAAGAGAAAAGTTAACGGCATCAAAGGTTGCATTTCTTATGGCCGCTGTTGATTAGAAAAAAAAAAAAAAAAATCCACTAAAAGGTGTACAAGCAGCAAGTTAAGTTGCCGATAAAATTAGAAAGAAAAATGTTGTTACTGATCATTTCTGTATAGATCATGGATAAGATTTCGTCATAAGCATAAGGCTGTAATTTTCAAAAAAATTTATCATCGATAAATTTTATCATCGATAACTTTTTAAAGCCAGATCCTGTTATCGGTATTTTTTAGAAAATAAATTAGCTGTTATTTTTTTTTTTTTTTGAGAAAAACTGCAGTTATCGATGGCTGTTCTTTAGAAAAATTTTCACATCGTCTGCTTATCTTATTTTCATTAGTGGCAGATGTTGTATATAAGAATAAAGCTATCGATAGTCTCTTATAAAACTTTTTGTACAGCGCCTTTTTTCCTGGTTCAAAGCAATTTGGGAGCTCGTGAGCAACTTGGTTTTTTCAACTTTGCTTTTTTTCCTTACGTTTTCAAACATTTCATCGCTTCATCACGAAAAAATTCTCTCTCAATTTAGAGGCAGTAAAATCCACCCTAAGTCCGTTCAAAAATTAACAATTGATATTTTCTTCAGTGTAAAATATCTTTCAACTACATATTTTTCGTGGCAAAATTTATCATTGAATTTTTTTTTTATATATTCTTACATAGATTTGACTGCAGAAAAAAAGTTTACTATTTATTAAAAATTCTACCATTAATAATTTTTGTATGGAACAATTCTGCTTCGGATCGGTTCTTAGAAACGTGTTTTTGGCGTCAATTTTTTTAAATTAAAATTTGGTACACTATAGTTTTTCACAAAGAAAAAGTGAGTATCGATATATTTATTAAATTTAGCTTTTATCATCTTGCTAGAGACATTTTTTTATCGATAAGTTGATGTGAAAATATAATGAAGAAAATGTTGTTATCTGTAATTTTTGGAGAAGTCGATTTGGTAAATGATAGTATTTTTTTTTTTTTTTTTTTTTAAACATCGCCCACATTTTGACAAAAAAAAATTTTTCATGTATTATTATTTATATTTATTATACATATTATTTATATTTATTATACATATTTATATTTATTATACATCTTATTTCGGGGCATTTAACTTTTTTTGGTTAATATTTCTATAGATTTAAATGTGGCTGCTGTTAATTTAACGTCGATAATTCTCCGAAAACTTTTTAGTCGATGATATTTTCATAGAAAAATTTTTCTAGCTCTGATCTTGTCAGGTAAACATTTTTCATTGATAACCATTTTTTTTTTAAATTAATCTTCTTCTATTTATTTTTGGAAAAATAATTGCTACCAATAAGACAACATTTTTTATTGATAGGTTTATTAAAATGTTACCAATGATAAAAACATATGTTGTTTCTCATCTTGCGCAGGGGATATTTTTTGGTCAATAAATCTTTTTTTTAGAAAAATTTTGCTATCGCCAGTTTTTCTATAGAAAACTTTCTTATCGAGACTTTTAAGTAGATAATTTGTAAGAAAAATGTGTGTGAAATTTTTTTTTTGGAAAATTTTTATTATCGGCAGTTTTTCTGTTATCGATACTTCTAAGTATATGTTTTCGAGAGAAAATATGTGTAATTAATAGCTTTTCTAGAGGAGTTTTGTTGGCTTCAGGTTTTACAAACACATATTTCGCTATCGTTTTTTTTCCTTACAAAAATTATTTTATCTGTCATTTGGTCATCGATTTCGTTATCGATAATTTTTATTTTTAAACATTTAGTTATCACTAGTTTTTGTGTAAGCAAATTTTGTCATAATAGCAAAATGTAGTATTTCATGGAAACATTTAATGTCAATAATGATTCCATAAGAATTTATGCTTGTGATTTTCTCTATAAAATATTATTTCTGCCAATAGTTTTATTTCAAAAGTTGCAATGTGCAGTTTTCCCAGCCCTGCATACATTTTTTCGTTTCCAATACAAACACTCTTTACTCCTGTTTACCTTGTACAGTTTCAAAACTTTTCCCTAATGAACTTAACTTTTATTAGAAAAGAAAGCAAACTTAAAATTAAACTATTTATAAAATGCAACGAAGATCCGTAATGAAAGCTTTTTCCAATACATACAACTTGCATGTCAAAGTTTAATTGTGAAGGGTTGCCAAACTTTCTATTATAGAAAGCAAGGCATTGCTTAAGTAAACATGACAGTAATTTTGCGTTTAAAGAGACTGATCACCGGTGTGAGGGCATATCACTAGAAAGTTATTAGATTTTACATAGAAATTGCTTTGAAGTAAAATTGTTTTTATTCGCCATTACCTTTTAATTTATCTCTTAATAAAGTTGACCTAAAATATTGTTTTACATGTAATAATAAAACAAAATTCAAATAAATTTACTAACAATTAACCCAAATTTTAGTGTGTTTTCAATGGCATAGAACAAAAAATTGTCACAAAAAAAATACTGAAATTTATTACAAATAAACTTTTCCGTGAAGCCATTTGTGCAGAATAAAAACCTTATATATATTTTACAAAATTTTTGCCATAAATGAAGTTGTCATTTTGCGTAGTTATGTATTTGTTGGTTTTAAAGTTCAAATTACAAAAGTTTAAAGCAGTGGAGATTTTATAGGGCAAAAAATAATTTATAGCAAAAAAAAAAAAAACAGAATTTAATGATGTCAAACAGACAATCGGGTGTCAGTGGAAAAATAAAGGAAAGTGGCTTAAGCGCAAAAGTGCAAAAAGATAAATTTGTGCTGAGCAAATTAAAAGGAAATTCGATGTGCAGTTAAAAAGCATTTAGTGAATTTCTCTTCCGATCAGGATTGCCAAAGAAAGAAAAATCTCTCGATAATTTTCACCTCAAGATTAAGTTTAATTTTTAGTAAATTTATCATTACTTGCTTTTATATTCTAATATGAAATTAAGTAAAATTGTGTTTAAAAAAAAACACTATTTGTTTTCAGTGAGAAAAAGCAGCTGAAACTTAAAAATGTGTCGTTTACACTGACATTGTTGGTTTCAACAACATTTTTAGCTTTGTAGTTGTTTCTACAGCACTATTTTCTATAGTGGTTGCGATGTCTATGTGTGTGTGTGTGTGTGTGTGTGTATAACTACGGTTTTGGCTACAAAGAAAAAAGGAAACGCTTTTTGTGTTTGGTTTTTAGAAGGGCACACAATGGTAAAAAACATTTTGCACATAAACTAAAGTATTTCAGCTTGCTGCTCAAATTTGTAAAAAAAATATACAAATATCTAGCTTTGCATAATTTTTTGTTCAAAGCATTAATCTGATGTGCTCACGCTGCAAGGAGATACCAGAATATTGTACTTTTAGCAGGCATGTTCTTAAATAAGATATAGTTGATGGCACCAAGAGGTCTGGTCCCTGTTAGTCCTATGCAACAAACAACATCAGCTTTTTCAACTGTGATACTGATATGTGATCATATAGTGATATTGTCATATGTTCATACTGTTGTAAAGTTATACTGTTATATTATCATATTTCAATTTTGTCATAATTGTGTAATCCATATAGTAAATGTTTGTATACTATCGTGTAGTTGTAGGGTCATATCGTCATATGGTCATATTCTTATATGACGATAGCGGAAGTGGTTGCATAGTTGTACTATTATATAGTGATATTGTTACATGATCAAATTGTTGTATATTCATTGTGTTATATGGTGCTATAATGCTACTTTGCCATTGTTATATTGTCATATTATCACATTTCCTCGTTATAGTTTTTGCCATAAAGTGATATTGTCGTATACTTATGTGATATTGTCATGTATTCATATTGTGATATGGGCGTATTGTCATACCGCCATTGGCAGTCAAATGGGAATATCTTCATTTGGTCATATGGCTATAATGTTACATTGTCATTTTTATATTTTCACGTGATCATTTTATCATATGAGCATATTTTCTCATGCAGCCTTACATGGTTATATTGTCATATATTGTCAGATGTTGTCAGATGATTAGCTTATCATACAGTATTATTGAAATGCTTTACGATAATCGTATAAGCAAATTGTTTTCAGTGTAATTTAACAAAATATAACTATCATAATCTTATAAAATCTTGCTAGATATTGTTATAGTTCAATAGCCGAGTCATTTCGTTGCAATTTTGCGATATCGAACTTAATTGAGTGTTCGCATAAAAACATTAAACAGAAAAAACAAAATTTTGTAGCTGGCAGACAAGATCTTGGATGAACACATCATTCGATAGTGTTATGTAGTAATCAGTGCTTTAAATTTATTTTTTACTTATAGCATTTCTGCTGCCTTTTAATTTCTAGTGCTCGTCCTTTGCAGCATATTGTTGTAAAGTCATATTATGATAATGGTTGCATATAATTAAAAATCTATTATTGTTCCATATTTAGCGTTCTGAGTTGATTTTTCAGTATTATTTTCATCCGTCTCCTGTTGTGTTGTGTTGCATGTGTGAATCGAGCTTTCGGTAAATTTGGCCGACCAGCACCCTTCTTTTGGCTACACTTCTATCTGAATGTTTTCAGTTTTGTTTGTAGTCACCAACACAACTAACTGCCAAGTTGCTTAAACAATATTGAGTTTGGTTTGGTTTTGTCTTTTCTCAATGTGGGTTGTTTAGAATTTTAACACGTTCTGCTTTTGCTTAAAAAAGGGAGAAATAAGCTGCACAAAAACAAAAACAAAACACTTTGTATGAAAATATTCGCAAAACAAAAAAAAAAAACTTCATTAACATGTCAACACAAAATGTTGGACTGTAGTGGAGATAAATAAGAAAAATCATATCCTTTGTTGCTTAATATGCTTTATTTTAGTTAGAATAAAGTTCAGTCAAAGCGCTTTCGAACTTTTGTTAGATATGTTCCAGATCTTTTTTTCAAGTGAGTTGGAGGTTTTTTGGTGGTAATAAAATCGTAGTTATTTTCAAATAAACTTTCCATCTAATGGAGTTGTCATTTGGGGTTATGTGTTCGTTTGGTTTTAAGACACTGTTAATGATAGGCAGAAAGACTATTCCAAATTTCTGTGGTGGTTTTGAAAGGAACTTTAAAGTGGTGGTTTGGTTCAAATTGTGTTTTTTTTTGCAAATAGTTTACTATTTGCTTTCAAAGCCAGAGTAAATTTTCAAAAAACCAAAATAAAAAAATAAAGCTTTGGATTGAATTAACGGTAGTCGGAGGCATATAAACATGCTGAAAGCTGAAAGCTAAAAGACGGTATTTTATTTTTTTATTGAACTTCTTATGAAAATTTTATTGCTGTAGAAAACTTTGGTGCTCTTTAAGTTGTGGAGCTTTCTATTTTGGACTTTACAATCGACCTGTATGAGTTACACTTTTCAACAATTTTACCTGGCTTGAGTTCGATTTTGTGCTTCCTCAAAATTAAGAAAGATTTTTGTGATAAGTTTGGAGTGATCCACATCTTTAGAGAAGACAAGAAAAGTAAAGTTCAAGACTTTTTGGCTGGGGTACATACCAGGTGTGTCACCACGTCGTTGATCGTGTAACCCAAATTTGCTTCGCACCCAGACCATGTTTACTTGTCTTTAATTTTGAGGAAGTAAAAAATCGTTTATATTTTTTCAATCGTCTATATGCCGCCGATTCTTTGTCGATGAGAAAAAGACGGCTGAGAAACACGAAAAAATTATAATTAAGATCAATGTTGAGGAATCAAAAAAATTGAACTCAAGCCTGATAGAATATTTGAGGACTATTTTTAGACTACGAGAATAATAAATTTCGATTGTAGCTCTTGTAGCAAATTATGTTACACGGGCTGCCCGTCATGAGACCGGTTCACTTGGCTGCTAGAAAAGGTATCGTTGTTCTAAGCTCTTGTAGCAAATAAATAACTAAATTAATTTTTAAATGTTAAAAAGCTGCTGATGTTTTCAATATGAAAATGCTAAAGAAATATTTCCTCGCATTAAGCGGAGCATACAGTAAGCTTTGCTTATCATTTCCCCAAAACTATGCTACACTTTTCGATTAAATATTGCACAATAATAACTAAATCAAATGTATTGTCAATTGTTTGTCATTCACACTCAGATTTCCTCAGTATAAATTGTTATCAAGAGGGAGCTTGTAAAGAGCCATCTTAAGTATATTACTGGCCTTTTTGGTGTGCTGTCAGTGAAATAGTTTAACAAAACTTGTGTCCAGACAACAAATTGAGGGCAAAAGTTTAATAGTCCAAAATAATGCCTGAGCATGTATGTATACCTTGTAAGTAATTAAAAACACGATCACTGCTTGTGATGGCTTTATTCAGTGTATTATGTTTGAATCTAGTGAAACTATAACTCCATATGTACTACATAAAAGTCAGTAGTTAATTGCTTGCCAATGGCATATCATATGAATTACCTATATTTGCAAATCTCTGTTAAATTTAGTTACCTCTTACGGCCTCAAGACGTTTAACTTAAACAATACGTCTCAATGTTTGTTTACTTACAAATTTAGTTCGTTTCCAGCAAATTGTATAATAGATAAATTGGTAGCAATACACAAATTATATTCTATTTCTTGTGTAAGCCTGCATATGCGTAAGATTTTAAATTAATTGACATTTTACTGGCACAGGCACACACACACACACACACATACACATTGACATACACGCTTGTGTATGCTGTAGCACAGAACTTTTAAAACAAATGTGTCTTTTACGAGTGACATTAGCATTAATTGCATTATGACATCATCTATGAGTTTCATATTTCATTTGATTTCTAGCAATTTAATTGCAATAAAGGACAATGACTATGATACAACAACAAATAACAAATTAAAACATAAATAAATAAATTTAATTCGCATTTGAAATTAAAATTAAAACACATAAATTGCTTAATGTTTCGTTATTGCTCATTAAAAGTAAATTATAAGGCAAAAGAAAATGTGAAGAACAATTTGATGATGATGTTCGCAAAAAAAAAAAAACACGAAAAGAAGTATAATTAAGAAGGCACTTAATTACATACAATGTTTGGATGTGCTGAAGAAAATTCCTTAATAGAGACAGTGGCAATAAATGCAATGTTTTTCTTTAATTACAAAACGTGCAACTAGAAAAAAAGTGTTTTGGTGTTAATGCTGTAAGCTGCGACTGGGACGAGTGAGGAATGTTGTTTGATACGATGAATTCGTAGGGGAAAAAAACTTTGCTGTTCAAGTTCGCAAAATAAGTGGCTTCAGTCAATTCTAGGAATTTTTTTTCTAGATAAAGCACAAGTATCTGACTAGTTGAAATCGTTGAAAGAAAACATGCTTTTGTGGTGTTTTTTTTTTTGCTTATATTTTTTATATAGACAAACACACCCATACCAACACTCTTTATTTTCCTTCACATATTCGGATACTTGTGATCTATCTAAAATAAAAAAATAAGTATTTACACATCAGTTTTCGGAAGGAAAACTTATTTTAAGGCCTTAATTTTGATTTTGTAGTCGAAGTATATGATTTACAATTGTTAGTAATTTTATCGGGCTTCAGTTCGATTTTTACTTTCTAGAAATTTTACTTTTCAGAATTTTTTTGGTGATAAAGTGGAGTGATCAACATTTGAAAGAAGACAGAAAAGTAAATTTGCAGACCTTCCGGCTGGGGTAGATACCATGGCTGTTTCACGTCGCTCATCAGCACCTAAATTTGCTTTGAACCCAGGCTATGACTACTTGCATATTGTTCATGCCCATCCTTCCAAAAAAAATTTTATATAAGAGAATAATCTAAGATGCTTTGGCATTGTGTGTAATAAAGACTTACACACACACACACAAACGCTGGAATAAAGAAGGTATGTACCCATTGATTTTTATTTTTAAGTCCTTATCTCTGTTCAATTATAAGCAGTTTTGTGAATTAATAACAAAAGTATTTTATAAATTTATTTGAGCTTAAGGTCTTTTTGGAATTTGAGTATTTATTTTTGTCAAAAATAAATACTCAAATTCCAAAAAGACCTTAAGCTCAAATAAATATACAAAATATAAAAAAAGGGGTCAAATAACTAAATATTAAATTAATAACAAAAGTGTAGTGGAAGTGTATTTGATCATGTGGAAATATACTTTTAGGCGAACTTTGCCAAAGCATATCTCAAGGGGCTCAATACGTTGAGAAATCATACAAATGATAATTTTTAAAAGCCTTTAGCTAAAAATTTGAGGTCTAAACTTTGAACATTCCTAAGATATTTTTATTTTAACAAAACACTTTGTCTATGATTTTATTCCTGCTTTTTCAGATAATATTCCATTAGCAAAAACCACTTCAAAAATAGGGAATAATCACTAAAAGAAATTGCAAGCGCAATTGAAAAGGCTTATATCTTTTGTTGAATAATGATGTCTCTCAAGCTAACACAATGTCGGTTTTTTTAGATGCCGGTCTAAGATTTCGCATCAAAAACTATATAAGGTGTCCGCTGCAATGATATAATATTTATCCAGATAACACATAGTCGTAGGTAGGCAGGTCCTAAGTACTAGTATACTTTTTGTAATTTTATAAATTTCGATTAAATGAAAGAGAATGCGTCTGATATTGCTAAATCTTTTCTTAATGGTCGGCAATACAATATTAGATAAATGTCCGCCTCTGTTATCCTCACAAATGTGAACCTCTCACTCCATTCTCACACATTTCATGCGGTATACAATTAATTTCATCACGAATATTTATTTTGAGTTACTCCAGCGATTCTGTTTTATTTGCATAAACCTTGCTTTCCCTATATCTACACACAAAAAACAAGTTCGGGGCAGTCAAGTCGGGTGACCGTGGAGGCCAATCAACAAGACCATTTCTTGAGATAAATTGTTATGGAAAAACATCTCGCAATAATTCCATTGTAATTCTGGCTGTATGCCATGTGGCACCGTCATAATAAATTTGCCACGTCTCTACTTCATGGCTGCCAAATAGGAACTGGGAAAACTATTTCTTACCAAAATGACGGCCAAACAAAGTAGTATGCATACCTTTTCGCCACACACCCCGTATAACAGCTACAAAAAGTAAGAAAAAAAATATGTTTGCAAATGTTGCGTGTTGTCACCAGAAGCTCAAGGTGTCAAAGACAACAAAAAAATAATTATATCCTTTTTCTATACCACTGTGGCTTATTAACTTTAAAACATAATTGTGCAATTTTCAACCAGATTATTTGTTACTTTGTAATTACGAATTTCTAGGAGGAAATCAATTCGTAATTTCTTGTGCTCTTGCAGACATAAGCATACATTACATCATAAGCTTTGACAATTATTAAGTTCTTCGAAAAAAAAAACAAGACAAAAAAAATTAAATAAACAAGAATTTTAACTTTAACACAAAAAAGCCAATTAAAATAAATTTCTCTGCAACACCTAACAATTAAAAGAGTAAACGCCCCTGCAATTTGATTTAAATCACATGCAACAACATAAAAAGCCCTAAAGTATGCCATAATTTCTGGGTAAATTAATAGGATGGAAAAACAAACTTAGTTTTATTGCATAACAACATTCATGCAAACATATAAACATATTGATCTCAAAAATAAATTTTTCGTACAAAATGCAATCTAGTCAAATATGTGTGAGTTAATGTCAAATTATTTTCTTGTTTCTGCAAGGCAAACACATGAGCCAAAAGTCAAAAGTAAATGTAAAATTATTTGCTCCTGTTTGCTTCTGTGCTACAAAGTTTTGACGTTTGTGCTGTAATTTCTTTTGCCGGGGAGAATAAAATTTACTTTTGTTGTGTATGTTTTTGCACATTTTGTGGTTTTTCTGGAGAATTATTTCTTTGTTGAAAAGTTAGTGAGTGTAATGTGTTAAAAAGGAAAGTTATAAAACTTTGTGTGTAATTTTGTTTTGTTTCTTTTTTAACTCTTTTCACTTGTGATAAAACAAGAAAATAGCAACGAATTTTCAAAGACATTCCTGAGAAAATATTTCGCACAGACAAAACTTTAGGTGAAATTCTGTATGAGATCAGTTCTTGTTAGACTTAGTAGATGACTGCTAGTTAAATAAAATACATATTCTTTGTTATAATTAAGGAAAAATGTGAAGTAGTAAATTCGTTAAATACCTGTACTTTTGCCGCATAAGGTATTTTAAATTATTCATTTAGACCCTGATATTGAATTTCATATAATTTCTTAAATTTTAAACCTGCTGTATTAGTAATAAAACTTTTTTATGAAAAAAAAATTTATAAAAAAATTATTTAAACGACTACTTTGGTTTTTGTAGTTTTTCCAACAATAACAAAAAAAATCACTTCTTGCACTTTTGCCATGTTTTTAAACAATTTAACCTTGCATCCGTTCGAACATCCGCTAATGTTTCCTTCGCATTGTTGCGCTGTGGCAGCACCCAGGCTACAAAAAAGTTTTGCCTCAACGTATGCAAAGCATAAAATGTGCAGCCTACTTTCAGATGCTCTAGCAACACAAAGTCTCTATTGAGTTATGAACAATTTTTAGATTATAAATATTTTAGAACATTTTATTTTATATGATTTGTGAAAACTTCTCTGTGATTTTTTTTCAATATAAAAAGGAAAAGGATTTGCTGGTAATAATAAAATAAAGAATGAAGTAGAGAGATTTCTTTAACGAGAGTTAAGGTAAAATGCGAAATGCTTTAAGGCCATGAAAACAGAATTTTATATGTTATAGTGAAATATTAAATATAATATTAGATATTTTTATATTTAAAATTTTGATATTTAATGTGTAAAAAACTTTTCTTTAACATACATTTTTTTTATCACCTGTGAAACGGAATTGTTTTTATTAAAATATGTGTTTAAGTTACTTTCACACTTTTAGTCGAATTGAGTTTGCATTCTGTTTTTATGTAAATATTTGTAATTAAAGTTTTTCCATTTAAACCTCAAACCCATAAGTGCTGTTACGTGTTTGTTGTACTCCAAAATACTAAAAAAAAAAAAAAAGATAAAGTTTTTTTAGAGTAACAGCATTGTAAATGTAGTCTATGAAAAAAAAAACGAGGCACTCCAGAAAATTATGTCTTAGAAATATTATTTTATACAGGTTTTTAGTTTCTATTTCTAATTTTGCATGCACTAACATGATTCGGCATGCGCCTACCCTATTTTTTTCTTGTTTGGGTTATTTATGTCTATGGAAAATTTTTTTTCTTAACGATTATAATGTTGGTACTATGCCGGCATAAGTACAGACACATGTCTCCATAATGTTGCATACTTTTGGGATTCAGATAATTGGTTTGTTTTTCCAAGCTGTTTTGCAAAGTTGGCCCTTAAATTGGCTTTGCTTTGTCGATAATTAGAAAACTTATCAGAATTATCATACTATGATGGAAGCAGGAAATATGATTTTTATAGCCCACATGCCTCATGTCGAAGACTTTCTGTAGCAGTTTATACTAAACGAGGAGAGAATTCAGGGATATTGCTGTGCCAGTCAATAACGATAAGGTAAAATTGTGGTCGAATTTGAAAGTTTTGATTTAAAAATAGGAACTTAAAAGAACAAGGGAATGATCACAGCTTCAGCTGCCATTGCAGTAAACTTTTACTTCCTAGTTATCTA
This sequence comes from Sturmia bella, assembly GCA_963662145.1. Classification (NCBI taxonomy): domain Eukaryota; kingdom Metazoa; phylum Arthropoda; class Insecta; order Diptera; family Tachinidae; genus Sturmia; species Sturmia bella. The sequence continues at coordinate 63,900,424 of OY759171.1, read as the reverse complement.
AAAGCTCACTTTTAACAATGTTGCATTTTAGCTTTACTTAATATTTTAAACAATTTTGAACTAAAAGCTCAATAATTTATGGAGTTTTTGTATACAATACTGAGTTCTATAATGGTATTTGTTGATTTGATTTCATCATAAATTGACCTGCAGCCATAATAACTAAAAAATTTTTTTTTCCTTCTCAGACCATCCTCTTTACTTTGAATGCAATTAGCTTCATTCAAGTTGTTATGTTGAATGTTTTTATTTTCAAATAGCTATAGCCTAGTTTCTAAATATTAAATTTATTAAAAAATATTTAAACATTTTTACCTTAAGGTATGCAATAGTTTTCAATTAATACAACCGGTGTGGGGAGATTCGCCAAAAATTAGTGTTAGTAAAATATATCAATTTTAGTTCATGATTGTGCATGCACCAGCTATTGTTATTTTTAACAAATTTCGTTATACATATACTATTTTCGTGAGATAAAGTAAAATCCAATTTAAAAAAAAAATGTACAAAAAATATCTTCTCTAAAACTGCAGAATTTGGAGAGAGAAAATGTTTTATGTTAAACTAATAACTTAATTCAACAAAAAAAAAATTTTGGCAATAAGAAGAATAAATAAATCAGTTTTGAACACAACTTGGCAAGATTTTTTCCTAAGAATAAATTTGCTTGTAAAGGAAATTGTAAGACAATTGCGTCGAAAAAGCCAATAAACACATGTCTTTTGTTAGGCAAACAGAAGTGTTTAGTAGACAAATTGTTTTGGCTGCATTGTGGTGATGTGCTTGTCGCTCTTAAAGAAAAGGCTGAGACGAATTTGTTACGATTAGACAAAAATTAAGTTTTAGTTGACAAACAAAAACGTGTATAACAGAGAAAAAGCTCTTAGAAGGGGAAAAATGGACAATTGCGTTTTTTTCTTTTACTACACAAATTTCTATTCAAAATGATAGAACTCATTCGAAGCAATACCTAACTGCTAAATAAAAATTTTAGGCTTGAGGCTTTAATCTTTTTGCAGATTTAAAAAAAGCTTGTTGTAAAAAAACCATGAGAATTCTTGATAAAAACGATTTATATGATTTATGCAATAAGGGGTTAATTCTGGAAAAAGAAATGTCGTCTTTCAACCGGTGTCTCAATTTATACAATTAACAATTGAATGAGGCACCTGAAAATTCCACCACGTTGTGGTATTATTTCGGTGGATTAAATATCGTCATCTGATGTCCCCCTCTCGTACTACTGAGCCACGCTGCTTACATATGCAGTGGACGCCTCTAAGGTTTTCACTGTCTGCAGTGAAAAATAATTCTTTAAAATAATATTGATAATTAATTTTAAGTCAACAAGCATCAATGTTAACTTTTCTTTAATCATTATTTTGTGCATATTTTATACATATTTGTATATGCATATTTCAATCAACAATTTTTCAGGTTAATTTTTCTTTGCAATTTTATATATTTTATTTTTTTTTGTGTAAAATATTCCTTCTTTCCTGGAATTTTATTAAAGCCAATAATATCTTGATTGGCAGCTTATAGCTGTAATTCTTTTTTTGTTTATTATGTTTTCAATTTAATTAAATAAACAATAATAATAATAGCTTATTTAAATAGAAAAACTTTTTAATTTATTTAATTTAAAAACTGCCAACCTAAAATGAGAAAAAAGCTATAACATTTTACTTCAGTGCACAAGCGAATATACATACATATTTGACAACAACAACAGCACACATTTAAGCCAAATCTATGGAGGAAAACGCCTGCAAGACAACAGAAAATGCGACTGCAGCTGCAAATAAACTAAACAATAAAGTAACAAAGTTTGCCAAATTGCAGTCATTAACGTTTGCCTGCCATTTATTATTTGCCATCAACTTGTGCCACTGGTTTATTTCTATCGCTTCACTTTTTTTTTCCATTTCGTAAACCCTGGTACTGTTGCAGTGCAAATTTAAATGGAATTGTTTTTCTTTTAAATAAAAGAAAAAGCAACGCAAATAAAAAAAATTCTGTGTAAAAATTTTATGCTGCGTTTCAAATAAACATGCTGTAGAAGGAACAGTAAAAGGCATTTTATTTTTTGTTAAATAAATTAAAATATGAACACACACACACACATACACATATACACAGTTGTCTTGTTCTTAATGTTGCTGTTGTTTCTTTTTTTGTGTGTGTGTTTGATTCTGTTGTGTCTCAAAGCAGATAAATTGCAGCCAATCCAAATGCCAGGGCTTCTTCACTATTCGCAACATGGTGTGTCAAAGTGTCATTATTAAAGGAAGCACAAAAAAAATATTGCTTAATGAAAATAAGTTAAACATCAAGATTTTTAACAAGCAAAGAACAGTAGCAGCAGCAGCAGCTCCATTAACTCACTTGGCTGCATGAGAGCCAGACGGACGGCTAGTGTTTTGTGACTGACTGACTTTCCGGCTAAAGGAGAGGAGTGCCTAAATATTTGCTGGTTTTTATTTTTTTGATAAAATTAAACGAACAATAAATTCGGTGAATATAAGTTGTCATTTCTTAACGTTCTATTTTCAGTGCTAAAAACGGCTTAAATGAAAATACACCTAAGTCTGTTTTTACATGGTCTTTTTGTACACGGTTTTGATATAACACGGTTTGAAAATTAAATATTTTTAATTTTTTTACACGATATAATTCCATTTAGCACGATTTGAAATTTTATGTACTTAAATTTTTTTTGTCAAATTTAATTTTTGCGAAGTATGTTCATATCACAAAAAAGTATTTATGAAAGAAAAAAGTCTGAAACCATCGATAGTATCGATAGTTTGCGAGCACTAGCTTAAAGATTTAAGTGAATTCCCCTTTAGCGCGTACAAACAATTTTTACTGGTCAAAGCAAATTATTTATTTTTTACCTTAAAAATTTAATAACCTATTCTTTTCGTTCACAACATAGTTTTTTAGTTCCTGAACTTGCCATACAGTTAATTTATATTACTTTTAAGATTAGAGTGCATATCTTTTTTATCATTAATTACTATGCTTGTGAAAATAAGCATTATATATTTGATTTAATAAAATAAACATGAATTCTTGTTCTTAAAAATTCTTGTTTTTCACTAATTTTAATAGGTTTTAGAGATTAGGAACAAATCACCCATTTTTGTATAAGATCAATGTCTTTTTTTACACGGTTTTTTTTTTACACGGCTTCTTCTGGAACCAATCTACCGTGTAAAAACAGACTTAGGTGTAGTTTGCTGTTGTAAAGTTGTCAAGCAATCAAGCAAAAAAATATGCATAAATGTTGTAATGAAAAATAGTTTTGCCTTGCAAGGTATAGTATTTTATACTAATTTTTGTGGCAGTGTGGAAACAGTGTAAGAATCCCGGGCCATATAAAATTTCGTCGGTTTCTTCAACTGACAGCAAAGCTAAAATCCATGAGCGCTGTCTTAATGAGCCCATCTTCATTAAGGCAAAGTAAAAACTTTGGATGATTTTTAATATTTTACAAAAGTTGGAACGTATCTAAAGCATCCTTATTTTAATAAACTAGATCCTCGGTTTTTTTTTTTTTTTTGGTGAATTGGACACCATCACGAGATAGTTCTTTTTCTCAAGGTTTTGTTTCTTAGATTAACACAAGATGCATTTACAAAATAAAATTCGTAAATACTTTGGCAATTTAAACTCAGAATTGGTTATTGACTATTATTGATCACTGAAATTAGTTATTATGGGCCAACTGGCGGACAGCGTATTCTTCGAATTACAAGAAAATTAACAAAATATTATAGCATTTGCATGTTTTTGTAGAAAAAAAAACGTGACCACTATTTTGTGGCTGACCTTTACTTTAAGCATACACATGCAATAAAAGCAAATATGAATAAGTTTACGTAAATACAACAACAAAAAGGACAAAGTATAAGAAAAACGTAATAATATAATAGATAGTAATAAAGAAAAATTCTGTTTAGGGGTTATGTTTTTTCTTCAAACATAAATAATAAAAATTTGTAGAGAATTTATATTTGCTCTTGCAAAGTTTTTAAAAGATCAAATATGTGTTCGTTGTAAATTTTGTTTTTGTTAATTTTGCAAACATAACCTTTAAACAAATTCTTGTGAAGTAAACTTTTTTTAGTTCTTTTGTCTTGTTTATATTTTTTGTTGATTTTTATTAAGCATTTTTTCTTTTTAGTATTCGTGTCCTTGAACACAAAAAAGTCAACAAAAGAGTAGTGGTCACGTTGTTTGCGGTTCCTAACTGCTCAGTATGACCATAAGCTTAGAAGTGTCTCAGAATAATGTGGCAAAAGATTTAAGCTCAAATTAAGATGGGTGTTTGCTTATGGGATGGGGAACAACTGGACGTTTTGTAATTACTAGAATGCAAATATCTATTTTTAAAGAAGGGCCAAAAAAGTAGATATTGAGAGCTTAGTACTTCTCAAACCAGCAGCTAATTCCTATTCTTTAAAAAGGTAAACTTTTAGTACGTTTCAGCTGAGAAATAAGCGGCTCTTTTTTGTCATCTGCTATACTTCTCAGCATTTAAGTGGACTTCGAGCTCATGGTACATATGAAAAAGTTTTTGTGACAGCGATGTTTTGCCTACTCAACTAATTGAAACTTTTATTAAACTTGAGCTGAGTTTGGAACTGATTTCGTAGTATCCTAAAGGATATGAAACAGCTACCTGCTGGCTCTCTACAATTTTTTTCAGCAGTTTGTGATTTTTTTGCTCTTGAAAAATATTTAACGCGGCTGATTAGTCCCTCAACTTTCAGTGACAAAAATCCGAATTGAATATTCTACTCTTTTCTTTAAATTCTCTAACAAATTTATTAGGTTCTTCTCTTTTTCTCCTGCGGCTCCTTTCTCTCTCTCTCTCTCTCTCTCTCTTGCTCTTCTTTTCTAGGAACTTGTGCACCAAATCCTTACAACTTAACAGATACGTGTTTTAATTTACTTTGTCAACCTGGCGACAATTTTATGTTTCGCATTTTTATTTGGTTTTATGGTCTTAAGAATTCTTTTTTATACCGAAACTTGCAAAATATTTTTTTGTCGATTTTTTTGTATCCGATTTAAAATCAAGTCCGTTTTCAAACATTTGCTTCATTTTTTGTATTTTCATTTTGCTGATAATACAATAAATAATAAATAAAAGGAACAAGCAAACCAATAAACAAACGTTATACAAGTTTTGTTTCTTATTTTATTGCTTTATTTAAGCTCAAGTGTTGATTTTTATTTGCGGCAATTTGGTTGGCAGGCACAATGGCCAGGAACTCTGTTACAAAAAATAAATAAAATAACAATAACAATAACAAAGAGATAAAAACGTTACTCTTTGAAAAGTTGTTATCAGTTATTTTAAGTGTTAAATCACCTGATGCCGTCAGCATGATTTATGCCATAAAATAACTTTTACTACTCTGCCGGAGCTCACTACTGGAAAAAAGCAGGCCTACACCTTTTAACACAAAATATGTGCATAAAGAGGATTTGGCACCGGGAAATGAAATTGATTAAGATGTTGCCTTAAGGAATGTTTTTATGTGTACAGCCTTTCATTAAGGAGAACATAAAAGTGGAAAAAACCGAAATTGAATCTTATAAATTGCTTCATAGTTTCCAGAAATAAAATGTTAGTTTTATAATTTTGTTTCTTGTAACTTCGAATTAGGTTGGCTTAAGCCTACTCTTGCAAGTTTTATGTTAACAAAATTAAGTTTAAGGTTTTATGGTTGAAAAAGCGGACCAACAAGTGCAAAAGGTTGAAAGGTTGTCCTTGCTGGACAAAAAGTTCGACAACAAAATTTTATGCTTACAAATACACCAACATAATTCCGCAATTTCCTTAAGAGGGATGTGAAAGGAGTATAAATGTTTTTTTCAGCGTATTTTTAAGACTTCAAAAATGTAGATGGCTGCTAAGATGTTTATTCTTCATACGGGTGCCGGCCTGATATGGTTATTTTATTTTTCTCAGGTGTTACATTTTCCACTCACATCACATGCACAGCAACACAATGAAAAGGAAACGAATACATAAATAATTCTGGGCTCATTGAGCCTAAAGAAGGACACAAGCTGTGGCCAAACAAGCGGAGAAGTTTTGTTGGCATACTTTGAGATGGTCTTCACACGTTTGGCTTAAGTTATTCAGCAGAAAAATACAACTGCTTCTTTGATTGAATTTCAGAAAATTTAAAATTTAAATGACACAAATTAAATTCAGGAAAAGCAATGCAAATAAATGTCAAGAGATTCGAAAATGAGATTTAACAATGAATTTTGCAATTGAAAAAGTTTTAAAGTGTAGTAAACAGCAAAAAAAAAAAAAAGAAACAATCACCATATTAAACCTTTTGATCTGGTACCCTTAATCCTGAAATTATTATTTGAAGCTGTTGTGCAAAGCAACATTTTTTCAAGGATTAAAAACAAAAATGTATTTAACAGTGTTAATACTAATCATACAGATGCATAGAATTGAAACTAAATGAGGGACTGCTTGTGAAAATCGATTAACAAATACTTTTTTTTATCTCACATTGAAGGGAAGAGACTTTTATGCACTGCACTTTATCAGACAATAGTCTAAACACATTTCTGGCGAATAGCTTTGAGCTGGACGCTCTGCGTTTGAGATTTGAATTGAAAACCTTAAGAACATGTTGCTCAGCAAGTTGTTCTTGACATGTCTTAAAAACACTAAAGTAAACCCACTTTGTTAAGCTTTTCATATACGTATCCGAGGCATCGGCAACGGCATGCTTTTGGCGGCAGAAATGAAACGAACATCGTAGACTAATTAATTATTTTGTTTTAGAAAAAAGCAGAAGTACTTAAATTTATCGAAGAAACTGATATCTGTGTGTGTGAGTGTGAGTGTGTGAAATATATAATCCAATTATACCCTGAAAGATGCTTCAATTAATTCAAAGAATTTGTTTCAAGGACTTCTATTACACGCTGCTCAGTTACCTGCTCTGCATTGGGCTTGAGAAAGTGTAGTGGTTTCTGAGACTCAGAGTGCTGTGTGTAATCATTTCGACTATGAAAAAATTTGGAATGCAAGAGCACACAACTGGCGCTATCAAGCTCCTTTCAATTATTTATCTGCTTTGGCCTACTTTGGCCACCTTTGAACTGTTGCCATAATTTCTCAGAAGAATGTATTGTTACATGTATAGAAAAAGGAAACTATTTTATATTAAGGGTGAGTGTTGATTTGTGTCTATTTAGGAATGTTGTTTTTTTTTTCCTAAACTCACATGGTTCTTATTTGTTCCGTTAAAGTGGAAGCTGAGCAGTTTCCATCAAGAAAGAAACAAATATTTTATTAGAGTTTTCTAAAATAATTTTTGTTTTTATGCTTGGAATTTATTTGTTATAGTTTTTATTACTTGGGCATCCTCCGGCTGCTTAAGAAATGTTTTGTTTACTTTTGTCAGTGTTTATTTTGCAGTTTGGCTGGCATTTGTAGTTATTAGTGTTTTTTTTTACATTCAAGTGCCTTTTATTGACTTGCAAGAATAAACATAAATTTTCAAATATTGTGCCTGATTGCTCCTTTTAAAAATAAATATATTCTCTCTGTTGGGGTTTTATCAGTTGTTTTATTTAGGCCCACACATATGTTAAGTGTTTTATTTTGCAATTTGATTTGAGATAAAGCATTTTGTGAACAATTTTTCCCTTGTATTCCCGGGTATTTATAATAAAAACCAAAAAAAAAAAAAGAGTCAAAGATTTGTTGCTTTTTTATAGATTTTTAAGCAAACTTTTAGAATAATGTACTTCCTGCTTAAAAAAGAGTCTTTTGTTTTATGTTTTTATATAAATTTGCAACATTGAATGATTTTTTTCTACTAAATTTTTTTGTGTGACGAAATTTTTGTATAAAAATTGGCTAAAGCCTGTGTGCACCTCTTTGGAATTTTTTTGGAACACGCTTGTGGAAACAATTGTTGATATTTTGGCTTTTAAAATTCCATATATGAATGTGGGTTCTTTCATTTTTCTGGAACGCTGCTGAAATCAAAAATTTCCAGAGCATATAAGTTAAATAAATTTTATGAAATTGTTGGCCGCCAAGGCCATAACATCTTGGCCTTTTTTTGAAATATAATTTTTAATCTTGCCAAAATTCAATCTATTAACTTGTTTTTCAATTAAGGAATATGCCTGTTTCTTCTTTTCCTAAGCACTCTCTGCTAAACTATGACCAAACATTATAAAAAGTAGAAAAAAATTTAGGACAGCTACAAATAAAATATGATAAATTAGTTTGGTTTACCAACAATGCAGCAGTACAGCAAAAGAAAAAAACAACAGAGTATTAAAATATACTAAACTAAGTGAAAAAATATAAAAAAATGCAGACAAAAAAATGTTCAAACATGACAATACTTTTATGAACTTTGACCTCTTTTGGTGGAATTAAAAATGTACATTGAAACAGAAAACACAAAAAACAAGACAACAAAATATAGTTTGCATATTTTTATAATTAATATAAATGAACACAAAAACATGTCATATGTTTTAAGCTGTTTTTTGTTTGTTTTGGAGCAGCAAACACACATGTTGCTTATGGAAATATGTATTATATATTTTATATACAATGATTAATGCAGCCCACAGATATACCGTAGAATTTTACTTCAATGTTTTAGCAGCCAACATGATTCATTAACAGAGAATAGTTATTGTTAATATTTTTTTGTTGCATAAAAAATACATGCATTTAAGCGACAATTCAAATTTCTATTTATAATCTTATTTATTAAATTCGGCTGCCTGTTAAAATGCGGAGTATTACCAAAAGGTCTTAAGGCGTATAATCAACAACAGCAAAAAATTGACATTAATCATACGCCCAGTTCTGCTAATTCAACTAATTGGGTAATTTGATATGCTCCGAAAAATTAGGCCAGAAACATTAGGAAAATTGTGCCATTTAAGAAAATGTATGCCTTTGGCAGGTAGAAATTTTTATTTAATAATGTCCAGACATTCAAAAAGGAATAAGTTTTTTTTTTGTGAGCAGCACACAGTGACAGTGAGAAAATAGGTTTAAGCTCCAGTTGGTTGTAACGTGATTGAAAAAAATTATTGCATCAAATCAAGGCAGCCGTAACTAAAGCTGAAATATCTATTTTTCAAAACTTTGTTGGCAAAAACATTTTTGAACATGAAACATTTTCAGCAAAGATGAAGATTGGGTAAACAACTCTTCTCTTTTCTTTGCTTTTGTTCTCTTTTCTTTTCTTTTCTTTTCTTTCCTTTTCTTTTTTTTCTTTTCTTTTCTTTTCCTTTCTTTTCTTTTCTTTTCTTTTCTTTTCTTTTCTTTGCTTTTCTTTTCTTTCCTTTTCTTTTCTTTTCTTTTCTTTTCTTTTCTTTTCTTTTCTTTTCTTTTCTTTTCTTTTCTTTTCTTTTCTTTTCTTTTCTTTTCTTTTCTTTTCTTTTCTTTTCTTTTCTTTTCTTTTCTTTTCTTTTCTTTTCTTTTCTTTTCTTTTCTTTTCTTCTCTTCTCTTCTCTTCTCTTCTCTTCTCTTCTCTTCTCTTCTCTTCTCTTCTCTTCTCTTCTCTTCTCTTCTCTTCTCTTCTCTTCTCTTCTCTTCTTTACGTTTCTTATCTTAAAAAATTTTCAATTTTAAAGGCTTAAGTGTGTTTACTAAAATTCATTACTCAAGTACTGTCACCAACAAGGATTATTTCAAAAGCATCCAATATTATTTTCACTAGAGTACATAATTTGTTGTATTACTAAAATTTTATTAATGAAATTGAACTGGAAATTAAATTAAATATAATAATTAGCTATTTTCAGCTAAAGCAAAAAAAAATTTTTTTTTTTAACATTAATAAAAAGGTTCGTATTAGTATTGGTGCTTCCACTATAACTTCCTTGAAAGTGAAAACTATTAGCGGCCTTTCATACATTTATGGTTTTCCATACTAGATAGAATTAGAATCAAAAATATTCTTTGCCCTTTTATTAACTTGAAATGTGTCTGTTGTGGATTCAAGCTTTGTTAAAGTTAACGGATTGTTTTTGACTTACATTTTTACTGCAGTGAGTAATAAAGTTGTAGAGATTCTAACATTTCAAAAGTTTTTAACTTCATCATCTGTACTGTTTCTTCAGAACTAAGTAAATATTACCGCAGTTGTGCCGCCGGAAGTGATGTGTGTCAGCGAAATACAAATAGCGATTAAATGTTTACTTTAAGACATACAAAGAAATCCTTTTAAATCAAGACCATACACTTAATTTTGAAATTCACATACATATGCTGTAAACTGTGTTACTTGTTGTTAGAAAGTTGAAAAAAAAAACTTTTCATATTTTTCATTTTATTTTGCCCACATTTTGTTTTCTGCAAAATATCTGTTCAAAGTTTTCTCTTCCGAAATGCATTAGAAATATTGTAAACGTACAAATATGAAATACTTTTGTGTGTTTTTTCCATTTCTTTAGAAAATTGTAAGTTTGCAGCAGACAACTACTGCATAAAATGTTTATCAATTAGTTTGTATGGCGTACTGATGGTTTATTTCTCTTTTGAAATAAATATTTGTATTTTCGCTGTGTGCAATCTTATTTTGTTGAAGTTAAATTTTATGTATTAAAACATTTTCTGTCTTTTCTTTGCAGTCACGAAATTCTGTTACGAGATGTATTTGTATGTTTTAAAACACTTAATTTAAAAAACAGAAGAAGTGGATTTTAATCTGTATTGCAGTTTATTTTTCATCATAGAGTTCGTTGCCACTTAATATAAAGTAAGTTTAATAATATAAATTATAAAAAGCTGGCATTTAATTAGGGTACATAAATTTATATATTTTAATAAGTTTTAAATAAAAAAATTGCTTGATTATTACTTGAATAAGCCTTTTAAAGTCAACAGTTTGAATTTATTTTGTTTTCCGCTATAATATTGTTTACAATTTTGTCATAATCAAAATGCTTAAGGCTGACAAGAAAACTTATTTTGTTAATCGTATGGTAGTTTCTTGTTCGCCGTAGTGATCATCAGCATCCAATTGGTGTAAGCTGTATCAGTATTTCAATACACTTTGAATGTTTTTGTCTGCAATCAGGTTTTTTATCTACAGAAATGCTACTGATGAAGTTTTAATAATTTTCCATATTTAATAAAAAATTTTTGCTATTTATATAAAATTTTTATTTTCCATCCAATTACTATTCTTAGCAGAAAAAAAAAGGAAATCCATAACAACCTTAGCTAAGAACTTGCTGCTCTGGCTGAACAAATTAAATTCATACAAATTCATCTTTTTTTAAGAATAACTACATTCAATTTATAAGCTACAAATTTACCTTCTTTATTGTCTCTCTTGCATTCATATTGGATATTTATTGTAAATTTTATACTCTACTTACGACGAATAGTTTATATTAAGCTGCCATCGTTTAAATCATCTCTCGCTCTCAACCTTTGCAATAATAAAACAAATGTGTATATTTATGTATAATAATCCTTTCATAAGAATCCTGTTTCATCTTTGTTTCTTTTCTTTTTTTTCGTTTTTGTTCAGCTTTTGTTTTTTCCTGTTTTGCACAATAAATAAACAAACATAATTTTTTCTTTTCCCCAGAAAATTTATTCATGCAAGTGTGCATGTGTGTGTGTGTGTGTGTGTGTGTGGAGAAATTTATAAGTTTTCTAACACAAACAAGTGAAAAACAGTACTACAAAACAAACAAGAAAATAAACGAAGTTTTCCTGTAATTTGTGCTGAAATTTAAAAAGCAAGAAAATACTCGACGTAAAACTAACAGTTTTCCGCTTCAGTTCAAAATTTAATGCTCCTTGGGTTTTTTCTCATTTTTTTTTACAAAATTTATTTTCAAGAAAAGGGTAGCAATGACAAGTATTCCTTTTGTAAGTTTTCCTCATAAAAGCAAAGAGGGTTACTTTGAAAAAAAAACATATGTTGAAGTGAAATCCTAGTTGAAGTTTATTTCCTTCAACTTGTCATAATTTGTGGTTTGGTAAAAACTATGGCACTCCTAACCAAATTCATCCAGGGTTAGGGCCCTGGTTTTAAAAGTTTTTATCGTAAAAGTATGCGTAGAACATTCCTTGGTACTGCTTGGAAACGGGGCTTTATTTGCGGTGTCCAAATAGAAATGATTTATATTACTATTTTACAAGAGAAAGCTTATGTGTGGCTGAACGTTTTTCTGGAGAACCTATTTTTTAATATAAACAATCTAAGTTCTAACGTTTCTAATGATAAATTTTTGATAAATTTTCTCTTTACAAGAGCCATTGCCAACTTTTAAAAAACAATTGTGAAGAAATTTCTAAGAAAACCTTTCGCTGGATAATTTGACTACAGAAAACTATCAATAAAATTATCGATAAAAGTTATCGATTATTTGCTTGGTCTAAACGATCTTATTGATAGCTTTTGATAGCTAGTTTTTTCAATAACCAGTTATCCAAAAACGCTGAAGGCAAAATTGTTTTATATTCAAAGGAAATGTCGATAGTATTTATTTTTCCAAGAAGGGTTGATGCTAGTATTATTTTTTAATGCAGAGCTTAGGGCTGCTAGATTGATGCATTATCAATAGCTCTCCGTTTTTTTTTTTAAATAAATAAAAGTGTAGCTTTTAAAAGTTAAATTATTGACCTTTTTATTTTTTAGAAACTGCTGGTAGTTCTAACTCTTTAAAAAATTTCTCTACAGCTTGCTTTTTTTTAAGGGATAATTTATGTAGTGAATTAGAATTGTATAGAAAATGATATCTATCGACATGCTGATTTTATAATTTGCAAAGAAAGTAGCTTTGACTTCTATTGAATAATATAAATTTTTGTCTTTTTTTTATAGAAATGCCGGCGATATTCAATTCTGTTCATCCCAGAAGAATGAACAGCTTTTCAACTATTAATTTTCCTTTGTAAAAGTTTTAGGCGATATTTTTACTTTTGCATGGATCGTCAATTAGATGTAAAATTTTTCTTACATGGGAATGATCGGTTGCTAAATATTTTACATGAAATGTAGTTTAACCCTTAATTTTATTTTCCTTAAGCGAACTTTTTAGTTAGTTTTTGCGAATTTTTTAACTACCATATGCATATTTATATAACTTATTTCTTATTTTAATATTTATATAACTTATTACTTTATTTTCTTATTTCTCTACATCATAAAAGTAAAGTTGCATTTTTGAGCATCCGTTGCCGTTTGAAGTCTTGGTCTTTATTTCCACTTAAATACCCTTCATTTGCAACAAATATCGCGCTTGGCTGCTTGCAGCAATTGGCTTTACTATCGTGGAAATAAATATAAGATTTTCTATAATGCACTTAAATATAACAGATACACACACATACACACACACAGACACACATTTATAAAGTAGATTGTTGATACATGCATGCATGCCAATGACTCAACATTTATGTTTCATTTTATTTTTTGTGCAAAACTAATTCCATATTGACCTTTGCTGCAGGCTGTTTTCTGAGATAGTTTACTACAGAAGACAGCTCAAGGAATTTCATCTCCGTGTGCTGTGACTGTGTACTTAATCACAATTATTTGTTGAGATAAGAGTGGTGGTGAAAATGTAAGAAAAAACTAAACAACCATTGTTAAATATTGGGTAATCTAAGAGAAGCTAATGAATGTTGAAATGTGGTTCAGCGTAAAAAATAATTTTAAGTAAATTTTAGAAATCTTAATGTTAGGCTAAGGTAAAACTGAAAATTGTATATGCCTGTCCATGCATATAGTTTTGTTTTATTTTGTAATGCAGTTAACCACAAATAGGGGGAGCAAAAATAAATTTCTTATTCCATTTGTAATTAATTTTCTAAATTTTTATTTTGTAACATTAGGAAGACCTATTGTTATAAACTTTTCTTTTACTTATCTACTTTAAAATTGACTTTTCTGTCAACATTAGTCCATTTTATTGTCAAGTCTATGTTATTATGTGCTTTTAGTTATGATGGCTTTTTGAATGTTACCAATATCTTAAAATGGTCTTAACTGCTTTTTATTGCGCAAAAGTTCCTTTGTTCAAATTGAACGCCATAAAAAGTTTTGCCCGCAAAGCAACCAAGCGCACACATAAATTTATGTTTTCTTCCTTAGCACCACTCTAAGACTCATTAACATACATCTTGAAGCAAACATTCAGTTATGTACAAATAAAAACCCCTTCAAGCAAAAGCACCATGAACAAAAAGCTAAATTTCAAGAATATATTTTAACCACCATTAAAATCTTTAAGCGGTTAAAAAGTCATCCAAATGCTTGGCCTAAGGCATCGTGGTTCAGCTTGCCATTAATATTTGGCCTCTTGTTATTATCTTTTTTCATATAAATAATTTTTCGCTGCTGCTTGCTTAAAAGCAGCAAACAATTTTCAAGCAGTTGACATTATTGTTTATGCATTAAATCGAATTTCCGTAATAACTTTTTCGAGGCAGATTAATTTTATGGCTGGAATAAATATCATTGTTGTCCTTATCATTTTCATTAATCAAAAAAGTTTTTGTTGCTTATGAAAGTTTAATAACTTAAGTGTTGTTGAAAGTTGTAAAATAAGAAACCATTAAAATGTTTTAGTTCTTAACTAAAATCTTGATGAAATGAACATAATGTTTTTAGGCGTAAAAGAGTATTAAATTCGAACTTTTTTTTTGCTGAAATTTAATAAAGTTTCATTATAAATATGTTTAAAAAATTACCGCAATTCCTTGTTACGGCCGCCCTTTCATTTCATTAAAACTTTAGGGTGGTCGTCTTACTCTACCGTATACTGCATATGAACTTGATTTCGTATCACTCATACGTCATGTAATACGTTTGCTTTGAGTTGCTTAAAACTTTAATATAATTAGAATTTTTTATGACATTCACACATGACATTCTAAATTGAATTTTTTTATGCACAAAAATAAAACCAAGTTCACACACAATTCAAATATTTGTAAAAGTGAATGGGTATAAAAAATTACATACATATTTCCAAAAAACGAATATATAAATTATATCAAATTAAATTAAATAAAAATTCGTTTCAAGGTTGCCTGACATTTGAGTTTATTAAATTTTTGATCTCTTTGAGCATTTAACTAAAACATTTGTGTGATTAATTTAAAGCTTTTTTATTATAATTTTTTTAAGCAAAAACTTTTTTCCCACAGTTCAATGTGCAAACAATACTCTGTATGTCACAATGCATTTTAATTGTCAATTTGTCATGATAACTTTATTGTAGTGGCAAAAAATTTAAGCCATCATACAGCATAAAGTTAGATGAAATAGAACTATTTTTAAAATAAAAATAATTTCACCAACAAATTGAAAACATTTTTAATTTTTGCTAAAAAAAAGAATAGGCAACTTTCATGTGATTTTTATTCGCAAGCAGATTATAATGTAAATCATAGATGACCCTGATTTAAAGTTGGAAAACAGATTTTAAATTGAGTTTTTATAAATTAGGTTTGGCAGTTTTTTACGGGAAGTGTACATATCAAATAAGGTATTTATAAAGAGATGTGCAGCTACAGTTTGAGGCAAAACAAAAATTAATTGAATTGAAAACCAAGAGGCAGCAGAGACTAATTTTGGAAATGGAAAGAAACAATTTCGTGATAATGACAGAAGGAACAAATTCGATGAAACTGGGTCAGAGTAGATCAAAGCAAAAATAAATTAAGAAGAAAGAATAAAACTAGCACAATTATTTTGAAAAGGTGTAAGATCATACTATAAAAGAAGGTCAAAAGTGTACAAGTGCAGAGAACAGGAAAACCCATAGCATATGAAAAAAATAGGGTAATGGGAAATAACGGTGTAAAAATAATAAAAAACGGAGGCCAGAAAGCAAAATGGAGAAATTCCAAAAAATTAAGCAAAGATAGGAAATTTGAATAAATGTAATAAAATTATTTAAAAAGATCAGATATAAAATATGTTGAAAAAAGGCAAGAAGAGGGGAAAGAAAACCATGGTCATTAGAGGAGTGGACAATGTTAGAAAAGAAACAGCTTGAAACGCAAAAACGTAAGGTTTCTTTATATAAAACATTTTAATTTTCAAACATTTGTGAAGGCATGTACATACATATGTATATGTATTTTGTATTTGTTAATATTATTTAATGACAAAGTAAACTTAGATATTTGTCAATGAACCCTCAAAACATTTAGCTGCAAGCAAAATGTAATTTTAACCAGAACATGAAAGACACATTTACTTTTTGTGTCAAACAACCAACAACATTTTTTTTCATCTCTCTATGCAGGTTAAGGACATTCAAGTGAACACAACATTTTTGTGGCCTCCTTTATTATGAAATCTTAATTGGTCAAAAGTAAAAGCTGCATAGGAAGGCTGGTAGATGTTAAAAGTTTTGCAAATAATTGGACAGTTTCAGTAATTTATCTTACATAAAAGATTTTGTCATTTGAAATGTCAAGGCTTATTTCGTGGGCAGTTGTTTAAGCAAAATATATATTTTTTTTAAGTTCAAATTTTTATGCAAACAAGAGAGCAGCCAACCAGATGTTCTTTGCGAATTGGAAAATACGCGTTAATGCGAGAGATGCGAGAAATGGTAGGCAAAGAGCTGTATAATTGACTTGTAGTATCTGTAAATAAAAGATAACCTTTC
This sequence comes from Sturmia bella, assembly GCA_963662145.1. NCBI lineage: Eukaryota > Metazoa > Arthropoda > Insecta > Diptera > Tachinidae > Sturmia > Sturmia bella. Next base: position 63,883,738 of record OY759171.1, on the reverse strand, counting down.
AGAAGAAATATTTAAGAGGAAATATTTAATTATTATTGATTTAAAGCAATGAGTTTATTTGTAATTATCACAAGTTTGATTTTTAATACGCAAGCAGTTTTTTGCGAACTAAAATACCAAGTTCATGAAAAATAAATGTGTTTCTTTTTCTTGGGAAAATGAAAAAAAAAAATAAAAAAAAGTTTTCAACTTTTTCTAATGCTGTAAGAAAATAAAACATTTGTTTGTAGGCTCGTGCATACAAATAACTTTTACAGCATTCCAGTATTAAGTTACTTACTTGCCGTGCCTCATTAAAATTAATTATTTGAACTCTTACCAACTGCATAAGCAACTCATTTAAACTTAAAATGTACTACAGACCAGCGGAATCAAACGAACAAGAAACAGAAAAAAGAAGGAAAAGGCAATCAGTATAAGAAATCAACCACCGCATGCCATTTAAAATGTTGGACCAATTTATGCTGCTTGCAAACCACGGCCAAGTAACCACAGCAACTATATTATAATAAGTGCTGAGAAAAATTTAAAACTGAATACAGATTCAAACAAACATTTGCCATCAAATTGTAAATAGGAAATTAAAAAACAGACATAGCTATATAGAAAAGAAAGCCATTTGAAAGCAAAATGAAGAAAACTTAAACGAAGGAAAACATTCAAAGTTGTTGTAGTAACCTTTTTTTTAACAGCTTTACGGTTTTCGATTTTAATTTTTCGCTTTCTTTTAACTTAAGATTATTATAAGGAAAACTAAAGCTTTTTAGACAAATAAAAATTCACTTTTAATGCAAGTGATTTGGAGCAGCTAATGCAAGCTCTCAAATATTAAAGTTTTATCATATTCTTAAAGGAAGAATTGAAAAAAAGTCTAATGAAAGAAAGCTAAAGACATGACTAATCGGTGCTTATTTTAACCAATAAGAGACAGTAAAATAGGGGGGCTCAACACAATTTCTTTTGGCTTAAAAACACAAAACAACCATCATAATTTAAACATTAAACTTACTAGAGGATTCATAAATGCTTGATGCACAAGCGAACCATAAGAGGGCATTACACAATGGCAATAACTAAAATGACACAAACATAAATGACTCCATAATATTTTATACAGACACTTTGATAGTGTTGTTTTCTCGTATTATGTGTTCCCCTAAATAAGTTATTTTTTTATGGCAGTAAACCCAAAACATGCCCAAAAAACAATGAAGCACTCTATTATATGTAATATGAAGTGACACTACTGGTGAATGTGTGTATGTGTTCATTGTATTGCAATGGTATTTGTGTGAAAATATTTTTGTACACATATTTTTTTTTTTTTATATGATTCGGTCATTGTGAAAGCAATTTTCGTGTGATTGCTGAAACAAGAAAGAAACGAAGGAGCGAAAACAACAATAAAATATTTATTAACTACAGCAAAAAGCAAATTAAGATTACCTTAAGATTACAGTGCAAATTGAGCCATTAAATTTTGGTGCTGTTTGTTTTTATTTTTTTTTTTTGCTTTTCTCAGATTAGTTTCAGTTTTACACCAGGCATTAAATCGAAAAAAAAACTTATATTTTATGTCCTATAAGAAACTAAAACATATTTTATAGAGTCTTGGCACGTGATAAGAAAATTAACACTATTCAGATTGATAAAAATGAAACGTAGTTCGTTATAATATTTGCAGGCTACCAAAGAGGGCAATAAAAAAATGTAAAGAAAAAGAAATATATATATATATATTCATAACAATAATTTGCTTAAGTAGAAAAAGTTAAGCTTTCGCAGCCTAAAGGTAGGAAATACAAGCAGAAATGGAATTTTTGTGCAAATATGCTTATTACTTTGGTACTGTTTTAAGAAATTATATAATATACCGCTGTGTTAAAAGAACTGGAAATATTAAAAAGTGTGTAGTTTAGTTTTTTGATTAATGAAGTAGGTTTATTAAAAAATCTTTTAGGTTTCATTGAGATTTGATTAGCACTAATTTTTGGATTTTATAATGAAAAAAGTGGCAAGTCCTAGCTTCTGAAAAATATTTACTCAAAGAACCCAAACATAGAAATAGAGCATCTAAGAACAGCATTTCCATTTTCTTTAAATTTCTTTATGTCAACGCTTTGATGGATAAAATTGTGCCAGAGTTAGAGTGACACCTGATAATTTTTTTTATTACCATTGGAATGAGTTTTTGAGATCTTCGCTAAGACAGGCGTACTTAAACTAATCTGGTTTTTATTGTATTTGTTAAAGAAAATTATGTCAAGCAAACTTAAGCTGTGGCGCAGTTTCAGCTTAGCTGAACCTAGTTTAACTGAGATCTCAATGACACAGCTTTAGAACTTTTATAAAATTAAGCAACTAGGGTTTGATCACTAAGATTTCTCTGATGCAGTGGAGTGGAATCCAGTGAATATATGGTGAAATATGTTCAAGGGAGAAGGAGGAACTTTAGTAAGAGAACTTATCAGACAATCTTTGTCCCTTCAACTTTATTCGCATATTTTAAATGCCTGAAAAGGATAAGCATAAAATTTATTTTATTATTGCCATATATTTTAAGCAAAAAGTTTTAACTTTTTACAATAAATTTTGCTTATAAGATTTCTAAGATTGGGAGATTGAAATAATTTTTATTTCAAATATTTCTTTTTTCTTTAGAAAACTTCTGCAAAATGTAATATTTGAAAAAAAAAAAAATTATGTGTGCGTTATGCCTCTTTTCTTCTCTTCTCTTCTCTTCTCTTTACTACGCTGCACATCTCCTTCCGTCTCTTTCTTACTGTTACCTGTTCTTTTCCCATATTCATTCGTCTACACTGTCGCCTCTTATAATAGCTTCCATTCGTCTATACTATCTTTTTTCATAATACCTCACTGTGGACAATTTAAGCAAACTTTCTTTGGTCCCACTCAGGATACTCCAATATTCTCATAACAATCTTAAGCTTTGGTTGTTTATATTTTCGAAGACTATTTATATAGTGTTTTCGTTTTCTGATTTTTTTAAACATCTTTGATGTGTTGTTGTTGCGATTTTTTTTTAATTTAGTTTTGTTTGTTGATGTCGCTGTTTCCACTGAAACAGCTGGCAGTTGCTGCAACCCATAATTTTTTATTGGTTGACCGTGAACGTTTTTTTTTCGCTTAAAACGTCCTTAATGTTTGGTGGATTGATATAACTCAATAATATTGTTGAATGTTTGCTAAATTGTCAATATGAAGAGTATTCTTTGACAAAATTGAACGTATATATCCTGAACACTTGATTGTGTGCGTGTTGTGCGATTGAGAGGAGAGATAATAATATTTGCTGTGGTATTGTTATTTAACAAAGAACACATCGTTTGTCAAACTGAAATAGAAATTCTTTTACGAACTGATTTAAATTTGTTGATATTCAAATCGAAATTGATTGAGATTAATTTTTTTTTTAGATTAAGAATAGCTTGGTAGTTGACGTGCATGTACTTGAACCAAAACTTACTGTTTTTGTACACCCTGAAAATAATGCTTAAATGAAAATACTTATCACGCCATAGCTTTAATATTTGAGTAGAAATTGCTGTGTCACCGATATGTCAGAACAGGAATTGACAAAAACCAAATAATTATTTTCTTATGACAACTCTTTTCGTTTTGCTATTTCAAAATTACACCACCTCTAGTCGTCTTACTGTGCCGATTTGTTTTTGTTTTTCTAAACAAACGTCAATACGTGCGCCTGTTCTGAAATCTGTCGTGTATTGACGCTAAGCTCTTGATTTAATTTCACATTAAATACAGATACAAACGCGAATTACTTACCAACACCAACACCAACAAACAACATAATCCCACATAACAACAGCAACAAAACCAAAGGCAGCAGCAATGTTTAGAAATCGCAACACAATGCATTAAATGGTCAATATGGATTTTAGTATTTTATTCAATAGTGTTACTGGGATTCAGTAATGATTAAATGTTCATGTTGTACGAAATTTAAGCCACTTGAGTCAAATGAAACCTCTTGAAACAATGAATGACATTTGTAATACCCAGCAGCAGCAGCAGCAGCAACAACAACAACAACTTGAACAAGAGCATGCAAGAGGGCAAATAAATACAACAAGAATAACTATTGCAAAAGATTAACTTAATGGGGAAATTTTGACAAGAGCCATCTAGAAAGCTAAAGACTACTGACATGTCTTTTAGTTTTGGGGAATTAGAAAATCTTTTCAGTGCAAAATGTTTTGAGAAAAGCATTCTGTCACTGACACAAACAGGCACAGATATGGGCGATGCTTGAACACATCCTTTATTTGATTAAATACCACAATGTTAAGCTGGCTAGATTACAAAAGTAATTGTGCGATATTCGAGGTACATGGAGAAAGATTTTTGTGAAGCGACAGAGCAACAAGCGTGGTTGAAGATTGAAAGGGAAGGCTTAAGAATATATTTGTGGCCATAAGCGATAATCGCTTAAGTTATTTTAGTTTTTTTTTTCTCCAAAAAGTATTAATAAGCTACAAGCATTTCCTGTTAGCAATTGTTGTTTTTAATAATAATACAGCAAAAGGTGGTCTTTGAGATGATAATGGAAATTAATTTTAAAATATAATTTTGTCTTGAGCAGACTTAGACGATTATCGTTTGTGAGCTTATACTTAGTATCTTTGTTTTAAAGCGATTAACACGCTTTTCATAAGCACCATCAGCCCTTTACTGTAACTGGCCACAATTAAAGCTATCGTTAAGAAACCCTACACTCAACTAAGCGATGAAGTTGTACAAAATTGTGCAGTAGAGCGATTCTGTAACTTTATGTGATCCGATATTCGATATTTTTCGCTTATACTTCATCGCTTGCAGTAGCAATTGTGTGATTCTGTCATATTATTTCAACTATGATAAAAAGCCGTAATTTTACGTTCCTGTGGATTTGAGTTTTTTAAACATTATTTGAGTTTTGTCTTGGTTTTTTTTTATTTTTTTCTCTATTGGCTTACAAATTATAACAAATACACTTTGTGGATTAGAAAAACAACAGGTAAATGTTTGCCGTTAAAACATGGCCTGTCAGTGAATATCCTTGGGATATGTTAAAATAGTGCCGAAACTATTTGAGCGAAACTATTACCGATCTTAACAGTTACAGAGTCCAGCTACTGTTAAACATTTAATTTTAGCGCAGTGGCTTATAATATTAATATTATATTATATTTATATTAATATTATAATATTAATATTATAAAAATTATAAAATTAATATTATAAAAATTATAAAATTAATATTATAAAAATATTAATATTATATATTAATATTTTTTTCACAAAAGTTTCACTTTATAGCAGTAAAAATTTGTTTGAAGCTGTAAATATGGCTTTTTCTAAACAAAGCATTGATATTTTAGCGATGGCGCCAACTTTATCACTGGGAACTTCATAACTGAATCACTCGCTTAATTACATGCAAAACAATCTTATTGTTGCTTTTACGGCTTTTGTTCCAGCAAGCGATGTCGAGCAACATTGTGGGCTTGACACTAAATTTTTACCAGCTTAGTTGAATTTAGAAAGTCTTAGCGGTGGCTCTGCAGAGTGGGACATATTTTGTTAAATTTGTCAGCCTAGTTTTATAATAGAATTATAGGAACAATATTGATAAATTATAGGATTCTGAATTGAGAAAGTTGTGTACAGTAGGGCATAGTTTGATTTACATGTCCTTAGTAGAAAGTCTATTAACTACAGCTGAAGAGCAATCAGGTCTTCTATATCTTAGAACAAAGATAAGTTGATTGACCTCAGCACTAAAATAAAATTCAGCGTGTCAGAAATTTCAAAAACCTTTAATATATCGAATGTAAAATGTGTTGTAGTGAATGCTTGTATAAATCCTTCTTTAGCCTGCTTGCAGCACTGACTCTCGCATTTGACCTTATCACACACTTATGCACACAAACTTCTCTTTGTATCCGGCTGTCTATCTTTCTGTGCATTTGACTGATCGCCTGTCATTTGTTGCATTTGTTTCAACTATTCAAGTTCATGTTGCGTGTTTGATAATCTAAATCTAAATTTTAATTTGTCAATCAGTTGTGGGCCTTTTCAAATAGCACTTGTTTGTCAGGGAGTGTGTTTGAATTGGTTTTATTTGGGGAATTGCATTTGTAGTGCACCTTAAAGTATGCTTTACAATATGCTTTTATTGTAATTATCTGTTGTTATTTTGTTGTTTATTTGTTTCGAAGGTATTTCTTTTTTGTAACTTTGTCACCTGCTGCCAGCCACTAATGGACATGCAAAATCAATGTCTGACTAACATTTTTATTTTTTATGTGGCATAATACCTTCCATAGATTTGAGGCATTTTACAATGCCTGCAATTTCCGGGAGATTTTCTATGTACGCTTACATATTTTTTCTTTTTTTTTACAATTGTATGTGGTTCACCTACGGTGTATTTGTTCTGGTCACGCAATAAAAATTGTGCAGCATTGGGCTGCGGTGAATAGAGAAACAGAGACACAGTTTAAAATAGTAGAAACAGAAAAAAAATTATATTAAAATAGAAATCAAAATCTCTTCATGGTAGTTTGTAGGGGCTTTAGAATCATTCATTTAGTGACACATACTAGAGTGCCAGAATAAAAATTTTTTATATTTAATTTAGCTACTAGATGCAAAACAGTGGCTTGCTTCAGCTTAAAAGCCTGAAATCATAAACTTTAAAAGTAATAATCAAGATTTTTTTATAGAAAAAATGATTTAGCTCTCAGAAAATAAGGCCTAATTAACTTTCCAACATTTTTTGAGGGACATTGTGAGACAGAAGTGTTTTGTTCTGTCTTACAGCTTTACACCATTTAAGGCATTCGAAACAAATTTAAAGCAACACAGTAATAAATTCGTGGCCCATTTTCGCAAAGGTGGGCCCTTTTACGCTGGACATGTCTATAGTTATTTTCTTAATAGTCTGTCAATCCATTTCTCGCTTAAACTCAATGTCATCAAATTAATTTCAGGCATTAAATTAGAAAAAACTCTGGTGATAATAATCATAAGCTTTTCTCTTCATTTAACTACAATTATTTAAAGTCTGAATAAAAAATCGTTTATTTTTTTTTGTGTGTGCTCAATGCATTTGTGTCTTATTTAAGCAATTAAAATTGACATAAAAACTGTATGTGCACTGCTGCTGGTGTGGCTCGTACTATTAAGTATGCAATGTATCTGTATGTATTCGTTTCTGCGGAAGTATATTTGTGTGTGTGTGTGCGTGCCTGTATTGTTTATTTTAAATTCAAAAATAGTAAAATATGCAAACTTAATTTGTGAAATAAATACACACACACACATACAGGCATAGAATGTGACATTGTCATTTGCACGCATGTATAAACAGAATATATTTATAAAGGTGTAGGCATGTGTGTGTTAAAGTGTATGAATTTAACTGTTGATATAAATACATATATACCTATACAGTTTTGTACGGTATATAAAGCAAAATATTCAGGTTTATAAATTTATAAATGTTAACATGCATATCTGCATGAGTGCCAGCAAATGTGTATTGTTATTTACATAAATGTGTCATTATGTGGAGCAACAGGGTGATATTATAATGCCTGTACATTTTACATTTTATAGAAACCGCGGGCGGCTTAATGAAGCCACAACATACTGTGGAAAAACAATTTTTCGTCCAAAATTTTGTCGAACTAGAATGGTTTGTGGTGAAAACACTTTTTAAAAACTAACCCTGTGTATTGGCTTGCACCAGCCTGTCATTTAAACAAACATAAGTGGTTATTAATTTGCATGCTTGACTAACTGCACTTTAAATGCACACAAGCAACTTTTACTTCTAACGTTTTCAATTGCAACAACAACACCACAAAATTATTAACATGTATAACAACTATAAAAATAATAATAATAATAATAATAGCAATAACTACAACAATTTGAAAATCAACGCAATAAAAATAATAATCACAGCAATGACTTAAACCACTTAAAATTGACATACAAACAGAAATTCTTGCTGCACCGACTTCGCAACCACTTCACCCACACAATTGCAATTGTTTGTACAAGTTTTTGTTCAACTTGAACGGACAAAAAAATAAATATTTTAAAAGTTTATTTAACTAAAGTGCAAAGTGTTGTAGGTTGATTAAAATAACTACATTTGAAAAAAGGCTTCGGCAAAAGAATTTGTTACCAATACCATCATCTGTGAGAGTTTTTGTGCTTCCTTTGTAAGTAGTTTTTTTTCCAATTGTTCTTGCTGGTTTTTGCAATTGTGATTTTAATTAATACATTGTTTTTACTAAGGACTCAGCAATTATGTTTTGCTTTATTTCTCCCTTTTTTCTGTTACTAGTATTGTAAAACTTTTAAGGCATTAAATAAATGCAGACAAGAAAATATATCTTTTGTATCCGTTTTAATTTTTGGAAGCAAATAAGAATTTAATTAAAAAAAAAAACGGAGAAGATTAAAATACTTAGAAATAGAATTAAACTCAGTGAACTAACAAGTTTTAATTAAGGGATTCTGGGAAAGGAAGCGGGGATAGGTCTAGGATAATGAGTCATTATTAAAGTTTTGTTGCATATTCTGGGGGTAAAGAAGACTTAATTGATTTGTAATTGTGTGCATATGTAGAAAAAACAGTTATTACTGTAGATTATAAGGCGAACTATGATCTGCTTTGATGTGATGATTTTTAAGTTTAGGGGTTTCACTTTAATTTTTGATTACTTTATCCATAAATCGAAATTATTTGATATTTAAACATGTTATTTTTTTTATTAGTTTTTCTCAAAATAAAATTAATATTGCAACATATAAGAATTTAGAAAATATAAATTTAATTTTTAAGTGGATATTTTATGTTTTACAACTATTAATTACTTTATCGAGCTTTAGTATGATTTCACTTACTCAGAATTGAGAAAGATTTCTTTATAAAAAATATAATATTTTCTTATAAACAGTTGAGCATTTAAATGAAGTAGTAAAAGATTTAATTAAAAATTCTTTTGCTAAAAAAACTTGAAACTGAATTGCTTTACTTTTCTTGTCGTTTTTCACCAAAATTCCAGCAGAAAATTCAAAGGAAGTAATATAGAACTAAAAGCCCCATAAACTAATTAACAATTGTAAGTTGTAAAGTTTGATTAAAAACTTATACCTATTTTTAATAACTTCGCCGAAAAATTGCAAAGTTTTAAATTACTGCTATCACCAGCAAAAAAAAAAAAAGATAATCAATTGGAAATCAATTGAATGTTGGCGAAAGAATATAAAATATATTTCCATCGAAATCAAGCCTAATATAATTACTAACAATTATATTAACACGTTCAATCAGAGGAAAAAAATCGGGAAAAAATTCAAAGTTGCTCAATAGATTAAAAATAGACAGTCACTGATGAGGGGTTCAGATAGTAGTAGAGCTTTTTTTTTTTATTATTTATTATCATTTGGGGCCCATTGTGCAACTCAAACAAAATATAATCTTTGTGCAGCCTCCTTTCCTATAGACTATGACCCAGACTATGTTACCGAGGTCCTTAGGATCCAACAGCACAGCACCCAGGCGTCTATGTGCACATCGAGGTAATCATCTAGTCTGGCTTCTTAGGATCTCAATTAAACTAGGTTTAGTTAAACTATAAGTAGCTATGTGCTGGCGTTACGGCGAAATTATAAAATTTTTTATTATTCCATCACAAAAAAACCTTTCCAATAAATATAAATTGTTTGGTCCAAACATTTTTTATAAAATTGTTATCGGCGGTAAATGATTTTTTGTTCAGCTTAACTTAATCGAATTTAACCAAGATCTGAAGAACTCAGCCTTAGTAAATATTTTTGTACAATTTTTAAGACAAATTTTTAGTTTGTAAATTTTTCCAATATTCTGCGGTGCCCAGTGATTATTGCATTAATTAATTTTGATTATGAAAGTCTATTAGATGCGCCTTAGTGTTATTGAATTATTTTATTTATTTATTTATTTATTTATTTTTATCCATTTCCTGTACAACAAGATAACTCTTATAATTAAAGTACAGAAAATTAAAATATGTAATTTAATTACTTTAAGGCCCAGAACTTTAACACAATAATAATGAAAATAGTTTTCATTTAGTCCATAAGTGAACCATAAAATAAGCAATTATTTTATAATCCTGTTAATCTTAAGACAAGTGTTGTAGCTGAAAACAGCAGATGATCTTCACAGAAGAAACGTCTTATTAGAAAAAAAAACATTATACTATTAATAAATCTCTTATTAAGAGCTTGTAACAAGCTTGCTAAGCAAAAAGAGAATTAACATTAAGGCGCGTTTAAAAACTGAAGAAAAAAATTATTTAAAACTTTCGATTCAGGTATTTTAATTCGATACTTCACTTTAGAGTCATAAAAAGAGACACCTAAACACACCGGTGAATAATTGACACCTACTGGTTTGCGTTCACTTCGTGTTCTACACTCTTTATAATGTTTAAGCAATAAAAATAAATTAAATACACGTGTTACAGAGTTAACTTTTGAAAAAATAAATTATAATTTAATTTTGCAAAACGAAGGCGTTTCTAGAATTTCCACTGTCTTGAGAATATACGAATTCTTGAAACTAAAGAGTGCAAAATGTTGTAATAAAATATTAAAAACTCCCACAACTTCCCACACATGGGCTGCAAACGTTACACAAGTCAAGCTATTAATGGTGATGGTTCTGATGTTTGTGATGGTGACGTTGACTGTGTCTGGTTTCATTAGGTTTATAATTTTTCTTCTCTTCCCAGGGAAATTTTATTTTTTATAACTAAATTAACGATGATTTGTGATTTTGTTTTAGTCGTTTTTGTTCAGACATTTTTAGGTGTTTAATCATGTAGCAATAAATAATGTTGTTAAACATTATACAATATTTATTGACTTTTATGTTTTTCTCGCTTACGTTACGTAGATGTTATAACATGTTTAAGGTAAGGTTTAATTAAAAAAGAGATTAACTTAACCACTGAAATGAAATTATTATTATAATTTTTTTTTTTTTTTTTTAGCAAAATTTGCTTTAAGAAGGCGCAAGAGTTTGCACATGATGCTGGCGTAAATGAATTGTCTGATACAAACTCGGTAAATTAGTAAATATAGGAAATTTAATTTATATACACTAAAAAAAAAGAAAGTTAACAGTCTTGGAAAGCAAAAATGTATTAATTTCTTTTTTAAAACGGCTTTGTTTCAAAAAATTTCGTTTTAATTCAGCTCGATTTTCATATGAAAAAATCTTAAGTTTCTAGCAATTTATCAAATCAAGACAGTTGGTTGAAAGTATATGAAATATATGTATATTGAAATAACATCTGAAAGAAAAGTTGTGCAAAACTTTTTTCTTGTGATTTGCTGCAATGCACTTTTCATAAGTGACCTGGAAACAACATTTTTGCAATTAAAAATAATTTTTTTTTGGTTAGATCTCCTATAATAATAACAATTGCCGTAAAATGAAAAAGTGTGCTGCCAGATGGTTACAGATTTTATACGTGTAGCTGGTGCTGGTTATAATAGGGAGGAGCATATCCCTTATCGCAGCCGGACTTCTGTTGTCAAGAACAAGTTTTGCATACCTACAAAAAACTACTAAACTCAAATTAAAAAAGTATGACTTTGGCTGCTCAAAGCCGTTTATGAATTCGTGATGTTAAGTTCTGTTTAAAAAACCTTTAATCTGGCAGCACTATTTAAGCAATATTTTCATATTCTCCTTAGCAAACTCCGCAACTTCAGCATCGAGTTATTAACTTACTAGAAGCCTCTGGCAGACTTTTCGTTCAGTCCATGACGCCCTCGACAAACCTGTATTTCTTTCAAAGCCTTTCTAATGATTCTAAAATTTCCTAAAACTTTAAGTCTTAATGACTTATCACTACAATAGAATAAGATCATGAATAAGTAATGAGTTGGAAGGTGTTGCATTATCATTCAATATGAAATCAGTTTAAAACGAAAATACATATGTGGTACAGCGAGCATTTGTTCTCTAAAAGTATCAGATATCTAAATGAGGAGCTTTATAGTTGCTTGATTTATAACCCCGCCAGTTCAAGATGTTCTAAATGTGCCATGGTAAAGTTACTTAAGCTACTGCCATGGTAGTTAATACCTCAAAGGAAGCATACTTCTGACCAACCCTGGCTGGCTGGAAAATAAACTGCAGTACAAAGTGAAAGTGAATTTTAAATAACCAATACAATACAGAGATCTAAAATACGTATTATGTTTTCATGAATAAGTTGCCAATAATATTGAAGATAATGTTTAAAAAGCAAACTCGACATTAAAGTTAAGTAAACTAAAATTATTTCCTATTACACAGTGATAAAAAACAAAATACCTCAGCAAATGCTAATTAATATCCTGTGAACGCCTTAAATATGCACATAAAAAAAAGTACAATTTGTTGTTGCAATTTTCCGCCCATATGGTACTTTTGTAGGATTATTATTGTTGAAAAAAAAAAAATTATATGTTTGCATTAAAATATAAATTTAAAATAAATTTTGTGTTTTATTAAATGAGACATTTGCTTTTATTTATTTTTCACAAGAGAACAGGAGCGCATCACAAACAAAAGAGTCACACGAAGCGGCGATCTTTGTAGGGCTGACAATATAATATTTTCCTGCAGGTCTAAAGGCCTGCCAGCAACTTCTTTTACTGGTCATGCTAGATCACATGCAATGAAAAATTTGTTTGACTTTTTTCAATTATGAATGAAAATTTTCTTGTAGGAATTCTCAGCCAACATTGAGAAAGAGTTGTGGAGCTAATTAATTTAACTAATTTAAAAACACCCTGAATTAAAAGAGAGCTTAAAGAATTTAGATTTATTGCTGGGGAACAGCTACCATTTACATCTTATAAGCTGCGAATTCAAGCTTAATTCTTGGTTTTGGGTTGTCGTTTACTATTTTTTGTAGAAATTTTTAAACTACTCTACCATTTGAGGTTTTGAGTTATTTCCTGTTCTTGCTTGTCCCCCAGCTGAAAAGTCTCCGTTTTTTGCTTAAAAGCATTAATTAGTTAAAGAAGTATGTTTTCATTATACGTTCAAATTTGAGTGGCACTTTTGAAGTCATATCTTTAGGGTCAAATTTTTGCATTTATGATACATAAACTTTTTAAATGTATTAGATTATTATACCTTTTAAATAGAAGCAGTGTTAATGTGCAGCACAGTAGATATTTTTGGTAGAGGTGCACAATTGGCCCCAAATGATAGTAATAGTTTCCCTAAAAATTTTGGTAGTACGTTGATTATAGCAACTTTAGACTTATTAGCTGGGGGACTACTAGCTATTTTCTATCCTCTGTAAAATCCGCTAGAGTCCATTTATTTTCTCATCTCTGATAACATTTGATTTACTTATTTTTGTCTTGCTTTTTTTGCGGTTGTAAAATCTGGACATTACTTTCTTTTCTCAGACATCTGTTAAAGAAGTTTTATGAACATGTGTATAGAGGACCTTTGCCTGGTAATGAGGTTTGGCCTCTGTTAAATCAGGCCTTTTAGAAACCCTTTTTTTCCTCTTCTTTTTTTTAAACACAGAAAGTATGTGCACCCATATACATACATATGTATATGTGTGCAAATGACTTTTGCAGGTATGTGTGTGTGTGTGTGTTTTTTGTGCATATGTGTGTTAAGTCTTCAGTATTTCAGCATGCATATAAACCATATAAACCAAACAAATTGATTTTCATTTCATTTATTTATTGATTGATTTGCAATTTCAATGAATTGAAATATTGAGAAGAAATTGAAAAAAAAAGTATAAAAAAATATATATAAATAAATGTTGCTTTCGGTTTTCCATCTCTCATCACCTGCATATTTGAAATTAAAAATATTGTTTATAATGAAAATTTTATATTTAAATCAAATGTTTGTGAAATTGTAGATTTTTATATTCTTCGCCACACAGGAGGTGGTGTTGGTAAACATGTATAAAAGTTATTCATTATGTTTACAGATTTGGCATTATTTTTGTAATGATGTGAATGAATTTTAGAGGCATATATGTATATATGTATGTATTTTGTGTTGGCAAAGCATGTCATATTTTGAAGGAAATGATCAGCAATTATTATTATTTTTGAATCTAAATTTTCAAGCGAATATATATATATATATATATATATATATATATATATATATATATATATATATATAAGTGATATTAAAATAATTTAGCTTTAGAGCTTAAACTCAGTGAGCAGACTTAAGCAGAGTTATATTAAAATTTTGATTTGTAAATTAAGTTCTTTTAGGATAACTGAAGAATATACACAATGAAAAATAAACACCAGCTTATGATTCTATAACATATGGAAAAATGGGAAAAGTAGATTAAGTAGTAAAGTTTCAAACATTCTTTGAAGCTATTTCGAGTTGATTAGTATTAAGTAAATGATGACTAAAAGAGATAGAAAACAATCAATAATCTATTTTAGGCCTAGAATAATTCTGTAACATATACTTAGCCAGCTGAGTTACAGTTTGTCAATATTTTAGATGCTTAAATGCTTCCTCCGTTAAAAATCTGCACAAGCGTTGAATCCGTTGCTTTTGATTGAGGGTAACGAGAGCAAACCGAGTTTACATGTTTGAATGTGACCTCCGGTAAAAGTCTGCACAAGTGTTGAATTCATTGCATTTAAGGGCAATGAAAGAGAACTGAATTTAAATGTTTGAGCGCATCCTCCAACTGGGCTAAAATAAGAAATCTTAATTTTTTGATTTCTTTACGGGGAAGAAGCAGGGAGCTGTTATGATTGATTATATTGATCATGTCAGTGCTTTTTTTAAAGTGCATAGCTGGTATCACATTCACTGGAACTTGGGGTAGCAACATTTGAATCTTAATGTACTTAGTCAAATATGCATTCCTGCGCTGCTTCATTTGGTTTCGAATGTTTGTATCATACTTCTGGTTTGTAGTCACATGAGAGTTTCAGCCAAGTAAACTTCTTTTTTAATCTTCGATAAAGAGTAACTAAAGCACGCTCCTATATAGTTTCCATATATGCTTAGAATGTTAGTCTTACAAGTTACTTCTAGGCCTAAGTGGTGAAAGAAAACAATATATAGAAAATGGGCAACTGCTCAACCGACTGATGAAGCATTCACAGCAGTAATGTAACTTTTTGCGGTAACAATATTAAAAGTTTTTCTCTCAGTGTGTCATCAAAGATATGTATTAGATGTATTTTTCCCAAAATTAATTAACGAGCTGCTTGTTGTCCTGCTATGACTCTTTGTTCCAATTTCAGTTTTGTATTCTAAGGAAGTTTGAATAGCTTTTTCGTCTTCGCTTTGTAATGCCTTGAAATAGGTCACTGTATTTATAAGAGAAGAAAAAACTAATTTTTTGTGATAAAAAAAAGGAATAAACCTATATGCCAGTTTTAAGCATTGATGGATTGCTCTCAACTATTTTACATGCTGCGAAAGGTAAATTAAGCATATTAAATTACTTAAATTGGGCAAAGCCCAATACGAAGATATGCATTCAATTTCGTTAATAGAATGTCTTACTATAGTTTCTTTTACCACTTAAGCTCTTGACAACAGCACACCCTCTTTCCATTAAACCCAAAGTGATTAAATACTTACAGCTACACACACACACACACATACACATTGCCATGATTTTGTTCTGATTTCTTTAATGGGCTTTTATGTCGGTTTGACCCTTTTAAAAGGACTTTTATTTATTTTTAGACTTTTCAATATGAAAAAGTTGTATTTTGAGAATTTTTCAATTAATATTCCTTTGCCGGCTTTAAAATGTCTGTTATTAACCTAATTTTGCTGTAATGCAGGGATGGGTTGCTGCTTTATGAAATAAGGTAAATGAAAAGAGGGGAAGATCGTTTTCATATTAGATAATTTACAAAAAAAAATTAGTTTTCTATTTCTTTCTTTTTTTTTCCTCCTTTTTTGCCTGTAATCCTTCTTACTCTCTTCACTTGCAAGCATTTGAGTATAACAGGGATTTGCATTTGCAAATGAATTCATCGGCCTAAGTGGTCATTTTTCATTTTAAGACTTGTAGCTGCTACAATTGGAAGGCTTTTTATTTGTGTTTTGTGGCTTTTTGTTTGTGTTTGTTTGATAAAAAGGATTTTTTTTATTGTCTCTGTGGAAAGTTTGCTTTGTTTGAAGTTTGTTATTAAGGAAGTTGTGGCTTTTGCGGTTGCCATAAATTGCCAGGCAAAAAGTAGCCAGAATTGGAGATTTCTTTTTGCCATGCTCTTTATCATAATGCTACATTATTCAGTTAATTTTTAAGGTAACAGGAAAGCAGTGGTTTTCAAATTCTAAGCAAGAAGTTGCATATGTATCGAGAGAGGGGCCATGACCGTGTTTGTGAGCAAATAGAGTTCTGCAGGGCATTTTAAACACTTAAGATTTTTAGTTTGTATTGAAACTTCAATTATTTTAGTGAAAATAAAAATGTTGATGTATAGTGTAAAGTGGTTCATTTTTTTCGAGGATGCCGCTGGTCCAACGACAACTCGCTATAGGGCCTTGCTAACTGAATTGTCCTACCGCAATTGATCAAATTATGTCTGGAGGGCATGTGGTTCCAACAGGATACAGCAACGGCACGCTCTGTGCGACACACGACCGATATTGTGAAAGCTTAACAACATGGGCTACCATAATATGTACTGGTCCAAAAACTAATAATAGGCTTCATAAATATTAATGCCTAAACATTTAGTTAGAGCTAAAGTTCTAGCTTAACAAGACTTTTGCATAATGGATTTGGAGCTTATACTTGACTACAGTAAATCAGTGAACCATTTAGTGTTGATTGCTTTCGGAAAGAGAAATTCTCAACGTTGTAAAAAAGTCAAACAGCTGATGTCTTGGTCTGTTTGAAGACTGCGGCTTAAACACTAAATTGCTTTTGCTTAAATGCGACTTAAGTAAATTTAGCAAACCTCTTTTTCGGGCATAAGATTTAAAATATTTTGATAAATTGTAGAATCTGACACATTTGGCAGGATCAAAAGCACTTTTTTCGCAAATATACTTTAAAAAAATGTTTTTCTATAAATATTTTTAAGCCTCAATTGGAAGACTAAAAACGATTCTTATTTAGAGCTAAAATATTTTTTTTTAATACTAATTGTGTATTATTTTCGCCACAAGAACTCTCCAAATAATTTTCAATATAAAAAAGCCACACACAATTGCAATCCATGCTTATTTAACAACTATTTAATACATTTTAGTATTTGTCAAAAATACCAAATAAAACGATTTGTGGCCTAAAAAATTAAAACAAAACAAGTGTTTTACCTAACAAAATTAAATAAAAATAAATTATTTTTTGTTTAACACAAACCGCTTAAAATGGTTCATAATGTTCCAGCAAATAATTAAAGCAAAAACAAATTAGAATTTATAATCTTTTTTTTCTTTCTATTAGTTTTGAAAACTAGAAAATTATTTAAATATTTATAAGTACTTGGGGTGATTATAAAATATTTTATACCTTCATATGTGTATGTTGTTGTCTGTTATTTTTCTTGTATAATTTGTTGTCATTTTCGCTGTCATGCGTTGGAAAACATAGAAATAAATTGCATTATTAAATGTAAATTAATGTTAGATAATTTATAATGAAATACAGTCACACTCGTATAGCGTTTCACCTTTTTAAAGGGATTGCAAGTTAGTAATTAAATGGCATTTTAATAAATTCACTTAGTGGGGTTTTTTGCTGAGCTTTACTGTTCGCGATTTGTCAAAGAAAATATAAATTGTTAATTACAAATACAATTTTATGTTTGCACTTAACACGATTGTAAAGCGTTTTATATGCAATAGTTTGTTCATGCATTTTTGTTCGAATAGAAATAAACAAGTGCTTAAATGTTGACACAAATTAAATTTTAATGCAACACAAAAAAGTACTTTAAAATAAAAACGCACGCAAGACCCCTTTCAAACAGAGGTCAGTAAAAACGCAAGCCTTATGTGATTCTCTATTGTAAAAATAAATGGAAATAGAAATTTAATAAAACGATTTTAATTATTTCAGTAACGTAAGAGGAGCACTGGCAAGTATAAATCTAAATAGTTCCAGATAAAAAGAAAAACTTTTTTAGATGAAAATTTGAAAAAAAAACCATTCATTATATCGAGCCATTCCCACCAAAATAATGTATCCCACACCATAATCGATTTTTGTTTTTTTATCGAAATCGATATTTTAACATCATTTGCATCATCTGTCAATATTTCATTGCTGTAGATTAAACCGTTATGATTTTATAACAAAAAGAATTTTAATGTAAATGCATAAGGCGAGTTGTTTACATTTTCTTTGAACGGTTGAGTGGGATACAATTAAATTCTCTTTTAAAATAAATGAAACACAGTGGAAAAAAATAAAATAAACATAATTTTTTGAGACTTTAATTGAAGATAAAGATTTGTATTTTTGCAAGATTTAGAACAATATGTCGCAGGTATACCATGATTTTTTTTTTTTGCAAAATATGTTTTTGTCTTCAATTATTGGATATTTTTACAGTTCTCCCTGGTACCGTATAGCGATTCAGATGAATCTTTCGTTGATTTAAATGGTTTGGAAAGTTTAAAAGAAGTCGAAGAGGAAACGTGTGTTGGGAAAAGGGGCTACAGAAAGCAAAAGAGAATACCTAAAAGGCTGCAGAAAGTTAAGAAAAAAAATACGAGTGTTTTGCCCAACCCGTGCTTAAAGAAAAAATGTCCAAATTCGTGTCATGATAAAATTTGTGAAGATGAAAGGGTAAGAATAAATGAACATTTTTGGGGAATAGGCAACAAAATTAGACAGAAAGATTGGCTGTCTTCTTGTGTTAAACAAGTCGATATTAAAAGGCGGTATGGAGAAAGTGACAGAAAAAAGTGCAGCTTTAATTATTTTATCAATATCAATAATACCAGTTTTAAAGTTTGTCAAAAATTTTTATTGAAAACGTTGAACATTTCACAAACGATTTTAATATCCGTAATAAGAAATACAAGTTCATATAAAACTTGCCTTGAAAATATAAAAAAGCCAACTGCACACAACAAATCTGATGAAGCAAGCATATCGCTAGTAAAATCCTTTATAGAACAACTACCAGCGGTTCCTTCACATTATTGCCGGAATAAGAGTAAAAAATTATATCTGCCTCAAGAATTTCGAAACATAAAAACTGTATATCAGCATTATGTAGAACATTTGAAAACTATTAATAAAGTAAATAGTCAGTTATCGCTAAGAGTATTCCGTAATATTTTTAAAAACAGTTTCAATTTAGGCTTCCATTTACCTAAAAAAGATAAATGTATCTTATGCGAGAATTACAATAATTTAGACACAGAATCCAAAAAGCAATTGGATTCATCAGAAGAGTATCAAATGCATCTAAAGGACAAAGAGAAATCTAAGCAAATATTTTTGGAGGACCAAAAGCTATGCAAAGAGAATCCGGCTTATTTATGTACAAGTTTCGACTTGCAAAAGGTCTTAAATACCCCCTATGCAAAATGTGTAACTTTGTTCTATTCTAGAAAATATTCATTCTACAATGAAAGTTTTTATGAGAGTGGTACAAGAGATGGGTTTTGTTTTTTATGGGGAGAAAAGGATGGTAAACGAGGGTGTAATGAAATTTGCACAACTGTTTTGCAATACCTTAAATTAGTCGATGAAAGAAAAACCCAGTCGATAATCCATCTTTATTGTGATAGCTGCGCAGGACAGAACAAAAACAGAGCTATGCTTGCGACATTAACCTATTTTGTTGAAAATTCTAATTTTGTGACTAATATCAAAATCACATACTTGTTGCCTGGACACACCATGATGCCTGTTGATTCGATACATAGTACAATTGAATCGTTTATTCGGAATAGAACTATTTGGGCTCCAAGTGAGTGGTACACCATAATATCAAATGCAAGAACTAACCCAAGAAAATATAACTGTATTGAATTAACTAACAGTGATTTTAAAGACTGGAAGACATTTTCACAGGCGTTATTTCCAAATTCAGTGAAAATTCAATTTACAAAATTACGCTCTGTTACATTGTTCAAAAATATTCCAAATATTACTCTTAAATATGGCTACTTTGATGAATCTGAAACCATAAATTATGATCTAAATTCAATTCCACGATCCAGACGAAACTCCGAAATAGTTTCTAAGGGGCCTACTCAATTATATGATGATATATTAAACATTTCTACTGCTAAATATAAGGATTTGAAAATGCTTTGCAATAGAAAAACTATACCTGTAAAATTCCAACACGAGTATTTAAATTTAAAATGGGATGGATCTGTTAAAGATTTGCTACCTGAAACCGACCAGGAAGATAGTATTTAGCGTTCTTTATATATTTTTATCTATCGATATTCAAGTTCACAAGATTTTAATATGAATAACATTACTTTGTTAATACAAAACATTAAATATATGAATTACATTCCTTTATTTTTGTTTTATCCAATATACTATGAAATATATACACTTATTTTTTTTTTAATGAAATTTAATTTTAAGGAGTAAATAAAAAAATGAAATAAAAAAAACGGGAAGTCACTTCCTTAAAATAAATTTTTGTGTAACCCACACACTTGTTTAATAATATGTTACCAGAAGGAAAGCAAAAAAAATGTATCCCACAAAAACAACCGTTATGATGCAAATATCTATTTAAAATTATTAAAATTAAATGTATTACACAGAACAATATTTACATTACAAATTTTAAAATAATGGCCTTATTCAAATTGATTTCATTTAAAAAAAACCTTCCCCTGTAAAATTTCGAGTTTGTGGGATACATTTATTCGGCGGTTATGGCTCGATATGTATTCCAACAGGGAACTCAGACAGTTGCCGGCGAACGAAATCCTGACACCCAGAAGACTTAAGCGATATACACCATCAGAACTAATTAACCGTTAGTAGGAGGGTTAAAAAAATGATTTATATATTTATATCAAACATACGACATAAGTTATCTTAAGTATTGATTTACGGTAATTAACGCCCCCACTATGCACATACAATTACTAATGGTCACTTTGATGACTTCTTCTGAAAGTGCTTCGCTTGTATCTATACTTTGGCAAGTTGTGGAATGTACCACTTTTTAGCTAGATTTATTCTCAAATATGAACTTAATTATTTATTTGCTTTAAGATGAGTTAAGTCTACTGATGAGTTGATTAGTACCAACGAAAGGCTGTCGGCATATAGACGGCTGAAAAAGACAGCAAACATTTTTTTAAAAAGGTTCATTTTTGGACCTGAATTAATAGAATTATTCTCTATATTTATTGATTAAAATAAGCCACTAAATCACAAATCGCTGCTTTTGAAGCAACACTCCCCATTTTTGCTGCCCATTTTCTACTTCCAGTACAATGCAATGCATATATAAGGGTTATCCCATGTGTACTAGTTCCAGTCTAAAAAAAACAACCAATAAACATTGAAATTCAGTAGTGAAAGAGGAAAGTCACACCTGACAAAAAAAATTTCATTTTCCTTTATTTTTGCTTTATTTTATGGAAAAACCGCAATCAAAAACGACATACATATGTATATTCTTTTATTTGGGATATTTTCTACAAACTAAAGATGAAATCAGACAGTTTTAATGAAACAAGTGTACGACCCCATTTTGTAGGTAGAAAAAAACTAAATTAAATTAATTAAACCTTTCCTCTGGTAAAAGTAATATTTTTAATGCATAATGTTGTTGTTTGCTACATAAAGAAACTATTTTAAAAATTTATCTGCCATATTAATAATTTATTTTCAATGCAATTTAGCAAATCTTTACCTTTTTCAGGTATAAAATTTAAAACCAATGCAAATATCAGATCCAGTTCAATAGCTTTATTGAAATATTTTTCTCTACCCACCAAAAGTTTGCAAATTTGACACGAGTCGTGAATCAAATTTTGTACATAATCAGCCCAATCATGAATGATAATTCCGTGGGAGTTTTTTCTCTTTCCCCATTCCCCTTATTATGTTGATAAATTCCTTAGGAAATTTTTTTTTATTCTTCCCCGTTTTAGCCACATCGAAGGGGAAAAATAGCCGGCGGAGGCAAAAATAGGTATTTTAAAAACATATTTTTTGTTTTTTCCTATAACAAATTTCGATATTACAAACTTTTATTTTTAGTTGTTTCTCAGGTAATTTATGATTGGAGGAATTTTTTTTCTCGAGAAACGTATTTTCATTAGGAATAACATTCCTTGAGAATATTCAAGATTGGGCTGAATATATTCAATAAATTCAACTCAGAAGTAGGAGTGGAAAAAGGAGCTGCCTTAGACTCATCGCTGTTTGAAGCAGAATATGTTTTTTTAAGTAAATGTTATTAAAAAGAAAAAATAAAAATCCTAAACCTCTCCATGTGTATACATACCCGAAGAAAAATATTAAATATCGTGCTCATCTCAATTACCACAGCTAATGTAAAATTCATATTTGGTTGATTTACTGCTGTCTTACGTGTCAAAAGTGATTTTCTCGCTGTTGAAACAACAAACCATGCTGTTTGTTATTCCTTAACAACTTCTTGTGCCAAAACACGGTATGAACAGCGGCAATACCCCCTAGTTCTTAAGTGGAAAATAACTCCTCATATCAAAGAATACATTATATTGCAAATTGATTTAAATTAAATCATTAAAGAAAATTCTTTGGAATACAACTTTTCTATATGAAAATTTTTGCATCTGCTCTACAGGGCCTTACTAAATATATAAATATTTGTCTATTTTTCATATACTCGCTTATATGCATGTTCGTATGTGTGTAAACGTGTGCAAATATTTATGTGCTTACTTTAGTATTAACAAGTGTTTTCTTTATTTAAATTTATAAACATTGTTCAAACAATGAATTTGCCACAAAAGAAAAAACGTGCGCTGCCTTTAGGGAATTTTTTGAAGGTGGCAGGAAAAAAATTGGTGATTAAAATAAAATAGAGTGAAGAGGAAGCCATTGAAATGTGGTAAATGCTTAAATGCCAGAATTAAGTCTGTTTGCTACATTTTGTTGCAACAAAAGAGGACTCTTTCGCATAAATTATTTCAATATTCAGCGATTGATTAAATTCAGATTTAAATTAGATTCCTAGCCATTAAATCTTTAACTTTACTTTTCTTGTCTTCTTAAAAAAAAAAAAATGTTGATCAATTCAATTTTATCACAATAAAATCTTTTTCAATTTCGGGGAAGTAGTAAATCGAACTAGAAATCCCCCATGAAATTATAAACAAATTTGCTGCTGTTGTCCATATAAAGTCCTACGTTGCCCTGTAAATTATAAAAGTAAAGCCTATATCTATTTTTTGGTAAAAATTTTTAAATAAAATAACGTGTTATATCGCTGAAACTAATATTTGCAGTTTATTTACTTAATTTCCCGATATCTTGCTCTCCTTTGCATGTCTTTTTCAGGGCAATAATGATATTAAAAAAAAAAAGATGTCCCTCCCTGATGGCCTCTTGTTATATTTAATGAATTTATTTACAAATAATTTTCTGCAATATTCTACGTTTTGATAAAAATCTTAACTATTTGACAAGCTGGTATATTTTGTTGTCAAATAAAAAGCCATTTTTAAAATTTTCATATGACAACAGCTTAAATGCAGCAAAAAAAAAATAGTGAACATAAACTGCGCCAACAAGTGGGCGTATTTGTAAATGTGTCAATTAAATTGAAGACACGATGCCCCAGGCACACACACACACACACACTCGCACGGACACTTTCACTCATATCCAACCATATTTGCAAACATGTTGAAAAAATAATAATTATAACTATTGAAAGCACAAAGTATTTAAACATTATTTTTTTAGCAATTTGTGGCTACAGGAGTAAAACAGCAGGAGAAGGCGGAGGAGGCGATATCATTTAAATTCATTATTTATTTTCAATTTGTTGTTGAATGATGGTTGGAAGCTCTAGAGGATGTGTGGCTTAAAAGTTTGCTGACAAGAATAATGTTGACAGGCCATGCGATAGTGTTAGCGTCTTATGGCGTGCATATACACACACACATATGTATGTGTGTGAGTGTTTGTGTGCGTGCATTTATTAGTTACTGGTGTGTCTATCAGTTGTCAATGGTGCGATAAGCCATCTTCTGTAGTTAAAATAACAAATTGCTTGCACTTAATTATAACAATTGGACATCACCATTTGTATAATAATTCAATGGTGTGTTTATTTGCTGGGTGGCAAAGGATACGAGGATAAGTAGTGTTATCAAATTATATATGAGTGTTTAATTTCATATGATATACAGGTTATGGCCAGAATATAAGCCAACAAATAATTGTTAGCAGAAATATTATTTCAGTGTAGAAATTTCGATAAAAAGTTTTTGAATGATATGCCACAGAAAGATGTTTCAACTTAAAAATTATTCCTATAAAACATTTGTGATAGAAAAATTTATGATGGAAAAAATTTTTTATCGAAATATTTTAAATAAAGAGCTTTTTAGCTAAAAGTTCTTAAAGAAAAATTTGTGGAAAAAATGTAGAAAGTGTTCTAATACCAGTATTAAAAAATTAATTAAATTATTTACCTGCTAAATAGCCAATTGAAATGAATCACTTTAGATCTTGAAAGCAGATCATATTAATTGTTTTATGTCTCTTTCAAAAGTTTATCTTTTAATTTTCTTCACATTCCTTATGCAGTGAATTGATTTTTTTCGAGTCTACTGACAAGTTGCGTATGCTTGAAAAAAACAATTAACAAGATCCTTTTGTAGTCTTAGTAATGAAAGTTTATTAAATATGTTCTTAGGATATGTTTCAGATATGCTGAATAATTAATTTCATTAAAATAATTTCGAGCATATTAAATATAGCCAATATTTTACTAAAGCATATGCAGAGTAAGATATTGAGCTTTAATAACTAAATATTTTTTGTATTAGTATTTTCTTGAGCTTATGAAAATTCATTTTTTTTGCCAATATCCTGCTCTCCTTCGGGTAGCTTCTTTTGTACTGCAAAGAAGAACAAAAGAAAAAAATATAAAAAATATATATACACAGAAAAAAACTAGTTTTATCTACTTGATTTTAGTACGAAGGAAACTTGTATTCAAATGAAGTCAAATAACGATTATTAATGAGCTTCAATAAATTGAAATGAGTACGAAGTTCTTGAGTTTATTTGTAACCAGCACTTCTGCGTGCTTGAATTTTGTTTAATTTTTAAAATTGCTGCAATATCTGAATTTGTAGAGGTGATTGACTGGCAGTACTTAAGTTCCAGGTTCGAATTAGCAAAGAAAAAATATCAGTTTTAAATTCTGATTGAATTGAGGAAATAGTGCTACAAATTTGGGATTACATAGGCTGCAGAGGCATCGAATCAAGAGGCATCGAATCAAGTCTTTGCCTGCTTTCAATCAATCCCAATGAGTGTCAGAATTATGATAATTGAGAATGTTCTTAAATCAAGTATGGAGTGTTTGTTTTTAATAAAGGCTTTTAGTCATATTCAATCCGATATCAGAATTATATAGGAATAAATCAATACGAAGTTTGGATTAAATATGGCTAAAATTAAGTATTTGGCGCTTGTAAGATCCGCACTTTAAATAAGCGAAACCTACGTGACTTAAGGAAATCCGTACTTGCGGTACTTCTGACACTGCATGGTATTGATTTAAGCACAAGTAGATTGAATTCTTTTTTTTAGTGCATAAAAAGGACTTAAAGCTCAAGAAAAATTTCTAAGAAGTACGAGCTTTAATAATCTTCAATTCCTGCTTATTATTTAACTGATTACAGTGTCTAGCTATTTGCCCTGGCTCTTTATTTATAGCAATAAAAAAGTCATAATTTGTGAATGAAAATGTATTCTAGAAACGGCGTAAAAGTATTGCTCATAAAGGTGGTATTTTAGGTTCAAAGGTGGACAAATTTTTATACAAAATATTTTAAATAAACCTTTAACAAGCAAAAGCGCTAATAAGCCCCTTAGTGTTCCGAGCCTTTTGTTTCTTATGCAATTCACTCAAGTATTCTGAGATTTGTAATGAAAATTTTCCTGAAGAAAATATTTTCATGTTTCCGTAGGAATAAATAAAATTTGTATTGTATTGAAAGTAAGAAAAAACTAAAAAAAAAAAAAATTAAACACGTGGCACCTGAATTTATCAAGTGCTTTTAGTATATGAACGCAAGTGTTGGGGATTTCATGAGCTGCGGATTATCGCTAAATCACAATTGTGGTCTAACGACATGAAACATTTTAATTGGAAGTGAGTTGGGATAAAGTTGCCTTGATTTATTATATACTAATTTTTATAATTTATGTATTAAAAAATATGTTTACTGTGGTAAATGCTTTGCTATTGGAAATAATGTGTCTCTTAATTGAACAATTAATCAAACAATAATTGAAGTCAATACTTTGCTTAGAGTTATGAAAGAGTAAAAGCACTATCACATATTTACTGCTAATAGTTTAAATCTAAAAAGCGATAAGAAATTAATTAAAATATTTTTCTTAAGGAAAAGCGAAAAATTTCAATGAAACGTATGATAAGAAGAACAAAGAAAAAAAAACCGGTTGTATTAACATTATGATAAAAAGGACCCCAAAGCCCATTTTTGGGTAGACCATTCTTCAGGAAAAATATTATTTATATATTTAATTAATTTAATATTTTCTTTTTTATTAAACTAATTTGGACCACAACTTCTTAGCTGTAATTCAAACTCCATTTAATCTATGTTTGTTCTGTTACTTTGCAGTGATTGTGTATTTAAATAAGAGATCAATTTGTTCTTTCGTGAGATGTACTTTTTACACTTTCGTGAATCTTGCATTAAAGCAATTTAATTTTAAAACATATAATTTTCTAATAGTTTGCTTTTCTGAGGGCACTTCTTACATAAGTTTTAGGAATAATTAAAATAATTCTTAAGACCCCAAAAATCAAAGCAAGTTCATCTTAGAGTTTGGTTTAATCTACATTAAAATTAATAAGTCTTAAACCACATTTAAGAGATGAACTTTTAGCGCTTAAACTTTAGCCATTAAACAGAGCAAAACATCAGCTGTTTGCCATTTTTTGCAATGTTGCCAAATTTCTTTTTCTAACAACAATCAGCAAGGCCCAAACAAGCAGTTTGAGTTAAAGCGTTTCTGTAATTTAAATGCAGCATAAACTCAACACTAGTAAACCGGTGATTCATTCACTATTGATCGATTATGAAAATAGTAGTTTGGCCTTTCATTGCTTGATGGCTGAATTTTATACGCCAAATTTTCTTCTTCGAAAGGTTTGCTGCAATGCTTTACTAGTTTAAACGTAAATAGTATCAAGCTTGAGGATGAATTTCCAATCTTTATGGGTAGTTTAACCGCAGAAAATTTTCTTAAACTATTGTTCTAACCCCAACTGATTTTCTGGCATTAGCGGTAGAGTCTCTTCATTTGCATTTTTTGTTATCATCAAGGGCTTTGCCTTGTTATTATATTAAAATTTCAAATTAATCTTTAATCAACAATTTGTGTCCAAAGCTCTTAATATAATTTTATTATTCAAAACTTAACTCGTTCCGCCTCTCACGCAAGTATTCAGTTTGTATTTCATTTAAATCTTATTGATTAACAAAAGCAACATAAAATCAAACAACTCCCTGAAGCTGGACGCAAAAAAGCATAAGCAACAATTTTTAACCTGGACGTGCGAGAAGACAGAGGGGTTTGTGCTGTTATGATTTAATTTTTTTTTTTTTTAATTTAAATTCTGAAATCTGTTCATTCTGCTCATGAAAAGCAAAAGCGGATAACATTCAGCCCCCAGGGCAACAAATGTGACTGACTTTCAATGCTTCAAAGCCAATCACAACCGTATTGGTATAGAAAATTGTATTTTTTTTTTATGAGTTTTCAATATGCGAAAAGGAATTAATGAAAATTCTTCAATTTGCTGCATTCATCTTCTGCGCGTGTGAGCGTTTGTACAGTAGTTTGGCACAAGTTGTGGGAAAATAATGTTTTGGCCGCAAAAGAAAAGAAGGTAAAATTAGCAGTTTTTAAACTTATTTATAGATAGTTCTTTCAAACTTTCTTAAGCGTCATATTAAATAATATGAAAAATAAAGTATAATTGCACTGGGCTGTTATTTGATCGGGTTTGAGTTCGATTTCACTTCCTCAGAATTGAGAAGGTCTTTTTTGTGATAACACTGTAGTGTAGTGATGTAGTATGTTTAAAGAAGAAAAGCAAAGTAAAGTTAAAGAATGGCTGGGGTTTATGCCACGGCTGTTTCACGTCCACCACGACCATCATCAGCAACCAAATTGCTTCAAGTCTGCTTGTTTATGTAAGTGGACACGTGTAGTTTCTAAAAATCTGTAAGAATTAACTTCGTAAACAAAAATTTGATTAAACAAAATAAAACACTATTTTTAAGCAGCAGCGCTTGACCATTCCTTTACCTGAACTCTTCATTGCTGACTTTTGTTGATTGATATATATTTTTTATCCCTTCACCAATGTCCAAAAGAGGCTTGTGTTTGTTGCTGTTGTACCAAACGCCTCCAATCATTCTGCCGCGCCCAGCAACTTTTAAGCAATAACTTCACATAGCTGCAACAGTTTAGAAGATACAGCCATTTATTTTAAGTGTTTGCACCCCACGAAATATTCCCACCAAGCTTTTATAACATGTCGGAAACTGGCGTTTGTAGAATTGTAAAAATGCAATTAAATCTTTCATATCTGCAACAGCTCACAAGATACAGAGATTGTCGAGAAGACAATTTTGTAAGTGATCTTATGGTACCTACTAGGTATACAATATAACCACTGTGCAAAAACTGTTTAAGTTTATCTTTGTTAACTTTCATTATCCTTCTTGCGCCAATATTTTTCCATTTTCCCTATATTTTTTCGCCTGATTTTTTCTTTTTTACTTTGCAAGTTTACGTGTTGAGATTTTATGCGTACCCGATGACTACACGTTTTGTAGTTTTGCTCCAATTTAAAAACAAATGAAAGATGACTTACACTTTATGTAGCAGCAGTTAATTAAAAAACGTGCCATAAATGAACAATTTGGAAATTTCACAATTTGCTGAATGCTCAGCAAAATTGATGAGAGAGAAGAATTCATTTTAAATCAAAGAAGAAGGGGCCGCAGTAAAACGATTAATAACAAGTGTTGTTTTTTTTTTCTTGAACAATAATCTAAAAAGGGATTTAGGCATTTTGGCTAATCATTTTATTTTTATGTTCACCACTTAAAATCACATTTTATTTTTCCCTAATCATTACTTTTAAATAGTCTCGAGTATATGTTTCCATATGCCTGCCCTTTAGGTGTTAATTGTATTGTAGCCCCTGCTCCAAACAGCGTAAACACCATCCAAACAAGGATAAGAATTGTAGAGGGAGCCGAATGACAGCATTAGAAAGCAGAAAAATAAAAATTGAGAAAGAGAAAATGGTGTGGCAAAGAAAGACATGAAAGCTTAAGAAAAAATCTTAGTTACAGATTAGTTGTTAATTAGTTCGTCTTTTATACTAAAAGTACAAATGACACAAATGAACTGTCCGTCGGTCCATCTCTCTGTCTGCCTTTTCTTCTCGCAGTAATTGGCAGTAGTAAGAAAGCAACCAAACAAATTTTAAAAGCAAAAAAAAAAAACAAGTGAACTCCTTGAAGAAATTGATTATCAGGCAATTGAAATTCTTTGAGAGTCATAAAAGTGGCCCATAATAAATTCAATAGAAACAGATGGATATTTCCACTTTGGGAATTGTAATGAAAAAATTTAATTAAGTTCTTAGTAAATGTGATGGCTGGAGTTAATGCTAAATAAAGAAAATGTTAATAATCTAATTTTGGAAAAAATAATGGACGCGTTAAAAGCTTACGGAAACTCTTTATTAGTTTTGGGCAAGTGAAGCCGAACTAAGACCTCTGTAATATGTGGCTGGCAGTATTAGTGAAATATATTCAGCATTGGCAGGCTAATTATTATTAGAATGTAAAAGCTGTGGATTAATTAATAGGGCACACAAATACTTTAGTTTGGAATCGAATAGACTGAAATTGTAGTTTCTAAAAATTTTTATTACAACCTGAAAAAAAGGATACACTTACATGCATATTATTTTATCATATAACAACTCTTGCTCTTGTCCATAGTGATTAAAGAAGGGGCTTCACTACAATCAATGACTAAAGAGCATAAGGAAACATAAACTATTTGAAAATAATGATTAAAGGAAAAGAAAATATGATTTCAAGTGGAGGAAATAAAAACCAAACGATTAGTCAAAATGGCTAAATCTCTTTTCAGATTTTAGTTCAAATAAAAAACACTTGTTTATTATCGTTTTACGGAGCCGTTTATTCACAAAAAGTTTATTCTTCTTTTTTTTATCAATCTGCAAACTTCATTAACTAAATAAAAATTTTCAATGCAATTTAGTTTGCAAAATTTAGCAGCAATGAAACAGTTTTATTTGTTCGAAAACAGCATTGCCAACATCAAACTAATATTTTTTAAACATTTAAGGCGCTAAAGGAAAAAGTACTAAAAAACCTGCGCTCTAGAAAACTGAGAATCACTCACGTGTTTTGCATGCCATCACAAGCCGGCATATTTTGCATCAACTCAAAATACAAGAGCGATAATTTTACTCTCTGCCTTATAACTCAATAACGCTTTTTAAAATCACCGTTATTGAAAAACAAAACAACTCGTGAGACAAAAGAGCGTATCAGTTCTTCTCTCACGCATACAATTGCAATACACGAAAATAACGAATAGTACAATTAACATGAAACTAAATTTTCTACACCATGTTTGACTGGGACTAGGACAACATTTTTACTATTGAATGAAAAATCAGCAGACACTACGACACGAGAGTTACTGGCAACGAAGTTGTGAAAAAAATGAGAGCGTACAGATGAGAAAAAAACAAAAAGAAAAACGAAAATGAAGTTGATTTTTTGCGAATTAGCAAAGAGTAGTGAAGGTACTAAAACAGTCTCGACTCTCGTCTGAGCAAAGAAGAAGCAAAAAAAAGAACAAATCAAACATTTAGGGCCGAAGTTGTTGTACAGGCAAAAATAAAGTCAAGTACTATACAAGCGAGAACAACAATAATAACACAACAAGATTTGTTAAGTACAATATCATCATACATTTTATATGTGTCGTATACAAAACTGCGACAATTGTCGTAACTAAAATTCAGTACACGGACGTTATTTGCCAACGAAGCACGGACAATGCCACGGAACGGTTTGACAAAGTTCTTGCTTACTTGCGGTATAAGTGTTATATGGGTGAAAAAGAAATATTAAAAAATTAGGAAAGGAATGTCTAATAATAAATATCAATGAATAAAAATTAAACAATAAAAAAATTTTTTATAAAAGAAAATATTAAAAAAAAAAAAATTAAATAAATAAACCATGTCTTAAGATTATTTTTAACTACCATGTAAGCCGCTTAAGATATGCTTAACATTTTAAGCCAGCTTAAGCCCCTTAAATTAGGCTTTTCATTTTATCTCCCATTGTTTTAAAGGCATAAGTAAAAATTATTGTGTGCGGTGTTAAAGAGTGTATGTTAAGTGTTTTGTGTTCAGTTCCCAGTTTGTGTTTAAGAAAAAAGAAATAAAAAAGAAAATACCAAAATGTGGTTCTTTCTTACCTGAAACCAAAAGCGAAATCTGAAAGAAAACAGCACAGAAAGAAAATTAATTAAAATTGCTGAAATAAATAAAAATACCACAAAACTAAACTAAATTTTTAATGATAGGAGAAACCTGAAGGAATATGTTGTTTAAATATGAAAATGCAGCTGCTGGAAAACTCTTTAAAAGAAAATCTGCCAGCATCAAGCAGAGGAAGCAAACAAGAAACAAGTAAAAGTAGGTTAAAATTTTCTCTGTGTGTGTGTGTGCGTGTGTGTGTGTGTAATAGTAACACTAACAAAACATTCTCAAGAACTTGAGAAACAATTTGCAATTAAAATTTTATGCTAGACATTTGCAAAACTGAAATATTAAATAAGAAGTTTTTGAAAAGCAAGCTGATTTATTTGCACAGACAGCCCAAAAGTAGGCAGTCAAAAAATTTATATATATGTTTTTTTTTTCTAAAAAGATTACTAAGATATTAAAAAAAAATTCTTTGAAAAAAATTAACCGATGATGATAATTCGATGATCTAATATAAAATTGTTACAGCGTACAATATTTGTTTAGCAGTCGTATTAGGAATTTGAATTCCATGTGGACACATACATATTCATTAAATATTTTCATAAATTTGAAAAAAAACCATAAATAACATTTTTAATTTTTTTTGGCAAGATTAGTTATGATTTTGTTTAGAAAATTTGTTGCTTTGCTGAACTCGTTGAGTTTTAAAATGTGCAGTGAATTCCACAGGGAATGGTATACTGAAATACAACAGATGATTTTATTTTAATAAGGGACACCTGCTGGCATTATAGAGTTTATTCTTTCATACAAATCGGAAAGACCAGTAATAGAGTCTAATTCAGTGAACGTGAAGAAATTAAATAAACGTTTGGATTACACGATTCTTGACTGGCTCAAGTTCAATCTTTGTTTGGCCACTTTTTTTTTGTAATATAAAAATTTACACCTGTGAAAATTTTTAAATTTTTATAGACTCGTTATTTTTTTGTAAAGGTTTTCATGAGTAACTAAAACAATTGCTGGAAGAAAATGTCACAAATAGACTGAAAACGAGGGTTCTATATATCTCCTTAGAAAGTTGGAATTATACACAAACATTACTTCAAACGTATCTATGGGGTAAAAATAATTTGCAAAAACTCAACCCCAATGCTAGTTGGCCTTGGCTCAGTTTGAAGTAAACCCTTGGCCCAGCATTACAATTTTTTTTTTTTGATATAATACTAATTATTTCTAGTCTGCTTGAAAATTATATCAAAACGTTTTTTGTTTGTTTTTGTGTAAGATATGCCGCAACATGAGTTATAAATTTTTTCTAATTCACACAATACATTTCTAGCTCTCTAGACAGAAAAAAATAGTTCACTATGCGATTAAAAACTTAGTTGATTGCCATAAAAATTTATATGATGCAGATAAATTCTAGATAGTTCAGATAAGAAATCTATTACAATAGATACTTTAACTATTTTTATTTTATTGAGTTGGTTTCTTAAATATTTATATTTGTAAATTTTCCGTAAACATTCTCCAAGTTCTTTGCATTAAAATGCTGCTACTTTTTGTGCTTTTAACTGCAATAGTTTACTAGAGAAAAATTAAAAAAAAATTTTAAATAACATAACACCTTTTTCAATAGACATTATGCGAATTTCCAATTCACATTTTTTGCTCTACAGTCCACATAAAGTTTTTGAATTGGATTTCTATTTTCTGTAGCGCTAATTATTCTGCTGCAAAGCAAAATGTCTTTGTAACGGCAAAAGATTCAAAATTCTACATAATTAGAAAATGTTTATTAAAGCCAATTTAATATTCTCAGTACCCTATTTATCCATCATTCTTGATTAATTTTACACAGCCTAAATAAATTAACAGTAACAGATTTAAGCTTTATGCACAAAAAAAGAAATCTTCTTATTCAGTAATTCATTTCCAGCTTCTTATGAGGGAATTATAAAAGACTTTAATGTAATTATATTCAACGTGGTGCATTTTAATATTTAAGTACTTGATTTGCAGATACAAAATGTCTTCATGATTAAAATTTAAAAATTAATTAACGTTACTGTTATTATCTGCCAACACATTATGCAGAAATCTGAAGAATTTTCAATGAAAGTTAATTAAAGTTTAAAATTTGATTAGGTGGCTTAAATGTATTCTACAGTGACATGGTCTTATTAATTAGTAATAAAATGTGTGAAGAGATGTTTTTTAAAGGGGATTAAATGATTGACATCATATGCTTATTACTGCAAGTAAATGTATCAGAGATGTAACATTTAACAGGTGGGTTGGATGAAGAAAGGAAATGTGTTTGAGGTCATGACTTCTGATTTAATACGGGCTAAAAATATTTTTGGGTTTTAGTGTGCATTCTAAGATATTTGAAAGCTGCTCAGGTGGTGTTGATTTTTTCTTTGAGTGAAATATTTATTATAAAACTGATTTTTTAGTTGAAGACAGGCTGCTAGTAGAAATGATAACTACTCGTATAATGAGTATACGAATAAGAAATAAAAATAAATAGTAAATGGTCAAAAGTAAAAGTTTGTTTAGGTTGATTAAAGAAGTTTGTTTGCACATGACAATAAAATAAACAAACTCTTCACACATCGATAAGCCATATGATTGGGCTTTTGAATTGAGCAAATTTTTTTCCCTTACGGCTTAAGGTTTTTTTTTTTAAAGGCAACAAACTATAGGAAACATTTTTCAATGAGCAATAGTTCTTCTTCTAGCTTAATTTAATCACTATCGTTTGGAGCCAATTATGCACTTCGACCAAAAAGAGCACAATTGGCCCCAAAAGATAAAGATTAAATTAAGCTGTAAGAAGTAATATTTCTCATTGAAAAATGTTTCCTATATTTCGTTGTCTTTTTTCAAAGTAAAGAAAAACTCTGGCTCGTAATCAAAATATTTTGCATACTTTATCAGCATTTTGCTGTCCGAATTCTTATATTCTTCCTTTGATATTGGAATGTGATTTTATTCCATCTAAAATATGATTTTATATGTTGCCTACTTTCAGGTCACACAACTAGATACACATTTTGCTTTTATCAAACAGCCAATTAATTATAATTAGCAAGTATTTGGCTTTATTAACTTTCTATAATGACCATGTTAATGCACATTTGGTCTTGTTACATTTGCCAATTATTTGCTTTGTTAATTTATTGTGTGCTCTTTGTATGTTGGGCTCTAATGAAAGTGAATTTAATAATAAAATGTAAATTTTGTGTAAAATAAGCAAATTTCCGTAGAAGTTTGTTAGGAAAAGAAAAATCTAAAAATAGAAATTTTTCATTTGGTCCAAACTCCTTTTGGCAATAGATTATATTTATTATAAAGAGATCATAAATAAAAAAAGGACTTACTGCTAGTTTTTCTAAAATGTACATGAATTTTGTATCATGTATTTGTTGTCGATAAAAAAGACTTTTTTATTATGTCGTTTTTGTTTTGAATATAAATCCAAGAATCAAAATTTGTATATTTAATAAACTCGGGCACTGATCAACTGATGATCAAAATGCTTGATGTGGTCCACAAAAAAATTAAGCAGTTAGTTCATTCTTTCTCAATGAACCCATTCAAATCAAAAACAAATTCAAGAACGCTCAAATGCGTTGATTGGAATGAACAAAACAGGTTCAACATCGACATGTGGCTAGAAAATTATCAATGTTTTAATCGCAAAAACAGCTCAGGAGATATAATGTTGTTTTTGCTTTTTCTTTCTTTGATGCAGGCCAGAGTTGCCCACGCTGCAAAATATTTTATAATCTCAAATATTGTTGACAAATATTAAGGCCAAAGATTCTTGCCCAGCTCATTACGCTAAATCTCACCCATAGATAATAAAATTTTATTTAAGCCAGGTATGGGAAAGTTAATTTTTCAACAAGTGATTTTGCATAAAAGTTATTTTATAAAATATTAGTTTTAAATATATAGAAATAGGTACAATAATTTTTGTGAGGAATATTTTTTTTGAAGGAAAAAGTGTTGATAATACAATTTCTTTAAAAAATAAAAAAACTCAATACAAAATAATTTTTAATGCAACACAAACTAATTTTTTCATGTACATATATTTTTATTGTCTTAACCATACATTAAATTTTAATTTATCATTTGGGAGTTGCTACTTTAATAGAAATGGATAACCCTTGAGTTAAGAAAAACTTAATTAAATAAAACATGATAATTATAAGTTAATACATTTCTAGGTTTCCACAACAAATTTCAATATGTTGTCTTAACTTCAGTATATTTATATGAAACTAACGAACGAACAGTCTCGACATGGGTGAACCTAACCAACTAAATAAGACATCTATGAAAATATGAGATTATTTTAATATTTGTGTAAAAGGGTTTGCTAGTGTTGGCAGTTTATTTTAATGTTGCTGATGCTGAACAAAGTTTGCTTTAAATTTAATGCTTTTTAGGAACACTTTGCGGTTTTTTTAAATTTTTATATCAATTAAAGCTGCTGCTGCTGCTATAAAATTTTAATAGATATTCAATTTAACACATCAGTCATAGATAATTTTTCTATATAGAAAATCCTTGTTGAACCAATAAACTCAAGAATTTTAGTTACTTTGTCACAAACAATGTTAAGTACTAAAACGTTTTACGCTTTATGTAAAGTTCTTTAAATAGAGTTCACATGATGTGCTATAAGTGACAGCTGTAGAAAAATAAAAACTTTAATTATTTATGTTTAGCAAAATTGGATGTGAACGTTTTACTACAATACATAATCAGCTTTTTAATAAAGTTTTTTTTTTTCTGAGAACCCCTAAATTATTTTCAAAAATTTCCTCCCTCTTGCTATGAATTTGAAATCGTTTGCCTATCCAGTGTGTAATTATTACTATTATTTGCTTTAGCAGGTGTTAAGGGGGCGTAAATGTTATTAAACGTTTGCTTAATGTAAAACAGCCCACATGTATTTGCGTCGTGTCTTTCTAGAATATATTTTGGTCTTCTCTGAATAAAAAAACATAGACATTTTTTTTAAATTATATTAATTTTTGCCTAGGGTACGAGTTGTGTTCAGTTTGTAATATATACTGGGTTCTATAAATATCATATGGAAGTAAAAAATGAATGTGTTAAAATATGATTGCAATATAACAATCAAAAATGGTTTGTTTTGGGAATATCGTGACTTAAAATATTGTCCCCTATGCTGGCACGTGTAATCTTAATATAGATTATGAAGAGAAATTTATAAACTATAGTTGCTTGTATGTCGACATTTGATACTTAATTCATATTTAATAGCCTTAAGCTTATTACATATGAGCAAATATTTGGCAAATTCGAGCTAAAAACACATGACCCTTATTTTTTTATTTTTATACATGCAACTAAAATTATGGTTAACGACAATGAAGAGAAAACGCTGGAGAAAAATTGTACAAATTTTCATAGAAGCAAATAAAATTTTTTATAAAGTCATATCAGTGGAAAAAATTCAGAAGAAAAACGTCAACGGCATACGTTTACCTAAATACTCATAGTCAGGCTTTAGAATTTACAATTTTTAATTATGAAAATTTTAGTTACGAAACATTCGATTCTTTTTCCTCAGAACTGAGCAAGAGTTTTCTGTGCTGAAATTTCAGTTATCAGCATTTTTATAGGAAAGAGGAAAAGTAAAGTGGAAGACTTATGGGCTAGAGAATAGTAAACTGGTTTTGAAGTACTTTGGGTGTGGTGATGATTGTCGTGGTGAACGTAAAACTTCCAATAAGCCTTGATTTTTAAATTATTTTACCTCCTTAAAAATGTTGCTCACTAAAAATAGAAGCAAAATATTAAATCAAAAATATGTTTTTTTAAACTCTGAGAAAATGAAATCGCACTAAGGGCCAGAGAACATAATTAGCAATTAGTTAGTAAATTTATTTGATACTTTTCCTTAGTTAAGTAATATTTTACTATTGGAGTTAAAGATCTGCTCTGCTCTCTTGTCTATTTCGGCCTGAGATAGCTATCCAAAGAATAGCCAAAAATCTGAAAATAAATTAATAGAAAAAAGGAGCTTTCGGCCGAATAATAAAATATTATAATTGTTAAAGCACGAATTTTAACAAGAGCCTATTTTGAGGTTAGGTTTTCTCAAGGAGCAAACACAGCTAACACTACAACTAACACTACCTCAATTGAAACACATACTTTGTAAGAGCAAATGAAAAGTTTATCTAAAATTTACAGTCTCTTTTAGTATTTGCTCGTTGAGCAAACATAACCTTAAAATATGTTCTTGTGAAATTATTAATTTTAACGTTTTCCACTGTGTTCTTTGTTTTACTGCTTCTTGTTGATGTTTGCATGTCAGTATGCAATTTTATTTATTTATAGCCCTGAGATAAGCCAAAACAAAGGGCAACAAGAGAGTAGTGGTCACATTGTTTATTGGCTAGCATTTGTCAGTGTGGCCGTATCGCACCATTGATTAGAAATATTTGCTCTTCGGCAGTGAGCGTTATGGCAAATAATTTAAGTGTGTGACATAAAATTCTTAAATTATATTTTGAGAACACGTGCCAATGTTACTATTCATGAGTATACGGGAAAATTTAATATTTTGTTTGTTTTGTCAAAAAGATAATTGTTCTATTTCTGAAATTTTTACCATTGACAATTTCAATTGCATCAACAAATCTTGCTGGCATATAGTTAAACTGCTGAAAACCTAAATAGAAATCAGTTAAATTAACGCTTTAAATTTAATACAAAAAAGAAAATCAAGACAAGGACAATATCATAAATTAACAACAATGGTTTTACCATTTATTGTTTAAAAACCCTATTGGCTATAAAAATCTAAACCTTCAAAAATTCGTGATATATAAACGCTTTTCTTGTCGAACCTTCCAGTTAACAGGCAACCAACACACCACGATTAATCAATCATAAAATAAAACAAATAAATAAATTATTTTAACAATTTAACTCGGCACGCAATATTTTCAATTAATGACCCGTTTATGTATGTATGTATATTGAAAAGCAATAAATTGTTTAGCGTTTTACACAATTTATATATTTTTTAACACATTTTTTTTTTTGTCTGCCATTAAATGTTATAGGAAATTATTGGAAAAGTTCACGCTTATGGTATAAGCATATTAAATAGCGATCTATTTTTAGTTTCAAAATCAATCGTTGAGACAAGGGTGTTATTATCAAGTCTTGTTAGAGGTCCTTTTTGCCGCACAGTGACTGTGAATAAAGTGAATTTTAATTAAATTTTCTCACTGTTGGTTATTGAAATCAAGGCATCACAAGGTGTTTAAAAACTGATTTAATTAATTTACAACAATTTGAGAAAAAGGAGGAGGAGAAAAGAAGCGGCTAAATAGTTCGTGTGTAATTGAACTTTTCGTCAAATTTTTGTATTTGATGGAAAATTTTGAAATCTTTGCTAAAAGTTGCAAAGGCATGTCTAAGACAGAGAACTTTAGTGTAGATAGACTGGTATGTAAAGGAATATTTAATTATCAGATAAACATCTACCCTCCGGGATTTTTCTTTAAGTCGTTGTAGATCATATTTCTGATGCTGGTGGCAAGGATTTAATCCCGCCTTCATGGGTCATTTGTTATGCAATCATGAACATAAATACATATTAAATCATACAGGCAGTAGTATGTGAATCTAAACAATATGAGCAGCATATCAAAAAGTAACCACGACAACGCAAGTAGATAATGGTGGGTCGACTTAGCAATCGATATTGTGCCATCGACCTTACGATGATAAAGTGAAAAATTATTTTTTGAATCGCCCGATTCTTCAGATTTTTTTGTATAGTAGCACCCCTAAAGAGCGCTGGTGGGGGACTGGTGTGTTCAATATACTGGGACGAAAAAGCTATTGCGTGTTGATCATACAACTGATTCTTCTACGGACACCCTGGAGCTGATTTGGGGTACGTATTGGGGTGCCTCAAAAACTATATTTTCTCACCATCGTTAGTATGATGAGGAGAAAATATAGCTTTTTAGGCACCCAAATACGTACTCCAAATCAGCTCCAATAATTTTTCCTCCCCAATCTTAGAAATAACCGTAGAGAAGAAGTCAAAGTATGATTAGCCCCCAATAATTTTTTTCTCCCCAATATCTTCTTCGAACACACTGATCTCGAATCATGCCTATATAGGCAGGCTCCTATACAAAAATACAGTAAAACAAAAAAAAAAAAAACAACTGCCATAGATGACCCATTTTTCCACATACCAAAAACTATTCAAATGAGACATTTTTTTAGTGTGAGCTCTCTTGCCTAACAAACTGTCAATTAAAATCCAATGAAATTGAAGCAATAAAAAATTATGCCTGGTGTACAAAAAGAGGGTCTTAATAGAATTAAATTATTTATTTCCCCCTTTTCATTCATATTCTTAAATATATGTATCTAACAGAAATTACATTTTTTAAGCTTTAAAATTATAACAACCATTAAAACTGTTCTGGCAGAATGAAAAAGTTAAGAAAGAAGAAAAAACTAAACGTAAAATAAAAAAAAACTCACAAGGAAGCATTAAATAGAAAAACCCCTTTTCAAAAGTTTGTGTGCTACAAGAAAGTGTCATTAACCTGTTAAATATTTAAGCAGAACGATGGCAAAAAAAAAGAAGCAAAATTAAAATAAAACTTTGTTTTACCTAATTTTTGCACAATTTTTTTCGCAAAAGTTGTAGTGAAAAGGTTGTTTTTGCAAATAAAACTACTTAAAACTTTTAGATATTTTTTTTATTGTAATTTTCAATCTATTCATTCAAACACTTATACTCTCACTCACTCATTCATTCATTCACTTGCTACTAAGTATACACACACACACACACACATACAACCACTAGCAGACACGGACTCGCTCATACGTGTCTTTATATGAATTAACCTGCCAGTGTATGTGTAGTTGTATTTAAAACAGTTAAAAGCAGTCTTTGTATTTAAGTCTACGAATGTGTAGCTGATGATAATTTCAAACAAATTTAGTTGCCAATAAAAAAAAAAAAATGCTGGAAACTAAATAGAAACGTTTGTTTGTCTGAGTGAAAAATAAAGAAAATAGCAGCGTGTATTTAAATTCATTGATATGCACAAGTCTACTGAACAACAGATTTAAAAGAAAGAAAGAAAGAAAAAAAAAATTAGACAAAAAGCAAATTTAGCCAGGTATCCAAGCCAAACGAAGCCTTAAAGACAAATTTTTTAGAGGCGAAATTTTTAGTACACATTTATATTCATGCATAAAAGTCTGCGCCAAAGAACAACTTAAAACTCTTGCAGAAATATGTGAAAGAAGAAGCAGAAGACGAAAAAAGTTGAAATAAGTAAAACAAGAAACCCTAAAGAATTCAAGTCACTTGTAAGAGTGTGATTTAGCAAACAATAGCAAACTGGGTTACAACCAGGTACATTGTTTGCTTTTGTTTGACTTCATTCAGCTTTTCAGCAGAAAATTGTATTTAAACACACACGGGCAGTTGTTCATATATTTTAAATCTGTCTTTTAAGCCAGAAACTGAGTGGCTAGGTAAAGGGTGTTACATTAAGATTTAGTTTAGTCAGAATAATGTGATATGTTTTTTCTTCCAAAAAAAAAAAAAAAAAACAAAAAAAAAAAAACGAAAACAAGAAGAATCTGGCACTAGAATTTTTTTGTTATAGCAAAAATTTTAGCACATTCTGAATGAATATGTCATACGATTAATACGCGGCGAGGGTGGAGAGCAGTATTTCTTTCAAAAGGGGAACTCAATACTTTTTAAAGGTACTCTAGTAAACCAAAACTGAAGCAAAAAATCGACAACAGAACATTATTTTCTGGTTAATTTAAATAATTTTTTCGAAGCCCCCTAAGGTATGCAATGTTGTTTGGACTAAATACCATTCCGCGTCATCCCTAAAGTAGGCAAAGTTATTTGAATTTGTTTTTTATGGCGCCATGTCAATAATGTATGTATGTATGTATATTGAAATTTTAAGACAAACTGGAGCACTGCAAATTTCTTCATTAGAAGTTATAATCTACACCGGATGAAGTCTATGACACTACTGATTATAAGAAAAAAAATATTTTTGTTAAAATAACGCTTATTTGACAAATACTGCAAATAAATTGGTCAAATAAGAACCTGATAATTAGTTTTGCGTTTTTAAAAATAAATTCGTAAAAATTCCATAAAGAGCGGGTTAACAAACAGAAAGTAGGCTTATAAAACAAAAACGAAGATTAATAGTAAAAAGAAAAATAAAAATAGGAGCACAATTTCGAAACACTTCACAGCTCTGGCACAGCCCGCTTTAAATGTTTTCTTTTGTTTACACGTTTTTTACCAAAAAAAAAAAAAACTTGTGAAGAAATTCCTTAAAAAAGAAACTTAAAAATTTTACAACCAAAACTACAAGAAAAAGAAAACTGCTTAAAGAAAACAGAAGAAAAAACTATAAGATTTTTTTTTGTAATTTCTAAACAGGCTTTGCTTGCAATAGCCACTTCATTTTTAGCCGTACAATTTGCTGAACAACACAATAAAGCACAAAAATAAACAAAACAACACAATAAAACACAATAGCAGGTACTCAAACCAACACATTTATTTATGAGCAAAAACAGTAAAACAGACTGAAGCAAACGAAAACTGAAAAGAAAGGATTTGAAGGAACCCAAATACTTCCGTTTGGTTTTCTCAAGTTGGCATTTTTTTCCTTTTGTGCGGGTTTTCTATACATAAAAAAATTTTAATGCCAAGACGATAAGAAAAATTGTTAGATTTATGTGTTTATTTGCTTATTTAGAAATACGAATTAAGGCACGATTTCCAAGAATTATTACACAATTATCCAGCCTATTACGAAATCATGTGGTGCAGGTAAAGGGGATCTTTTTTAGGAATCAGAATTTGGCATAGTAGTAATCTTGAGAGTCAATAGAAAAAAAGACAAGAAATAACTTTTTCAATAATCTATTTGTTTACGATGAAATATGATGCGATTGAAGGATTGTCGAAAATTGTATTATGACCCATTAAAATACGGAGTAAAAATTGTCAATTATATAAAATTCCAAAAGCAGTATTTCCTGCCAAGTTCATTGCAAAATTGAATTGTTCGTAAGCAAATTTCAATTCTACGTGTCTTTTATCTAAACGTATTTTTTATTCAGAGGTGTTTTTAGCCAAAAGTACTTTTTCCCTTTTTGCCAAAATTATGTTTTGTTTTATAAATACGTTCAATGCGTAATAAAATTTTGTTCAAGAGAATGCTTTAAAAAGAGTACTTTCTGTCAAAAATTATGTTTTACTTTTTTCCTAAGGTGTATTTTATTCAAAAGTATCTTTTATCTAAAAGAGCCTTCTATTAAAAAAAACCATTTAATTCAGGAGTACGTATCGAAAAAAAGCTTTTATCCACAGGATCATTTCACTAAGAAGAATTTTTTGTCCCAAAGTAGCTTTTATTCAAAAGAACCTCTTCCTTTTCCTTTTTTAATTTTTCCAACAGAAGATTGAGTTCGGAAGTATCTTTCATCAAAAGTACCTATGAACAAAAGGCACTTTTTACAACAAAGTGCCCACCATCAATGTCTACAAGTATTATTTTAAATAAGAGCGATTTGTGTCCAAAAATGGTTACCAATACCAGAGGTTTCATGTAAAGCACCTTTTTGCCAAAAATAAATATTTATTTAACTTTCTGCATAACATTTTTAATTAAGAGTGCTCTTGGAAAAAAAAATTTTTTTTCAAAGAGAAAGTACTTTTGCATATATTGAATAAAGTAGCATTTTAGTCAAATGTGCCTTTGGAAAAAATGGGATTTCTATTCGAAATTTTCGAATTTTTTTTTCCAAAGCTCCTTTCATTAAAAATGCTATTTTGTCTAAAAAGCAAAATTATTGCTCAAAAATAGCCTTTGTATAAAACTACTTTATATCTGAAAGTATATTTTAAGAAAAATCTTTGTTTTAATCGCATTGGTTCTTTCTAGCTTCAGTTAAAGAAAAAAATTCCAAAAAGTCCTTAAATTGAAGTCAGTGCCCCAGAAGTGAATTTTTCTTATAATCCTTATTATCCAAAGCATTTATCTTTAGTTAGATCTCGAGTCCATGAAAATAATTTTCTTTGCAAAAAATATTTGTTACCAAGCATAATTTTCAGTGTATTTATGTTTTAACGAAGCTAGCAACTTGGCAGACAAATACTTTGCCATGTTTATTTTTTGAAGCGTGGTGTAGAACGAATAAATTTGAGAACCTTTAACAAGAAAACATTCACCTTGTGTTAGTGTGACTGTGAGCAATTTTGTGTCATAATTTCTGGTAATTTTTCAAACATATTCCGTTCTTTGAAATTCATTTACAACTTTTGTGTGTGGGTTTTTTTTTATATTTTGTAAACATGACATGTTTATTTTACTACAATTTCATTTCCGCCGGCAATGGCAAATGGCAGCTGATTTCTTCTTCTTCTTTGACTTCTTTGCTGTCATAATTTCTTTGTTCAATCCCATTTGAGCCCTTAATTTCTATATTTTTTGTTATTTGTTCAAGATTTAATTGCAAGATTATTTCGGTCTTTGTGTGCATAGTTAAGAAATAATTGAAATTGTATTTTGTTTGTGCAAGCTGAAATGTAATTAAAATCTATGGAGGGAGAAACACTTCAAAAAAATTATTAATAATACTGGTTAATAAATAAAGCAATCATTTTGGCATAAACACATAATTACCAACACAACATAATGTTGTATTAATTTGGAGTGTAGTCGTGTTGTAAAAATGCTAAAAACAAGGTTGAAGGAAATCAATTTAGTTCTGATACGTCATCTGGGGATAATTTAATAAAAGAATGTTAAAAAAAAACAAACGTATGATATTAAACTTATAGTGAGTTTTGTCTATCAGCTCAACAATAATTTTATTTAAGTGGAACCCAGGGAGCTATTATTAAAACAAATAGAAAAGTGAAATACCTCTGCTGTAACCAATCAGTAGCAGACAATTGGGAGCAAGGCTACTACTTTTTTGTGACATTCA
This sequence comes from Sturmia bella, assembly GCA_963662145.1. Lineage (NCBI taxonomy): Eukaryota > Metazoa > Arthropoda > Insecta > Diptera > Tachinidae > Sturmia > Sturmia bella. The sequence goes on along the minus strand of OY759171.1, from coordinate 63,838,804 downwards.
AGGTCGATATTTTCTTTGAAAGGAAATTTGTAAAACGCGGCTCTATGGTCTGTGATTTATGATTAGGTAGATAATTTGGTTTATTTGCAAAATAAGTTCCAACAGACATCATGCAATAATTTTTGTTATCTTTCAGATTACATACGTTGCAGGGCCCTATACCTTATTTTCTTACATCTCTTCCTTCCAAACTTTTAGCTGCCGTAACCAAAGCCTTTGAAATTGTTAATATATTTTTTCTTTTTTTAATTGCTAAACAAGAAATTACTTCATGTTAATCAGATGAACTTTAAAATACTCATCATATTTTTTTTTATGAAGCTTTCATTCATTCCCTGGCAGTCTGCCTGCCTGCCGCCCAGGCGTATGAGTTATATAATTTTGTTGTGGGAAATTCATGCCGCAGCACGCAGCGTATGATGAATATTAATTTATTGCTGTTAAGTAGCAGGGATATTGTAACTTGACTGCCACTAATAAAAAGCACCTGTTGTTAACATTTAAATTACCTTTTAAGAGCAGCAATAGCAATTTAACAACAACAAAAACAAGACAAATGAACCGAGCAAAAAACTCACATAAATTATGCAAAAGTAACATCACATAAATTTTATGCCATTAATAAACGAAGGTACAAACTAACGAAGCAGCAACACAAATTTGTTGTTAACCCTTTTTTGTGGAAGGTACAATTTCAAACAAGGCTGGTTTTTTTTATTCGCTCGAGAATCATATAACAAGTGGAAAAGTTTATTGCTTTGAGTAATCTGGCAGCAAAGCACTAAATTTTGCTAATTTTTTAATAGAAACGGAAATAAAAATGTAAAAAAATATATAACAAGGAGAGACGGGGAAAAAACTAGGCGAGATTAGATGTACTGATAAAACAGTGTTAGAGTTAGTGAAGGACATCATCAACATTGCCGTGATCGAAGGATCAATGCCTGGCGAAGGCTTGAAAGTTATAAAAAATGCTATAGTAAGAAAAAAAAGGAAAATAACAAACAAAGTACATTATTAAGCAGGATATACAAATGTATAACGCAATATTGAAACACAAAAAGCTGTCAAAATTTAGAATCAGGTTGCTGAAACAAAAGTGACCTTTTGGTAAAAAAAAACAAAACCGGGAACACAGGAATAATACGGGTCATAAGACTACCATCAAGAATATTAATATTCTGTCAAAGTTTACAAAAAGAAAGCAAATTATAAATATTATCTAAGTATTTTAATGCCAATGAATAGAATTTCTTGTGATAAAAAAGAAAAATTTCACAAAAACACAAAATCAATTTAGAAAAAGTTCGGGATTGTATTATCTTCTAAATCCTTATCAAACTCCAGGGGGTATTCCTGCCAAAAAGTAACAACTTTCAGACACTTTTTGCACACGCCAATACAAATGCCATGAAGCAGAAAAATTCCTGGAAATGCTTAATCAAAATGTTAATATTAAACTGTCTTCAGCACACTGTTTCATAAACATGTCTTTTTTGTTTTGTTTTCTGATTTTGTAATTTTGTCAAGGGTTTCGTTTAGCACAGTAGCATAATTTACTTTTTTTACCAGTAACACAGCATGTGAGAACGTATGTTTTTAATTTTATCTTTAGGTCCTGATTTAACTCTTAAATGTCTGCTAAAATCTCTGGTTTTCTTTATTAAATTGTGCTTGTGCTTATTACTGATGGCTGCTACTGCTTCTTCTGTTTGCATGTGTGTGTGTGTGTGTGTGTGTGTACTTGTGTGCTAAACGTTATTGTCATCATCATTTATCTAAATCTTATGACTGGTTGTCATAATGTTTATCAGTTGCCTTCAGTAACAAGTTCCACAGGAAGACCAAAAACGATTTATTGTTTTTGTGACACAATGATTACATTTTTTTTGTTTGTTTTCTAAAATTGTTGCTTAAATAATGGCATGCGTTTGGTATGCAGCAAATACTTATTGTTCGTTGAGTGCTTGTTATCGCTGGCTTTGTTAAAGTAAAAAAATACTTGTTGTTGCCTTTTACGGCATTGTTGACTGTAGCGAAAAAATATTTAATAGTTGTTTTTTCTGATTTTAAATGATTATCCATTTTATAAGTCACGGCTACTTATGTAAGCGGATTTTATTTTTTTATTATTCCTCTTTAACAGCCATTCTTCGGAAAGAGTAGTTCATTGTATTTGAGACTTTCAGCTTTCATCCCCCTTCCCCACTCACGTTGACGCAATTTAAGTACAGATTTTGTTTATTGGATAAACAAAAACACGATCTGAGTTTTATTGATATAAAAGATTTATTGCAGCTAAGAGTTGAAAATTATAAACTGTCTAAAGCACAGATAAACTTGCCAATGCACAGTGAGAAATTATCGAGAGCTTAGATTGTAGAATAACAAATAAATAAACAAAAATTACTTAGTCATTTATTAAGGCCGTTATTCTTTTTTCAGCTCCAGCTTTTCGATTTTTAACTAATAAATAAAATTAAACTTTAACAGAAAATTACAAACTTATTAAAAATGCGAGGAATTTATTGATTTTTTGTTTAACAATATGTAAGTAAAAATAGATTCTCCTCTTGTCGCAGTGATTAATTTGTGTTCAAATATTACAAACGTTATTTCCACCGCATCATTTGTCAGCGTAATAAATTTTGTTAAGAAGTTCCATGGAAAAAAAAAATGTCTGTATAAGTTTTATCACAATGACAAACATTGTACTAAATTTTTGCTTATATCTTGCAGCGCCCGTTTTCAACAGATAATTTGTTACAGTGATGGATTTTTTTTTTAATTTGCCATTGTCAAAAAGGGCTGAGAACTTTTATCACAGTTTCACTCCACAGCAAAAATTGGTAAAAAATTTTTATTTATTACATAATTTTTTATAGATTATAGGTAGCCAGTGATAGTTAGCACCATTTCTAAAACATTATCTTGATATATTTAAAAAAAAAGTGCATCACAGTGGGAGACTATTTTTTCAAATTTTACTGCAATTATAAATTTTTATTCTAAATTCTAAGACAGTGATGGATCCTTTGTTTGCAGCCGTAAATTAATATTTGATCATTTCTTCAATTGACATAATCTGTTTAATCAAAAAGTGAATTTCTACTAACATTTTTGCAGGAAGTTTACTGCCTTATAACAAAGGTTTATAATAGTGATAAATTTCCTGTCTCAAGTTTTATTATAGCGAATTATACCATAGTGAAATTTCAATTTCAATTTCCATTAGAAATTTCCAGATTTCTCTGCACAGCTTTTGCGATAGAGACAATTTTTGAAGAAAAGTTATTTTAACAATGTTTTTAGATATTTATAATTTTATCAATACTGTTATTTCTTTAAGAAGAAAGTTGGAAGAAAGCTTATCCCCGGTTTGTTTTATTCCATATCTATTGCATGCCATTATAACAAAGATATATTTGTGAAATTTGTTCATAATTATACGAACACAAATATTTTTTGTTGCAACGATAACTTTTCGACAAATATCCACAGTTCAATTTTTGGATCTCTTAAAATGTAGTTTTTTATTTGATTATTTTTATTCTAAATGACAATTTTTTCTTAAGGAAAATTGCAGAAAAAAAAGTTGTGAAGCAAAATAAAACGACAGCTGCAATATGATTTATTTTAAAATAGACATATCAAAGAAATTTTTCTAATACAAAACCGTTTATTTTAGAATCTCCACTTGAGTGGCTGTAAGGTTTTTTTATTTAAGTCTCAACATTCATCAAAGATTTAGCTTACTAGAAATCTAATTTTAAACTTAAGTCATCAACCCTTTTAAATATGTGAAATGTAATTAATTTTTTCCGTTTTCTATCTTATTTTTTTCAGCTTAAATTTTCTACACCAACGACCTGATGGGCCGTTTTTAACATTTCAATTGTTTTAAAATAAACCCAATTTGTTGAATACCGAAAATAAGTCAAGTAAGAAATTTTTAAGTGCGTGCAAAGTTTTAATAAAATATTCTCATAAGAGGGAAAGAAAGAAAGGCGAAAAAATGGGGGAACCTCAAATCAGTACATAAGAACAGAAGCCAGGGGAAAATGTATATTATTAAAATATTAAATTTATGGAAATAAAAAGAAAGAAGCAAAGCAAAAACCATAATTAAATTAAAAGAAAAAAAAAGCAAAAATTCTTCCAAGCAACATCGTTAAAACTGGTTTAAAAAACGGATATTTAACAGCCAAGCAGAAGTTCATAAAAATTATTGTGCCGACACATGAAAATATTCAACATAATGGAAATGTTTTTGTTAGCTAATCACATGAAGTAAGTTGCAATTTTTTATTTTTTAAACTAATTAAAATATAAAATTTAAAAGAAAATTTTCAGGAACTTCATCTAGAAAATTTATGCTTCTCATATTTAAATATATTGGTCAAAGAGAAAACGAATGCACTTTCTAATTTAAATTGATTTAATGATCTATGTAGTAAATTTTACGTGTGCACTTGGAATAGGAAAACAGAAATTAATAATTTTGGCAAGCCTGAAAGTATGCAGCATTATGCAAAAATGTGTTTTCACGTAGCCACAGTATTATTATTTAAGAATTTTTAAGTTGCTAGGTATAGGCATTAGCAAAGCAGTAAATTTATTTGTAGTGGAAATCACGGAATCAAAACAATTTCGATGAGAATCTAAGACAGGACTGTGTATTTGCTACATAATGGCAATGGAAGGTCATTCAAATAGGCAAGAGATCTCCTTTACAAACTAAGCATAACATTATTGTATTATTCTAGATGCAATGAGGTCCTATTTCTTGTTTTCTGCCTTGCTCAGCCGTCTATATGCCACCGACAGTACGTTGATGCCACTCAACTCGTGAGGAGACTTAAAAAATTTTGAAGGAATATATGAAACTAGTTTGCTCATTCTATTATTTGCTTTAAGAAATTGAGTTAAACAAGTATTCAAATAAACTTTTATTACAGAAAACACCTTTATTGCATTGCAACTTTCTGACTTTTCCTCCCAATGGCTGAAAAAGACAGAAAACCAATAAGTGAAAAGTTTATTTTGACTTAGAGCAACACATTCTAATTGCTTTTTATAGCAAATAATTATTAAATTCATTTTTAAATATATCATTATTGTTTAGTGTGCATTTCGAATCGAAACTGTTAAGTAAATACTCCTAAAAACACTCTTTGAAATATAAAGGGAACTGTGGTTCTTTCTTTGTTTGCAAACCAAACTACTGACCAGGAAATGTTTATTGGTTTTCCTTTTTAATTTGGTTTTTTAATTGTTTGCTTTTAATTACTGTTTATTTAATGAACAATTTTAATAAGACTTGGCTGCCTTCAAGTTGTTATTTTTAAAAAGAATGTTTGTGACACATTATTTTTGTTTATTTTATTTTTTTCCTGCTTCTAACAATAATTTCATGTTGTCATGTTATAAAACAAATGAAAGGGTAAGAAATTATATTTTGTGAAGAAAAACGAAAAAAAAAATGGAAAGTTTTAAAAAAATAATTACTAAGCAGCAGCAAAACTCTAATTAAAAGTGAGAACAATAGAAAGCAAAACTCAGCACAAAATTTAAACTGTACGTTAAAAGAATAATGTAAAAATATAAATATTATTGTAATTAAATTTAAAAATTAATAGAAAAATTAAGTAAATTTATTTAACATGGTGAGTGTTGATTTTTCCTGTGATGCAAGAATATGATTTTTAAACATAGAAAATATTTTGCTCTTTAAGGCTAGGCTTTTGAGAACTCAAGACTCCTTGAAGCTGACTTTTTGAGATCTCAGTTAAATCGGGTTTAACCAAACTGAACGTAAATCTGTGAAGTCATTACAAATTTTATGCTTTTTAACACCAGTTTTGTGTTTTGCTTTTAGTTTTGCTTAAAACGGTCCTCTTTAATTAAATAATAAAAAACTGTTATTTCGTTGAACAGGTGGCACATGCCTATTTTCAGTTTGACTAAAACTAATTTAACTAAGAGCAAGAAAACCCAGCATTGGCCATTTAAAATGGTTTTGTTAACTTTTTTCAAAACAACAAAAATACGTTAGATAATTTTCTACTTTTGTTAAGAGTTCTTTTCTGAAAAAAATTGGTACTGAATTCTAATGAAGAACTAAAAGGTTGTCTGTGACACGACTGATTATTTGGAACTTTGTTTAGTCCAGGTAAAATATAAATGTTTTGCTTCGTGGGCTGCCAGCCATGAGACCGATCCTAAAACGGTCCCATTGTGCTGAAAAAAATATATAAATTTCCTTTTGGCTGAAATTTATATTTAATTAAATGACATTTCTATTCCGCGTCACTCATCAGAGGAATGAGAAAGGAAAAACTTGGCACATCATACACTCCCTCTGTCAGTGTTTTTGCATGCTCACTGCCTTTCCAGTGAGAGACTGGATCACAGAGTGTAGTTTGTGCCTTGGAATATATAAACTGTTTAAGTCTAAAATTTATTCTCATTTAAATGAAATTTCTATTCTGTGTCCATCGTCAAGGAACGGTGAACGAGAAACTTGCAGTCCTGTACATGGAAATATCAGTTTGGTATTCTTTTATTATTGAATGAAGTTATGCTGCCCCTCTATCTGTGTTCTTGTGTACGTATTGCCTTTATTGTGGAAAAAATTTAAATACTCTACTATACCGTCCGTAAACCAAATAACAAATAAAGCGATTGGAAAATGATCACGAATTTTGAATTCGGTCTTACATTTACTCTAGATGTTCTGTAATGAACTCATGAAAAAGAAATAAATGATTTTGTTCAAAAGCATTATCATCACTAATACAACAGTAACAAACAAAAAAAATCAATTGCATATAAACGATAGAATTTAAAATATATTCCAATTAACAGAAAACCATTGAGAGTTAATTAAAAGACTAAAGACAGGCAGTCAGCAACGAAGAGCAACAGTGGCAGGAGGGCTTGAGTTTGAAACCAGTTGGGTGTTGATGATCGTTGCGATGGACTTGAGACACCCCTAATACGTTCCCTAGCCAACAAGCCTTCAACTTTACTTTTCTTGTCTTCTTTAAATATATATATGTATTACTAACATCTTTAGCACAAATCTCAGTGGCCAGGCAGCACAATCGACCAAACTTCTGATAAATCAATTAGCAATTATCTGCTGTTTTATCTCTTTTACAAAAAAAAAAACCCCGCACCACAACCAACCATTCATTAAATTGTGATTTCCTTCACATTTATTAGTGCAAACTATACTTTTTGAACTCTGTAAAATCAAGTATACCACAAAAATGTCTGGCTTCCCAAATCAAAGGTGCCAATAACACGAAATGCCCATGTTAATCTTTAATTGCAACATAAAATAGAATTTCCAGTTCCCAAGAACTAAAAATAGAAGAAAACAAGTAAATTAAAATGGCTTATAATTTAAGCTCACATATATGTATTTCCAGACTTGTTAAGCACTTGAACATGCAGTCTGTTAAGGAAAAACCTTAAGAAAGCCAGAAAAAAAACATAAAACAATGTTAAACAATGCTTTACTAAAAATACTTTTATAAGAAAGAAAAATTCTCAAAAAAATAAAAAAAAAATTTCAATTAAAAAACTAAAAGAAATGCAACATTACTTCAGAGTAACAGTGAAAAACTAAAACAAACCAAAAAACGAAAGCACGCCAAACTCTTTCATTTGTTCTACAGCAAGAACGAAAGAGACCAAAACTACTGCAGTAAAAAATGTCACTTAAAACTGCGGTTACGAAGGCATGTTAAAATTTATACAAAAAAAAATTTTTGTTTGGTTGCAGCACGAATTCATGTACAGACGTTCAGCAGCTCGTTCCCTTAAGTTTTGTAGCACAAACGCAACAAAACGAATAAAAAAACATAAAACAAGTATGACCTCAATTTTAATATAAAGTTTATGTTAAGCTTAAATAATAAAAAGAGAGAGAGAAAGAAAATATTGCACAAAAAAATGTAAGCCGAAAGGTATGCTTCTGATATTAAAGTCTTAAATTTTAAACTGCAATAGGTTACGAAACGATTTCAAATAGAAAATTCCAAATTCAAGTGAGAACAAAAATTAAATGCAAAATGTATCAGTGCACATGTTAAACAGAAAGAAAAAATAATTTTTGTTTATTGTCTGGAGTTTTTAACGCTTCCAAGCATTCGATCTAAAGTGTTCACTTTAGAAAAGGCGTTTTCTTTGCAACATGCTAATAAGTGCCACCATTAAAACATTTTTTATTCAACGACATCAGTGGTTTTTGCAGAACTTACACAAACAGTCTCTATTAAAGTTAGATTAAAATCCATGGCCAATATATGATTTTAAAAGAAATACGCAAAAAATTGTTTTTAAATTTATATTTAAACCCATAACACAATATAAAAACTTGTTTTGGCAATGACAAGGCGCAAAATGTTGAAATTGTAGCAATGAAATGAACCAGAACATGTATGAAAAAAGCTCTCATAAAAACAGCAATTAACAGTCTTCTGAGATTGACAAATAATCATCCATTAACTAGACCACAAAAAAAAGATCCTTGCTTTGGTTGCCGAGTGGTTAAGGCGGCTGTGTCAAAATTTGCCACGTCCGAAGTTCATAGGTTGCATGCGGATGAAGGGTGTTTTCCGGTTGTCCGCTTAGCTGAAAAATTTTACTTTTCTTAACTTAATTATTATTGATAAAAAAAAAGTGACCAACCCAGGGATGAACTGGAGCCTCTTGAAAAGTAATTTAATGTAAAAAATTACTGACGTTTTACAAAAACCGGTATTTAACATTTTCGGTATTTTCTTTTTGGTATCTACTTAAAAACGAACTATTTAAATGCAGCAAAATTTTATTGTAAAATTTTTTACATATCTATCTATTTAAAAGAAATTTAAATGAAGAAAAATTTCATTGCATATTTTCTGGGTGGCTGCCAAACACTTGCATACTTTCAAGTATTGAGATTAAGTGCAACTGTCTAAATACTGTTTTAATTGAAAAATAAAGAAAATTTATTGCTCAAGTAAAAGAGATTTCTTCTACTGAATTCAAGATTAAAACAAAGTCAAAGGTTTCAAGTTTTAATTTATTTGACAAAACTAGTTTAAAGCAATAAATCAAGAAAATACTTTAAATGCTTTTTAATTTGAAGGAGGGGAAGCTCGCTGGGCTAAGATTGATGCAAGGTTTAATTACAAAATAAAAATAAAATTTATTTAGCTGTCGTCTGCTGGCAGTTGATCAAAATTTTACGTTTAAGATGTCAAACAGGGAGATCTTTCTAGTTTTGCTTAAATAAGTCTTAAGAGTTTATAAAGAAGGACTGATTTGAATATAATTTTTGGTCCTGATTATGCCAATTATGTGACCAAATGTGCTCTCAGCAGCAAAAGCTTTGTGTACTTTTAGTAATCTGAAGGCAAAAGGTTGTGGAAATCTTGGCAGTTATTCTCTCAGTTATATATTCGTTTCGTTATAATCAAGTTTTATATAACAGCCTCGAAATGTGGAACATATTTTGTTTTTAGTTTGGATAATAGTAGGCTTGTTCATTATAATCATTGTCTGCCAGTTTGGGCATAAGTATATGCCAGTCAGTAAAGAAACTAATCTAGAAAGTTCTAACACAAGAACATTTGATACTTCTGCTGTGTGTTATTTGTCATAAAGCTTGAGACAAATTGAGAATTTTTGAAGCCAGTCGATACACAACTTTGCAGCATTTATTTGGGTACTTAAAAAAGCATATGGGGCACTTTAAAAATAGCTCTAGCGGCAGCACTAAATAGCCACTATAATTAACTATTTAACTTTATTTGATATTTAAAACAACATCCATTCAGTTTTCTTTATTCATAGACTTTTAAATACTAAAAATTTCTTCAATTCGTTATGACACCCCAAAGACTTTTTACAGAAAAATACATGTGTATTTCCTTTTCCTTTCTAGGCACAAAATTTCAAACTGAGACCACAAAATTTAAGCTCATTATAAATAGTTGACCACAGAAGGCTACTAAAAAGTATACTATTTAGCTGAAATGAGTGGCAAAAGAATACCAAATCATCATTATGGACCTTGTAATACAATCGCATAAATTAGAACACAAATAGCTTCAAGGTTTGTTGTGTTTAGTAGCTTTTTCTTGGCTCCTAACTCACAGAAATTTCAAAAAGTTGATACAATTTTTGTTTTAAATTTCTTTTAAGAGATGGAGCAAATGCACATTAAAAAGAAATTTCAAGGCAAAAGAAACTTTTTGTCATTTGGCACATATTGAGGGGGCTGTTTTGTTTTATTTTTTTGTCATTGTCATTTCCAGCCCAGCTGTTCAATTTGCCTTAATTTTTGTTTTAATCTCATTTTTGTCACAACAAATGACAAAAATGATGGCACTCTCTCCAGCTTCTTAAAACAGATGAACTTTGATACAATGAATTTCACAAACTTTTTTTTTTTTAAATTGTTTAGAAAAAGAAACGGAAATTTATTTATCAATTTAATACACAATGAATGAGAAATTATCCATAGATCAGGGGCACATAAAATTATATTATTGTTTTAGTTAATCATAGTGAAAGATAATTATTCAAAAACGCTGCTATATTCTATTAAATTGAATTCCGACGGTGCTGTGAGCCTCACCAGAAAGGATATTAGGCTGTCTACCGGGCCACTAAAAGATAAATTAACATTCCCAAAAGTCGAAACTGTTAAGCGGACCACTCCTTTGCAAATGTCCCGCTCCGTATACATGCAGAACCACATGCCTGGGAGCTGGGTTGTTGGATGCCAAGGACTGCAATAACATCAAGCCTACGGCCGTAACGAGATTTTCTAATAGTTTAGATCTCGGTCTATAGGAAATAAGGGCTGCAGAAGTTATCTTATAGGTCGAAGTGCACAATTGGCCCCAAATGATAATAAATGTCAAGCTCAATAAACTATAACTCATAGCGACGAAAACTAAAGCTTCAATGAATCATATAGAGTAGAAAAAATAAATACATTTTTGTGTAATTCAGGACAGTTTTATTTATTAGTGTGCAATATTCGTAATTTTTTTTTTTATATAAAGGAAAAACTGAAACAAGAAAATATTGTTTTGTCCCAAGGTATGCAGGTAATTAGTATGCTTTCAGGCACGGTACTGCAAGTTATCTTTTTTATGAGCACATTGGAAAATATTAATTTTTTGTGATTTCGCTATATAAAAATTCTAGACTGAAAGCTCAACCATATAAATGAAATCATTGTTCAAAATTTCTTCGTTATAACTTTAATATATTTTTGTATTTATATAATATATTTTTTTTTTAAAGTTACAGCTGAACATATCATATTGTGTTCATCATAGCCAGGTAAACCTGTATCACGTCCCACTTGGCTTTCATTATAATTGTGTACATACTTGAAACACGGTTTTGGAATTGTATTGGCCATAATACAGTTTGAACAAATTTAATTCAATTTTAAAGTTTCTAAAATGTGCTGCTTAAAATATTTCCTACACAAATCTGCTGTACGTTCTCCTCTTCCTCCTGCTCCAGCCACAAATATGTTAAACGATGATGAGAGCACACCCAAGCCAGCACTCCTTTTTTCAATGAAAAAAAAAACAAAAAATATTCAGCCAACAAAAATGGTAACCAAAATATATCTGTAGTCCTGGGAGTTGGTTTTCAAAAGGCAAAGCAAAGAAAAAAATTAAGAGAAAGCAAAATGCGACAGACAACCCAGCCCCATAAGCAAACAAATAGGAATAAACTTTACGCATAATGTTAAAAAGTTAGTCTTAGATAAGAAAGTTTTTGTTTGCTCATATAAAAATTAGAAAAAGAAAGAAGCATTTAAACTGCAAGGATACATTTTGGCCAATTTCCTTTCTTTTCTTTTTTTTTCCTTTTCTGTGGCAATTTGAATGGTTAAAAAGTCACTTAAATGCTTAAAAGTTAAACAAAATTCATTTTCCAACAAAACAAAACAAAAAAAATTCAATTCCATAAAATAAATATTTATCACACGTATTGGAAAACAATAATTTTCAGTTGAAAGTTTGTATTGAAAACCATAACAAAAAATTAGAGGCGCCATTGATACCATCTTCTTGGTACGGGATTTCAAAGAGAAAACAAACAATAATTTAGTGTCATATTTAATATTACAATTTGGCAGGGAGGTTGACGTTAGTTAAGGCTACCTTGGTAACAATTGCACTTTAAAAACTGGCCACTGAAAAATTTTAGTAACTACAATTTAGCGGCCTTACTGTGCGACAATAGCTCTAGTAATAACTAAAATAATATAAAGACAATTTCGTGAATTTTTTTTTAAACTTATTTTATGCTTGTTTCTTTGAAGGGATTGTCTTAGTTTTAATAAAATTAAAAAAAAAAATTGTTAATATGAGAATATGTTTTATCACGTCTAGCTTGTTTTGACTATATTTCATTCTTGTGATGATAATTAAATTAAATATTAATTATGTAACAAATTAGCAAAATATGAAGGCAGTCAATCAGAAACACTGAAGGCTACTTTTGCACCCAGACAACCAATTTAGGTTAATTAATGCACTCGAGAGACAACAACGATAATAATCATATTAAATTTGGCCATAAAGTCTTGTTTAATTTGTCTACAATTTATTTGTTATTTTACGATTGCTTCTCAACACAGACTACTGTTTATCATGAACTCCAACAAAAACAGCCAGACTAATTATTAAAGGTATTAAAATTTTGTGAATTATAACAAAAAAAAAAAGTAAAACACTTTTATTCAACTTAGTTGTGGAAACTTCAAGACGACAATAAACCACAGTGTATGTGTTTGTGTTAGAAATTGCTGTGGAGCAAACGAAGGTTCCATTGATTTTATACAATTTCTTTTTTCACTAACAAAAATTTAGTATTACTGAGTTTTTCTATTAGTTTGGTTTTCTTCGTCAATGAGAGTTGTTCGTAGCTTAAAAAAACTTTTTATTTTAGCTTTATTTTGAAGTTAAACTAGGCCAAAATAATTTAGCTTTTAGTTTCTTAATTTACCATAAATATAATCAACTTAATATGTATCACTGCTACGAGTTGGTAGTTGGCTGGTTTATTTGCTAGAAATTTGCAAAAAAAAAATGCAAAAAAAAATTCTATCAGCTTTGGTGGCTAAAAGGCAAATCGAAAACTACGAGGAAGGCTTGAGAATTCACAAAATAATCTGGGCATGTACGCTACTGAGCACTCAAGCATTTTGAAGACATAAATATAGCATGACAGAATGAGTTTTTTTTTATATTCAAGATGCAATCATAATTGTAGTGTTTTTTACTGAAAGAACTACGGTTTTTAAATATATTGTAATTCGCTTTTTTTTATATTATTTGATCTTTAGATTATTTTATTAATTATTCAAGCTTTAGATCCTTGTTTTTTATAAAAAAAAAATTTTTTAAAACAATTATATTTGTTTTCCATATTTCGCCAACAATTTGTTGCATCTTCAGGAAAATGCTAACAAATAAATATATATAATTGCTTCAAATTGTTTTTTTTATTAAAAACAAAGATCAACAGCTTATAAAACCGGTATTCATAAAAAATAAAACATTGTTGAAACACATTTTACAAAAAATTTTTCATATAAAATTTGTTCTAAAATGTATTTGAGCAACATTTAATTTTTTATGAATACCGGTGTAAATATATTGTATTATTGTTTAATAATTTTTTTTCATTAGCTCTCCAAATTATTATTACAAAATTTAGTTTTGCTTGGTCAGGTATCCGCTGTAGCGAAAATGAGCCTCATCGCGCATTACGATTTAGGTCGAATATCGTCCACTTATACAACATGGACACGGTTATTCCTCATTCTTGGGCAGTGGCTTGTTCAATTGTGTTCTATGGCTGTCTAGTTTACAACTGCAAAAATTATTTGACATTGGCCCCCATTTGCCAAATAAAAGCAACTTAGTGTTGATTGGAATAGGGTGATTTCTTTTGGACTACCTGTTGGATAAGAAGCATATTGTTTGCTCTCATTAATGTTCTTCTCTCAAATCATGGTGGCAGTTTTGTGGTTTTGGTTCGGACCAGTATGCGGATTTTTTTATCGCATATTATTTTGTGTCAATTACAAAATTTCTATTGGATGTCTAATAAAAGTTAACTCTAAACTAATTCTTGGGTTCATACTGCGTATATTTTTGAACTTTTATTTTATTCTGAACAAAAGATAAAAACACGAAAGCAACTGAGAATGTATTTTGTAGCCATAATGAGACCTAAAAACTAAATTGTTAAACAATAACGTTAGAAGAATGCTAATGTGGTTTTCGATACTTAAGCCATTTTCATTTGGACAATGTAGAGAAAGAAGTTTCAACATTGAGGGCAAAAAAAAAAAAAAAAAAAAAAATGAAAACTCTACAAACAATGGCCACGCAGCAGTCAGTAAGTGAATAAGGCAGCAATAGGTGCAAGAGAATACAAAACTACATTGTATTAGTTAACCAAAATATAAAACCCCTCTAAAAAGGGAAACGATCCAGTAATAAACGTAAATTTAACGAATGCACACAAATTCACACACACACACGTACTCACCCATACATTTTAATTTTTCATACACAAGCTTACGAGTACTTTCTATTGGCCACTAAGGTTTTAATATTGCTAAGGCTCTGCATTCGAATTGACTTTAACTAGTTTTCATTTCGACTAATTTATGATTCTGCTGAAAATGGGTTTATTTGTTTTCAGCCAATTTAAGCGAGCCTGGCATACAAATGTTTGGTTTTTGTTTTCATTCAATTAACTTTTAAAGCAAATGAAAATGAAATAGAGATCATAAGTAAAATGATAAAAATTTGTAGCGCAGAACTTTTACAAAATAATTTCTTTAAATCTTTTAACTGACTAAAAGCTATTCTCACAAATTAAATGCCCGGCCACTGCTGTAGACAGAGTCTAGTCTTGATCAGAATTTTGCCTAACTGTGTTTGTTTTTGTGGCTCTTAATAACAATAATTAATTCATTTCTTTTGTAGCATATTTCCTTGGTTTTTGTTTTTTTTTTTGGAATTTCTTTTCACAGAAATGTTAATAACAAAAAGCAAAAGAATGCCCTTAAATGGTTTAATTGTGGTAAAAGGACACTGACAACGACGACGACGTTAGGAACCGCATGATAAACGTGCCATTTACCCCACATTACTCTACAACAAAAGGCGCAAAAACAGCAAAAGGTAAAAGGAAACGAAAAAAACAAAACAATGCGGTTAAATAACTAAGCATTATTTTTGAGTAAAAAGCAAAACCAAATAGACAAGAAAAAAAACACGTTAAAATAAAACAACGCTTTTTGCCAACGTTGCAATAAAAGAGATAACAAGTGGAAAATTAAAGCTCAACAACAGAAATAATGCAAAGAAAAAAAAAGCGACAAAGCAAAACTGCAACAAGAAAACAACTCATTACTTCCTTTATTATTTTATATGAATGGACAACAACAAACAACATGAAAAAAAACCAGACAAAAAATAATTGCAAATAAATGTGATCGGGAAAAGAAATCTACACTATTACACACTAATTAACGCCCACTAAACTTTTTTTAAGACAGGCCAAAACAAGAGCAAGAACAACACATTTTGTAACTTGAAGGACAACATACACATAAATTTACCTATTTTGTTCTATTAATAACTAAAGATTATTTAATAATCTTTTGTATAGACAAAAATTCATGTGACTACTGTTTGGCCAAAAATATACATTAAAATCAAAATAAGTAACAGCTCTGAATTGCTATTTGTTAATATTATTTATTAATGTCAATGATCTACCGATATGTGTATGATAACACTCTTTGACTACATATTCTTTTTCTTTTTTTTTTTTGTATTTCTTATAGCCCTATAGTGTTGGGCTAAATCAATGGCTTGTGCTTTTGCTGAGACCATAAATTATGGTTTATGTCTTGTGTTGGTAAACAAAACTGAATTTAAAATAAGCGCAGAAGGCGTTGAAAGTATTTTGTTATACAAAATATAACAAGATTTGCTTTACACCAAGCCTGTGAGAAAGGATAAATTATATTAAAATTTAACCAGCCATAAAAACGAAGAACCCGAAAATTGTTGGCCATAAATCATTTCAAAATAGAGTAAGCGATTATTGAACGTAAGAAAATATGAAAATCATATTGCTGTGGCCTTGGCTAAATATGATTTATTTTATTAGAGAATAATATAGTTTGATAATCAGGGCATATTATTAGCATTAATAATAAAAATACCAAATGAAACGTGACAAGTAAGAAATTTTATGATACATTTTCGCCAGACTTATGAAAATAAAGATTTTATAGACATGTTATAAAGTAACAAAAAAAAGGCCTCCAGCTCATATGGTAGCAAGAAGAATAATAGCAATGATAAAGTTAAAGCCGAGTACAGCTGAGAGAAGTTATTATGACAATGACTTACAGCAAGCAAATCAGTGTCATTGTCACCATGACTGTCATTGTGAAAATAATTATCATTACGACAATGAGTGCCATTGTGACAATGGTTTTCATAAAGGCAGTGATCCTTATTAGGACCATAACTAGCTTTTGCTAATGACTCTCATTGACGCAATGACAATCAATTTTACAATACTTATCGTTATAGCGATGACAGCCATTTTCCGAACGCAAGTCAGAATAAGGCTCATTGCTTTAATGAAAATCATTGTAGCAATGACAATAATTTTCACAAGTACCCTCATTGTCACAATGTCAGCTGTTGTCACAATGACACAGCAATTCTCATAAGGACAGTGATTTTCAAGATGCCTGTCATTATCATAATGCCAGATAGCATGACTATGACTAGGATTATGACAATGACTGTCATTATGATAATGACAGTTATCATGACAATAATTATCATTATTACAATGAATGTCATTATAACAGTGACTGTCATTGAAACAGTGGGTATCATTCTGACAAAGACTCTAATTGTGAAAATCACTCTCACTATGACAATGACTGTCATTGCGGCAATTATGTCATTATGAGTGCGACTGCCATTATAAACTTAGCTACCATTATGATTATGACTGTCATTTCGGCAATGAATCTTATTGTGACAATGACTGTCATTATGACAGTGGATGTCATTTTGGCAATGACCGACCCCATGCAAATTTCTCTCATTATGTATAGTTATTGAACCGTATCCTAGTAAAAATCGTTTCAAAAGGCTAGAAATACTTTTGCTAATACCATCTCTTTACATTTAAAACTTCAGCTGTGTATTAAAAAATAAATAAATAAAAAATAAAACAATTCATGGTAAAAACTCAATAGTTTTTCAACGATTGATTTCGTGATATTCTCCATGGTATTTTGTTACGTGATGCCTAACTGTGCTTTGTTGCACAACAAAGATGATAATATCGTTCGTTGGCACACAGTCAATCGTCTACACGAACAGCAGCAACTAGAATTGCTCATACTGCGAATGGTTGCTGTTGCTTCATGTGTAACGTAACACATTCAATTTTGTATGACAATTCGAACAAAAAAGTATATAAAAAAAAAATAAACAATAAAACACAAAAAACAAATGAAACATACATAAAAGTAAAAGAATGAAATTGTTATTTAAAATGTAAATGAACAACAGGGAAAATAAAAATGGAGCAAATAAATTAAAGTGAACGAAAAGCAAAAGTATGTGAGCGTCTGTAGCTGAGTATTCAGCATACAGCATGTACATATGTACAGAGACTTGTGTGCAAAAGTATGAATGGAAAATTCAGTTTTTTTTTGTCTCCCATCGAACATACAAAACTGTGAATTCCAATATAAAATAGTGATATTTTTTTCTGATATTTTCTGTGCACGCTTTAAAAGAGCTTCATGTCGTACACGCGCACACACACACACACACACACACACACACACACACACACATGAGCACGCAATCATACAGATAAACTTTAGTACAATAAAAATTTTCCTTTGAGTATAAAAAAAATTATTACGAGAAATCGAACATTAAAATCACATGATTTGGAAAATCATAATGAAATAATGTTATTGAAAATTCAAAGCAAAAACTTACAATGCACAATTTGCTCACTGAATTGTCAATATAATAATAATAACTTGAACGACGTCACAAAAAGATGTAACGTGATTACGTTGAAATTAATTTTCAATACTTGAATAAAGAAAGAAAGAATTAAAAGAGATGTTTCCAAAGCGAGAAGGGAAGCATAATGTTGAAGTGATTAATATTTAAAATGAAAATAGTAAAAAAAAAAAAAAAATTAGACGAAGGTACAGAATGACAAGTGACAAGAATTTCAGGAGGAATGACAATTCGCTTTGGGTGTAATTGCCCTATATATTTATGCTTGCATGGGTTGCCGATTGTAGCATGAGCAAAGACATTGACATTAATGCCTTAAATTCAGCAATCTTTCAAATCTAAGTGATTTACTAACGCGAATAAAAGAGCACATGCTTTGCCATTAATTTTCTTCAAGGCTAACTTGATCACTGTATCTTGTTAGAAAACAACAATTTTTAAATTCCATTTCTGTTCTTGTTTAATAAATAATGCCTTGTAATGCCATAACACATGCATATTTCGTTAGCAATAAATAAATCTGCATGTGTGAGAAATACAAATTGTATAGAAAAAATGCAATTGTAAAACTACACATTGGATAACTGAATATTATATAGAAAAAGAAGAAGAAAAAATTGGAAAGCATGATAATGCATGTTCGTTAAGAATATAAAATTGTGATATAACAGGTATTTTGAATGCAATTGGATAAGAAATATAGAAATTGTGAAAACTTGTACAAGTTTTTGTGAAAATGAGAGAGCAGTTTAGGAATTTCTTTGGAACCCTCTCATGCCATCAGATATACATATGTTTATAAATCTTTAATGTTTTACTAACAAGGATTCAAAGCAACTTTTATCTATTTTCGTTTAGTTTTCCTTTTTTTTAACCTTTCTCAAAACTAATGGATTTCAAATTTATTATTTAGAGTACCGCTGTTTTTAAAGTTGATAACATATCTCTTTACCTTGAATTATCATTAACATTAACTTTATCACTAGCAGTAATACTGGTATTAAATCGAAAATAAAATTCAATTTCCATTATTGTATGCTGGGCAAAAAACTTTTATTTCATGCATGTTTATTTGGCTTTAAATTAAACAAATACACTTTATTATTAAAACTATTTTTTTCAACTTTCACAACTAACTACTACAACTTTTTTTTGGTTTGCTTTTCTACATTTGAAATATTGTTATCAATATTTATTTATTATATTTTTTAGTTCTGTGTATATTTGTTAAGCTCATTGTTTTGTTTCCTACAATAGGTTTTATTTTTTATATTTTTGTTTCGTTATATGTTTTTACATGTTTTTTAGCATTCACAAATATGAGATTAGCTTACTATTAATTTGTGTTTCACGTGTTTTTGTTTAAATGCAGCGTTTTCTATTTGTTCAAAATTTATGGGTCGGTCACCCAGGGCGTATGAGTGACTGTTAAATGCAAAACATGTGTTTTAAGCCAGTGTATGCAAAAAAGCGGTACCATTGGAAAATATTTCTTGCAATAGCAATTGTTCGTACAAAATTTTTGGTTTTGTATTTTCTAAAGACTAAACGAAAAGAAAGCGATTTGTTGTCTGTGCTCTGATATGGCGTACAACTGTTTAATATTTAGGTCAGTTGGGTGCTGATGCCCATCGTGGTGGACTTGATATAGCAGCGGTATGTTCCCCAGCCATGAAGTCTTTAACTTTACTTTTCTTGTCTTTTTAAAAATGTTGATCAATTCAATTTTGCCACAAAATACACCTTCGCAGTTCTGAGGCAGTTAAAATCGAGCTTTAGTCAAATAATATAAAAACCCATTCTAAATCATAAGGTTAGACTACATATTATGGCCATTAACACTCACCTAACTTCAAGCCCTTAGCACAAATTCTGGCATTTGTCATCAAACGAATTCGAAAAATTTTGATGTGTGTTTGTTGCTTAATTTTTTGCTTGACATTCTTTTTACCATCGACTATATTCAATCACGAATGCTGGAATTCCACCCCAGATCATGACTAATTGCATATTTTTTAGCAGTCCAACTGCCTGAACTCTTCATCATTGGCTATTTCTACTTAATATATTCTTCTAATCACTAAGTTTTTCTGTTGATTAAAATTTATTTGACATTCCTTCCTCGACATACAATTGATTTCCATTTGAGTTTTGAGTCTGATCACCACAACTTGATCACAAAAAAAAAAAAAAAAAATCCGAGACACAAAAATCTACTTAAAGACAATTTAAATAATGAACAGTTAAGATAATTTTTCTAAATTAATTTTTTTTATAGGTATAATGTGTTTGATATACATTTCGATACAAATTTTTCATATAAAGTTGGTTCCAACTCAAATTTAATTAGCAATGTATTTCTCATGAATACTGGGCTGAGAATACCCAGCGATGAGTTTTTGTCAGTGACTACTAAGAGTATGAATCACCAGAAGCGGCGTTCACTACACTAACACAATAATTGATTTCTGCTGTTACGGTGGGCGGTTAAAGAGCTGAAAACAAAACATTGAAATTGGTGAACACTTCAAAATTCACCAAGGCTGAGTCTTGTCCCTGGTGCTAAGCCTTTCTCAATTCGGAGTAAGTAAAATCGAACTAAAATAAGATAAGGTAATAAACAATTGTAAATATTTTAGTTAAACAATATTTCGACAAATATTTGTGTGCTAAAATTGTTCAGTAATAATTTTTTAATGTGAGAACTTCGTTGGAAAATATTTCGTTTTCAAAAAATTTTTTATTTCAAAAGTAGTGAATATTTAGATATTTTAGTTAACAAAATGTTTAGTTTAAAAATTTTTATAATTTTAGTTCTAAAACTTACGCCTCAAAAGGTACAACCTCTTGCTTCTGCATTTTCTACAATATTTGTTCTGTACAAAAATTGAAAATATGTATTACAATACCATAGTTGATTGAAATTAAAATTTTCAGTAAAATTGTGAAAACAGAAATATTTAGAGTAAAAAACTACAAAATGATCTGCATTTGCTGTTTTGTCAAAGTTGTCGTCTGAATGGGGGTAATTTGACAAATAGAAAACCCCCTCGAAAGGCAAAACTTATTTCTACTGTAGTTTCTACAATATATCTTAAGTAATTAATGTTTTCAGTCTTTTTCCAGCCGCCTAAATTTCGTTGATGCTCATCAGCTCATCGCTAGACTCGAAAAAGACTTGTTATATAATTCCCATGAACAAAATAAAAATCAAAAATGTTCAAACAAAGTTTTCATAGATTTTCGTAGGTTTTTTTAGCATATGTTTAATTTTTTTTCGATGCTGGTTTTTTTTTTACTGATGGATTGATTACCATCAACAAAATTTCAGCAGAATATAGACGGCTGAAAAAGACAGAGAACAAATATAAGGTATATTTTGAGACCTTTAATAATACATTCCAATTGGCTCTTAAAGCAAACAAACAATTAAGTTCGTTTTTGAACAATTAGCACAGATATTTGGGAAAAATAAAACGTTGCTTAAAAACACTTTGGAACAACGTTTGTATGAAGAATTTGTTTTTAAATGTATTTCAACAATATTTTTTATATTACTTTTTTTATTGGGTACGGTGTAAAAGTTGTTTACTTTCGGCTGTTTTGCTTTTGATACACTTTACTTTGTAAGTTTTTTAGATGGAAATTACATCGTAATACATTTTTTTTAACATATACACATACTTATACCTAGAACATAATTAGTCCTTGACTTATCTCTTGGAAAAATTTGTAGCATCTTTCTTGCCATAAACCAAAAGAAAACTTATTCAAACTTTATATTAAACACAAATATTTATGTTGAAAATTTTGGTTTATAAACTTCTGCCTGCTCAGTTTTTAAAGCATTTGTATTTAATTTTGTAATTGTTTGCCTTTATAAACAATACAAGGCATGTGTGTGTGTACATATATAAATATGTATACATATATGCTTGTGCAGTAATATTTTTTAATTACATTTCAAACTGCCAACACTTAATACTGACATCATTGCAGACAAAATTTTATCTACATATACTATACTACACATGTGTATATTGTAGATATCATGTGTGCCTTGTGTTTGATATACACACGTCCGTATAACAAATTTCCCTGAGATTCTCTTAAAAGTACATATTAACACAATATTTTTTAAGCTCGCATAACTTTTATAGCACTTAATTTATAAAACACACTTCTTGTAATTATAGAAGCAAAAGAAATAAAAGAACTATAAAAATAAGCCGAAATGTAAACTACATGTTTTCGAGCTAGATACATACCAGTGATCTGCACGGGTGGCACACAACAATTACAAAAAGATTGGTTGGGACTTGGACCTCAAAATACCTTTTAAAAATCGCCTTAAAACTTATGCAGTTGAGGTTGAGATCACTTTTCTAAGATTATCCCAACATCTGCTCGTTGCAGTTCGCTGCTACACACACATCTATTGTGAGCAGAATATGATGGCAAATGGAGATATATCAGCCTTTGTAAAATACTGACTGCGTATGCATGCTTTATAATGTGTATGAAATGTTTTATATGTATGTATATTTGTAGGCATTATTTTATGTGCAGTGTTTTATATGCTCGTTCTTACACAACTATAAAAATATTATAATATTGAAGATAAACTTAATACTCAAAAGCAAGTAACTTTTGTTATTACATAAAAATAAGAAAACAACACCAACAAAATTTTACAACAATCGTATAAATATACATATACACAGACATGGATACTTGACTGCTCATATTCATATTGGAAATGTACAACAGAGGCGGGGAAAACAGCCAAAGGCAAAAATAATATACATACTGGTAGCAGGCAAGTTTGCACACTCGTATCAACACTTTCGTTTGGGTTACATTGGAATTTATTTCTATGAAAGCATTTGTAAAAACATGGAGCTTTTTGTATAACATGTACAACAAATTTACAAACACGCACACACACACACACACACTTACTTAAACAGCTATGCATTGATATGTCCTTTTTTTATATACGAATATGTAATTTCGTACAAATAAAGGTTTTCATATTCGAAATTATTATTGGCCATTCAAAACATGAGGAAACGCAGATAAATTACAACAAAGAAATTATTTGTTGTTTCATGAGAATGGCAAATTTAATTGTCAGTGATTGAAATAATGATTTGTCTTATTAATTAAATAAGAATACATTACGATTATTATATAATTTAGCAAAAGAAAAGCAAAAAATGTTACGTTAAAAATGAAAAAAAAAAAAAAAAAATTAAACCTAATTTTGTCAGAATTTATGCCAATCCTTCAGAAAACATTTTTCTGTCAGTATCTTTTTTATATGTTTTTCGTTCCTAAATATCCCTTCTTTTTGTTTCTCTCTTTAATACATAAGTACCTCATTTAACTTTAGTGTTATGATGCGACTTTAAATGGCTGCTGTGTTTGTGTGTGTGTGTGTGTTTGTGTGCGTGAATAAACAAATATTCTTATCCCTGCCTGTATATTTCAATGTACAATTTCGCATATGCTGCTTATGATGTTGCTTTATACCATGTTAAGTGCTGAGTTTATAATTTTTTAGAATACCTACATTCGCATACACTCAGGCAATGATCCCACCCACCAACATCGCAAATCGTCTACACATTAACATAAATATTTTTATTGTTAAAAGCAGTAAAGATTTAATGTAATGACGCAAAGCCGTACAAAAAATAATAATGTTTTAATGTTAACAATGCAAAACAAAAAAGTTAACATCTATAGTATGCAAAACAAAAAGGACTTTTTCCTTTAAAAATACTTTAAATTGTGAAATAAAAATTATTTACTTGTCAGAAAAACAAATAAAAACGAAACAGAATAAATACATATTTAAGGCAATTTAAACGAAAACAACTAATTCTTAAAGAGAATTTCAAACAAAAAGTACTACAAAATAAAGATGCCAAAGTTGAATAGATTTGAAAACAAGAATTTTATCATTATATTTTTTTTATTTCGTAAAATTTTTTTCATCCGAAAATTTGTTTATAGTTTATTTTTTATTTTTTATTATTAGATAATGTTTGACATCGTTGCGTATCACTGGTATACAGCTGACTCACAATGGTGGCAAAAATTAATAATTAGTTTGATAAAATTCTGTGAGCAAAAACGTATTCATTTGAGGGAAAAATTTTCGTTGTGTTAGATAAGTTTTAAAAACAAAAAATAGACAAATCATATCAGTGGAAAAAAAATATTAGATAAGCGAAGGCACCAATAATGCTAATGATTTTCTTTTTCGTTTAATAAATATTTAATAAATTTTTAAATGCTTTATATAATATTAAAAAAATACTTTTTTATATAATATAAATATATAATTCTTTTTGAATGCTTTAAATAATGAAAAAAATATATTTTTTTATAAAAATTTTAATGGTGTTTTAAATGCTTATATTAAATATCATAACTTCCATGCACTAGCAAAAACTAATTCATATATTTCGGTACAACAAGCAAATAATTTAAACTGCTTCACATTTATTTCAAGCATTTACAAATGTTTCTGATTAACAGCACTATTTGATGAAATATTAACATAAAAAGGGGGAAAAACAGTTTTTTAAGTGAATGCGTTTTAGTGGATTATTTGAAAATTAATAAATTAAATGTTCAATCTATAGCGCAAATAGTTCTAAAATATTAAAAATAAGTGCGGCCCTAAAAAAAAATAATAATAATAATAAAATAAAATGCTTATTAATTGTGCGTGTTATTTTCAAGTAACGCACAACACACGAGAACACTGTCATTGAAGCAGCTGGTTTTAATCGCTGATATTTTAAATATCTGAAATAATAACTAGACGAGAATCCTTCCATCTATGGTGTGATTCATGTTTTAAAACATTATTTTCCATGCAGCTAAGCCAATATACATATATTGCAGTTCAAACACCTTTAGTTGAATACTTAGAATTTCTTGTGAAAAATACTTTATTTTAAAGTTTAATTTAAGACTTGCAAATTATTTCGTTTTTTTTTTCTTTGCTACCTTAAACTAAACCATACTTTTTTAATATCGGATATGTTCTATATTTAAAAAGAATTTGCAAATGAAGATAATTTATCCTTAGGCTGACAACTGGTTGTCAGTTTTTTTTTTTTTTTTTTTTGTTATTGCATTATTCTTCTGGCAGATTCTATGCATGTTTTGTTGCTCTTTTAGTTTTTCTGTTTCTTCTTCTTATTTTTTTATCTCTCGAAAGAAAACTTTTGTTGCCACAATTTTACCATTTGCAGAAGCAATTTTTGTTCTTTTGTTATTATTCCTTATTTTTTTTTTTTTTTTCATCTATTAGAAAAATATATGCAGGATAAAGTTTCTGCAGTGGTCAGGACTATATTGTCAATACCGGAAGCTTTAAACTCTTGTTATAAAATTCTATAAATTCCAGTATACCTGTTAACTATTGGTAAGTTGGCTATTCAATATAGTTTTTTTCTTCCTTTTTGCTAAATTTGTTGTAGATATTTGAATATCTTATCGAAGTATAACAATAGTTTTTTTTTTGCTTCTTCTTCTGCTTGCCAAGGATGTGTGGCTAAAGTCTAGTATACAATTTTGCATTGTACTCGATAATTTAGTGCTGCATAAAATGTGGCATATAGCAGAAAAAAACTTTTTTTTTGTATTTTTGTTCTCTTTTTCAAAAAGAAGTGTCTGTCATATGCAGTATAGTTTATACAAAAGTTGGGTTTTCTTCGGGTTTTTTTTTTCTAAGTTTGTTTTGTAACACAATCAATGGTGTTTAAAGAGGGGAAAAAAAATTTAGATTATTCAAGTTTTAAAGGACCTCTTTTTTTTTTGTCAAAAATTCAGGCTTAATTTTTTTTCAGTCAGAGCAGAAAATTATGTGGAATATTGCAAAAGTATTACTTCATTATTAATTCATCAGTAAGTGGAATAGACTAAAAGCAGCACGATATCAAGTATTGTAGAAAATATATTAAAAATTTCAGTCCCTGCATTAAATAGTCTCACTTTTTGAAAAACGTTATGTTGCACAAAAGATAATCTTTATCTTGTTTTATAAATAAATTTTGCTTTTGCTATAAGAAGCAATGAAATTGCATGACAATGTGCATAATTTAATTTTTTTTTTTGAATATGATTTAATTTAAACAATTTCCCACAAAATTTTTTTTACTAAAACCTCTTCCAGGCATTGGAATAGCCAATGCTGATTTCAAATTTTAATCTGGCTTAATCAAGCTTTTCACGAAGCAAACATTTTAGTCACTTAATTTGTTAATAGAAAAAAGACGATGAAGTCACCAAGCTTCTTATCAGCAACCATGCCTTACCGTGTTTTAGCAAAGTTGCTTAAGCTTTTCACTCAAATACTTCGCTAGACTTCTTCTCATTGAAAATCTTGTTTATTAGCAAAATTATATTCTAACAATTTTTGTTTGTTATTTATAAACCTAGACTAGACATGGTTTAAATATTTTTGAATTTATTTTAGTATAACATTCAGTATTCATAAAAAGTCACGAATGATAAAAAATTGTAAAATATGAGCTTGAAACAAAAAAAAATATATATATACATATGTATATATTTCTTTGCAACTTGCTTTTGGTTGTATTCAAAGCTTTATGAAAATATTTTAATGGAAACAACGTTTATTTGCCAAAAAGCTTTCTGTAGAAAAATAATTATTAGTAAAAATTTCAAAAAATTATTGCATAACAAATTTGAGGAGAACAAAAATTTTCAGAAAATATTTATAATGGAAAAATGTTCAATAGAAGATATAGTTTTTAAAATGAAAAATGTTAACTAGTGCACCTTTTGCATACCATGACAGTTGTTATCGCTTCCACAATCACTAGTTTGCATATGCCGAAGCTGCTGTTGCTCACGCAGTCTTTGTGCTTTGCTTTGGTACTTTTCTAAACTTTATTGCTTGTTTGGTTGCCAGCCAATATGTGTTAACTGCAAAAAAGAAATATATGTTCAATAGTACTTAATGCAGCAGTATCGGCAGCCCAACCATTAAAGGTGGCAGCTACCGAATCAACAATGTAAAAATTTTAGTGCACAAAATGCAAAAGAAAATTCAATTTTAATGGAAAAAGCGGAGGTATTTGCAGCTGAATAGATAATATGACAAAAGCACTGTTGAAAATGGCCGCAGAGAATTAATGTTTAATTTATTGTTTGGCAAAGAGGCAATCGCATGGGCAGGGGGACGCAAGTACGCATTTTCACTAATATGAAAATGGTTTTTATTTAAAATTGCTGCTAGTCCCTTCTCAGATTGTTGGTATTGTACAAACATTCTATATTTAAAAAGTTAGCGGTTCCTTTGCACATTTAAATTCAATTACAAACGAAAACTGCCAGCGGGCAAAATATTTTTAAATGGTTTTTGCTTTATGAGTTTTATTTAAGATTTTGAAAACCCTTTCAGCCAGAAAAAAAATCAATATTAATTTAATTTTCCTATAGTTTCTCAAAAAATGATGTCAAAATTTCGAGGCAGGCAAAATTAGGAATGCAATTTAGTTATAAAAAAAATTAGATGAGTTCAGTTAGAGTCTAAATCAGTTTAAATTGCAGAATATCCATTAGAAGTTTATTTCTTTTATGAAGCGCATAATACTTTTTAAATTATTTGGAAATTCTAAAGCTTAAGCAACAAGTTGATAAGGCTTACTTTCATCAATTCTAATTGCTTCATACCAGCACTCACCCGAACATATTTATGGTGTGTGTCCCGAGTCAAACTTGAGGGTAAGAGTGCTGTAATTACAGTAAATTCTAATTTGTTGTAGTAAATTATTGCCCAAAAACGCCCTGTAGTTGCGAAATTTAACACTTGTCAATACAGCTTTTATTAGTTTGTCCACTTGCTGCAGTTGCCACCGGCTTGCATGAGCATTAGGGGGGTTCGTTTTGAAACCGAACATTATAGAAGGTCTTAATAAATAAAAAAAGAAAAAAAGAGTTCTAAAATAAACCAAAAGTTGTTCTATCAAAGTTTTTACCCTTCCTAGAGCCTGCTGTGGAAACTCGAGTTTGGCAGTGTTGCAGTAGAAGGGCATAGAAAAGTGCACTGTGCTGCATGTACAGGAAGTTTTTATTTAATATACCATGCTTAACTTCATACTTATTGGATAATTCATTTATTCAAATAATAGGGTAACTAAAGTTTAATTGTATGAACACAAACGCAGCTTCAAGTAAAAAATTGCAAAGTTTCACAGAGTGGACAAGCACTTAGAGATTATAGGAAAATAATTTTTCCGCTACTTCATTGTTCGGTGCATAAAAACAAATTGTCAGCCATATTACAGAGCTGAACTACCTTTGACAAGGAAACTAAATCCGTGTGATAGTACTATGAAAACGAAGAACTCAAAAAAATTTCGGAATCAAATCGATTCGATTTTGCTGAATGGAATTTCGAAGCCTGTTTTTTAGTACCACCATATTCTCTCTTTGTGCATCATTTTGTTATTAACATTTTGATATTGTCAGCATACGAAGCAAAGTAGCATGGAATATCAACTTAAAAAAATTTTTATATGCCCCAAGGTATGCAACATTTTTCAGACTAGGTATTAATAGTAACTTAACTTATAAATAGTAACTAGATAATAATAGTAAGCTATAAGAAAAACATAGTTATCAACATTTTGATATTGACAGCACACGCAGCAAAGTATGATGGAATATCAAATTAAAAAATTCTTTTAAATGCCCTAAAGTATGCAACATTTTCCAGACAAGGTATTAATAGTTACATATCAATAATATATAAACGTAGAAAAATTGTATTCGATTCTGGAGTACTCGAATTTTATTCTGTTGGCATGTTGACTACTAAGTCAAAATCAGGTCCGGAAAAAAACCGACAAGAACGGCTGTATGTATAGAGCTTACAGATTCACACGAGCTAAAAGTGAATACCACCAAACATTTAAACATTCTGATTTAAGTAAAATGTCAATTTAAAACCGCCACACTGTCATTTACTTATTTGTAGCAAATTTTTTGCTCTGTGAAAGCCTTAAAGGCGCCTAGAATTTTTTTGCTGAGTTCAAACAATTGCTTACAATTGACAAAGTATTGGATTCCTTGGTTTTACCTATGATTGACACTCCCTAATGTAGGTGGAAAGAACTAGCGAAGGTTGTGGTACGTGTGTATGAGTGTTCGATTTTACTGTCTCCTTATTTATTGATGTGTAGCGTTGGTTTTGTCAGGCGATTTATTGTCATTTTAATGACAATAAATTTCAAAAGATAATGGTAAGAATGTGTTGAATATACATATTTAATAATTTATGGCATTGAAAGAGAATACTAGGAATGTGTTTCATAAAAAATAGTTATAGTATGAGAAACATTTTTTTCTGTTAATTTTTTCATCATCAAAGTTAAACTGAAGCAGATGTAAAAAAAGAGAATAGAGAATCAAGTTTGTGTGATTTTTTATATGATTTTTTTTATTAATTTTCTTTTAAACAAATTTTTTTATAATCCAAAACTTTCCATAAAAACCAAAATTGCATTCCAAAGAATGCAAGACAATAATAATAAATTTGACTTGCTTTTTTAAAAAATCCTAACACACACCCTTGACACACGTTTTATTCCGCTTAAATTATTGGCAGATACTAGCGAACTCAAAGATAAGCTTGCACCAAGTTTTCTTTAAGGTTCTCTTTCTCTGGCTCTTTTTTTATTGCATGGTATGTATGTTGTATTGTATTAAAGTTTTAAAATTTTCAATACTATTCTTGGAAAAATGTAGATACATATCAGAATGTACTGTATAGGAATGCTTTATTTATTAGCCTAACGGCTTGAAGTGCCTAATCTTTTAAGTACTATGTATGTGTTTGCTAGAGCAATATCTTACGATATTTCTGCCAAGGTTTTCTATTCAAAGCTTTCTATTATCCAACTTTACTTGCAGAAATTTTTCTTTTCATGTAACGTGTAAATCAAATAACATAAAACACGTGTGGACTTCCTGGGAAAAAACCTCTGAAAAGATGAAAAAAATAACAAAACCAACTCCAACTTAAAATTAATTTCCTTAAGATAAAAATAAAAGTTTTTTATAAATTACTTCCTTTGATTGCTTGTCAAAGAGTCGTTTAAAAGTTTTGTCATTTTGTCACCTCTTCGAAGCACACAAAGGCTGGAGATATTTTTCTAAAACACATCCTGTTTATCCTTAGCAACTGCCGTTTTTAGTTGTCGCTATTATGTATCCAACTCGAATTTAGGCCAAAAGTTTTGCTTACTTGAGAACTGTAATTTTTTTTTATTGTTTCAGGTTTTCATAAACGTTTCCGTTTGTTCTTTTTTTTTTTTTTTGCTATTTTTCTACATGACAACACACATTTCATTTGTTAGATTTATTATTATTATTTGTATTTGCAGCTCATGCTCTCGCATAGCAAAGAAGAAGTGAGTCAAGTTGAGCTGAGTGGAACAAAGTAAAGTGCTATTAAATGAAAGATATGAAATATTAGGAAATAAAAAGTTGTAAAACAAAAAAATTTAAGCAAAATTAAAAAGGAATATATAATTTGTTATTTAAATGCTGGCTTTAAAACTGTCTCTAGTTAAATTTTTGATAAAATAAAATTAATGGCTTAATTAAATGAATACAGCTACTTTGCTAGCTACTAGTGGCATCTGTGATTTCGATACCATATGGCAAATAATGAATGTGTATGAATAAAACTTTTCTAATAACTTTAAGATCCTGCAAAAGTTTTTAGTATAAAAAGTTAATTTTACTTGCCTAAAAAGTTTTCTTATCATAAAATTTATTAACAAACTAAAACAATTTTTCAAATACATACAACAAGTGGAGTCAAATCCACTTGTCTAAAAATATTAGCATAATTTTAGGGGTAATTTAGAAATTTCAAGATTTTGTCAAAACTTTTGAAGGAGAATTTCTTGTTTGAGTTTTAAATTATTAAATGTGTGAAATTTGTTTTGTAAAACTATAGTCATAAAAAAGAAAATTTTGATTAAATTATTTTAAAGAAAAAGTTTTTCACAAAAAATTTGTTTCAAAATATAGCTGAACAACGTTTTTTTTTTTTGTTATAAATATAAAGGTTAGATTTAAACTTAGGCATTTTAAAAAAGTATAAATTTTTTCTAAAGTAAAAATTTTTTTCAAAAAATTTTTTTTAAGAATATTTATATTTTTATGTATACTGGTTTTAAGTTTTTTGTTTTAGTTATCTTATTTTCCTTAAGCTTTAAGCATTTTATGCTTGTGTTCTACTTTCAAATTCAAAAAATGTTTTATTACTTTTACTGTTGGCCGGGGGAATTAAGGGCATATTTTACAGCTGAACTAAGAAAAAAAAGAAATATGTTATCAGTTGAGAATTCCCAAAACATTGCAATACAAGAAAAAGAATTATTGCAATAATTTAAAATATACAGCTTCACTTTGAGTCCTGCTTTTTTATTTATTAAAACAAAATCCAAAGTGTTCTGTATAGAATTACGCTCTACCCAATTTTCTGCTAAAGCGACAACCTGGGCAAAGTCAGGGTAACTGGTTGTGCAACAATGACACTTAACAAGATCTTGCAATATTTATGGTGGAAAAGTAAATGCCCTATATTAAATACAAACAGAATTTAATTTAACATAAAGAATGTAAAGGAAAAAGAAATGAGTGAAACAAATGAGAGTAACAAAAGGAATTAAAAGTATAGAGGGAAGCCTAAAAGTATGCAAAGGATTTATTGATAACAAGCAGGTAAGCAGGTGAGTAGGGAAATGAGTTTTCAATTAGTAGCTAAGAAAGTTTCAGGGAAAGTGCAATTAATAAAAGTAGCTGTTTCAGGACTACCACGTCTTTCACCAGCTCCCAGCTTTGCTTCGAACCCAGGCCATGACCAATTGTGTACTGATTTTAAGAAGCAGCGCATAACAATTCTACCACCTAAACTTTTTATTCTTGACTGTCTACATTTAATCATATTGATCCAATTTTCCGTTTTTATCACTGTGTTGATCTGTTAATTGGATTATATTTCATATTCTCTCACTTATAATTGATTTTTATCTTTGTTCCTATTGTATCAGCGATAACAAGGGTTTCAATCTTTTTGCTGGGCCCAGCAATTTTTAAGCATTAATTCTTTTTGTAACAAAATTGTGCCAATAGTTCCTTCAGTTTTTTTTTTCTATTTCTAAAGAAGTAATTGAAAATTAAGAATAAACCCTACCCTGCAAACATTTTAAAGCAAATTTCTCGTGCTTAAAATCCAACGAAAATTGATATAAAACTTAAGTGTACGAACGAACAATTAAAATAACAAAAAAGTGAGTAGAAAAAAAATTGCAAAATAAAAATTAAAATATTGAAACTAAAAAAATTCTTTGTACGAGTTTATTGATAAAGTGGTTTTGCTTCACTTTACTTCAATGCCCCTGACACACACACTTGCAGCATAATACAACAAGTCTTCTTAACTACATTTACGCATACACTCACAGCCAGACACCAATACAAATTAATATGCATTTGGAAAACGCCGCACAGCAAATAAACGTCTTCCTCCTTTAAACAATTGCTGCAGCAACAACAGCAACATTGTTGTCAACTATAAATATTCCAACAATTGCAATAAAAGCAACAACGCAATAAAAAGAAAACAGAGAAGTTAAAATGTAGAATTTACATTAAGGTAAATAAAAGTAAAAAAATAGAATATACTGTAATAAAATGCAACAGAAATGTTAAAAATTTCCTACATTTTAAGGCATTCAAAGTTACTGCAAATAAAAGCAAAAATTCACAATTGAATGCCAGACGAACAAAACCGAAAAAAATTGCATATTCAGTAGATATTTGAATTTCTATGAGTTTAAAAGTTTTGCCTTGTAAAATGGTTGTTTATGTGGCCTGCAATACAGGTGTGGCCACACAATGTTGAGAGAGACAAATATTATTGCCAACTTATTTGTTTTTTCGCTTTGGGGTGGTTTTTTTTAAATGACCTGTAAATTTATTTTAACTGTTGGACAAAATTTATGGTTTGCCGGTTGTTGTAAAGCAAAAACAAATTTGAAATATTATTAAGAGAACAAAACAACTTAACCATATTAAAATAGTGGGTCATTTACTTGGATCGTTTTCTGATCAGAGCAGAATCCATCGATGGTGCGATGTGATGATGTTGCAGTGAAGCAATGGACTTGTATACCTTACTGTCTTCTGTGCATATTCTAGTAACACCAAAGTTGACTTTGAGGCTCGGGCCTGGGCACGAGAGCTATATTCTATTTCTGTAGGTAATGGTGGATGGTACTTCAGTATCAAGTATTTGTGGTGTCATACAATTGATAGTTTTATTGTAGTGTAGAACAATAATAGTTTATTCTTTTGGAATATTGGCAAGACTGTTAGTATTAAAAATAAGTTATCAGCCTAAAAGTATGCACCAAAATTTTAAACTTTTACCTAGCCAAATGAAACTATAAATTTTTCAGCCACTTTGGGCTGCAAATTCACACAGTTTTCAGAAGAAAAATTATAAATATTCTAAGATTCATCATAACAAATGGCTTAAATCTCTTTGCTGCGTAATAACAAGTAATTAAACAAAATTAGGTCAGTCAGTCTTCTGCTTTAATACACTGACCATTAAAATAAACACTAGTGATTACAATGAAAAGCAGTAATAAACTAGTGTCTGTATGAGTACATGTGAAAATGATGCCCCAGAGAAATCTTCAAAAGTAATTAAGTTTGAACGAGTCGATGGTCATGAATAGACGAACAGAGGAGCCCAGCTCATTAACTTGAGCACTCCTCACGCACAAACACAATAGAACACTTCAGACTACACCTTATGAAAATACTAACAAACAGAAAAGCAAAAAAGAAAATTTTTCTTTTATAGCTATTCATAAAATTTCAGCCACACTGTGATTTTTGTGTTGTAACTAGCAAAAAAGAAAACAAGTAATAAAAATAAAAGAACTATAAAAAACCTTAAGGAATCTATACCTTAATTGACAGCAGTGTGATATCACCACACCACAAAGCAACACACATACATAGGAATCTATACTACAGCAAATTATTATTTATGTTATAACAAAAATATATGTATATATATAAAATAGACTTGTCTGGTGTGGCTTAATTTAATTTAGTTTATTAAATTAAGACCTTTCGTGAGTATGCGCGTCTGTGTGTGTGTGTGTGTGTGTGAGTGTGTGTGGTAAAGCTCAAGGGAACATTTTTCATATTTTCTTTCACAATTTATATTCCATTGCCTTTTGAAATTGTAACCATACATTCTCGTCATTATGGTAGGTTGTTGAAAATAATTTTACTTGTTAAGAAGGAGAAATGTTCAAGTATTTGTGTCTGTGTGTGTGTGTGTGTCCATGTGTTTTATTCTTTTTTCCAGCCAAACTCGAAAACATTCGTTAATTTTATTACTAACACTAGCACACACACACACACACACACATATATACACATATTAACACATTTCCCTTGAGGGTCATTGACATACATTGAACTTTAACACAAATACTGTTTAGGAGTAGTATAAAGTAAAATAATGAAAAACAAAATTATATGTAAAAAAAAAATCCCGCATAAAAAAATTTCAGTGGTAGAAAAAAGAATGAAGAAAGCCACGACACAGGCTAGAACATTTTAAAAATTCTTGCAACTCAAAATCAAATGCTGGACAAAACAAAATTACTTTTGGTTAGTTGGTGTTGAGGCTTTTCTTTCCGTAAAATATAGTATAAAATATATTGCAACTAGCAGGAAGAAAACAATGAAAACAGCAAATTATTTCAGGAGCGAATTACTACTCACTAATCTATGACTTCCTGATTTAATAAAATATTAAGCTTATTCTGTAAGCAACGTGTTTTCATATTACGCTACCACAGAAATTGAAAACGTTATTACTTTGGCAAAACAAAGTTATATGTTATATATGTCGAGCTCGGAATAACATCTTAAATGTTTATATTTTAGAAAATCCCTAAAAAGTGGCATTCAGTAATTTTTTTTACAAAAATTTATTCTCACAAATCAGGTAATGTCAACAAAGGTCAAGAAAAGACAAGAAAATTGTACTTAAAGACTACCAAGACTAGTTCACGTCCGTGGCGGATGATCATCAGCACCCATATTGCTTCGAATACGGAACATTAAACTGTTTTTCTACCGAAATGTTTAGCAGTGCTACCACACGAGCTCTCCCTTAAAAACTACCTATACTTTATCTAATGATAAGTTTAAATTTTATCACTGACTTTGATATCGAGCTTTATGACTTAAAAGTAGTAACTTTCAAAAATGAACCTTTTTAAAAAACTATTTGCTGTCTTTTTGAGTTTCAAACAAACTTTTAAGAAGTCGTCGTCAAAATGTCGTCGGCATATAGACAGTTGAAAAAGACAGCAAATTTTTTTTATTTAAAAAGGTTCATTTTTGGACCTAAATTAATACATTTCAATTGGCTCTTAAAGCAAAAAAAAAAAAATTAAGTTCATATTTGAAATAGTAATTTTCGAGTGAAAATGAACTAATTCTTTATTTTGCTATAAGAACCAACTGAAATGTATTAAATTAAATAGACACTACCCTCTTCTGATTCTCAGTTTGCTTAGGAGAATTTTAAAATAAATACTTGGATTTCAAACATTGTTTTAAGATTTCTTAATTCTACTGATAAGTTGCTTATCATCAACATATATAACATCGGCGGGATATAGAGTACGGAAAAAGACCAAAAATAATTGCTAAATTATAGAACTTTTAGTTCGATTTTACTTCTTCAGTATTGAAACCGATTTTCTTTTTGTGGCGAAATTGTAGTGATCAACAACATGATCAGCAATTGAAAAATTTTATTTTTGTTTTCAATTAATACTCGGAAATATATATTAAAAAAAAAATGTGTATGTAGACTCTTACCAATTTTCCCACGAACCAGAAAGCGGAAATAGATATGTATGATATAAAATAATTCTTGAGTATAAAAAAACCAATACGTGTTGTTCAATTGCAGAGCCTGTGCACACTTTAAAGATGTAAAATGTGCCAGAAGGTAGAAATGCTTATATTTTTCATTTATTTTTTAATATTTAAACGCTCTCCTGAACCTTGTTTTTTGCTGTTTAATTCAAGCATGTTGATCCCTAAATGACATGATTCTTTGCTTTTCCAGCTGAATGAATAGATTGATTGAAATATGCAATAGAGGGAGCTCAAAGTCAAGAAATAACTTTTCAATTTCAAGTATTTTTACTTTCTTTTGCAACTTAGTTACCCACATCTGTCTGAGCAGCAATAACATGTCGCTGTGAAATATTTTTCTTATACATATATAAGTCTGCCCTTTTATGGGGCTCTCCGTCTCATGTGCACAAACAAATACATAATTTCTTTTTGTAGTCGTTGTAACACAACATTTTTTTTTTCTTCTTTTTGTTGCTACACTTTCATTTGTAAATGTCAAATTTTATATTTCATTTTTGATTTTATTGCTTTGTCGTAGTATTGTTAACGGATTTCTCATTTCGGAACACACACATGCAGAGCACATCGTTCTCAAGCGAGATGATGTTTGTTTTGTGTTTTCAAACTGGCTGACAAAGAAGTGTATTGGTATTAAAATGGGAAAAGGACATATTTCCTTGTGGGGATGTTGGTATGAAGTTAAATATTTTTTTTTTGCCGTTGCGGAGGCCATAAAAAAAGGTAAATAAAGAAATACCTGCTACAAATAAAATGTTGGTTTTTATTTCTTATTATTATTTGTTCGTTCGTTCGTTCGTTCGTTCGTTCGTTCGTATGTTTGTTTGTTTGTTTGTGCATATGCTGACTTATCAAATGAAGGAACACATTTTTATATACATATTTTTTTTCTGAGCCATACAATGTTGTTCTGTAATATGTCACCAATATTACAATTTTGTTTTGTCTACCTTTGGGCAATTTTTTTTCCCCCTGAATATGGTGTACTGCATACAGGCATATTGTAAATGTCATTTCATTTATTTTCTTTGATAAGCCTGTTAGGCAATTATCGAAAAGTTTTACAAACGTCTTCAAATACTCAATATGGGTTTTTGCTTTTGACTTCTGTATCTCTATTGAAGGTTATTTATTTTTCAAGGGAAATTTGATGATTTATATTATTTGGCTTAGTTTCATGTACATACGTTTTCTTTGAATTTTATGATATTTTTAACGACGCATGTTAACGACTTCTTTAGGATGATGAAATGGCAATTAGATATGATATTTTTACAGTTTGCTTTTTTGACAAAAACAATGAAAATACAAGGAGAAAGTAAAACAGTGAACATTAAGAGGAAAAGCAATGAGCCAGCACTTGAACACTAGTGAAAGGGAAAGAATTGCAAAGTTTGTCTATTTAATTACAAATTCTATGAAAAGCCAGAAAAAAATTATTCCAAATAGTTTACAAAAATTTAACAGTAACACTAAAAATAAAACTCAAAGGGACAGCGATAACTTGCAAACACTTTTTGCAATGCGAAAAGAAACTCAAAAGATTTTCTAAAAACTTAAAGAAAATATTAAGGCCAAACAAATTCCTAATGTATAAACACTTATAAAATATTTTGTTAAAAGGAAAACGATATACAACAAATACATTTTCTCTACCGCGCTCTTCTGCGTGACTTACATGAGTAGTCGAATAAAATTAGTTTTTTGCATTACCTGCAGGATTCACTAACCAAGTCTATAGGTGCATGTTACCATAGAGCCAGCTGGGAAAACATGGAAATACCAACTCTAGACAGTGATCTCCCAAGAAATGTTCAGTTATAATTAGAATGCCACATCAGTAGCCCCGATTAGACATTGAATAAAAGCGCAAGCTCTTTCATCAATCTTTACTGGCGATTTCTGCTTTCTAAAAAACTTTCGATTTTATTATTTTTTTATTTTGAAAAAAAGGTTTCAAGCTTCACAAAAAAAGCTGCTTTGTAGCAGATAAGGCGAGTGAAATATTTTCGGGAAGATGCTGCTGCTGTGGGGTCTTCATAAAATCCAAAAGCGCTTTCATATTCAATTTGATTTTTGCTTGAAATTTTTTCAAACCCTTTTTGTAATGAATTAATTAAATCTAAGTAGAAACAATTAAACGATGAAGCATTAATTATGTATGATTGAAAGTGCTTAATTTTTAAAATACTTCATGCCACTTCAATGGTATG
Source organism: Sturmia bella (assembly GCA_963662145.1). NCBI lineage: Eukaryota > Metazoa > Arthropoda > Insecta > Diptera > Tachinidae > Sturmia > Sturmia bella. The sequence continues at coordinate 63,800,406 of OY759171.1, read as the reverse complement.
CAAAGAACGGATGAAAAAATAATTATTTAATCAATATTTTAATTTCTGGCTCATTTCACATGAGTGACTCAATTTATTTGAAATCCATTGAGCTGCAAAAATTTTAACATGTTATAAATAATTTTAAGGCTGTTTTTGTTTTTTGTGCACACTTTTAGCGCTCGTCAAGTTACTTTTTTGTATTTCCACATTAAATTCAAATCACAACAATATTTTGTTGTTTTCTGTTGACACATCTTTTTCTTCTTTTAAATACCAACTCGAGATACCAAAACGCTTTCATCTGTTGGCGCGCTCTTCTACTCAGAAAAAAAGAAAACAATTTTTTAAATTGTTTAGCATAAAAATCCAATTAAACTTAAAATGACATAAACATGAATTTTTCGCTTTGAAAAGAAAAACATTCTAAAAACATTTAAGGTTCTAATTTTTTTCAAATACGTTTTATGTTTTTGTCAGTGCACAAAGAAAACGAGGGAAAAAATCAGAATGGCAAATGCAAAAAAGGTCATAAATTTAAGCACATAATGAATGCTAATTATGCCTTGAGGCCCTGTTATGTTTCTCAAATACTTGTTAAAGTGCTGCTTGTTTCACTTAAAACATAATCAGTAAATCGTTTTGCTTGCAAAGGGAAGGAGATTGATGGTTGAAATTGTTGTTTGAAGATGGAACTCATATGACTGCACATGTCACCGCTGAAAAAGAATCACACTTTTTTGTCACTGAGGTAGTAAAAAGTGTTTTTTTTTTTAATAGATTTTAAAGCCAAGTATTTTAATTCTCATTCTTTGCGAAATAATAACAAAGTTTCCTGCCGAAAAAAACGTATGCGTAACAATTTCGTTACATCAGGGCTGTGGTAGTAGACCAGCAGGCTACAAAACATACACATCATCTTTTATTAAAATGTCTATTCCGCCCATAGGAATAGTGTTGGCTCTCTTTCGCATTTATACCTCTCTGAAATATTTTGAAATAAATTAAAAACTCTAAATAGCCTCAAGTGGTTTTCCAGTCGATTGAAAAATAAATTGAAATATTTTACAATCGTATAAAAATTTAGACAAATAAGCAAAAAATACAACAATGATCTCTCACACACACACACACACACAACGACCAACAACAATACTTTGCTGGTATTGTAGTCCCAGTGTGTTTTTTTTTTTTTGGCAGACTTCAATGCTAAACATTAATTTTGTTTTATTTTCAGCTTTCACATGTACGCCATAGAGCAAACTGTTCGAAATTCTTAAAACAAACAACTGCAGATGAAGCACAATAAACAGAACACGAACTCGAAAGGACTGTAAATTTAATTTGATAACATAAAGTGTATTGTTTTCTCTTTTGCTGTGGCATTTAAATAAAATTTATAAACACTTTACCTATTTACCCGGTTGTATGCTAAATTGAGTGTTGAGCATGATCCGATATTGAAAATTTTTGCAAGTAATTACGAATAGGATTTTTCATTACAGTTGATTACAATATAAAATGTGTTGTTGAGGTAAATGCTTGTCGGAAATCATTTGGACAAGGGTAAAAGAAATACATAAAGGCTAAATTGGAATTTGTAATATAAAAGTTTAGTGTTTTCGAAAGGTAATTTATTTGAATTCATTTACTTTGACAACCATATAAGTGTACGCCAACCTCTCCTTCACAGAGGACACAAATACATAACAAAGCTGTTAAAAAATTTTTTTATAAAAATATCTAAAAAAAATAAAATAACGAAAGCAATTAAATAAATGTTTCTTTGAAAAATAAAAGAAAGTAATCAACAAATAGTGCTGCTGGCCCCCTTGTAATTTAGTACGAGTGGCCAGCTCTTTTCACAAGAAAAAAAGAAGAAGAATAGCAAAAAGTAAAGCGCAGTGCTACTAAAAAGGGTTTCAATAACGGATTTTGGCAATGACTTAACTCTCAAGGCCAAACTTAGCAAAAACTAAACGTGACCACTACAACTTAAGTCAAATACATATATTGTATGTAAGCATAAACGTTTTTAAAAAAAAATTTTGTAAAAAAAAACTTAGCAACTTAAATTGCATGGGTACAACAGCAGCGAATTTAAAAAAAAAATAATTTTGACCACTACACCTAAAATTTTATAAATACAACAGCAAGCAGCAAAAAAGAAAAACACGACCACTATCCGCTTGTCGATCTTTAGTTGAAAATTTCTATGCATTCACTTGAGGACAACAACCAACAGTAACAAAAAGAGAAAATATAGTTCTTCGTACGTATCAGAAAAGAGAAAGGTGACCACTTCTTCCTTACAGACTTTTATTGTGAGCTGAAACGTGCATAAAAGTAACGAAAAATTCATACACACATTCGTAAAAACACAACATCAAAGAAAAAAAAAATATTTTGCCATTGCAGAGAAGAAAAAAAAGCATGACCACCAGTCGCCTTTTGGCCTTTATTTTGAATTACTACACCCATATAAAAAGCTGGCAGTGCATACGCAATCACATGAATATCAAATCAAACAAAAACGATAGCAAAAAACTGTTTTGTCCGATTTAGCAAAATATGCATAAACGTGACCACTACTTTCCTGATAGCCACTATTTTCTTGAAAAACGTGTACATAATAGCCTAAAAGTGTAAACTTATTTACACGCATACAACAAAGGGGCACGCATACAACAAACGTAACGCAATTTTTGCCTAATTCTGGTGACTCAAAACCCATTTGCTTAAATGTTGTTTTACTATTTCTAAAAACACGTTTATATAATTTATATTCATAACAAATTTTCTATAAAATTAAAATTATTAACTTCTTTTAATTTTATGATAATTTAATTAAAATATTTGTATAAGAAAAAAAAAATTAAAAATTAATTATGCAAACATTGTTTTTGTCTGAATGTTAGAGTAAATAAATATACAAATAACTGTTTATGTGAATGAATAAATAAATAACTGAGCTCATAAATAAACTAATTTGGAATTATAAAAAATGTACAAAAAGATGCCACAAAAACCATCACAGTAAAAACATTTCAAATGAAGGAGAAAACAAATGATTTTAACTTTACGGAGTTTCCATTTTACTTGCAATCCCTTTCAGGACAGAGCTTGTTACCAAACAAAAATGCTCACAATGTAATTAGATTAATTCAAATAAAGTACAAGGATTCTGTCAAAAGCAACAGAATAATAACGAAATATTAAAAAATAGAAAACTTAAAAGCAATACTCAAATTTTCCAGACTTATTTCCTTATTTTCCCCAATATTCACTTCTTCTCAAGGAATCAAAATATTTCATGCCCCATTTTCTCCTCTTGCTTACTCAAGCGAAAGTCTTTCATGAGTAAGAAGAGGTAACAAACTGTTGCAACAAACACATAAATAAATTTGTGTTAAACAGATTAAATGTGGATACAACCGGCCTTCTTAAGTCTGCATGAAGCGACTGACAATTGTCCGGATAATTTAATAAAATAATCATGTGCTGGTGAAAGTTTCACAAAATCTAGTTATCCTTTTTCTTTAAAAAAAATTTTTCAGTTCCTACAAGAATGATCTGAATTCGAAAACAAATCAAAAGGCACGTTTAAGGAATCCTGCTGCATCTATCTTTGGCTCTTGCAAATGCCAAATCATTAACTGTGGCAAAAGTCCCATATTGTGCTCTTAATATTTTACAAATTTTTGGCCGAGTTAAAATGTTCGCATCAGGCCATAAATTGCGCTGCCATCTCTTCAGCAACACATTTACATATCTAAAATCCAGTTAAATTTTGTTAAATAATTAAAATTTGTCTCGAATTTCTAGTGGCCCTTGAAAGGCTGACGCCAGCATGAGGAAAAATCATGTACAAATATTTCTGTAGTCAAAAAATTTTAATATAATTTTTGCCTCAATTGTTTGACTTCGTTTTGAATGTTGTAATATTTCAAGCATCATGTTGTTAAATTTTTGTTTATCTGCCTCTCTGAGTTCAACTGTCGAGTCTAAGCAAGTGTATGGCTGTATGCAGATGTAAGGACGATGTACACGTGTGTGTGTGTGTGTGTGTGTATATGTGTTTTAACGGAAGCTGTAAAGCAGTATGCTAAAATATGTATAAATAAATATTTTTTGGCAAATGACCAGCTTTTAAGTACCTAGCTGACATTTAAAACTGCTTCTGAATGTTTATGGCTTAGCAGATAATGATAATATCATTTACAGTTTTATGCAAAATGAAGAACAAAAGGATCAGATGGCAAGAGGAGAGAGGAGAGAGGGAGAGCAGAACAAGTCAGACAGGCCATTAGTTTCTGATTGATATAAAAAAAAAACAAAAATAAAAGTCTATAAAAGCAGATAATAAATTAAGATACAAAGAGAAAACACCAGTTTGGATCGAAAGTGGAAATTCACAAGTAGGCATTTAGTGTGCCCGTTTTTTTAAAACGTACACAAAAATTATTTTTTGATATTGCTTTTTTTGGAATAAATTAAAAATTGAAAATATTGATATGTTTTAGAAATTCCAGTAGATAGTTAGAGTAAAAGTAAAGCTGACCTGCAGCTGACTAATAACAGAACTGAAGTTCGATTTGGAAAGCAACTAGAATAAATCACCATATTGTTTTACTGAAGCATGAATGCACTAGAACATTAAAACTGGAACTCTATCGGAGCTGAACCAGAGCCGACCTGAAACTGAACATAAGATAACTTAATTATTTATTTGGCTTAAGAGCCAATTGAAATGTATTAATTCAGGTCCAAAAATAGACCCTTCAAATGTTTTCTGTCTTTTTTAGCTGTCTATATGCCGCCGACATTTCGTTGGATTTAAATTGTACAAATTCTGCCTACTTTTAACTCGTGTCGCTCACATCTTGCTATATGAGGAATTTTTTTTTAGCACATACTTACAACAAGCTTTTCATAAATAGTCTCTTAATTATTTTATCATTGAACACTCACAGTATGGTATTGACTTCTCATTAAATGCTGACAAAAAAAAATAAAAAAATTACAAGTAAAAAAGGAAATTAAATGAAAATGTACAGAACCGCTGCACTCTCCGCATTGATTATAGTAAGTAGGAATTTATTAAAAAAAAAAAAATTAATAATGCTCAGGTTGAGTTTTATTAAGTTCAGAGAGGCCTGAATGCTGTAAACAAAATTACGGAATAAATGAAAATCCGATATTACACAGATTTTTCACATCTTCAGCTGTCGACGGCAACAAAGAAAAATCGAAACCCCAGCAAATCTCAACACAATTAATGCAATTAACACATTTAAAATATTGCATGAAGGTTGAAATTAAACAGCCTGCTGACAAATTGAGAAAAAACGTTAACAAATAAAATGTTAATGAACAGTTTTTCGCTGGAGCTGTTTATGAAAAAAATTTAAAAAAACAAACAGTTGACAACAAAATGATGGAAGTATAATTTTAAAAAATTTTATTTTTTCCAAATGACATGATTGAGCAGAAACGGAATGGTTTGTTTGTTTGATATTTTTTTGTCATTTAAATTCAAATAAATTAATTAATAACACGCAGACGTCACAGTGTCACAGAGTTTTTTTTCTTTTGATTTTTGTTTTCGTACAATTAATGCCAGCATTATTCGCTTATACTCAGCTGTAAGGCATAAATTCATTAGTAAACTGAACAAATAGCAATTAAGCATAAAAATTAAATTATAAAAACAAAACAAACTTATGTACAATCAAATGCATTGAAAAATTAGTTGACAAAAGAAATCAATAATGGCAAGAAAAAAAAGAGACAAGTGGAGTGTTGCAAATGTGCAATAAATGCGAAATTCCAAAAGGACAATTAAAACCAATTTCAAAGCAAGTGCTAATAAATTAATTAAATATAATTAAAAGGAAATCAGTTATTTTAAAAGTTCGGTAGTCAATTCGCTTTAGTCAAATATGTACATATAATCTAGTTCAAATTAGTTACAACTGCTGAAATAATCATCAATCAATAGTTTAATATGGTTAAGCAAAAATCCAAAAAATTATTACCCTGCAGGAGATGGAAATCGTATTAAATTAAAATTTGTAGTACGAAAGTCTCCAGTGCTAATTAGTTTTGTCTAGACATCTAGACAATTAATATTGTCTAGATGTTTGGCAAATACCAACTTAATAAACATGAAATATGTATTTTTCATACATAAGAATATTAAAATCGTAATAGGTCTTGTTGTGGTTCTTTTGTTGTCTCTGGTTTATATCTATATTTTTAAAATGTTGCAGTATCGAAGAGGGTATATTAGCTGCTGTGAACTGGATGGTGTTAGTACACAAGCTTTCATAAACCTAAAATACTCTCTTAAATATGTAAGTTAATTAACAAACATGTGTCCACCTATTACGGTTTGACATCTTATGCAAGGCGTTAAACTTATCATAGGTTCACAAATAAAAGTAGTGGATGATATCAGCATTTATTTAAAGTTTCTGGGTAATCACTTCTTAGCACGCTTTCCGCTTTTTGAAGCTGATTTCTTTTCCTGAATAGTAGAAATCACATGGTGAAATTGTTCTGATTTTGGTCGTCTTGCCCAGGAGAAACAGTAATGCCTTCCTGACGTAAAAATTGCAAAAATTTTTCAGCATAACTTGTGGGTTCGTTCTGAATAAATCAGTTACTAAATTTTAAAGAATAATTTAGCAAAGCCAGTGATTAATTTATTAAGACGCACTCCCTGTTCCAATTACACAAATAGCACACAAATTAAAAAATTAATTTTGATTTTGATATGAAACTAGAGCCCTGTGTATCTCTAGTTTCATATCTGCCACTTCCTTTGGTTGGTGTTTTATTAAAATTTACTTTAACGCGCTTACTCATAAAAGAAGTTATTCAATTGATTATCAACTTATTAGTTAAACAATGTTGGAAGCTCAATAGATTAATAAAAATTATAATTTTGTATTCATAAACAATAAATAGCAGATATTTAAAATTTTTACGTTGGTATTCATAAAAACTAAAACATTGTTGAAATACGTTTTAATAAAAATTTTTCATATAAAATTTGTTCTAAAATGTATTGAGCAACATTTTATTTGTTATGAATACCGGTGTTAGTATATAATTTTCTATTTTGTCAAAGCCCTTATATTTTGCAGTAAGATATTTAAAAATAACACACACGAATTAAGAGCTTTGTAATAAAAAGCTTTAATTTTCATAAACAAAATGATAAGTGTGAGCTCAAGCTCAACAAATCATTGTTAATATATGAAAAGTTTTTGCTATTTTTTTGTCAATGCTTTTATTTTCGAATGTTTAAGAATTAAACTTTTATTTGACATTTTCAGTAAAATGCAACAAAAATAATTGAATTTTCTTTCAGAAAAACTAAAACAGAACCGATTGCGAAGTATATATTTTATTCGTTTTACGACATCACTAAAACAGCTGATTAATTTGTGTTGTTATTTTTCAAAATTTTTTCGTTATTTTTTTCTTCTCTAATTTCGAATAGTTTTACAAAGTTAAAGGAGAGATAAAACTTAATATACAAAATGAGAGTATAGTTCAGTCTTCAGTTTATCATACAGCCTGCTCTTCTAGGTCTCAAATTCGTAAAGGTGTTCAAGTTAGAAAATATTATTTCAGGTAAGCGTTTAAACGTCTCGGGGTCTTGTCGTTGATAAGTGTTTATTGAAAACTTCGCTATTTTCTATTTATGATTTCAGACACTTTGCCTATTAAAACTCTATGCAACGCTTGTCAATTGGTTGCTTACTTTGTAAATATTTAATGTTTGCTTTTTGATATTTTAAAATCCGTACATTAAGGGCATAGAAACAGTATACAATACACTGTTCTCTAGTTTTGAAAGGCAGTCAGGAATCATGCAGTTGACGCACTACTTCTTTTCTATAAAACTTTCGGCCACTTTCGAGCTAGTGCTTTCACTGCCAGTGATTGCACTAGTAGCTTTTAGACAATTATCACTCAATCTCCTGCAGGGTAGTTTTATATTGTAAGTAAATTAAAAAAAATAATGCTCTGTTAAATGCGCTTACAATTTGTAATAATATTTCAATATGTTATGGTATCATATAAATAATACTCTTGCAAGCACATCTGCTGCAGTATGCCCACATTTGTTGTTTTTACAACAGTAACTGTGTGTGTGTGTGTGTGTGTGTTTATTTTTACTTGTCGAACTTCCTGCAAAATTTATTGATGAACTAAAAAGCTGGTGGTCATCGATGGAAAGTGGTTTCAAGAATAATATGAAACATTTTAACTCAATTGGTTGGACCTCATTAGTTGTAATTATTTTATTACTTATTCATAATTAAAATGCAAGCCGCGCCTATTTGCTACACTTGAAAAAATACTTACAATATTAAATAAAATAAAAAAAAAAAAAACAAATGAATTTGAAGAAAAAAAAATTTTACATACCGAGTTTTAATGGCAAAAAAAAAGGGTAACTGGCAAACACATGAATTTTTATTCATGAGCATTAAAATTTATTCGAAAAGTAATTTTAAAAAGTTTTTAACACGTTTAGTGTTATTTTTGTTAAAAAAAAACCATCGATTTTAAAAATTCGTTGGCAATTGGCGGTAATGTCATTTGAGTGCTAAAGGATTGGCTTATTTTTTTGAATGTTTTTAATTTAGTTTGTTTATCTGAATGGCATCAAATTTGCTTTAATTTATTTAGGTCATAACGTGATTAATGTCAGTGATATAAATTTATTATAAGCCATATGCTGCGGGGCGAATCAATTATGTTTGGGCACATACATTTATGAAACCAAATTATATTTAATGCAGGCATGTAATTTATATGATCTTTTGCTTTAGTGTATATTTAATACTGTAATCCAGTATAGACAATGAACCGCAAGCAGATTACTTGTGCAGTTTCGTTGTGAGCCATTTCACTTGCACAATTTATTTTTTTTATGAAGACTGCACATACAAAAGAAAGTAGTTTTATTAAATTTTCGTAAATAAAATTGCCAACAAAACCTAAGACTCTCATAAGCTAAAGAAAATTGGAATGTAATAAAGAAAAGGTGTGAATGTATTGCAACTTTCATGAAATAAATTTTCTTTTTGAGGACTATGTAAATCGGTTGGTGAAAGTAAAACGAAAAAATTTCATAAAATTTTTCAGCAAAGTAATAGTGTTTTTTTTTTATAGAAGATCTCCTTGAAAGCCCGCTTGTACATGTAGAACTTCTTTTTGTCCCTTGTTCACCTTTCTAATTCTCTTTTGCAGTTCATTTCTACCCCTCAATGAGCTCGGCCTATTCCCAAATAACTAAAATCCACAGCTTATTTTTTATTTCTTTTGAGCTGATTTTTTTATATAAGAAAATGCTGATAATATTCATTTCAGTATTTAGTAGGAAAATCCGTTTGACGTTATGCAGTAATTAAAGATAATTGTATTATAAATTTCGCACAATATTCGTAAAGTATTAAATGTACAATATTCAACATAATAACTGGCAATTAATTTATTAAATACGAGGCACAAAAAATTGTTGACTTTTGAAGACCTTAAGGCAAGATAAAAATAATTAATGATTTTCATAGAGATAAAAATAGAAAATGATGATAAATAATTGAATTGAAAACTTTCACAATAAATACATACATTTGGCACTCAAAACAAGCTGGCAAGGGGTTAAATAAAATAAGGGTTGAAAATACTGTTGGGGGTAGTAAGTTAGTAAACGGGGGACAAATTAAATTAAAATCAGCATTTTCTTTTGCAACACCTTTAACCTTTAACCCTCATATAACCCGATCAATTTGCTAGTAGGGCTTTGGTGTTTATGATCGAAAATTGGTTTTGATTTAGGAAGAATATGTTTGTAAAATTTGTTATGCTTTATTTTAAGTCTACAAATAGACCCTCCTAATTTCTGTCTTTTTCAGCAATTTATATGCCGCCGGCATTTCGTTGATGCTAATGAACTCTTCAGTAGACTCGAAAAATCTTAAAAGTGTTTTAAAAACTCAACTACGTATTAAAGTCGGCGTCATTTAGATGGCTGAACAAGACAAAAAAAAAAAAAAAAAACATTGACCTCTATTGAAAGACCTAAAATAACACATGGCTTTTCGTGTTAAAATTTTTCATTTTAAACAATTTCCTAATTATTTTTTCCAGTGTAGTAATTTTAGCTTTAATCAGGCAAAAAAGTGCGATTTTCAAGGCTAACATAATTCTAACATTGATTTCTTTATCCTATTTGCTTCGACCTTTTTCCTTTTTCATTATAAGTTTTCTTAAATTTCAAGCTTGAGGACCTTGTTTGTTATTTTTAATATTTCGTTTTCCTTTGGAAAACTTCTTGAAGAAGTAAAGTTTTTCTGAACAAGGACCTTAAGCTGGGAATTTAAGAGACCTTTTAGTTCTAAGATTAACTGAAAAATTATTTTCATCCAACATCTTTATGCTTTAGGCCTCGCATTTCTAAGTATTCTGTCAACAGGTTTTTTTAAGTATCAGAAACCAAAACTGCTTTCGATTTAAGAACAGATTTGTTTTGTTGTACCCAAGAATGCAATAGTAAATTTTTTAAATACTCTCAGACTTTTTGATTTTCTTCTTTTTCTAGCTTAGCACTTTTAGCTTTAATAAAACCAAACTGTGATAGTTTCGAAACATCCTTATTTCTAAGATCAACTAATTATCATTTTTTTCAATTCAAGCTAGAGTTACACAAATATTGTTGCTGTGAAGAAACAACAATTTGTAAAAGTCAAGTTGAGAGGAATTTTTTTTTTTTTTAAAGAAAACGTGGTGATAACAGAACTTTTCCTCAAAATAAATAAACTCAATACGAAATAAATTTTAATGCAACACAAAATAAATTTTTTCATGTATATTTTTAATTTTTATTGTCTTAACCATACAACAAAAATTCACATCTCATTTGGGAGCTGCAACTTTAATAGAAAATTTGCTTAATTATAAAACTTTTAATGCATGTTATAATTTTTAATGAATTTCTTGCTAATTATAAATTTAAATTTTGCATGTAGTCAAATTTAAATTTAAGCATAAAGTCTGGTCATAAAAATTTATTTTTAATAATTGACCATTAAAATAAAATAATTTTTCATTAAAAAAATATGTTTATGGCTTGTGCGCTACAAAAAGTCGCAGTAATTTTAAATTCTATTTGAAACGAGATATGATTATGTAAAATTTTCGATACCAATAGTTGTTAGTAGAAAATTTTTGAAATTCTTGAATTTGTTTCATAGAAAATTTTTCAAAAACCAATGATTTCTGCAGGGAACTTTTCGATAGTGAAATGTCTTCACAAAAATTATTCTGAAGAAAATTTGTCTACAGAAATTTTTAGCAAAAATTAATCGATAGCAAAACTTTTTGCTAACAAAAGTTTTTCGATACTAAAATTTGTTAACAGAAAATTTTTCGTTACTAAAATTTGTTTATAAAAAATTCTTCAAAAACAAATTTCCGCAGGAAGTTTTTCTATAACCAAATTTCTCTGAAAAAAAAGTTTGTCAACAACAAAACTTTTATATAAAAATATTTTCCTGGCAAAATTTTTCTACACAAAATTTTTTCCACAAACAATTTTTAATTGATCAAATTGAAAATATCGTATTCTTCTTTAAGACCACTTTCCATTTTTTTCCTCTAATCTAATTTTTTTTTTCTGGAATATAAAGCTTATTCTGTTTATTTATTTTGAATTTTTTTTCAAATTAGCATTGCTCCATGGCTCACATTTTTTTACAATAGCAGCCTAATTATATGTTAGCTAATAACAATGAAAATATGTGAGAACAATAACAATTATTATCAATATTGATTAACGATTCGTTAAGTTTGCCATTCAACTGTTAAAATAATAATTAAAAATTCTGAAATAATAACAAAAAATATCAATTTAAACGCCAGAGAATACAAAAATATACGGCCCAGTGGAATTCACATTTTTTAAAATGGCTTTAAGTCTTTAATTTAGTGAGACAAATTAGAGCGCTTTTGTTAGATAATTATTGTAGAAAATTTTTTGCATAATCATTAAGCGATAACAACGAATTTTATGCAAAATGACAAAAACAAAAAACCGATATACGTACGTATGTGCGCTAAAATTTTTTTTCAAATGCGATTGTAATCTTTTCTATTACATATGCCATGTATGCATGTCTGTGAAAATAATTTAAATTTCATAACATAATGAAGTTGTAAAATGCATGGATTTAACCTCAAATTCAAAAAGTCATTTCCGTTCTACACACTTTTGCTTACAATCAAATGTACATGATACAACATATTAACATAAACAAGATAGTGGAAGACACTATTTCTCAGTATTCTAAGAATCATAATATATATTATTATGATTGCAACAAGTGGCTAATCGATATCAGTTAACCCTCCCCGATATTTTGGCGGAAAGGCTCTTGCTTAAATTTAATATTTTTATAGTAATGACTTAAAAAAATTGAGCAACATTTTTATGAAAAATTTTTTGTGAAAATAAAAGTTGGTATGAACAAAAAAAAAAAAAAGAAATGTGGACCGGAAAATGTTGCGCCAGCTGTGACTATTTTGCTAAATGATTTTTCCTTATTCCCAACTTCCTATGCTTATTACTGTTTCATTAGCATCTCATAGCAACCTCTAGACCTCCATGCCAACTTCTCCTTTAGCATAATATTTTTGGTTGTGGTTTGTTTCCAAGCCCCTCATCGAGAAAAGTCAGTCTCTTGACTTTTGCCCCAACCCAATAGAATTCTATTTACTTTCATTTGAAACTAAATAGTTCTGGGTTTCTATGATTACAAATGCATGATTTTTTTTTTGCAAACAGAACGTAAAAGGCAGACGAGCAAAAAGAAATGAAAAATAAAAGTGTATTGGCAAACATTATATTATTTTAATGGGCTTTGGTGGTTGCAAATGTGGTTGTTTGGTTAAAACATGGTACTGAATGAAATTGCACATCACACACACACACACACATTTGAATGCATACATACATTAAACATATACATCTCCCATAGCATATTTACAGTACTTGTACAGCAAAATACTTGATACAGATTACATATGTAATGGGGTCAAAAACTATGGGGAAAAAAAAAGAACGTACATATGTGTGCTGGCACAAACATGCATGTATTGGCTACAAACCTGCTTAAACATGCACCATTCAGCTACTGTTTGTCATTGCACAGGTCACATGAGTTATAAAAGTGAATACTCTCACGTACAATTTAATTATGTGCAAATGAAAATTACTGCAAAAAAGAGTAAAGAATATCAGTTTTTGGTATCTGATTTTAATTTTCTCGTCTTTTTTTTTCTCGTCTAATTGCAGTGAAACAAATTAAAAGTAGTCAGTGTCATTTAATTGAAATGACATGAACGTAAAATGACAATCTCAATTTTGGCCAAAAAAAAGGGAAAAAAGCGAAGAAGAGTCAATGTAAAATGTTAAAGTTGAAAACAATTTAAAAGTTTTATCAAACCAACAGTCAGATGGGGCAATCAAATTAGCTTTATTTTTGGAAATGTTTCAAATGCCAAAAAAACGAAAACACTAGCAAAACGAAAAATTGAAAAGGTTCAACATTGATATGGATATGATTAGAAAGATAGTTTGTTTAAAAATAGCTACATAAGTACTTTTAAACTTAAATATGTAAAGAACGAAAAGATAAATACATATGCTTACTCGCTTCAGGTAAGAGAAGGGTATTAGAACATAACAATATGTATGTATGTAACAAAAAAATGTCATGATTAAATTGGAAAAAAATAAAATTTTATGGAAAAGCACTTTTTCGTATTTAATAAAATTCCTCAAAGGACAGTTTACTCTAAAGTAAATCATATTAAGTTTGGCAAATTGAATTTTCAGCGCAAAAGAGCCATTGTTTTGTTAGCAGTATGACAAGTGGCACCACATATCTGCTAAAACCATATATCATCCACATGCATATCTCCCAATGTGTGCCACAAATTGTTCATTTTCATCTCACGATAGAGAACACCATTCACAGTAACTTTGAAAAAAAAAATACGGCCCAATGATGCCGCCAGCCCATAAACCGCACCAAACAGTCACTCTTTGTGAGTGCAGGAGTTTTTCGACTATCACTTTTGGATTAGTATTCGCCCAAATGCGGCAATTCTACTTATTGACGAATGCACTCAGCTGAAAATTTGCCGCATCACTAAAGATGAGTTCCGTTTTGGCATTTCTTGCCACCATTCTGACCACTGATCACGCTAGGAATGATCAAAAGGCTTTAGTTGTTGAATCAATAGCACCTCGTAGCCGTGCAAATGCAAGTCGTTATGCATAATGTTCATCAACGACGAGCATGAGAGGTGTATCGAGTTGGGCGCAATGACGACGAGTTGATATGGACGGCTCTTCAGCCACTCTCTCGTCATCGGCAGCAATATTTTTTTCAATACAAGCTGGTGTTTTTACATCTCCTACAGACCCGGTTTCTCAAAATTTTTTATGGCTTTTTCGATTGTTCGCATATTTGGACGAGTGAATTGATCGAAAAAAAGCACGAAGTATACGATATACATTTTGATTTGAAAACCCATTTGCTTAATCTTAAGCCTGTATAATTTTATCGCGTTGCTCGATTATTTGTGTCTTTCCATACTTCAAATTGAATTATTTTGAAATTGGGAAATATCGAATAAAACGCAGAAAAGAGCTCGACATTGTGTCGGCTTTTAACATTTAGCCACCTGTTATAAATTTAAATTAATCATTTCTATTTTGTTCCACAAACAAATATATGACTTTTGATTATTAAAAGAACAAGTTTTCATTTTCAAAGCTCTTCTCCAAAGAACTTTTTTACACAAGTTTTTCTTCAAAAATTTCAATTGATTATGGGTTATTTTAATTTTTTGAATTTGAATAATTGTCCTTAAAAATATATATTCAGTTTTAATAATTTAATGAACCCTGCCTACCATATGTTCGCACGCACTACCACTAAATTTCATGCATTTTAAAACGCTTTTCAATTTGTATTCCGACATGCATTGTATAACTCAAATTACTTACAACAGAAACATGCCTTAAAATGGATATGCACAAAAAGTGTTTATTTATAACAAAAATGGCATAAAAAAGAAAATGAAATTCTTAAACTCTATAGAGTTTTGTTGGTCCTCGAACTCTCAGTCAAGATAAAAAAACTGTGTTACAAAATTTATTGTCATTAAATGGCAATAAAACTACATAATTTTGAATTATTTTATTGAAATGGGCTTTTTCAGAACTAAACAAGAATATACTACTTAATTTAGGATAATTTTTACGTTTTGAGTTGAGACACTTTCCCATAAAATGTGCTCTATAAATATTATGATATGAGCTTAGTAACTGCAAGTAGATATACATTTACTTTACAAATGATATTGCCTGCAAACAAATGCAATTTAATTTATAGCCAAAGTTATTGATTGTATTGCAACACTTTCGCTTTAGTTAGTTAATGCACAGACATGCATACATACATTCGTTTAAGGGTTTGTGTTTGTAAATCTGTTCCTGTGTGGCAGGTTAAGGTAATTGTGGTTGTGTTTGCTGGCAAAGTATGTTCATGCGTTTTTCAATTAATGTTTATGATTGTATCGGCATGCATGACATTTGCCTTTTGTTTCTCGATATTTTTGAGTTGCTAATAAATTATACATGTATGGAAATAACGTTGTGTTTTCTTTAATGCACACACCAGTGCTGCAGGTGTTAAAATATGACACCACAGAAGTCTATAACTATTAAGGATAACGTTTGCCATCAAAGTATAATTTTTTTCAGAAGCAAGCAATAAGTATTTCGGAAAGATAAATTTCGTTTAGCGTTGTACTAAAAGTTATTTCATCAATATGATGGCCATGAGTAAAATATTTTTATACATATTCAGCTTAAAAACGTTTGGTTTTTTACTCCAACAAATCATAATTAATATCAACCAAATTCAAATTACAAAGATTTGTTATTGAAAAAAAATTTAAACTTTTTCTTGATAAATATCTGGGTTCAAAGAAATTCGAGCTTGAAAAGCCTACTCCTTTTAAACTAATTACCGCTTAAGGAAATAGCATTCTACAAAATGGTGTTAAACTAATCGCAGTAAAAACGTAAAATGCGAAGATAAATTCAGAAGCATTTTCTTTTAGACATATTCGTTGAAACAAATGAAACGCTTTAATGTTAAAATTTGATGTTTCAATCACTGTGAAGGACATGAGGCAACTGATATATTACAAAAAGGAAAAAACAGTTTTCAGCCTGAATAACACCTTTTTGAAAATGTAAATGCGAACTGTGATCTAAGCTCTTATCAATCAATTGCAAAGTAATCACATAGACAGCCGGTTAAAGCAAACCAGACGTTTGTTGAAAGCTTTACAAGAAATACAACAAAACAGAGAGAAAAGTAAATGTAGGACACCGACATATTGCTTCATCAATCACATAAAATTTATCGTTGGGGTGTTTAGATGATTGCTCTTTCCATTATCGCTTCTTTATAATCTTAATTAAATCTTTATTTTATAAAAAAAGGGGTAAATTAAAAGGAAGTGTGTCCTTACGCCGAACATATGCCATTGTTTTCTTTCTTTTGAAAACATTTTTTACAGTATTTTACAATATGCTGTACTAGCATTTTTATTACATGGAGATTGCAAATTAGATTTTTTTTTTTTGAAAACGATAAATAATATGTCCTTGTAGCGATTGAACATTAAGTTTTCAGCAAGATTTTTAGCAAAACTTAACTTAATGGCGGCTATTTGAAGCAACCAACTTAGTTAATTTTTTTTTGTGTTGGAAAAAGGACATATGTGTGTGTAACATGTCCTCCTTGTTTTCACATTTTTCAAACTAAACTGTGTCCTTGTGATTTCTATCAACGATTAGCTAGTTTTATGACACTTGAGATTAAAACATTTTTCTTTTATAAAGAATATATGGTTTAGACTTTGATCTGGCCCAGCAGATCCAACTCAAACTTATTGGAATGTCTAATGAAACGATTTTTACGTGTTGTAATCACATTTATAAGATTTTGCTATTTAAAAGTGGTAGACATAATTGGCTAAAACATATATTGTACCTTACCTAAATTTTAATCCAAATTTTGATATTGAATATTTGTTTAACCTAATATATTTAAACATAAGACACATTTTAAAGCCGAAAAACAATACATTACGAGAAGATAACTGAAGCAATTTTCTGATGAAATCTAAATTTATTTAAAATTTTACGACTTCATAGAACACAATAACTGAAAAATAGCTATTTCACAAGTTTCATCTATTTAACACATTTTTGCTACCAGATTTGTTGTATTCGTAAATAAAGGATGTATGGCTGGCATTTTGGCCTTCCAACCAATTGAGTTGAAACGCTGGGCAGTAAATGATAATAGGATCCTGCAAGTTGTGAACTGGTTTTTTTTGTAGGGTTTTCAGCTTAGTTTGCTATATGGACTTACGTAAATACATTCATATTTGTATATGCAATAAGGAGATATATACCTTTGCAATTCTTTGCTAAAATTTTGTTTTTATTCTAGACAAATTTCTTAAGCTAAAAACATCTTTTAAGCAAAAAAAAAAAAAAAAAATTTTATTTTGTAAAAAGGATATATGGAGAGCTGGCATGTCCTGTGTCGGAGCAAATCAAAATTTTCTGCTTAAGCTGGTATCACAATTTGACAAGTTGTAGGCGGACTTTAGTGGCAAGTGCAGCAAAAACCGAATATCTTAAACTATATCTAAATAAAGCCATGTCTTTTTTATACAAATTGTGAACTTATCTTATTTTATAAATAAATAGGCACAAACACTTTTCTTGTGCATATTTATTTTAGCTAAATTTTTAGGCTAACTTTTAATAAATATTACACTTTGCAAATTAGCTTAACAAAAGTATCTATTCTGTAATGTCAAGCAAAATTTAGCATTATAAATTAATTACTGAAAACCAAAAGGACAAATAGGAATATTTTCCAAAAAATTAGTAGATGACTAATCGTCAAGCAATAGATCAGTTATCTCAAATGGTAATTGTTCACCTGAGTAAACAATGTAACGCGTTTTCCCTCCCTGTGTTATTTCATTAATGCCCCAACTGCTTTGACATTTTTCAGTAATCCTGCTTGAGTATAAAACAGAATAGAAAGTGAATTCAACATATCAAGAGGTTTACCAATTCAAGAATTTAACTGTGAAATCGATTATTAGTTTCAAGCTATAAGTATATAGTTATAAAATAATTATTATATATGAATGAAATATTTATAAATAGTGGAGTATTGCCCGCTTATCAAACCCTTTTCAAAATAAAAATATTATCTTTATAACGTGTTCAGCAATCCAGGATTTTTTATTTATTGGAAGAAATCCTGCTACTTTTACCCATTCCCTTAACCCCGTAAGAACAGTAATAATATTTCAAGCCAAAAGAGTTTCATTTTCAAATAAAGGATATATAGAGGGCTGGTATATCCTTTGAGTTATCATACAGAAAAAAAACTTTCTTACATTCAGAACGTAATTTTACAAGTTGTAGTAAGAGTTTTTTTAGTTGAATTTCAAACCGAACTGTATATGCATAAAGATAATACGGCCGATTTTTGATTCACGCCATTACTAATGTACGTTTCGCTTTTGTTTTTATGAAAATTATTGTCATTATTTCAAAGGCAGCACCGTAATTTAATGAAAGTTCAATCATATTTTCAATAATAATTTCATAATCAATTTTGTTGTTTACTTTAAAAGAATTTTGTATTGCCATGCCTGATTTCCTTTAATTAGTTTAATTGAAAGCTTATACTTGTTACAAAAAATATGGATATTTTTTCCCTTTCGGTATCTTTATTGTTTCCAATAATTTTTTAATAAAACAATTTTTTTTTGTGGAACAATTATATTACACGCACACACACACACTAACACTCACAACCAAGCACTCAAACTCTGCAAATCAAGCCTTGTTTTACACATGTTTTTTCCATTGTTTCCTTTTTGTGGCATACTTTTTTTTTGTTTTTTTTTTGTATTAACTTTGAAATTTCATAACCATCACAATATCCAACTCACTCACCTGCCTGCCACAGTGAAAACAAGTTTGCGTGATTGTGTGTGTGCTTTTATAGAATATTTGCCCTGCAGGTTGGTTGGTGCAAACTGGTGCGAATAGCTTTAGACTTTTGTCGTTTCGTTTTTGCTTTCACTTAAATTATTAACTTTTTTATGTTTTGCACAGCTGAGTGTGAGTGTGACTGTATGTGTGTGTGTGTGTGTGTGTGTGTGTGTTAAAATGTTTTTATCCATACTAATCAGTTTAATACAAAATCCTGGTACAATTTATTTGTATTTATTGTTGGATTAAATGGCTTTTAGTATTATTATTGTTATTATTTTGCTTGCACCACGGAAACGTGCTCCAGGTAGAATTATTGTTTTTCAGCTGTTTATTACTACCAGTATTTCAGCATTATTATTACTTTCAAGAGAACTGTTGGCTTACATTATTTTTCCTTCTTATTGGTAATAAACTAATTTTATCACTTTCTTTTATTTCCGTTAAGGCAATTTTTTTTTAATTTATTTGTTATTTTTGTAAGTGTGTGTATGCAAGCAGGTGTTGGGCTTAACAATTGTAATTTATTAACATTTACAGACATACAGATATTATAGATATAGTACTTACATAAGTTTATGAAAAACATGTGTTGGTTGCCAGCTCATTTTCTATAAATAAAGGGAAGAGAGAAAAATTGATAGTTATTGCTTTATTTGTTACTGGTAGCCTGGGAAAAATAAAGAAATTATATAGAGATTTATGGTACACCCCCTTCTTCCTTAATTGCAAATTTCTTTGTTGCTAAAACAGGCATAGGATACAAAAAAAAAAAAAAAATCAGTTGTAATTAATATTTGCTGAAATGAATTTTAATAAACTTTAATTTATTAACCTCTCACCAAGAATCCAGTATCAGATATCAAAATCAGGAAAATAAGAAAACTAATTTAAACAAATAATTTAATTGATCTTGTAAAAGCATTAAATGAATTAAGGCACAATCAACAATAAAATAATTGGTAAAACACGCAATTTCAGTGAAAAAGCTGATCTATTTAAACTGCAACCTTTTTTCTTGTTTTTTAATTATTCTGCTTCATCGAGATGTTGTGCTCGAATTCAATATAGAAAAATTATTGCTCAAGATCTAGGAATAGTTAAAAAAAATGAAAAAATGATATTCAAATCAGTTAAATAATTTAAAAGTCTCTGCAGAGTAAGTGAAGCAAATGAGCAAAAAATCACAAATAAATTTTCAATTATAGAATAAAAAAAAAAGTGTAGAAGGATTGCATGCCGCGGCATGTCAATACTCGGACTTAACGAAATTCTCTTATAAAATAGACAGTATTATTTTATTAATCAAAACAGTGATTGTTATGAGATGTTGAGTTGTCCGTTGATCTCTAAAAAAAACAAGCAAACTCAAGTAATATATTGAGGTTATCCATTTTTTTTAATGTTGTTTAATATTGAGCGATCTAGAAGAAAAACCCTAGGTATATAGGGTAGTAGCCTTGATTAGGCAAATATGAAATTGGTTGTTTTCTTTTCTTGAAAATATATGCATTAATTTTCAAAAACAAGCTTCGAAAGCAGTTCTATATTTTTTTTTTTTTTTTTTTGGAAACATCCTATTGTAAAAAAATGGAACAAAATTCCAGCTGCTCCCGTTAAACTCTTTAAAATTCTAAAAATATTTGACCTGATGACAGATTTTTAGTAAAAAAATTTTCGAATAAACCTGATCGATCAATTGATTTAAGTTGACCCCTTAGATATTTTTACAACATAGACATATTTTAATTTAAACATTGTTGCAGTCTTATTTTGTAAAAGAATTTTTTTTTGTATAAAGGATATATGGCAGGATAACATATTCCTACTCTGACAAAATCAGAAATACGTTTTTTGGATTTGCCATGGCATTCCTTATATTGTAGTCATAATTTTTTAGCCGACTTTGGGCTTTGACTGAATTTTACAAAAAACAAGGATATGAGGGAAGATGATATATTTTACAACTCATTGAGCTCAAATTTCGTTTTTCGTTTAATGGCAGTATTTGACGTGTTGTGGCATAAGTGGTTCAGATTTCCAAACTTGCGATGATAACTCATCCTGACTCTGAGCACATCTAGTTGATTTTTTTGATTTTTTCAATTATTTGGCTGATAGTAAGCCTTACATTCCTAGAAAATGGACTGGGTATACAAATTTGTTGTCAAATAACTTCACAAGATCACAGTTTACTAAAAGCGTATTTAATAAATATTCTTATGAGGTGTGAAAACTGATTTTAACTCATAACCTCAATTTTTTTAAAGCATAGAAATGTTTTGGCAGCTATGCAAATGTTTTTGCTTCAGATTGTTTTTTTTTATAAAAAGGATATGTGAAAGCATTATTACTATTTGCTTCTCATAAAAGAGGATACATGAAATAATGACATTTCACAATTCTCAAATTCCAAAAAAAAAGGTGTCTAAATACCTGCGACATTATTTTCAATATTATGACAATGATTATTATCAAATTGCGAACTTTTTTTCTTTAATTAAAAAAAAATGATATCAGGGAGAGAGGCTACTTTTAGGGCTAAAGAAGCTGGAACTTTTTTCTTTGGCTTAAAGGCATTATTATACATGTTGTGTAGTAATTCGAACTATATATGGGGTTTTGTAATAAAAAAAAAATTTTTTTAATAGATAGATTTTAGTCAAAAATTACAAAGTAAGCGTATGTTACATTAGTTATTTTCCTTTGATTCAATTGTTTTTTATCTGCAGCATTCAATATTATCTTTACGTTCAGAAACTTTTGAATGGCCTCAGAGAACTTCCTCTGGCATTGAAATGAAATGACTTTAAAGAATTTCTTGTTGTTAAGAAAAGTTTTATTTCAATTTCTTTAAAAAAAATTTGTTGATTTAATTTAAAGGTTTTTGTTTAACTTTTTTTCAGCATGAACATTTAAATGTTGATAAGAACTTCCTCCTTTCAAGTGAGTGTTACTACTAAAGCTCTAAATTTGCCATTGGGATTTGGGCATGTCTTCAATTTATTTTCCTTTGCAGGCAATTTATTTTCTTTTATTTTCCAATATTATTGTCAATAAATACACAATAAAACAACGTTTACTTTCTTTTAAGTTGAAGCCAATAAATTGCGTTTCTTTAAACCATTTAAATTATTGGCAACTTAAACTTTTATTTGCCGATTTCTAAAAAGTTTTTCTCAAGGCACTGAATATCATAATCCAAAACAATTTGGTTTATTAATTTAATTTTATGCCTTGTTTTAAGTTGAAAAATTAGAAAATTTATTGTTTTAGTTTTCGCATAGAATTTATGGTTTTTGCTATTAAAAAACATGACTTGGTTGTTTGAAAAGAAAATAGTCTATATTACTATATGTACATATATGTAGATATAATCTTCTCCGCTTGCCGAGTTGCCAAAGTTTTTTAGGTGCGTTTTTGTTTAATTTATATTTTCTTTTGTTTGTTTTGGGCTAGACTTTCGTAGAGTTGTTGTTTCGAACATCATTAATCTTATTCCTATTGCTAGTCTCCACCGGGGGAGGGGCGTAAAAGTTTATTGAAGAAAGCACATGGCTGTTAATGTCTGTTTAAGCATTTAAGGTCAAATGTTTAGGCTTATGTAATTTTTTTTTTTATTATTTTTTTTAAGGCTGAGGTATGTGATTTCATATCATCTTGTTTTGCTTTCCAGTGAACACTTGTTCCAGAGACATGCAAATCATATTTTGATTAATAGAATTTAATAAAATCATACCTGCAATTTGGTAAGACATATTTTACATCAATTATGGGGAACTCACTGATTGTTAGTAATGATCTTCTCAAATACAATGATAAGGTTTGTTTAAAGGATTTGATTTAAAGCAAGTTCCCGTTCGTACTTGCTAATTGGTTTCTTACAAATCTATTTTATTAAATTTTTAGCTTTATTAAAAATTAAAAAATTAAAAAAAGGATATACGGAAAGCACCAGTACTTAAAAACCAGCCAAGCCTCCACACTTTTATCAATACGACAATATTCTACGAGTTGTGGCGTGAGTTGCTTTGTATTTGATAGAAAATCTACATATTTTTTCATACAGCCGTCTTCCTGAAACCTGAAGGTCCTAAGAAAGGATCAAGATCACTTCAATTTATTGTTTAAACAAACCAAACACGAAACAAATATCTTACAACATTTAAGTAAAAACAATTTTTTGTGTGCCTCGGCTTCAGATGAGGCAATGCTGCAAAAAGAACATAACTGAGGATAATACATTCTTGCCCGGAAAGCACCAAATTTTTTCCAGAGATCAGCAACTCTGATTCCCATGTTCCGCCGGAATTCTTATTCAATTTTCTACCTTATTTTAGTTTCGTAAAAAATAATATATGACCAGCAGGCATATTTTAAGATCTATCGAACTTAAATTTAATATTTGTAGTACAGCCAATATTATACGTTCTGTGGCTTGATTTGTTTGTTGTTTCTTTGGACCAGTCCTTGTTATTCGAGTGAGCAATTTAAATGATTTTTTCGACCATAAAACACTTTTCCATAAAAACGTCTTAAAATATTTAAGACACTTTCTTAGCTTAACTTTTGCTCTTTGTTAAAATTTAAAGAATTTATGTTGAAGGTTTTATTTTGTGTTGTTGATTGTCTCAACATGTCCTTTAATAAATAACTAAAGCTGTCTCAGTGTCCACCCCGAAAATCATTTTGAATATTATAGCATGAGCAATTAAGTTTGCTGTAATTATCAGCTTATTTTCGAGTCTCTTTTTGTCATTAGGAAGGTCAAGGCCAATTTAATTTTGTTTCTTTGCTCTGCTTTGCCACAGCAGCAAATTAAAGCAATTACTTAATGGCAAACGATTTTCCCTAGACATGTTTTTTGTGTTAAGTTCTTTGACAAAAATTAAACACAAAGCAGAAAGAAATGCAAAAAGGAAAGCAATGTTAAGAAGGTTTAAGAAAATATCCTTAACCGTAACATCAAATAAGCAAAAAAAAAAAAAAATGATAACTTTTAATTGTCAGTCGTTTTAATATAAATAAAGTTGAACGTCAAGAAAATCTGTAGCAGTAGTCTTGGGCTTATGTTACCTAAACATTATTGAAAGTTTTTAAAGAATATGGACTAAGATTTTTGTAGTGCAAAACAATGTTAAGCCATACTGCTTTTGTGGGCAGAATAGGCATCAAGGATGTCTGTTTAAAAATATTGCTACTGAGCTACAGATGCTCTGGAATTGGTGGTTTGAATTCGAGATCAAATGACTGTCCAGCTGTCCAGCACAAAATTTGTTTTAGAGAAATATCGTATTTAGATAACTTGTAATAAGTGTCCTGTATTTCTGTTTAATCTTGAGTACAGAAAATTTAGTAAAGACAGTTACCCAGTGGTAACTTTTTAAACGTAACTGTTAATGTTTTAAACATTCTTAAAGTACTCTCCCGAACCAAGGTAAGTTTTATAATTTTTAATTCTTTACAATATTTTGTTTAGTAAAAATGTAGAATTTCAGAAACCTGAGTTTACGAAGAGAAGTAAAGCAGTTAAGTTTTATAATTGTATCCACCAAAAGGTGTCAGGTTTTGTTTTCTTATTTGCTCCTTACAAGCGATAAGTAATGCATATTTTTCATATCAATTGCATATTCCCATTACCCAGTGGTAAAAATGTTTAATGTGAAATGTCTCACATTTGTACAGCAGCCTGTTTTCCTTGTAGAAAATTATATAATAACACTAAAAGCTCCAATTTACTAACCTTAGATGATCTGTAAAAAAATACCGTGTGAGTAAAAATTTGTGAAATAATAGACTAAAGCCAAAAAAAAAATTAGATTCTCTTTTTTTCTACCAGGTGAAAATCATTATTTTTTTCCTTTCAACCACACAACAAAACCACATGGATAATGTGAAAGAATTTTGCAAGCTGGTTGTATTTTAGTATGTGTCTTGTAAGGCATGCTTAAAACATATTGCCTATAAATTTGCCAATTCATATTGAAAACAATGGCGAATGTACGTGCTTAATTTTAGTTTAAAAATATAAATTTTTAAACGCACATCTTCCCTTTTGCGGATAAACATTTTCCAGGCAATTTGTTTTCCCAGTAGATATAAATACATTTCTAAGTATATTTGTGGCAAAAAATTTTTTCAGACATGAAATAAAATGTCACATTATTATTTTTTTTTTTTTTTTGCAATGATTTAATCTTACATGACATTTGCATAATAAGCCATTACATTAAAAAATCTTGTACTTGATTTAACAAAAAATCAACAACGTCAAAGGAATTTATATGTCAAGCGTACACCGTGACTAAAATAAAAATAAATATTTTAAAGCAATTCTATGCGAAAAGCGAATTTTGTTAAAAGTCAAGTACATAAATAAAAAATAAAAAATAAAAATAATCTTTTACATGTTTAGCTTGAAGGTAAATATTTTCAAAAATATATTTTTAGCTTATTAGGAAAACTTTTTTGATTGGAAGTAGCAGAGTGTTTTCTTCGTAAATTAAGCTATGTATAACTCATCATTTGTTAGAATCACACTTATCATTATGACGAGGTTCTTATTCATATTAATGCGCAGTTAAATAAACATTCGGTTGCACACACTCACACACATGTACAAGGTACGTGTTGTACTGCGGATATTTCCCAGTAACCCGGCTGATACAAGAGCTGACGCCTCCATTTATTTGCTAAAGATGCTTACAAGTAAATAAAGTAAAAGCTTATTAAAAGGATTTATTATTATCTTAAGGAAATACGGGGGAGCAAATACGGGGAAAAAGAAGCCTAAAAACACCCCCACACATGAGCACATGAGCACACTCGTACAAATCCGTTGGCTTTGTTTGTGCAGAGACTTATACTTGACTTTTTCTTTGCTATTTTTTAGATAAAGTTATTTATATACTTAAAAGCTATTTAGTGTATGAATACTTGTTTATGTGGAAACAGAAAACAAACTGCAAGTTATTTCTTATTCGGAAAATGTTAAGCAAATTAAAAACATTTTTTTTTTTAATTTGCAAAAGGCTAAATATGATGAATTTTCGATTGAACAGTAAAATGTGAACGTTGAATTTACAAAGAAAATCGTCTCTTGCGAGGGAGCATACTTTCATGCTAATGGATTTGTTGGAAACAAAAATTACAGCATGTGAGGAAATAAAAGTCCACGAGTGATTGCAGGGAAGTCGCCACATGTACAAGGAGTGACTGTTGGGTGTGGTTTATGGGGCGGCGGCGAAAGTTTTCAAAATTGAGGACGGCCTAGCGGTTACCGTGACTGGTGATATGATTGCAGACTTCTCAATACTAATGAAGTTCCAACACAATAGTGCCAATCCCCATGTAGCAAACAAAACAATGACCTGCTGTCTTACGTCGCACAGTGGGGAATTTTGCAAAAAAATGGGAAATAATTCTGCCGTTTCTAAACGGATGGCTCGATTGCAAAGAAATTTCAGACAAGCATAAAAGAGCTGTATTCAAGCTTAAGTTTTGAGACTGGACTATATAGCGCTTAAATGGGCGTGTCCACGCACCCCCAAACTAGACCACCTGGGGTATGTGAAAAATTAAAAACGATCTAATTTTTTCATTTCCAATTCTTTTG
Organism: Sturmia bella; assembly: GCA_963662145.1. Taxonomy (NCBI): domain Eukaryota; kingdom Metazoa; phylum Arthropoda; class Insecta; order Diptera; family Tachinidae; genus Sturmia; species Sturmia bella. The sequence goes on along the minus strand of OY759171.1, from coordinate 63,773,614 downwards.
CAAATCTTTTTTTATTTCTAAATTTTTCTAATCAAGGCCTACAAAAAATGTCGCGACACGTATATATTATCTCTTTTTGAGATATTCAAGTTTTAAAAAGTAAATTTTCGTGTTTTTACCAACCCTGGTCCAGTATTTTCACATTTTTGAGCTCAAATCCTAACCGATTTTTCAAAAATAAGTTTTATTAGCTTGCCAGTATTTTTTTCAATACTATAAAAGAAATTTGAGCAAAAAATCTTTTATAAAGAAAAAGTTATATTCAACACAATTTAAAAATTCAAAAAAGTCAGTTTTTAGCATATTTTAGGGCAAAAAGTAAGTTTATCGTTTCTTATTTCTGGAAGAACTTTTCAAAATAAAGTATATACCGTTTATATTTTTTTAAAAGCTTATTGTTTAAAAAATAGTATAAAGAAAAACAAGTCTAAAAATTATATCCTGTTGCGTAAGGGTAGCATCCTGAAATTAACCCATTTTTTTTAGACAAAACCGAATTTAGGCCAAAATTTCTCAAATCGCTTGCCTCTAACCTAAATATTTTTAGTTTTTTTTTGTATTTATAAGTATTTTTAAGTGTCATCAAAATGGAGTTTGTCCCCCCACGATATTTGCTGGAATGAAAGCAAAAAAACTAAAAAATCCCATTTTTTGGGAATTTCAGGATTCGTATTATCTTTTCTTTACATTTTGGAAAAAATTTTTATTTCTTTTATAAATTCCTATATTTTTGCAAAATTTTGTAAAAAAAATATAAATAAATGAAAATTTTATACGCATTTCAAAAAATTGTATTACCCAAAAACTTTTGTTAAAGGACGCTTTTTCTGTATTTTTGCAAAAATTGTTTTAAAAAGACTTAAATTTCTAAAAAAAAATTTAATAATATATACTAAAGGTAATTATCTAACTAATACAGAAAAAAAAGTAGAAAAAAGTTGTGCATCTCGGGGGGTTTTCTATGCAGTTTTTTGGGTTTCCTATATAATATGAACCCCGTTCATATTATATTATATATTATATATTATATATTTTCATATATAATGTGAACCCCGTTTCATTTTAAGGATATGAAATAAATGTTCTACAACTAAGCTGTTTACAATTAAATTAAAAAAGACTACAAAACGATCTGCATTTGCAGATTTGGCAGACTTTTACCATATAAATTGTAATTTGACAAATATGCCATACCAAAAAACTGCATAGAAAACCCCCTGAGATGCACAACTTGTTTCTACTGTATTTTCTATTGTGCGCAATGTATCGTCTCGTGTAGTTCGATGTTTCGATTTCGTTGACTGTTGGTTAGGAATCTTCAATGCAGGCATTTCTGTGCGGAACCATTGTTGGCACCAGCACCAAATTAGACTTGTGAATTTTCCATCCCTGGTTTCTACACACTAAGGCAGCACTTACTTGCAGGTACAGGGAAAGCTACTTTAACTTTATGAAACTTTTGCTAAGAAATATTTATTTTTATTATTAATTAAAAGAAGATAGTTTTGGAAAATAAAAACCAGGTGTGGAAAAGTGCATATTTCAATTTGACTTCAAAACCGAAAATAGTTTCTTACAAAAATTTACGTATTTAAAAGCCCCAAGCTATGTCCTATAAAAATTGTTTATGAGCTTGCAAACAGCAAAATAGCGCCATAAGGCGACACACCGCTCAAAAGCAGGACGTTAAAGGCCAAAGCCTATGTATGTATGTAATGAACATGAAAATCGAAATATAAACTGGAAAATTTCAAAAAAAAAGTTTAGTAAATTTCCTCTGAACTTATCTGGCTTCCTTAAAAATTTCTATTCTGGTATTCTATTCACTGCATCCTAAAACATAAATTAATGGAAAATAAATATCACTTCAATGAGCACCTTTAACGCTCTTATCTACCTATAATCTCCTTTTTCAAAATCAAAGTTAATATATTTTATCTTTTGCTTTAATGACATTTAAGTACAACGAATTTCGTTTTTGGCAACTGCCCTTGAAGTATAATTTTTCATTTCCCTTTTATAGTTTCTTCATGAGAATACATACAAAATTTATCAATTTTCCTTTTTATACCTTTAAACAAAAATCATAGAAAAATATATAATACTTTTAGGCATTTTTGATGGCATTACAACTAAAATGCTCTAGTCAATTCAGCAGGATGTTTGAAATTTCAATAAATTACCCGAAGCAATCAAAATGTTAATACTGTTGATGTTGCTGTTAGCTTGTGCTACTATCTATCCTTGATTTCTCCGAGCACAATATCATCAGCATAATCAGCGTTATCCTTAAACAGTAAAATCATCAAAATCAATTGATTGACCTTAAGCAGCAGAAAAACAAGAAGGAAGCGTACATTTTTATTTTATTCTTGGCCATTAGAGCAAGAAAAAAATCCATATTTGATAAAATGTGATTTTTAGATGCTCAAGCAAAGATTTTTGTGGCCTGAAAAGGAGGCAAACAGAAATTCAAGAACGCTCAAAATTAAATATTTGTGTTTTATGTAAAAAGTTCGTTGAACTTTTGGCATGTTGTGAAGTTTTTGCAAGCCAGTTTTTATGACACTTGAAAGCAGTTATGACGTGTTCTATGCATTTGGACTTAAAGTTTGTGACATCATATCGCAAACAAAAAAAAACACATAACAGGAAGGACGTGCCTTAAAATATTTAAATACAAATTTGGGTAAACAAGAAACTCTAAAACAGATATGTGTAAACTGGAATTTGCTTTTGACTGTTTTTTTTTTGCAAATGCAAACCTTAAACAATTAAACTTTCATTTAGTCAGCTCAAAACTTCCATTTTACACCGCGTAGTTTTGCTTTATCCTTCCAGGCTTCAAGCTCTTTTGCCTTACTTAACAACTCCTTTTAACATTTTCCTGCATTATCTTTGTTGTATGTTTTTTTTTTCGTTATTATTTTAAAGGTTTCATTTCGTCTGGTGAGTCAGACAAACGCCTTAAAGGCTGTCATCCTTTTTCTTGTTTGCTTTCAAACAGAAATGTCTTACCATTTATCCGTCATGCTTAAGAAGTGGTAGCAGCTGTTGTCGTTGTTGGCGTCTGCAAAGTGCCTGGCTGGGGATACTTTTCTTTCAAATTTCAAATGCTGCTTGAAAGTTTTTGAGTGACACAGTGACACAAAATGTCAGCCACTAAAGGGGTGATGGGTTTACTTAGGGGTATTTATATTTTCTTATTCTTATTCTTTTGAATTTTGTTTTTAATAAAAATATAAATTTTACTCAAACAATGTGAAGAGTTTTTGAACAAACAAGATAATAATGAATAAAGATAGGAGAGATACAATTTAAACAAAATTATGAAAACCATACAGAAATGGAAAAGATTGTAATTTAGAATGGAGCAAAAAATTGAACATTATGAATTGGCTTAATAAGCATTTAGCTCTTTATTATTGCCTCAAAAGAGTTTTTAGGGTGCAATTTTTGGAGATCACTTAAGAAAAACCCCAAAAAAGAAGAAGTATCTCTTCTTTCTTCATTCACAAATGAAACAGATTTTTCTTGGGGAGGAATCGCACTGGTGATTATTAAAAAAAAACTTGAAGTTTGGAGCTGGCAAACAGTACATATTTTTCTGTAAAAATACAGCTGTTATTAAATGAAATTCGAGAATTTGGGAAGATATTTTTTATGGAACTCAATTGGATAATGCTGACAAGATAAGAAATATATTACAATCAAAAGAAAAACACAGATAAACGCTTGAAAGTTGAGCAGCAGATTAAATATAGTTTGTCAGTAATGAAGATTCGAGGTACTGGGAGGGTTAAGCGCTGCTGCTTAGAAACAGTATAATATTAATCATGACCTGAGTTCGAAGCCAGTTGGTAGCTGATGGGTATCGTAGTGGATGTGAAACAGCCACGGTGTGCACCAGACTCCATATATATTCAACTTTACTTTTCCCTTCTTCTTTAAAACTCTTGATCGTTACAATTTTGTCACGAAAAAATATTTCTCTGCCGATCAATGCATTAACATTTGTACATCATATAGTTTGACTGTGGAGTTGAAGTAGTGCTTGAAAATTTTATTATTGCAAAACACTGTTATTTAATCATTTTTAATTTTTCAAGCTTAAGGTCATTTTTTTATTTAATTATTTTTAGATTAGTTTTTATCCCCAACACCAGTTTTAAGGTGTGTTCCTTTTCCCAAACTTGCTGTTAAACTATTAAGGACATGCTTTGTATGAACACCAGTTAGGAACATGACGTGTCACTAAATTTACTTTTCTTTTGCCGTTCTTTCTTTCCCATCCTTTTATGAGATCCTAGGGAATTTATTAGTTTTGCAGAGGAAGTTTGTATTTATTTTGTAATTTGGTGTAAGACATAAAACTTAAATTAAATACAAAAATTATGTGTGTAATTTGTTTTGTCTTTTGTCTTACAAAAAACATTTTTATGACAGGTGTTATTGTGAAGGAAAATATAAAAATTTAATGACACTATATTTACTATTAACATTTTAGTATGCGGTCTTTTAAGATTCACTATTGAAAAAAAGTTGAAAATATTTTAACAAGCTTCAACAGCAAAACTTTTGAAGAATTTCTTTTAATTTTGATTATGTTTTTTATTCTGCAATCCAACTGAGAAAATTAACGCTTCAGGCGAAAAATCTTTCCGGTGACTTCTTTATTGTTTGAGAAAATCTTAAATGTAGTTTTTCTCACATTAAATGAAATTTCTTTTTAAACTTATTTAAGTTTTTAAATTATATTTGAAAAAAAAAAACAATATTTTTTCACGCATTGAATTTGTTATTAAAAATAAATTGGCAAAAATGTATGAGGTTTATTAAAAAACTTATTTTTCGTGTTCTTTGTTGTTGTACAATAATAAAATATTTTGTTTTTGTAACCAGTTCTGGGAAATTGTTATTAATATATTTTGTGCTTTTGTTTGTTTTATTATGGCCACTGGCTGTAGAGGAAATTTAATGGGTTTGTTATTTTATCAGGGATATCCGTTCAATATTGAGGGCTGGATAACAAAAATAAATTAAATCGTTTGGTTTATTACCCAGTATACATGTATGAACATGAATTCATTTCATTGAACAAGCGCAGCCAAGAGTTTTGATTGGATTTATAATAAGGAACCGATGCCGAACAGATTTGACCAGAACCATTTAGCACTAACTGCGGATATCATATTGTCAAACATGACGATATTTAGTGACTTGTCATACCATATAAGTTGACATAAACATTGATTTAAAATAACTATTACCCAAATTAAGTACATCCAATTACTTGTCACAATTGTCACTTTGTTGAGAAGTGTAAGGAAACAGGGATACAAAATAAAGAATTTGAATGGAGCACAAGTTTTTCTAAGCCAGAGTTCAAACTCCCTGTTATTGTTTTGGGGCTTAAATTTATAAACAAATTATCACTTAAATATTCTAAAAACATTTTCCTACCAAATGTTCACTCAAACCTCTAAAAACATTCTTGACACTTTTTAATTAAATTACTTTTTGACTTCACACAAATGTGCGCGAATTGATCAACAAATATATTTAAACAGTTTTTAAACAAGCGTAGTAACTTTTTGTTGAAATATAAAGTTAAAGAGATGTGCTGTATACAATGTAAACGCTTTTGGGTGATGGTTGTTTCACTCGTGTTAAACAACCTGGAAAGAGAACAGCTTGTATTTCTTCTTTCGAGTATAAAAAGTAATACTGGCAGTCCAAAACGTGAAGATTAATTTTTAGTTAATCTTCTTTGATAAAAAGCCTCGCTTTGGCTGAACATATGTCTGAGTTCTACATTAGTATATTGTTACGTTTTTACCTTTTAAAAACGTTTCTCGTAGTTTCTTGAATTGTAATGAAGTTAACACACTCACGTCTTCAGTTTACAGTAACCAACAGTTCAACACTTTATTTACTTTAACACACTGTACTTGTAAACACTTTACTAAGAACAACAATTTTGCTTATTCACTTTTTATAACTTAAGACACTTTACACGTTAGCGCAGCTAAAAATCGACTGAACTACCTCAGCGTTAAGCTCAGCTGCTTTTATACCTCTCAATGATCATTACTCGAACAGTCTAGAAGTTTACAGAAGCTGATCACGCCACCTCGCACTGAAACTAATAATGAACAAAAGATATACACACACACCGACATACATACACGCGGCCGTGAAACTTAAGCATATGAGCCGCGCACATACATGCACACACGAATATTGTATCGTGCGGTGGTGGTTTCTTTTATTTCGCTGTTGTGCCTATTTATCTACAAATGTGTGTCAGTATGTGCACACTCGCTGTGCTGCCGCTTTGTTTGTCAACAAGTTTCTATGTATGCATGTGTGTATATACCTCCTGTGTTCATTGTAAATAATAACACAAGACAATATAAGCACATATAAAATAACGTTTCAGTACGTTCTAGAACAATTACAATTGGTCTGTTCACGACTAAATTCGTAATAATATTTTCTTTTATTTATGAGAGTTACTCTGGGATTTTATTCATTTCACTAAGCAAAATATAAACATAAAAATTAGTGAATACTGCAAAAGAAGACATTTTTGTTTTGGTGTCTCATAAATTTTCCTGTTTAAATATTTATAGACATGTTTGTGTGTCTGTTTGTGAGTTTTTAAAATTTTTGAAGTAATTAATTTGAGGATAAGTACAATTTATATATGCGAATGTCGACGAGGCTGTTCGTTTGGCTGTGTTTGCAATACAACAGTAACACGCCAATAATGTGCAAATGTTATTAGAACACGCAGTATTCAGGACAAAAATACACATCAACGTTGACGGTGTTAACATGTGCCACATTTTCACCGGTGCTTCCTCTAACATTTCTTTATGTTAGAAAATTTTATTACCTTTTTTTTTGTACTACTAATTTGCATATTTTGACACGTTAAACGCATAAAAGTGGAGATTTGTTTTCATGGCACACACACTTTTTTTTTAATTTTTGTGATTCATTACCTGCACAAGAAATTTATTCATATGAACAAATATTTGTTTAACAAAAGGAATGCAAATTTAGTGGCTATAAAAAAATTTAGCAAGAAATATTTTTTTGCTTTGCTTTCAGAATTTTATTTAAAAAGCAAAAGCTTAGTTTATTTATCCCACTAGTTACTTAAATAAATTTGATTTTTTTTAATTTAATTTTTAAGATATTTTTTTCAAATCTATTTTACATAAAATGAAATACGGGCATCGGTATTAATTTTTGTATACAAAACTGTTTGCGAATTTTTTCTAATTTCAATCAATATCAATATTGATTGAAATTGATATTCGTCCATAAGAAATAACTGTCAATATTTAGTTTTCTACTGCTAAATACTAGTGGGAAATGTTTTTCTCTAAAAAAAAAATGCTATATGTTTTTTCTAGCTTGAAGACCTCATATTAGCATTTTAAATTTATCTTTTTCATTCTAAAAAGTTGGACAAATTTACAACTATTATTTCTCTAAAAATTATTTGCTAAAGAAATGTTTCTGTTAGTAACATTTGTCACAAATATTTGTTTGTAATACAATTTCTGGCCCATGATTTTCCACAGAAAACGATAGTAATATGTTGTTATAAAAAAAATTATTTGTCACATTTTTAATGAAATTTGTTTTTTAAAAACACATTGTGACACTTGCTTTTTTATAAAAATTTTTTGTGACAAATAGTTTCTAACACTTTTTGTCGCAGAAATTTTTTCTGCTAAAAACTGTGATATCAATGGTAATTGCGACAAATCTATATTTGTGACAAATTATTAAAAGATTAATGACAAAGTTTTTTTTGTGCTTTCGAAGTTCATTTTTTGGGACACAATTTTTTCTATTAAAATTTTTTTTGTGCTCTGGAAATCTGTTTTTGGGACACAATTTTTTCTACTAAAAAAACTTTTTTTTGGTGCAATTTTTTTCTTCAAAATGTTCTCTTAACAATTGAGTTTCTACACGAAGATACTTGTGAACAAATATTTCATAATAAAAGTTCCTCAGGACAAAACCTTAAAAAAAATTAATTGTGAAACTTATTTGCTATATAAATACTACTTCTGACAAAATTGCCACTACTACACAGATTTTTGATATATTTTCAATTATAAAAAGCAATTGTGACAATTTACTGTCAATACTTGTAACGATTGTATATTAAAGAATTATTTGTGTTTTTTTTTTTTTTTTTGCATGTTTTTATTTGCGATACAATTTTTGTCAACTTTTTGCCACAACAAATACTTGTGACAACTGAATTTCTGTAAATGGATGCTTGTGACAAATAATTAATAAAAAAGTCGTTTCGGCTCAAACTTCTTTGCCACAAATTTCCGCCGATGAAAACCACCTGTGGCAATTTTATTTGTATAGAATTATATTATAAATGTTTCTAGAAATTCTATTTGTCTTTATACCTAAAAGATTAATTTCAATGATGGCCATATTTTCTTTTACTAATTTCTGAGTAATAAAATATGTTAAGTTAATACAAAATAAAAAATTTTTTTAATGCATTTTCCTATAGAACTGTAAAAAATACTACACTGTTATTTTGAAAAGCTGAGCGTCGTCCTGCTTCCTAACTTTTTGAATTATTCTAGACAGCTCATCTTTCATTCGAGTGACTTGTTTACTAAGTTTGTATTTAAAAATTTTTATCCAATAAATTTATTTCTTAGTATTAAACACAATCCTAAATAATGTTTGAGTTATTTTGAACTAATTTCTTTTGCAAAAACTTTAATTTCAGCATGGACTATCAACGACCCCAGTTACTAATCATTTCCATTTCCCTGCTCTATTGGTTCCGCAACACAGCCGACTGTTGGAAATTTGATGGTGGTGGTCCTGGCGCTCTGGGTCCAGGTCCACTTCAGCCCGTCTTAACAAGAGTGCCACGCAGCACGAGCACACTGCTGGCAGCCAGGGGTCCACCACCAATTATACCCAGTAGTAGTGGTGGTTTTGCTGCTCTACTCAATTCGCAACAACAGGATATGTTGTATGCCTGTCCGCTGAACAGTATGTGTCAGTGTGCCGGGCTGCCCAACGAAACAAGCACGTTGATTGAGATAAATTGCAATGAAGTGGCGTTATACAAATTTCCAGGTAAGTGACTTGTTATCAGAAAAATTTCCCTTTGTAATGGAATAAAGTTTTCAAGCCTGAAATACAACTTAAAGTGTTTGACATTTCGGCAGCATTACGTATTAGGACCGAAATTCCGGTCATTTTATAGCGTAAATAGATCTAAAAGAATAATTTATTTTAAAATTTTGGCTTTGACCCTGTTCGCTGTTGAGAAACTGTTTAATTTCGTATGAGCAATATTACCTTTATGTCGCCCAAAATAATATCACTCATACGCAACATAACACCAGCAATGGGTTTGAGAAATACTTTGAGAAAGACATTCTAAGCCACCCAGCAGCCAAGAAAAAGCAGAAAAGAACATATATTTCTGAGACAAAACTTGTGTCCACATGTTTTACCCTGTAGTTAGAAGGAGAGTGACACATTAGCAACACAACAGCAAAATGGTTGTACGCATACGAAATTTCCTGTCTAAAATATTAACTACAAACTTGCTACGAAATGTGTTAATGCTTAACAAAAGCATCAAACGAGACCAAACAGCAGCTGAAGTCTTTTTGTTTTGTGTTAAGTACGTGTTACGTCTAAACAAACATTCCTCTCTAGCAGAATAAAGAAATTTGATTTAGCTGTTTGCAAGGCTGAGGTTTAACTGCGGTTTCGGCCGCAGCTGAATACATTTGAATACTCAAAAAGGCACCACTGTGTATGTATGTATGTGTTGCACTCTTCAAGTGTGACAGCAACAAACAATGACATTTGAATGCTAAGTAGTAGTAATGAGAATCGTTCGAAGAGAAATTAGAATGCTCGGCACAAGCTTGCTTATGCCTTGTGTTTATGGAAAGTGACATACATAAATATGAGGGCTTTAATAATGTTTTTCTAGAAACCCACATCTTTGGCACTTAAAGTAATTCAAAAATCAAAAATGGGAATTTAGTTTCTCTCAAAGCCTCAGAGGTCCGTTTTGGCAATGACCCCTTCGTTTGTAGCATTTCGCAAGCAATCAAAATACTTGTTCATTGTCTATTCAAGTTATTGTGTAACGATGTGTACGTTCAAGCATTTATACGTCGTTTCATTATAAAACATGGTCATCAGTTGCAACAACAATGGAAGTAGCAACAAACAGCACAGCAGCACAGTCGTTGAAATGCAGCAAAAGTGGTTTTTATGGTTGATTGCACTGATTGCGGTGGCAACGTAATTTGCTTTTTGGTCTCCACAGGTTACAAAACATACGGGGAATGAGCACACGCATACATCTATGCCATCATGCGAGCATATGTAAGTGAGAATCTCTGCTCTTGCTGTTGTAGGTGTTCACTGTAATGGTTTAGTGTTTGAGCCATAAATAAACTAAGTTTATACAAAGCATCAAGGTTTATATTTTCATAATGGCTGTAGTTGTTTTTTTTTACATATTGAACTCAAGAAACAGGGACAATGAGACACAGACACACCCACTTATTTTGAGGGTGGCAAACAATAGCAGCATCAATATATTGACAAGTCACTGATGTTAGAAATTGCCAAAACTGGACACCTAAAACCTTTATGAATATTCTGTTGTTGTAAAAGTCAGTCAAACGCAATCATGTGTACAGATAAAGCGTATTTTAGCACTGGGACCTGTGGCCCACATGCAAATTTTAAAGTATTAAATGATGGGACTACGTGAATTTATAATCAATTTTGCACTTAAAACTTTGAAGAAATTTTAATTTAAAATAGTTCTTTGAGAGACATTAAATATTAGAGCAGACTTATGCAGCTACAAGTTACGTTTAGTTTTACTTTTCACATTATTAAAATTTTCTTCCTTATTTTTTTATTATTATTAGTTTTCTTTCTCATTCTTTTTTTTTTAGCCATCTTTTATTGCTCGTCATTAGGGTTTCTTTTTCTTTTTTGTGATCGAACAAACTACAGGGTAGACATAATGTGAGATGAACTCAAAATAAGCAACTGGAATACAGTATTCGTTCGTGAATGCTTTTAATGGGCCCCAGTTTTAATGAATCTTTTTCCCACTTCCCACTTGCTAACAATTTCAGAACCAGCATACATTACCAGACTAAAAAAATAGCCAGCAGGCCACAAGCCAGGGGCCAAATCGTCGCATACGTGATCGAACGTATTTTGTTGCCTGGGCCTTGTGGTTGTTGTTCATTTTGTTTTTTTTAATATTATTTTTACTCGATTGTTCATTCGACATCAAATGCAACGATTTGACCCCACTTGTTTTGCACAATTCTGTCCTCAAACAGTTTCCCCCAACATAGTTTTACTGTATAAGTCTCACAGCCATATAGATATTAATTATACAAAAATCAGCTTAATTATTTATTGCATTTAACAGCCAATAGAAATGTATTGTTTAGGTCTGAAAATAGACATTATTAATGTTTTCTATATGCTGGCACATAGACGTCTGCAAAGGAAAGAAAACAATAGACCCAAAACAAGATATTATTTGTATATATTTACCATTATCTAACTTTAATTTTATCAACTGTTTTTTTATATTCTGGCCTCATTTTACGTAATTTAGTATGTTTTGTGCCTGAGAAAAATTTCCACACATTGACTAAACAGTTCAATTTCAGGTCTTTCTTCCGTTCTATAGATCTTCCTGAAACCAAAAAAAAAATCTCTCAGAAACCTAATTTGTACCATGACTTTTAAGCGCCTTGTTATACATAATTCCATTTTATTTAAGTTATTTATTTGTAGCACGACCGCTGACATAAATAAAAGTTCATCTACAAGAAGTTGCTTTGAGTGTTAAATACTCGTACGACACAGATTTGAAGCGGAAAAGCTTAACACATGTTTTCTTTTCATTCTCATTTTAATAATTTTTTTTTTTCTTATTTATACCTTTACAAAAATTGTTTGCTTATGAGTTTCGCACAGCTGTGTAGTGGTATAAAAAAAGAATTTGCATAATTGTTAAAAGCAGTAGGCAATAAGTTTAAATATTTAGAACGCCAAAAACTAGGCTATGGTTTAAGTGCCAGTACATGTGTGTGCTTATAACCAAAAACAAAAGCACAAAGAAGTGTTAAATGCTCAACAAAGTATTGTTTTTCCATGAAACAAGGACATGTTTAGCCTCTTTTTCACATAAAGGTAATAATTAGGCTTTGGAGGCTTAATGCGGACATGAGACAAAAATTAATTGTGGAATTTTTAAAGAAATGTTTTACTCCAAGCTGCCAAAGCCAACAACTGTATAAGAAAAAAAATTTTAATTAATATACAATTGCTATTTTAAGTTAGAAATAAATTGCATCTTTATGTTTGTATTATCTATGAAAGTTTGGCTAAAAAAAAATAAAAAACGTTCCGGCAACTAAAAAGCGTGTGCTTTTTACCAGATACCAGCTGCTCATTTTCTTAATTATTCCATTATAACCTTTTATGCTTGGACAATAATAAAAGAGTACAATTAAATATATTCAAATTTGGGAATAAAAAACATTAGCCAAAAGCGGAAATAGAGAAATTAAAATAAAACTACAAACTGTTAAACGAAAACAAGATGGCTTAGACAGAAAAGAGAAAAGAAACAGCAATGTAATTCACTTGAAATTAAAAATTCATTTAAGTTTTGCTTTTAGTTGGGGCAAGCAAGCGAAAAAAGCAAAAATTAAAGAAAAAAGCGCAAAACTAAAAGAAAATTATAAACATGCAATACTGAAGAGCAGTGAATAAATTGTCTGCTTCCTGTTTGCTGCACTTGGTAAAAAAAATTATATATATATAAATAAAAAAAGTGTCTTCATTAGCCTTTAGCACAAGACAAAAGCATGACGAAGATAAATAAATAGGAAAACTTGAAAGAAACACAAGACAATCAAAAAAGTTTTCAAAAATTTGAGCAAAAAACTCATTGTTTTTCTTTGACCAGGGATGTAAAAATAACTGTAAGGCTTAAGATTTTTAATTAATGCAGAATACGTTTTAAGCTTAAGTGAACTAAAAATTTTAATTTATTTGCTTCTAGAGGCCTGAAACTACAAAAATAAAATTTATACATTCTTAACGAAAGCACAAAAATTTAAATAAAGAACTTTAGCCAAGAAGCAATTAGCTGTCTCAGTGCCGCAACACCTTCCCTCAGCGCAGTTATATACGTGCTTAGATTTATGCTGCCTAAATGCTTGTTTTACCTCATAAATAAATTTAGTCTTAAACAATAGCAACTCACTTCTTGGTACTCATTGCTAGCTAAATTTTTTCTTACGCTTATTATATATACTCTGACCGGTGAAGGATTCGAGGCAGTCTGTTCCAAATCTATTGTGTAGAAAATCCAAGAAGGCATTAGCCCTGACACACACCTGTACTCAATTATAAGGGTTCAAAGTAAACGCCTATACTAGCTTAGGTGGATGTCGCCAGACACAGCCAGAAAAATCCCTCCAATCAATCTAGGCATGAGAAAAAGTCATGCCTAAAAATATAAGCAGCGATTGTACCCCCTCCCATGAATTTATAGTAACACACAATTAAAAATCAAATCTCTAGCTTTTGTGATAGAAAATTATCTTTAAGCGCCATAAGCGGTTTAATAATTAGCAGCAACAAAAAAGGAATAAATGAAACTGCTGGGTCCATCACGAAATCTCACTGTTTCCTTTGTTTTTCTCTAAACCAAACTGGCCCAAAACTGTTTTGATGTTTAAATAACCTTGAAAATTACTTTTAGTTTGATTTTTTTTTACTTCTTTTTTTTTTATCAAGCAAGCCCTTTTATTAATAAATATAACAAACAATTTCTTGTACACTTTTTATAATTGCATTACAGTTTTTTTTTAACAAGCGGAAAACTAAAGAAAGAAACAAAAGAGAGGAAAGTAAAAAACATAAACACAGAGCAGAACTTTTAGCTGAAGAGAAAATACGAATGCTTATCATGAAGACCTATTAGGCCAAAGGAAAAATTAGAGTTTATTAAGGCTTAGTTAATATTTTCTTTTAACTTAAGGTTAAGGTACCATAATTTGTGTTATTAATTTAATTATTATTTCAAAAGACCGGAGTGCAGCAACAGAGCTAATTAGCATATTTAATTAGTTATTTGCTTCCTTTATATAATATACAACAATGACTTTTGTTTTGAAAATTTTGATAAATGAATGGGTTTGTGTTAAGCAGTAGCCTACAAGGGTTGACGCTGTGTTACACAAAAAGAAAGTTTAATATTTTAGATAATGGGAAAAATTTAAAGGAAATATGTTTTGAATAACAAATCTTTTTTTCTATGTTATTGAAACTATTTCTTTTCAATTTACGATATTCTATATAAATCTTTAGGGAAAAAGATTTTAAGCAAGATATTTAAAAACAAATGTGAATATTTTAATATTTTATTTACATTTAAATTTTTGATCGTTACATAAATTTTTTTTCTTCTCAAAAATGCCAAAATAGTGCAAAAATATTAAAAAAAATTAATGCATTAATTTTTAATTGATACAATTATTTTGCTTTTCTCCAAAATTCTTTGAACAAAAATTTGCAATAGATATGCCAACAGGACAGTGGCAAAAACAAGAAGTTCAGCTCGAATAGTACTGAAATTTTGTTTTGTAATTCTATAAAGCTTCGCCTATAACATCATATAACCCAATATTGATATATATATTCTGTTTTCATTAGACTTCACTTTACTCCTTGGCATTGCTTTCACAACTCGAACCACTTCTTAATTACTCTTGCATGACATAAATAAAATATCCTCCAAATATTTTTGTGCACTTTTACTGAAATCATTGTTTACACAATTTTGAACATTCAAAGTTGTATACGGCATATGAGCCATCACTGAACAACTTTTTGGTTTAACTATTTTATAAGCAACAAAAAGTGGCTGAAGAGAAAACGTACAAAAACAAAAAATTTAACATTTCGTTGTAGAAGTGTTTGGAGCGATGATACATTTTACGTGTAAAATTCTAGTGTGGCTAAATTGCTGTGTACGTTTGAGTGTTTGTTTATGTAGGCCAGATAAACATCATACGAAAATAAGTTTCAGGGACACACTAAAAGCTCATAACCTAGTTTTCGCACATTTTTTGAAGAAGAAACTCGTTTGTTTGTAGTAGTGCGTTCACCGCACTACTACACTCTTATATAGACATGTATATACACTGCCGCACTCCAACTATTTAACGAGAGTCATCTTCAGAAACATTCACACGCTATATGGCATCTTTTGGTTAAGCAACTACGATGCACAGTGGGCTATTTTATTACCAGAATAGAGCTTGGAGAATTTTTTTTTTTAATTTCTTCGATTACTCTTCCATTGATATGAATAGCAGGCGAAAATAGCTAAAAATAAAACTTGTTATAGTAGAACGGCCAATTGTCATAAAAAGGCAGATTAGAAGCCTTACAATATTTGATATATACCAATTTCAGTCATTCAAAAAATATTTAAAAGTAAGTAAAAGGAAGAAAGCTTTTATAAATGTTACTCTCGTAGCATACAGTAAGCTTGCAATACAAAAAAAAATTATTTCTTGATGTTTAGCTTCCTTTTTTCAACTAAAGTATGTGCCAGAAAACGGGTATATATCACTATACAATCCACTGTGCGGAGACATGCACTCACCATCTCTAGCTAAAGAAAAAAAAAAACCATTAACTGACACATGTTTTAACAATAACATTCATGTTTAAGTGTTGGTGCATATTATATTCAAGAGATACCATCAGTAGACGTGGGCAGTAGAGCAATTAACTGCGAAAATTTCTAACAGCAAATTGCCTTAATTCTTTTAAAAACAGATATTTGAACAACAGAAAATTTTACTGAAAGGCAAAAGAATTTGGTATTCTCTAACTTGAAAGAATCAACACTAGATTTTAAGAAATGTAGCAGATTATATATCTGTGGATTGTATATTATAGCCCTTTAAGAAGAAAACAAAATATCTCTGAGGTGGATTTTAATAAAAGAAACTGCACAAGAATTTACTACGTTACAAGTGTTGAAATAAAGCTAAGCTTTGATTTGTTAGAAGCTAACTTTAATACACCAAGTTCTTTTTCAGGTATGATTTTAGAAATATTAACTTTATAGGAGTTATTAGAGCTGTTAAATAGTTGGAAGACTAAATGGCAGATGCCGACAAGCCAAAAGCATGGCAGTTTTTTGTTAGTGTTTCTGAAAAAAAATCTGTTAGGTCTTGCTCAAAGTCTACACGGCTAGTGAATTACAGCAAAAAACCAAAACTATCCAGAAACTTCTTGCATAGACAATCAGTAATATACACTCCAATGCATGGATGAATTTTGTATCATCCGTAAGCTTCGTATGTCTGCATTTTAATAGCATGAGTGAGTGTTTAATTTGCGCACATCTATATTTACATGTGCATTTTGACAGCTTCAATTAAGGTTTATATGGTCAAAACAGGTCAGTTTACTGACATAAAACCAAAATAATTCTTGTTTGATTTCTTGGAAAAGCTAAGGCTGGAAAAATACTTGATATATATCTCAAAAACTTGATGTTAGCAGTTCAAAATTTACTCTTTAGCAGCGTAAACTATAATTACAACCTAATTTGAATAATTAGCGGCATTTTGCAGATTAATATAAATTCACTTTGATGTGTTTGTGAGAGGCACCACAGATACACTTGCCATTAGAAGTAATATAAAACACCATAATTTAGCTCTTGTTCTTTGTATTAAAGAAAATTCCAATTTCTTCGCTGTCGAATGACAGTTATCTAACAAACAGACAATTTTACTACCACCTCGCATCACTTTATGTTTTGTTATGTTTTTTGAGCCCTGCTCACTCACACCACCGCATATTTTAAAGCGTGTTCATTGCCACATGACTACAATGCACGTATTGTTATAATATTTATATAGTTGTTGTTATTGCTTTCTATATGTGGTACATACAAGCCACTGCAGTTGTAGTTGTTGCTGTTGCTTTAAAACCAACAAAAACTCACATACTAAAATTTTTATACATTTTGGTAGAACACAAAAACGAAGAAAAAAAATGTGATTTAACAGAAAAATAGCAAAAACCCTGTAAAATGTAGTCAAAAATGTCGTTTTGTACAATGTCATTTTTATTTCCATAATTTTCCATCGTTTTCATGTATGAGCTTATGGCTGTGTGAGTGTGGTGTGTCTATAGAAAAAAGAGACCCTAAAAAAACTGCTACACAAAAACTGCAGTATACTATTTTCAAGTTGTTGTTTTCTTTTGCATTTTTTATTTACGCTGTTGTTTAAAGTTTACAAACATTGTGCTGCAAAATTTTGCAAAGCAAACTTTCTGTGCAACAACTGAATACAAAAAACTAACAATTGCTTAAGGGGAAAAACGCGAAATGTATAAATGTTTAGCAACTGAATAGAATTACTTCAAAGTGAAAATTTAAAAACACAAAGAATGCTTTGATAAGAAGAAGCGAAAGAAAACAATACTTCAAAGAAGTTAGAGTCGCAGCTAGAATCGCACCACAATTTACTTTTGCCACAATCGATCGCAACAAGTGCAACCTTTCATTTTAATTTAATAAATTTTAATTATTTTCCTTATACTACTGTCGCACTTGAGCTTTTGTTTGTTCATTTTTTGCATCTAAAAAAAATGCTAACAAATTTTAACAACCAAAAATGCATGTACACACACTTACAGATATATCAATCATTAAAAGAAAAAACAGGAAAAGAAATAGAAAAACATTAACTTTCCCAACAGCATAGTTGAGTGTTTTATTTGCTTAACGAGCACAAATAAAATTTGGAACAAATCTGTGTTTGCTCTTGCAAAGCTTTTGTACGATCAAATAGTTGTGCGCTGTTAATTTTGTTTTTGTGCTTTCAAAACTTTCAAATATACTCTTATGGAAATTAATGTGTTTGCTCGCTATTCCCCGATTTATATTTTTAATTGGTGTTTCTCGATGTGTCCATATGTATGTATATGCATTTTAGTTCTTTATAACCGTGTGATGGGCAAAAGCAGGAGAATAGTGGTCTCGTTATTTGACGGCTAGTATATAGTTCCATGGCAAAGTTTATGATCTAATGTGTATTTTGCTTTAAGAAATTAATAAAAACTAATTTTATTCTAGACATATAAGTCCAGATCTTAAATTACACTACGCAACTAATTGAAAAAATGTATTCTTCCATTTCTCAGCGAAAGGATTTAGAAAGAAAAAGTATAGCAATCACACAACTAACTTAATGAACCACTTTCAGTTTTGACTTGTGTTGTTTTTGCTCTAAAACCCACACCTCTGCGATACTAATATGACAACAAATCAATTCCATTTTTAATGCAAAATTAAAAAAACATATTCTTTAATCCATGTTTTTAAAGTCAAAAATCAAAGAACACGCATGAACATCATGACTCATAGTTCTATAGGAATTCCATATCATTGATAGAGTTCCTTAATTTCCTCCAGAAATCAAGGCATTGGCATAAATAGTGATTCATTGTTTCGATCTTCTCATTCCCACATGCTGTACGTTCATTTCGTTCGATTATTCCTTTGTGGTAAAGAGGTGCCAGTGGCTGAGAGTGACTTACCATGACTCCGATTCTTCTATTCTTTCTACCTTTTAGAATTTTTGCATGAATTTCGTTATTCCAGAGAGTTAAATAGTTTCGGTGTGATCAGTCGTTTAGGTCAGATTTAACTGAACCCTAAGGTTAGCGCGCATGCCTAGTTTATTTAACTCTCTTGCTCTGGCAGCAAATGAGTCTGCCCTCTCTTAACATTTCTCTTTATTTTAAACCCTTCTGTGAGACATTTTATTTACATAATAATTGCTTAGTAGCTCACTTTCAATCCCTAGGTGATCCTTATTTTTATTTGCATCAATCAGATAAAAAATATCTTTATTTGAATTTTTTCTATTTTTAATTGCTTAATTGAGCTTTTGCTTCCTCAGAGTTGAGAAATTTGTTTTTTTTTTTTTTTTTTTTTGGTAAAATTATAAAGCAGAAAGTCTTTCTATAAAATTAAATTAACTACTTTTTCCTGAAATTAAAATTTCCACAAATTTTTGCAAGTAGCATGCATATTTTTAGATCTTAAAAATTAAATCAATTAAAATTATATTCTTGGCTCACACAACACTTTGGATACTTAAAAAATTTTTAGAAAACTAATTTCCTTTTTGTCTTCTTGAAAATGAAATAATTGCCTTGACACAGCATTTTCTATTTTAAATGCTGCAAAAAATTTTTCAAAGTACTCTCTGGTCAATCATAGTTGCCATGGAATTTGCAAACTGGAAAAAATAAAGAAAAATTGTACAACAATTTTTTTTTCCAGCAAAAAAAGGAAAACAAAACAACATAAATGGGTCAGCAGCTTGTCTGTAGCCAGAGTAATTCTGCATAGAAAGCATGACAGCATTTGATGTGAACACTGGAACAAAAGATCTAAAGTGATTTCAATACAAGCATTAAGCCACACACACACATACAGTGAAGCACACATCATGTGTTAAGAGATAAAAAGGGATAAAACTGTGAACAGACATGTGCGTGTGTGTGTGCTGCCTTCCTGGCAAATATTTTGTATTGGTCTGCTGTGCTACATTTTGCTGTTAAACAAATAAATTTGTAAATATGTATAGCTATATAAATACATTTAACTCTATGCATGTATTGCTTATTGTGTTTACTTTGCCAACGACTTGACAGCCACATTACGCTAAATGAAAATTTTATAAAAAAAAAGAAACATCAGCGATTTGAAACCCTCAGGACAAGACAATGAACCATCATTTAATACTTGTATGTCCATTTTATAAAAGCGTTTTTGTTTGTTCTCTAATCACACATATACTTTAAAATAACCACACATACATTTTAGTATTTAGATGCCCATACATTGCAACAGGGATGTCAATTTACTTGATGTCTGGTCTTTAAGACTGCAGCAGCACAAGAGCAAAATAAAAAATTCTAATTGCGGTTTTAGAACTCTGCCATCATGATGGTTGATGGCTTAGCGTTCTCTAAAGGGTGCATGCACTGCGACGGGCTGCATTTTATAGCAGGTTTTTCCAACGTTCTTTAGACATTGCAAAAAGCAAAAGCACATGATTTTTCCTCACCCAGTTTCATTGCTTTTCTTTCCCTCTGCTGTTTCAAATTGAATGCATAAATATTTTAACATGTTACTGAACAACCCTTTTAAGTGACATATGTTTTAATTTTTTTCTTTTATGCATCTATCACTTTACTGTGCAAATTGCAGTTTTACTCATTTCGAAACCATGAATTTGATGGTAATGACACGAAGCATGATATTGCGACTGGTGTTGTGGTAACAGCGATAATAATCAGGATAATAACAATAATAATAACAGCAAGCTTTTATAGTCCAACAAAAGAAGCTATTAACAACAATTTAAAGTGAAAACATATCAACAGATTGAAGCGGTTAGAGATACATCAATTTGAAGGAGAAACTAGTTTTGGAATTGCGATGAAGATTTGAAGGAAACCGAGCAAAACAAAAGCTGTATTATTTTTTATTTAAAAAAAATGGTATAAATAATATTAGTAAAAAAATTATATCAGGTCCAAAAATGAACCTTTTCAAAACCTTTTTTTTTCATTTTTGGACCTGAATTAATACATTTCAATTGGCTCTTAAAGCAAATAAATAATTAAGTTCATATTAGTAAAAAAATATTATTCTATTATTTCCTGTTATTTTGAGTCATCTAACCGGTGGGCGAAAAAAAGCTTTTTTTCATTAGGATTTTTGTAAAAAACATTTTCTACCAAAATACCTGGTACCTCCGGGGAAGAAAACAAAAGCAGTTGGCTTTAGTATAATGGTACAAATTGCCATACGCCTACTGGTTTTGTACACGAAGCAGGTGTTGGTTATGCCATGGAGGATGGAATCGCTTAGACTAGTCGAAGGCTTTGGCTAAAAACTTTCCAGTATCAACGCCGATTAATCAATATTTTCATGCTTTCTTTAGCAAATTGTACAACTTCAGCATACAATTTTAAATAAACTAAAAGCCTGCAGTAGACTTCAACTTCAGTTTTGGCAAGTCCACGAACCCTCTACTCATTTCTTTCAAAGTCTAACTTGTTATGTTAAAATTTCCCCAAAAAGTGTCATAAATATACATTTTTTAAAAATGCCGCATTAAAACCCAGCAATTGTTTTCTTTGCGTCAATGGCAGCAATTTCAATTTTAAGGTAAAACTAATTATGTAGATGAGTTTTGGCTAATTACACTGGGTTTTTGTTTGTTTCTTAAGGCTTCAGCAAATTTTTCCGGCATACAATTTGTCTATAAAAGTCTTTTATCAATTAATTTTAGTTAATTATTTGCGGAATGTTTCTTCCCACAAAAAGAAGTGAACTGTAAT
This sequence comes from Sturmia bella, assembly GCA_963662145.1. NCBI lineage: Eukaryota > Metazoa > Arthropoda > Insecta > Diptera > Tachinidae > Sturmia > Sturmia bella. The sequence goes on along the minus strand of OY759171.1, from coordinate 63,752,071 downwards.
TTTTTTTATTTATTTAAAGCTTGTTTGATTTTAAATATAGCCACATCCAAATACTTTACTACTAATTTCTGAACACAACAATAAGAAACGGTTGCATAAACATCAAATTCTCTTGAGCAAATAAAAGCTACATATGTATATCCAAAACATGAAAAGTTCAACTACCAAGCCAAAAATAGTAAAAAACTTTCCTTATTGGCAAATATTTGTTGTCTGCAATGGTTATAACTTAAAAGGGGGGGGCTTGGTTTCCTGATCATGCCACTGCCACACTTCTTCCATCCTTCCATCTAACACCATTAACGAACGATGACCAGTCATATATTTTAAGTTTCAGATTGTAAGGTTCAATGATGTGGTCAAGTGTGTGTGCATTTTTAATAAGAGAACATTTTGACCAGTTATAAGAAAATGTGTTGTTAAATTGAGTGTAAAGTTATAATCTTGTTTTGTGGCCATTTCTCATGGTGCGAGCCAACAAACGCTGAACCATTTTTAATGGCACAACTTTTGCTACCAACACCAAATCACCACAAGCACACACAAATGTACAGGCTAAAAATATTATTAGATGGTTTCGTTGTTTGTTAACAACGGAGGTGTTTATGATGTTTGCTTACAGTGTTGGTAAGAGGGTAATAAAAAATATTTTTTATGGCAATCAAATTAAAAAAAAGAAAATTAAAGCAATAACCTAGAAATTGATTTCTTAAACTTTAATGTTTAATTCACCGTAAAAAGTAGAGATAAAAATTTATGTTAACAAATAGAATAATGTCGTTTAAGAAAGAAAAAAAAAGACAGAAAATTTTCAGTGCTAAGGTAACTAGATATTTAATATGAAGAGGAATATATGTTTCGTATGAATCATGCCCCACATTAATAATTTATTTTACTAACTATTTAATAACGACATCAGGGATCTTGTTCCCGAAATCCATAATTTTTGCGCAATATACAGGCTTCGTCAAGAGCTCATCCGCTTGTAGTCGATTGACCAGTGAAACGCAGAACGCATTAGAGAGATAATTCGTTTTTCAGTCATACAATTCGTCTGTTGAATAAACTGCCAGCAGACAAAGTCCCCGCCAACTACAATATAAAGATATTTAAATCTTACATATATTCGATATATTACATTACTCCCTCTTTTCTCCTCCCGAAGAACTAATTTCCTAGTTCCAGTACGATGCGCGTGTATAAATATTGGTCGTTCGCTGAGTACTGGCCCAAGTTAGAAAAAAGTAAAACAAACGTAAACGTGCTGTAATTGTAGTAGTAAAAATTTCAAAAGTGACTCAAAATTCGTTCTAGACAAATAATGTTGCACGAGAAAAAAGTCGCACGCAATTTTTTTTCAAAGACTTTCATTACTCGAAATAGAAAAACAGCGGAAGAATATTTAGCTTTCATTGCTAAGAACAGAGTAGTGTTTTGTCCTTTTTTTTTAGAAGAAATTTTTCTTATAATTTTTAAAGTTAAAGTGTGTCCATAAGTTTTCAAGTATGCTGTCAGAAAGGTTAACGTTAACGAAATGCTGAAAGCAAGAAAATGCTCAAAAACACAATACGATATTTTATTTGTACTGTTCCGTTAGCGCTTAGAGCGAATAATTGACTCGCTTGCTTGATAATATACTTCTTATACATGTGATTTCTGCATTCGGTCTTTGAGTTATATATACTTTATTAATTGCATAAACTTTGTATGCTCCTGAATCACTTGTGTTAATAGCTTCTTTGTCAGTATTACAAATACTATATAAAAAAAAACTGCTTCTGAAATTTTGAATTTATAACAACTAAGTTAGCATCTAGGATGATTTTTGAGAACTATATTAAGAAAATTTTCAATGTGTTCTAAGTTTACATATATAGGAAGAAAATCTGACAATGAAACAAAAAAGTCGCGTAATTAATGGTGTTGAAAAAAATAACGAAGAAAGTCACAAGCAGCACCCAATTGCTAAATTGCATCTTTAGTTGGCGCGACGACCTTGAATTCATACGATGAAAATATCAATCATACGCCACACTGTGATCTGTTCTCAATATGAGAATGGCGATGGAATAGGAGCTTGGAAATCTCAAACACTGACAGCAAATAAATGTGTGATAAACAATTTTAAAAAATTGTGTAAAACTTTAAAACCGCCAAAACTAAAATGTAATATTCAATATTTTTTATACAACAAAATTTCCTAATTCAGGGAACCTTTCAAATTATAAAAAAAAAATGTATACAAATTGAATATTAAAAAAACATGGGCGTTAAATATCTGCCAAAAATATGATTCCTAACATTTTTCACATATTCTTGTTCTCGCAACAAATACCACCTTTGTTTTCTGCTTAAACTGTGCCTTAGCTTATTAAACTATCAATGACCACTTGGCAGTATTTGATATTTTTTCAAAAAAATAATTATTATAAGGCATGAAATTTAAGTATTATTCTTATTTGTTTTAATGTGCTATCATTTTAAAAAATTACTTTAAGAAAAAATAAATCCTTCACACACTGCTAAGAAATTACAATATATCTAACACTTTTTTATTATTATTTCTTTCAAAGTATTTTCTGGTTTGTATGTACATTAGTGTAGTACAGTATCTACACTGAATTAGTTTTTGTTAGCTTTTAGCATTAAAAAAAAGTTTACCACCATAACATTTCAAAAAAATCGTTTACGAGGCGCCCAGAAATTTTTGTATAGGAGTCCTTCTTAGCGTGAAACAATTATTAGGAATTGTTCATAGATTTTATCACTTTTACGACTACCCGGGGCTTGATAACCATGATGGGGGCAAATTATTATTTTTGTGCAAATATTTCCTCAGTGAAAACTTCCATAGGCAAAAGTCAAATTCGCAATTTCGAAAATTACTCTTGTAATACATCGTAGTTTCACTTCCTCATACTTTAGTCTCTTGAAAAATCAATAGCATAAAAATGAAAAACTTTTACCCTTACAAATAGACCCACCCTACTAGAAATATTTGTATTATTTCTCTTTTTATGTTCAATTTCATTTTGACTTTTATTTACTCTAGAAAAATAGTTGCTATTTATTGAGTGCTTAAGAATGAAGAAGGTAAGAGCATTGGCAAAACTTGAGCAAACAGAAATATATAAATAAATATAGAAAGAAAAAAACAACTAGTAATAATTTTCTTTTCTTTAGGGCAAATAGAAGAGAAGAAAAGCTTCATAATTTAATATACTTATGAGGCCTTAGATAAACAGACACACTCAAACAAAATTCGAGCAAAAAAGAAAAAAAAATAGAAAAATAAACAATTTTTATTTACCAGAAGACAAAATCAAACAAATTTATTTGTTTGCACACAATGAGGCATATGTGTGGAGAAAAGTGAAAATACACAACAAATATCACACATTCGTATGTTCATAATATACAGTATGCTTTCCCACTCACACCCTTGAATATGTATAACGAATGAATTTGCTCACACAGCAATCTAAAGCACGTTTCCTTCTTTTATTTATTTGTGCACCAGAACTTGTGTTGCGGTTAGAGAAAAATATAATTGCACTTACCATGATATTATTGCTGCCTTAAAACTCATTCCTCTTTGTGCTTTAAATGACCAATAAGTATAAAATGAGTACAGCAACAATAAAGGCAAATACTTGATTGAAGACCCAGCCGGATATATTATGGCATATTAGAACCAGTAATGAATTGCATTTATTTAAAAGTAAAATACTTTTTTATAGAGTTTAGCAGTTGTTAGAAAAAGGAAAGCAGCAGAAAAAGGCAAAATAAGAAATGATAAGTTTTCTTTTGTAACACTCCTTGTCTTGCTCACTTTACGTTAAATGCGGAAATTGTAAAAAAATTATCACATTGGCAATTAACTCTAAGGCTAAATGAGTGTATAGCTTCGTAAAAACTGAAAAAAATATTACAAAAGCGAGCAGCGATTAGAGGCATTAAAACCTATCAAACTGCAGCGAAATAAAATTAATTTTTTCTCAATGTAATTGCCAAAACTTGCATAAAGTTTCAGCATGGTCGCGGAGAAGTCAATTGTATGATCAATGTTCTCTGCAATATTTTAATCGAGCATACCGTTGCCACACCAACACAAACTCTAGTTCGGAAACTTTCATAATTACAATATCTATTGCTAAATCGACTTAAACTTGTGCATACACTACCATCACATAAACAGGTATTTATGCACCTACTACACCTTAAAAGTCTTCTCGTTGTATAGGTTTAGTTTGAAAGAAGTGATGATCGGAAGTAAACTTAAATTCTGTGAGTAACTGCCAAATGCTCTTTTAGCAGATTTAAATAATATGAGCAGAAAACTTCGCCTTGGTTCGATTTTCTTAAGAATCCTAGAAAACCATCTCAAATTTTCACATGGGAATTTTTGAATACGAAATTTTATACTAAAAACAAAAACTTAAAACAACGCAAAAAACATTCAAGTCCTTAAAACCTATCAATTAAACATCATGACGTATCTACAGATAATTCCAAAGTCCAGGGTATTCAGTGGTTTATTTTCAAATCCAGTTAATGTGCACATTTTTGGTGTTTATGAGCGCGCTTTTAAAATTCAGTCATCAAACAATGCAACCCATCGGATGTTTGACATATTTTGCAACGTTACCAAGTTTCCAAAATCAATCACTTATAAATTGTTTACAAATTTACTGCAGTCTAAGCAAAAGTCAAGTTTTAATATACTAAATTTTACTTTAATTTCATTTTTGGTCATAAATAAAATTAATATACAACAATGTCAAAAGTAAGATTTTAACCGCAAGGCATATTTTAGGGCAAATAAAACTTTTGTTATACTAAACTGTGCTATATATTGTCATATAAAATTCTAGAAATTAAAGTAAAGACAGCTTTTTTTTGGATACCCTAAAAATATTGCTTTCGTTGGATATATACATATATGGAAGAAAAACAATTAAAAAAAATAAATGTGTAAATACCAAGATATTGTTATCCTTGTGACAAATACTTGAAAGCAGCAGCAGCCGTGAACTGAAGGCAATGCATATAATTTCTGTTTTCAACTAGAAAAACCGAGCCGAAGTGTAATCACTAAGCTAGATATTAAGCAACTTTTGGATATGCTTTGAAGTATGCTTTAGATTTTTTAACCTTAAACAGCGTTACTGAAAGAGCGCAACTGCGTGTGCGCAGAATTTAAAATGAAGTTTATTCGTAAGCTCATAACTAATTTCAAGGAAGTGGAAAATTAAAATGATATGGAGGATTTTTACTCCAAGGAATAATAGAAATAATTTTAAAAATGCTGCTTAACTTTTTTGGCTGCAAGCGCGTTAACTGCTGCATACAAACAGGCCCTTTAAATGTGTGAATGCTCTGTAAAACAAAGAAATAAAATAAAAAAGATTAAATGACATGGATTATTTAAAACGACTTTTATACAAAATTAATGAGTATATATTAATATATTTATTTTAGATCGTTTTAATGTATTTTTAATCCTTGTTTCAAATTTTTAAATAGTAAAATTTAGTGAAATTTTTTTTTCCGTTTTATATGCAATACTTATAACAGATTTTTTTTTCCTTCTCTAAAACTTTAATACGAATAAAATATCATGGTTGGTAAATTTCATTTTATATGAGAAATGTTTTTTCTATGCATTTTTATTTAGAGCATAAAATATTATTTATATTCTTTTTCGGATTTGATTTTCAATATTTTTACAATAATTTACTGTCACAAGCAGACACTTTCAAATACACACATACACGTTTAACAAAGTTCTAGGCAACAAATGTGTTTTGCAACATTTTTGTATAAAATTCCAACAAATTATTCTAATGCAAAATTAGTTTATAAATTTTTCGGGTGAAACCGTACAGAGGAGGAGCAGAGGAAGACAGAGAAAATTTTAAATTTATTTTGCCTTTAGTTATCTGCATTAATAAAAGTAGATTTGTGTCATAAATTTGAAAGTTCATAAGCCAACATACAAGAGTTTGGAATACTGTGGAATACAAACTGTGGTTATTTCAAATTTCGTAAAATAAAATCTATTTTAACATTCTATGGCAGATTTAAAACACTGAGCCAGGTTTAAGCATTACGGTAGAGTGCAATAGCAAATTGTCATATATTTTTTTATATATATAAAAAAATGCAATATACATTGAAGGACCTGGTCAGAGACTCAAAATTCGAGGTGCTAATAAACATCAAACTTATATCAGATATGTTAAGATCTTGAGTCAATTAATTAAAAGTACCACCCAACACTGTTAAATTTCTATCAAGAAATACATATACTTAAGCGTTGACATCTGGTAGCGCCTGCGTAACGATACATTTTGCTACATTTTAACCGAATTGAATAACCACCTGAATAAAGTTCTGAAAAAAAGTTTGAAAAAAAGATCTTGTAATACGTAAATTAATAAAAAGACATTTAGCTCAAGAAAAACTGACACATCGTTCATTAACTTTTCAATATTTCTAAATTTTTCTGCGCCAATTTTTATAATTGAACATGACTTTTAAATGCTGACAAATCAGTCTTATTAATCATAAGATCCATATGTATATGCAAATATTGATTTAGTAATTTGCTTTTTTCTTATTTATAAAACCATATTTATTTTACTATTATTTGAATACTTTAAAATTATTAATGCCACTTAAAAGCATAATATAATAATCTATTAATTCAATACTTTGAGCATTGAGCAAACAATCTTTTTTCTTTAATTATAGATATGTATGAATCAATCTTTATCAAGTCTTAATTAAAAACTTTTGTAAAGTTCTCATTGCTGCTTGATGACAAATAGAAAACATTCATATTCCATTTGTGTGTTGAAATAAAATTAATGAATGAATAAGGGAATAAATGACTGACAGGCTGCATTGCAGTACAATGACTGTATACTATACAAAACAAATTGTTCTGGTTTTTTTTTTTGGGGGGGTGGGGGGGGATGGTTTTAGATTCAATACAACATTTTTTTGTTTTCTTCTTAATACTGTGTTTTTGCAATTTTTTTTTACAAAAAAATGTGGCATATTTTCTATAAATATTTTAAAAGCTTTGGTTTTCCTTAAGCCCAAATGAATTCTTTTAATGAACTAGCTGATTCGTAACATATATTATTCCCAGCGACAATTTCTTAGATTTCTCAAACCCCAACAAATTTTCGAACGATGATGGACAGTAGTTTTTAGTTTTCCAGCCAACAAAACAAATGTATGGCTTTTGATTAGTTAGAAAAACATGAAAATTCACTTTAAAAAATAACTAAAAAGCAAATGTATTTTAAGCACTATTGCTGGAAAAGACATTAAGCTAGCAACTTTGACAGCAACCTTAACTGACAAGCGAAGGACAACCAAAGCTAAAAATATTTTCAAAAAAGCTAAGCATTTGTTAAAATAAAATTAAGTTGATTCCAAGTGGAGCCGTGCCATTTAAAATCAATCGAACTAAACCTAACAGATCACCTTAGTCAACAATGTTCTCGGTCTTTATGTGACCGGTTTTTTGCTCAGTAGTGAACGGGATTACTTTCAGTCTTACTTTCATTCTTTGCATGTCATAATTTGTTGTCTTAGTTTTTTTCCTATTATTTTTAATAAATAATGTTTAGTTTTTCTTTGTCCCAAATGATTGTATAAAAATTATTCAACAAAAAAACCCAGTGATAAAGTACAAGGCATATGACATATGACAGTCAGTCATATGAAGAGCCCATGTAATAGGATTGCTATGCGCTGCTGTTTAAAAACAGTGTAAAATTAATCATGGTCCGGGTTCGAATCAAAAAATTTGAGTACTCTCGGTAGACGTGAAGCAGCCATGGCATGCACCCCAGCCAGTTAGTCTTCAACTTTACTTTTCTAGTGTTCTCGGAAAATGTTGATCACTCAAGCATCTTTCAAAATCAATTCGTCATAAAAATATATTCTCACACTCTAGGGAAAGAAAATCAAACAAATAAGCCTGAACTAACAATAAAATGATTTTAAAAGAAGCCAAAATGTTTAATGAAACCCCTGAACACTTTGTGCAGTTATAAGGTATTTATGCTTCCATTTTTCACATATGTTAGATTGTTTTTCTTAACTTTGTTTAGATTGTTTGTTAAATTACTTTTGCAGAACTATTTTTGTTTTTTCTGAGCACTTCTAGAAAAAGATTTAGCTCTGTTTACCCATAAAACACTTCTCACAACAATGTCACTCATGTAGTTCTACATATTTTTTTATAGACGACACCCAGCAAGACAAAATGTTGCATCCGCTGTCAGGGATATGTTTTGCATAGGGCAACTTGCATGACAATTTCAGTGATATACACTGTTAGAGGATACTATGCAAGACAATATCGGTTATGTTGCCATTATTATTATCCTTTCATGCAGAAAATGTTTACACTGCAATGTTCTTTATACAGTCACAAGCACACACTCATAAGGAGAACTGCCGGTGGTGCAGGACAACGTCGCTCATATAAACAAAGTACAAACTTTAACTACACTGCGCCCGAATCGCTCGATTTAAGAACTTTTTTCTTTGTGACAAGTGGCCTGCTAAATGGCTGATAGCGGTAGAAACCATGAAAATTTATAAGAATTTTTTGTTACTGGGACCAAAAAATTCTAGTACTCTCATTCCATTTCCAACAACTATAGCCACATACAAGCTTGAAGAATTAATTTAGCAACCTACCTAAATCAACTAAGGTAACCCAATAGCCAGTGCCACATTTAACATTAATTTTAAATGATAAATACCAAATATTTGTTTTAAAAAAATATGTATTAAGGCAATAATACTTCCTATTTCCATTTTTATATGGAAAAAAATAGGAAAAGCATTGAATGATATAGATTTTACACCATCCTTTAACAAACTATGGTACACATGTATGTATCTAGAAGAGCACTTAACTACCACACATGTATTAACATGTGTTTCTATGTTAATACATTCACACATCCACCGAGCTGACTGGCACACACACACACACACATACAGATTTAATGTTAATAACTCTTCCATCTCAATTTCGTTCACAATTAGAGGTTTTCAGGTGAGTGTGTACCTTGACGCAAATGCTAACAACACCACCGGCAACAACAACTACAACAAATATATTCATTTAAAAAAAAAAAAGAATAACATGAGAAGAAGAACTGATATGGAACATGTATGCAAACGTTTTCAACATCATAATTTATTCAAGTGCAAATTTCAATCAATTTTACTATTTTAGCGCGAAATCGTTTCCGTTGGCAGAGCGGCACACAGTTAGACTTCTGTGTATCTGCTATTGTGTGCGTGTGAGTGTTTGCTTTTTTTTTTTCCTCCACTTCTGCACTTGTATGGTAATAGACAATTCTAGTTGGGCAGGTAAATATTGAATAGTGTTTTGTATTGTATGGAAGCAGGTTGTTGTATGATGCCAGTCAGCCAGACACTCACACACACACACATACCACTTGAATAAACACATACTCAGCAACACTTTTATAAAAAATTTATTTTCCTTTTTTTTGCAATTTCTTGGCTAAAATATTGGCTATATTATATATATGTGTGGGTGTGTGTGTGTTTGCTTGGTTGACTGACTTTTGTTGGCGATGGTGGTTTATGCCTCACCAGCCCCACCTTCTATTTTCGCAATTCCATTATTACTTTTTTTTTTGTACGATCTCTTTCTATAACAGTTTAAATGAAAAACATGCATCATCATATTGAAATTCATGACAGATAAATAAATAAAAAAAATGCATTGCACCGGTTAGAAAAACTAAATAGAGTTTAAGCTGATATAGAAGCAGGGCCAGGCAATGAATGTAATAAAACTATATTAAGCGAGTGGTCGGAACTCAAGTATATGTATATATTTTGTCAAGCATAGTTTAACATTGCAGATTTTTTTTACTCCAAAAAAAAAAAAATAAAAAAATGCCTGGCCAAAGCAAAAATAAAAAAAGGAGAAGCATTGAAAGATTTAATACAAAATATGATATAGATTAATTGAAGTTTGGAACCTCTTTTTTGGATTCTAGCATCAATTAAATGGAAGGAAACCCAAAAGAAAGCCATTTTTTTGCGATAGCTTAGGCAATTGCTGAAATGAATTGTTTGAGAAAAGAGGCCCTCAACTTAAACGGATTGCTAGCTCAAATAACAACTTCGCTTCTTCAGCACAATCTCTTTTATATGGTTCAGGAGCATTATTCGTAAACGTAACCTCAAGTCCTGTTAGCCTTGGCTTTAAATTTTGGACAACAAAAAACAAAAAACTACGAGTTTTTCCTTGCTATCCTGCAGTAGCACCCAGAGCCTTACGCAAGAACTGAACTTGTAACCTCAGGGTCATTTAGTAGGCCTATTATTATTCGTTTTTATTTTTCATAGATAAGAAAAATTTAACGAAATTTCATTTTTGCCTCACCATGCTATAATTTCGATAATGATGTTCTGTTCGCCACAAAATGGTCTACAGTGCCACCACCAGCTGCTGTATGTACTCTTTCAGCTCTCATTTAGTGCCTGCTTCCACTGTACCTTATGAAATTTTTCTGACAAAGTTATTGAACTGTAATTTTATTTGTTTCTTTCATATTTGTAATTTTTCATAGGAAACAAAATATTGTGTTGCAAAAAAATATAGTTTTCTAAGAAATAAACTCAATTTTATTTTGCCCCTTTTTTCGGCAGAGAGAAATAAAACTCAATAATAATGCTGCTATAAAAGTTAATCTAAATACTACTAGAAATTGCTAAAATTGTTATTGCACACTGAAGTTAATAATTGCAAATTCTTGTTAACTGGTTTTAATGAAAAACTTTGCAAAACAAGAAAAAGTTTTAAGGCAACAAATGAGTGTGTGTGTGAGGATGCTTTTCAAAAGCGAAAAACAAAACACACTGCAAAAAATATTTTAAAAATAAAATCAAATAATTTAAAAGTTTGTCATGTAAAATTTTAAATGATTTTTATTTAGCTATTTTTTTTTATTTTGCTTCCTTTGACGACCTTAAACAGTAAATTAGCACATGCATGTTGTGGAAAATATTGCCAAGAAAAAAAAAGAAATTCTTGTTCACAAACTGGCAGTTTGGCAAAACCATTTTCCATAAAAGAGATTTTTATCTTCAAAAAAATTATTTACAGCTTCAAATATTCCTTAATAAGAAACTGAAAAAAGAATTTATTATAAAACCCCAAAAATGTGGTTTTCGTGGTTTGTTTAGAAAACACATTTAAAGTTTTTTTTTTTTATTATGCTTTCTTCAACAAAATACTTGCAAAATTGTAAAGTTACTAAGGCAGCTTTTTTGCAGCTTATTGTGCATTTCTTATTTTCATTATTTTTATTTTGATATCTTGTTTACAAAACACACAATATTTAAGATTCATTCATCCAATAAGTAAAAAATAAAATGAAATCTGAAATAAAATTGTAAAAGTCAAAGAAAGATGAAAAGATGAAAGAGCAAAGTTGGAAAACATCAACAGACTGCCATCATTTAAATTGTTCGTATGCAGCATTTGACTGATTTACGGAATATGGGAAGAATATTTACAAGGAAATTCTCGAAAAAAGCACTCAAACGAACGAAACTGTTGTAGCATAGAAGTTTTGAATAAGTTAGAGAATGTTCTTTTTTACGTTTTTGGGAAAATAACTGTCTGGCATGTATGAGAATAAATATTTTTTTTTTTGTGTTAAATTTGTTTCTTATTCAAACTCAAAAAAATTCAGAAAGATACTGCAAATTAATGACTTTATTTAGATGAAATCATATGTTATAAAACATAATGTAATCTCGCTTTTCTTTGCAAAACTTCTTTAGAAAAAAATACTTCCCCCATTGCAGAAAATGGGCTAGTGAAGTGAATCTATACATAGAAAACAACAACAAAATTTCAAGAGTACGAATAAATTGTTTTTGTGTTTCATACCAATTTAAAAGTTTACTAAAGAGAGAGAGAGAGAGATTGAGAGAGAGAGGTCATTTGTCTCGCTGATTTTATTCTTGCACCTTGGCATGCCAATCTACTACAAACTCATATGGAAATCTAACTCAGAAGAAAAATAAATAAAGCAAGATGTTCAGACAAGGTCCAGGAAGAAGTAAATAATAGTTTTAGCTGCTGGGGAGACAGTCCCCAACTCAACATAAACTGTTCCTATACAGTACACTTATAGCGCCAGTTTAGAAGTACGACGTTGAAATCTGAAGTACTGCCAGCACAACTAATTTAGAAATTAGTTGACGAATGGAGTTTTAGTAATAGAGTACCATTGTGTCTCTACAAGTACGGAATGCCAAAAACTATTGCAAAAAAAGTATGAGTTTTCGGTAATAAAAACATTAAAATTTAAATTTAAATAAACATAAAACACAAACACTTTAAAGCTTAAGATTCTTAAAAATATATACATACATTTTTCTCAAGTGCCATAACATCGTTGAATATAAAACTTTTCAACTTGAAAAATTGTTTCATTACAAGTATTCGCCAAGATTGTACATTAAACTTTTTCCCTAAGATTTTACCCTTTTTTGGGTTTCCTTCTACCAAAAAAAAAAAAAAAAAAAAAAATAGAACAAATGGAAAATATAAAAAAAAAGAAATGCAAAAAACTCAAATGAAACAAAATCTTCTTTTGTATTTAACTTAAATGCTCAATGTTTGTTTGCTGAAATGTCTAGTGATTGTTTTGTAAATATTTGCATATTTTTGTATTAAATTAAATTTGGCAAAGAAAAAAATCTGCAGCACAAAAGAAAAAAAGAAAATAAATAACAAAAAAAATTTCCTTCAACAGAAACAGAAACGAAAACATTATGGTTTCAAGTTTAACATTGTGATTTCAGAAGGGAAAAAGAGAAAAGTTTTTGATTTTTTACATTTAAGTTAAATTTGTGTTATAAAGAAAATTTCTGGAAAGTCAAAATTTTTGGGACAGTTTCAAAGGACTTAAAATAAAGTTTTGATATCGTCTCTCAAAACAAATATGTTATTAATATATATCATGCTTAATTGAATAATTTTGATTCACTATTTTTTTTTATTTTCAGAATTCATACACAGTTCAGTGCGTTATATTGAAATGTCAAACACCCATTTGCAAAGTGTGGACGATGAAACATTTCAAGGACTCCGACTGAAAACATTGAAACTCATTGACAACGAATTGCAGGATATATCGGAAAGAAGTTTTAGGTAAGTAGTAAGAAGACTATCGCTACTAGCTCCTTAGACAGTATTGAGCCGAAAACGGTAGTAACCATTAAGACGGAGATGCCTAGTATTCTTTTGAAAATCTTGCAGCAGATGATTTTCTTCAAAATATTTTAATCCTTCAATCAAATTTACACATTTGAAAGTTTTAATAGTTCTTGCTATTTGCGAGATTTGGATTAAACTGTAATCCTTGTTAAGATAGGAAGTTAGTTCTTCTTTTAAGCTGCACACTACAAAATTAAAAGGACATTCCTTTAAACAAAATTCAATTTTTTTTGTTTCACAGTCTTAAAAAAACCATGATTTTCTTATACTTTTTCATCAGCATTGAATCATTATTATTTGTTTTTAACTGTTCTATACAGATTTATATAAACTCTACTTAATTGTTTTTTAATCAGTTCTAAGACGTTATCTTCTGATTTCATGTCATTCTCAATGTTTTTATTTACTAGCAACAAAACAAAAACCCCTGCCTTGTTTAGAGTTTTATTTTAAGCCCAGCACAACACTAGTTTATGTTGCTCTACTATTTGAAATAAAAAAAGCGAATTTTTTTTTTATCCACTTGTTGTTCTTCCGGGTTTTTGGTGTAATAAATTGTTTGCTGTTTCGTTGTCTCTCTGCCCAGCGGACAAAACAGTTACAAAACTGTTCTTGTATGTGTCTATTCTTTGCTTTGGTTTTCTTTAAAAAAAAAAAAACGAATATTTGTTCGTTAAAATCCCATTAATATTTATAAGCTGCTTTATGGCTTAATTCTTTTCTCCAGATTTGTGTTATTTCATTTTAGTTTTAGGTCACAAAGTGCAGTCTTACATTTTTCTATTTTCGGTTGCAGTTTTTTTTTTCTTCTTTTTTTCTTTCTCTATATTTCATACACAGCACAAGTGTGGGCTTCAGGCAAAACTTGTTTTTTACATTCAATATTGAATACTTTCACAGAAATATTTTCGCCAACAAAGTTGCAGCTTTAAAGACTTAAATGAAAATTGTATGTATTTAATGTTGTTTGATATTGGAAAATTATTTGCTGTGGCAGTGATTACAGAAAATGTGATGATTTTGTTGCTTTGCTCTTAATGTGCTTACATTTTGTTATGATTGTTAAAACACTTAAAATGGAAAATAATGACCAAAACTCATTTAGAATACAAAATTTAAAATTAAAAGACAATCAACGATCTAAAATTATAGATTTCGAAATATAATAACAATACAGCTGAAAACTCTACACACTCAACTCAGGCTGCAACACAATGCTATTCTACAGTGCACGTATAGTCTGGCATTAAAGGAATTAATTTTCATTATTGAAACACAATAGAAATTCAAATTTTAAACAATTGAAATTATAACTTCTTTGGCATGCATGACTGGACTTAGGCTTATCATTAATGAAATGGCAACAACAAGAAAATAACTTGATAAAATAAATTTCATGAGAGAAATTTCATAAACATTTTAATAAATAAAAAAAAGGAATCATTATAAGAAGAATCAATAAATAAATACAGATAAATAAAGACACTTAGTAATGAAGAACTTAAACAAAAGGATGGCTGCAGGCTGCCTGGGTGCAGATGATTTTTGTGGCGCTTGTGAAACAAGCATCGCACGTACCACAGCCAATAAGTCTGCAACTTTATTTTCCCTTGCCTTCTTTTCTTGGATGTTGATGATCATCGTGGTGGACATGAGACAGCTATGGCATGTTCCCCAGCCAGCAGTTCTTCAGCTTTACTTATCTAGCTTAACTTAAAAATTTTAATTATTACAATATTTCCGCAAAAAAAATGTCTTACTTAATGAACATTTATGTTACGTTACGCGGGCTGCCGGTCATGAGACCGGCTCACTTGGCTCCTAGCAAAGGTACCGTTGTGCTAATGAACATTAAATACATAAATAAATGCTTACGTTTTCTTAACAGCGACTACGAAACAAAAGTTGTACCCCAGCTAGAAATGTCTACATATTATTCAACTTGTCTAATCCAAAATTGTTCGCCCCAGCAATAAGTTAAAAACGGAATTGAAAACCACCTCAAAATAAAACAATTAATTTCAATGGTGAATTACTTTATCGAAACTTTTAGGATTCTGTAGTCATAGAGTGAAAACGGAACCGTAGTACTGAGACCTCTACGTTCATCCGTTCGTCACAGGGCCCATTCTTCTAAGCACTTGAAGCTAGAGAGCTAAAATTTTCATACAGCATGAAGTTACACGGCCGCTACAATACTAAAAGCAAGAAAAAGTTAAAAATCCAAGGGGGGTTTCCCATACAATAGAGTGAAAAAATTAACTCTAACTTTTGAGCCATAAGAGTTAGAGAACTGAAATTTTCATAGCTTCTACATTAAAAAAATACTAAAAACAACAAAAAGCTAGGAACTAAAGGGTGTTCCCATACAAGAAACTGAAATTAACTTTTGAACCGTAAGAGGAGACATAAGCTTAAAATTCGCACAGGATGTGCAGTTACCAGACTTTCACCACAACAAATACATAAAATAACAAAGTGTGAAATTATAAATGTTGCCTTTAATACGGGTCACTATTTGAAATTAAAGGGTGTCCCTTTAATTTCAAAAGTGACTTTAGTTTTTGGATCATAAAAGAGAGAGCCTTTAAATTTGCCCATATAGTTGCCTGGTCTCCACAACAACAACTACCAAACAGAGCAAAGAGTTACAACTTGATTGGTGTTCGTACACAGGGTTACCCTGGAATGGACAAAGAGTACCATTTCTCTACCATTCACACGGTAGTATGGAGCCCTTGCTGAACGAGTAAGTCTCGCACTTTTTATCATTATTAACCAAAAAGATCCTTTGTCAGACCAAGAGCTAAACTATCACCAAATCTCGATGGGGCTGTAGATCTCATATTACCGAAATTCCCGCGATCCAATAGCACAGTACCCTAGTAGGTGGTTGTGCGTCTATACGCAGGGGTATATTCACGAAGGAGTATACTATTTCGGGTCTGAATTCGATTTTTCCTCCCCAGAATTGAGAAAGATTTTGTTGTGGTAAAATTGTACTGATCAACATTTTAAACAGAAGACATGAAAAATTCATTGTAAGACAGTAGTAAATCTTTAAGTTCTCTGTAAAGTTCAAAATTTAATGTGAGTAATAAATATTCGTCAAATTTTGTAGATAAAATGAATGCAAATGTTGCTTTTAAAAACGTTTTCTTAACGATACCTAAAACAAAACATATTCTAAGTCATTAGTGTTTAAATTACCACAGTCAAACTTTGCTAAATTCGCCAAATGCAATCATTACATCGAGCTCTAAGTGGGAAAATAGCTTAAGCAAAAAAAGCAAGTTTATCAAAATTGATTTAAACAGCAAATTTCACAATATTGATTTAAGCAACCCATCTCGCTGGCGGATGCGAAGCGTAGCGTCCCCGAAGCAGTTTATTGGCCACCTGCTTCACTTTTTCTGCTTTCATCAAGCCAAAGTTTACAAAGTTATATTGTATTATTTTGGGCTCGAACAGAGCCTGTTCTTAACTTGAGCCTGATGAAGAGCTTAGAAACGAAAATGTATTACAAAACCAGTTGTTTTGCTCATTTTTATGCTTCTTACAAAATTACTGCTACGCTATGAATATATTTCAATTTTCATAAAATAGATAAAAACGCTCGCTGGTAGAATTTTTTTCCCTTAAATTTTGTCTTCTGTTGCTTAAGCTATGTTCGCGCCAAGAGTTCGATGTATGTACAAGCATCTAATTTCTAATTCTCAAAACCAATGCTTGAATATAGAAATACAGAAGACAGAGAAAAAAAAACTACTCCGCCAACAATGGTGTAATCAAGCATCCATTAAAGCAAAGATATTTATTGCATTTGATAATAATGTTGCTGCTACACAATGTTGTTCTGCATTGTTGCAGCATTTGTATTTGTTGCTGTTTCTTCTAATGCTGCAGTTACTGCTGTTTTATTTCGCTCGCTTGTTGGGTATGAAACTTAATAGCAACAATTGAAATGCCATTGCCTGAATACTCTTTAGCAACAATTGTTAAATTGCTAATGTTCAGTAGTATTATGCGCTTCAGTTGATGCACACACACAGACACACACACTTACGCACACATTCACATAAAAGCACATTCAAATCGAGAGAGAAAAACTAGAGAACTCTACAAGATACCACGAGTTAGCGGAAAGTAAATATTTATAAATGTTTGGGGGAAAGTACATGCATATGTTGGCATTCCAGCTTATTAGGTTTTTAAAAGGAAAATTTGTTGGCAGCAGTAAAATTGAATTCAATATACTTATGTATGAGTATTATTTACTGTAGGTGAATTTGCGTGTGCAGCCGGGGGGGAGGTGGGCCATGAGGCACACGATAAGCTGAAAATAAGTGGTTGACAGCGAATATTGTTATGGCTATGCGACGATGTTTTCTTTGTCTAATTTAATTAATATCAATCACAAGGATGATATAGAAAGAACTTGAGCCTGATAAACATAATACAGAAATAATTATATAAGAAAAAGTTCCAATAATAGAAATTAATTAACTTTATGTGCTTATATTTTCGCTAACAAAGGCTTACAAGAAATTAGTGGTCACGTTTTTGGGTAAAATGGATCTAATCTTTGTTCATATAGAACCGTTGACTGTTATTTATTGAACATCATTGAAATTATTCTATTAGTTCAACAGCCGCCAGCTTAGATATTTTTTCAAAAATGAAAATTAGCACCCTCTAGAAAACATTATGTAGGCCAACACAATAAATATTAATTTTCTTAAACTGCAGAACACCATTACATTTTTTAGTAATAATAATTTTTCAATCATGTTTTCATTTCCATTCTTTCGTGGCTGGCTCCGTGATGTTGGTTTAAAAAACCCAGACGTAAACTGTAAGCTTTCGAAACATTTACATCTCTCTTCATGCTTCATGTTAAACACATTCGCCAAGAATATTCCTGTTTTGGTCTGTGCTGTGTTAATGGTTAAGCAGAGACCTGCATACACACGGAGTATCTAGGCCAGGCCAGTACATTACATTTGGCGCACTTCATATTCGAATCGAACTCATGCGAGTAGAAAATCATTCAGATCGACTTCATTTGCTTGTTAAAGTAGTATCTGTTTGGAAGGAAAAAGCTTTTTAGCATCTACATGCGAAATATTGTGTTTAGCCAAGTGGAAAACAAACATTTCGTCTATTGAATTGTTATCGCAAATTGCAGAAAATGTGTGTGTGTGTGTGTGTTTGAGTATATTTTTTTTATTTCCAAATGTAAAGCGGTTCAAATGCACACGCATTGGAAGTGAAAATACTACAAGTGCCTGGTTAATCAATTGATGTTAATGAGTACAGAGCTGCAACCGGAATAAGGAGGACAGGAAAATAAGCGGGTATAAAAAAGTTTTAATGTTCAAAGTTTGAATTGATGAAAGAAAATTTCAAATATTATTGCTGTGAAAATTGTAGTCATTAAATTTAACTTTTAAGTGGCACTATTAAACGGAAGGCAGTTGGTTTGAGTGCACTTTTATTAAGTAATTAGCTGCGATTTAATTTTAAGCAATACTTAATGGTGTTCTGTTTAAAGGGAGGGAGTATGGCTTTAGGAGAGTTGTTGCTTTTTAGATTAAATTAGGGGAAACAAAATTTGCAGGGTTAAAAAACAAACTTTGGGCTTATCTAATAGCTAATTAACATTGTAAGCTAACGAAAAATTCTTTCTTAATTATGAGGGGCCAAAACGTTGGATTCGCTGTCGAATGAACTATAGAGTAAAAATAATATTAAACAAAAACAAAATGAACAACAACCACCAGGACCTGGCAACAGAATTCGTTCGATCACATATGCGACGACTTGGCCCCAGGATAGACTTGAGTCACTTCATTTTCAATTAATTTTGTAAACTAAAATATCAAGTCAGGTCTATACCAACCACCTACTGCATCACTAGTTTAAGAAAAATATGTCTTGGAAAATTATGTAATAAGAGCAAATAATTTTGCGGCTTATTTAAAGCGGATCTTGGTGTGAGACAAAACAGCACAAGCCAAAAAGTAACTCATTTAAAATAATGTTAAAATAAACGAGAGGCATACAATAAAACGAGAGTAACGACTATATTGCACAGGTCCTGGCCACTCAAAAGAAAGGTTTTGTTCTTTAGTTATGCTTGGACTTTTAGTACAGTTTTTAAGGCGGGATAGCCAAGGTTTATGCTGATTTGCCAATTCCTTTCTCTCTCTCTCTCTCTCTATATATATATTTTGTGGCAGCAGAACCTACACAAGCCTGCTACTAATACTGAACTAAAACTTCTTTTTTATATTACTTAAGCATAATTATTAGCTTGCTTTTACTGCAAAAGAACAACTCATTTAATTTTTAACAATCAAAGAATATCAAAAAAAAAAAATTAAGCTTTTTCTATTTTTTACATTTCACATTTTTCATATAAAATTATTATAACTTATTTAAATTTATACAAATTTATTCTGTTTTCTTGTCGGATTCATTTGAATCAACTAAATCTATAATATTCTGTTTCATACAATATTTTAAAGGATTTAAAGGATATCACTTACAACATGTTTTTAAATATTTTGCAACTCTATGATATTACATAAATATTTGAAATCATTTTATATCTAAAAAAAAAATTGTATGCACACAAAACCTAATTGTTTGAATTTTGTGTTAATCTTGACATGATCTATTCATGAAGGTATGAATGACTGTTGTGTGCACTCAATGATGCTGTTAAAAACGAATAATGTTTGAATAAGAATTTGCAAATACAAATAGAACTCATTTGATAATATTTTTTTTTAAGTTCTGGAAAAAAGAAATAACAACAAAGTATTTGACAATATTTTGGAGTATTTTAACAGATACTCACATTAACAAACTGAATATTTTACCTTGATATTAAAAAAAAAAAGATTCCAGTTATAAGAAACTTTGCACATATTTTAGTTATAAAAGAAGAGATTGTGATTTAATGTCGAATAGAGATAAAAGCATATGCTGAATTTACAGCACACTAAATATCTCTGCAGTTAGTAATTAACCAACTAAGTAGAAAAACTATATAGTATAAAATTACTATGTATGTATATCTTGGCCCAAGTTAATTAGAAAAGGCTTGGTCATTTAAATTACAGTATTAACAAAAGAGAAAAATACTAAAGCCAGTTCTTTCTTGCTACTGTATAATAATTTCTCTTATTTAAATATGTACATTTTTTTCATTAGATTTATGTATTTAGGCAGAGGTTATTAAATCCTTTTACAAGCTGCATAGAATTTTTTGGTGAAATAAATTATTACAGATTCAGTTTTTTTTAACAAATTCAAAAGGTTTAAGGCTTTCGTAAACAATTTAATTTGTTTACTCACAGACACATATTTCTCGGAATGAAGAAACAGAAAAACAAAAAACAAAACCAGTCTTTTGAACAGCCACTATTTATCATATGCTACATGCTCGTTCATGTTTGTTCATGTTGCCCAGAATAATGTTCTGAAAAAGGGTTACATATGTTTGGCTGTAGTTGTTGTTTGCATGTACTCTTTTGAAATGTGTTGTATGTTTTACACAAACAGGACTTTAAAAACATTAATGCGTCTGCTTAAAGTCCATTGCTTTTATAAACTGTTATTAACTTCGTCTTAGTAAAACAAATCCCGCTTTTAACCTAATTTAATATTTGTTTCGTAGCTAAAGCAGGGCAGCTACGAACACAAATACTTGTGTGTGTGTGTGTGTGTGTGTGTGTGTGTGTGGGTGTGTGTGTGTGTGTGTATGTTTATTTTTGAGTTCGTTTGAGTGTTGTGCTGTTCTGTAGGAAATATTAGATGTACATATTTCAGAGAATGTTGGGTTTAGTTTGCAAATATTTAATCCGTTGGATGCAAAGCGAAAAAATATGATTGTTGTGAACTTAAAAGTACAAGCTGTCAGTTAAATGCGTTTTTAATGGCAGCTTACATCTAAAAGGAATTTTGCAAAATTTAAGTTCAGCAAAGAACTTCAATATCTTATTAAATAAAATAAAAAATTCTAACAAAATTTAAGTACCTCAGACGAATTTGAGACATAGTAACTAGAAAATTACTAGAAAAAATTTACAAATAAACGTTCGGTTAATAAAAAATATTTACTCTTATTGATGCATCCGAAAGGCAACTTGAACCCACGGAAATTTTTTTAAGTCTGTCTGAATACAAAATTCAAAGTATTTAAATAAATTATTTAAACCAAGAAAATTTCTAGGTATATATCTCTATTTTTCTAATTTGTTGAAGGATTCAAAATTAAATCTTACCAAAATATTTTTTAATTTCTCAAACTCTCACTTTATTTTGTCCATTACAATTTACGAAGTGTTAATTGAGTTAGAATCCAAATGTGTTTTAAATTAATAATTTTCAAAGATGTTGGGTTTCTCTTATCGTATTGTAATTTATCTATCCGTTGCCACAAACCGCAGCTCCATTTTGGTTAATTGTCTTTATAACTTGAGTTGATTGTGCAGGAAATTTTACAATCTAAAAGGGATATTGTTGTCGTTGTAAAGCACAAGTGTATGCATGAAATCTTAATGATATTTCGAAGAATTTATATGTTAAGCTTTTAGCAGACATTTAATTAATTTGTTAGAATAATACAATCATCAAGAGAAGTGGAAATGTTTTACACGTCCCAAGACAAAAATTATGTACTTAAATGTTTCAGTTCTTGTTTAAAAAATATTACACTATAACACTAAACGGCAAGTGTTCAACGAATACTTCAATCTATTGTAATTATAACACGCTGCATAAGTCGCTAAAATATGTCATATGCCGGCCTCTCGGTAGACTTGTTCAGAAAATGAAACGTCTTCACAGAGATTTTATTATATTGAAATAATCATATTGTTTAAACAAAGTGTCTTCTTTATTATTTTAGCACGATGACTCATAGTTTGATGACTTTGGATATATCGGGTAACAAAATGCAGCATATACCGTATGAGGCTCTGCTAAAGCTACACTCCCTTACGAGGCTAGTAGCACAAAGGTAAGAGATAATAATTTAAAACTTTGCTTATAGAACGAAAATCATAAAGGCATTCAAATTATTTACCATTACACGTTCAAAAAAGAAAGCAATTCAATAGGATTGAAAAAAAAATATAAATTCCAAATTCCACCTTATCACTGACATTATGATATAATTTTGTAGCCCCAAATTTCCAATATTTTGAGTATTTCCAGAAGTGAGATTAATGGCTTTATAACAAACTGTTTCAAACTGTTCCTTAGGTCCTCAATAGAGGCTCCATACGTCCATCATACTCCTTCCCCACTTACTTGGCCAGCTAATTGGCCAGTACACAGTGTTTTTAGATTGTGTTTATGTGCTCTATACACCAACTGAATCCTAAACACTATATATTTTACACATTTTTTGTTTGCTTTTCAGAAACCATATAACCTCCTTGGATGTTAATTGGGAGGCCCAATATGACACTTTACGCTCGCTGCACTTAGCCGGCAACGATATAACCGAGGTGTCACCCTCTACTGTACATGAAACTGGCAACGGCTTAAATCATCCCTCCTCGGCTGCCATACAAACCATAACCAGGGATGAAAGTTTAAAAGGATCTCATATAACTTCAAATAGCATACCAGGCATGGGCCATTTAGGCAATAGTCATCAATCGGGCAAAGCATTTAATCGTCTACAGAAGTTGTTATGGCTGGACTTGTCCAACAATAGAATTTATCACATAACACCAAATTTCTTGCCCAGAAATCTCATAACCATAGATTTATCGGCAAATTTATTGGCCACTTTTCCCCATCAGCTGTTTGAGCACTTGTATGATTTGCGCATCATTTCACTAAGGGATAATTTGTTGCGCAGCGTACAAAACAAGGAGCCAAGGCAGATGCGCATGCATTTGGAGAAATTAGATATGGGCCAGAATTTAATTGAAACTCTGGAAGCGGACAGTTTTCAAAGCAACTACTCGGATGTCCATATCAGAGCTTTGAATTTAGAAAAGAATTACATTAGAGAGCTGCCCGCCTATGTATTTAAGGAAATAGGCATTGTTCATTTGGTATTGGCCTTTAATAACATTGAACGCATACACTTGCAGGCCTTCGATGGCATCGAAGAGTCTCTGGAGTATTTGGATTTGGAAAGAAATTATTTGAACTCCGTGCCAGGAGCTTTGAGAAAACTAAATAGACTCAAGTATTTGTATCTTACCTCCAATAATATCAATCAACTACAAAACCTGCCCGAATTTACCGATCACCTCAGAGTATTGTCTTTGTCGGGTAATAACTTCACCATGATACCAGTAGTGGGTCTGAAAAACTACACCAATTTGTCGTATTTGAATATGGGCTATAATTCTATCACCGATATACCAGAAGGTATTTTCATGGTGGACAGCTGGGGTGCCAACTTGCAGACAATATTACTGAGAAATAACAAAATCACTCATTTGCATTTGAATTCTTTTGCGGGTTTGGATCAAATACAGGAAATCTCTTTGAGTTTTAACGACATTAACATACAACATCCCATGGTGTTTGAAAATGTCTCCAAGAGCCTAAAGATATTGGAATTGTCCTTCGCGGTATTTCCAGCCAGAAGTTTGGAGTCTATAGATCCATTGGATGCTCTTTTCCCTTTAGCACAACTCATGTGGCTGGGCTTGGACAACAATAATCTGAAGACCTTGAACAATGAATCGTTTTCAAATATGAGAGAACTTTCTTACATAAATCTGGGTTTTAATCAATTGAAATCCCTGCCCAGGGGTTTGTTCATACCGGAAATACACTCGCATTTGGTGGAAATAGATTTGGGCTATAACTCTCTGGATCATATCGCCAGCAAAACTTTCCATGACATTAGTGATTTGCAGACTTTGAATTTGCAATCAAATAAAATAAAAATCATAGAGAAAAATGCCTTTTTTAACTTGGAATTTTTGCGATACATCGATCTGTCGTTTAACCGTTTGACGAATATTTCTCACCAAGCGTTTACAATACTGCCCAATTTGGCTTCACTGGATTTAATGTTCAATAATCTGTGTTCTTTTTCGCTGAAATCGTTTCATTTTGTTTCCAATACCACCACACCCTTAAAGTTAAATTTAACCTTTAATCGAATTGCCTACTTTGAGGATATTTTAACATCATACATGTACATCTATCACTTGGATATGAGCAACAATCTAATTACGCGCACCGACAGCTTTGCCAATTTAGCCAACACCTTAAGGTTCCTTAATCTGGCCAACAATGATATACAATCCCTGGCCAATCACGCATTTGGCGACTTGGAGTTCCTGGAAATATTAAATCTATCACAGAACAATATCACCTCCCTGAGAAGACGAAGTTTCCAGGGTCTGAACTCCTTGCAGGAATTAGACTTGAGTTTGAATAAATTGGACCAGCTGCAAGTAGAGCAATTTTCGAATTTGCGCAAATTGAGAATATTGAAAATAAGTTCCAATAAACTGAAGGCCTTGCCGAGGGAGGTGTTCATGAATACCCGTTTGGAGTACTTGGACATATCGGATAATCAATTGACGGTGTGGCCAGTGCCAGCCTTTTCAGATGTGGGCTTTACTTTGCGCAGCATACAAATGTCTTCTAATCAACTGGAGTATCTGGACTCAAGTATGTTCATCAACTCTCAGTTTTTATATGACATTAATCTAAGCAACAACAAAATCACTGTGTTGCCCGACAACACGTTTAGTTTCCTCAACAATCTCACGAATTTGGATTTGTCCGCCAATCCTTTGGTAACCACCAACCTCAAGGAAATATTTCTGCACACACCCCGCCTAAGACGGCTTAAAATCTACAACATGGGCCTGTATATATTGCCGCAACTGAATTTACCCCTGCTCTCGTATTTGGATGTAAGCGGAAATTACTTGCAGGAACTTTCCTCGCTGCATGAAATGCATCAACTGAGATTTGTCAATATCTCACACAATAAAATCGTCAATGCTTCCTGCGCCGTAGAGCATCTGCCCAATTCTGTGAGAGTGTTGGACATGGCTCACAATCCTTTAAGAAGAATTTCCATTCACGACATGGCCACCTTGAGGCACTTGTCTGACCTGAATTTACTCGATGTGAAGATCATTAATCCTTTGGCGTTTAGCAAGCTAAGATCCCTTAGAAAACTTCAGCTAACGGCACATAACAATTTGGGCGATATTGTGGCCCGCCTGCCGGGCTTGCAAGAGCTGACACTACATTGCCTGGATGCCAACATAGGACCACAGCTTTTACAAAAACTTTCCAACAACACCAAACTTCAACTGGTGGAAATTTATGGGGCCAATGTGCAAACAATATCACCTGATGCCTTGGAAGGCCTGGCGCGCAACCAGAAGCTGCAAGTCAAAATATCCCATACGAAAATTTCAGATTTACCTCCCGGCATTTTTTACACCTTAAGATCAGTGCCTCATTTATCTATAGATATTTCGCACAACAAGATAAATGCATTGGCGGCGGATAGTTTCTATCCCAACAAAACCTACTGGGATACAGTGGGCACACGCAGCATAATGGGTGGTTTGGATACCTCGCATAATCCGCTGGAGTGTGAATGCGGTTTGGTATGGTTTGGCCACTGGCTGAGGCGTTGGTTGCGGGAGTCGGCGCAGATCAAAGTCATACAAAAGGATGACATGAAGAAAATGGTGCAGGTAAGCCAAATAATATTGTAAAGCTTTTGCTCTTATATTCCCTTAGCACAAAAGTCTTCTGGAAAGTTTCCGAAATAAAAACTAGTTCTGAAGTTAAATCGATTTTTTTTGGCCACATTTTGTTTTCTACCGCTAAATTTTTCAACACAATATTATCGAAAATGTATTATTTCACGTTTGGGCTGAAGTTAAAACAATTTGAAAGCATCGGCATGAGATTCTACTTAGACTTTTGACACAATTCTGCGTTAGAATTCCAAGGAACCCTGCCGAATTTTGTTGTTTTCTTGCTTTATTTAAAACCCCGACAACCTTTTGTTTTAATGCCCAAAAAATCAGTTGAAGTTAAACTTGAAGTTTGATTTAGTTTGCATTAGCAAACAATTTCGAACAGCAGTGTTTGAGGACTAAAGCTTAAACGCCAAATTTTCTTCGTTTAAGTGTGGTTGAAAGTATTCACTAAATTAACGATTAACTAATTTAGTGAATATTTCAAGCACATTCAAGGAAGAAAATTTGGCTTTTAAGCGTTAGCCCTCAAACAATGCTGTTCGATATTTTTTGCAACGTTGCCAAATTTCGATTTCTAAAAGAAATCAGTAATAAATAGTTCACCAATTTACCGCTTTAAATTGCAATTAAATTACAGAAAATTTTTTTTTTTAAGTTATAGTTTTTACTTTGACTGATTTTTTGGGCAAAAGACGTTTAATTTGATAAATTTAATTAAAATTGTTTTTCTTTTGCTTTCTTTTCTATTCTTTTTAATTTATGTTCAAGCTTCCCCTACTTTCAAGTGATATGCGCGTAAGCGTTTCTTTATTTGTGCACTTGTGTTATGAATAAATTTTTTAATTTTAGAATGAATTAATATTTTAAATGCTATTTCATTTCATTTAATTACTTTTTTAGCGTGCCCGTGCCAATACCTGCCATGATCCCACCTCTGGAAAACAATTGCCCATACTGGAAATCTTTCCCGAAGATCTGCTCTGTCAAGCCAGTGCTTTAAGCAGTTCGAGTGAAAAGCTTTTTCTCATTTCTTTTGTGCTCATTGTGGTGCCACTGTTTGGCATGACACTTTGATAATCTTAAAATTATTGGAAAAAATATCGAAAATAAAAGCTTTAGGCATACAGGCTTTTTTTCAACTAAACCAACTGTAAAATAACTGAAGATAAAAACATAAACGTAAACGTAAGACAAAGAAACCCAAGATTTTAAATAACGAATTTGCCGCAGCAAAATTTGTCACAGTGTATGTATTGTATAAAAATAATATAGTGTAAAATGAAACAGTTGCTACAAGTGTACAGTTAATTGAAATAAAACCAAAATTAAAAGATAAAAACTTAGTTGCAAGGAAGAAATTTGTTAAAGTTTTATACCCCCAGAAAAAAAAATTAATTTAGTTCTAGTGACACTCACAGAAATAATACACTAAGTAATGTTATGCCATTTAAGGAATTTATTTCATAAGAAAAAAAATTATACACCATAACAAAAGTAACAAAATACAAAAAACAATTAAACATGTTTTATAATACTAATAAAATAAAACCAAAAGAAAAGGGCCACTGATTCCTAAAACTCATACTCCAGGTATGGAAAAACAATATAAATACATACAAACAAATATTAATAC